>CM066315.1:115629066-116379066 GCA_033807775.1 Saussurea involucrata
GCGTGAATAGCTTGCCGGTAAGTGTGTGAACTTCTAGAAAGAGTTTTGAGGAAGGGGATTTTTTGTACGTCTGGTGCAGGAAAGAAGCGGATAAGATAGTCGAATGATTCGAGTCGAGTTGGCGATATTGTGAGGAGCGGTCAAACGAACTGATCGTTCAGTGTAAGCTATTGAGAACAGTAGAGTGCGACCTAGGTTACTCTTCCAAGTTGAGCGAGGATAACCGATGTTATGTTATGAGACTGGACGTTTGTGGCAGTCAGTAAGAAGTTGACGATCCTTCGGGATAAGTTCAATTCGAACAGGTGAGCACTACAATAAAGAATTTTAGAGTTTCCCATTTTTTGGCCACGATTAAATGTGAAATGATGATGTGGTGAGAACGTGCGAGTTAGTTGTCGAGCGGTAGCAGATGTGAAGGGAATACGGTCTGCTTAGGCGCATATCGGTTGGAAGAAGTGGACTAGAATTACAGGTAACCCGAGGAGAGAACTCTTAGGTGTGAGTTCATCAAGAGGTGCAAGGGTGGCCTTGTGCCAAGTGGTCAGAAGAGTGATGATTCCTGGTCTTAGAGTCTCGTTGTAGTCGCGGGGAATTTCCGTCAAGTTCCTTCTTTTAAGGAAGTAAAGAGGGTATGAGAGACCGTAAGTAGACGTGTTGAATAACCGTGAGTTCCGACGTGGAGGTGGAAGCGAGCAAATGGAGGCGCGGGTGGCCTTGGATTCTTCTAGTGGTGTTTTAACGAGTATAGTATTCGGAGAGGTTGCAAGTAAATAATGCAAGATGACACGTTTTAGCAAAGTGGTGACTCGTCGAGGGCGGTTTTCTGAGTATGGGGTGCGGTTATATTCCCCATCAGAACGGTTTGGGGGACTGAGCAGGATTGAGCTGGTTGAATTGAGGAACATAAGACTTTTGAGCCTTGAAGTTTGAGAGATAGGTAAGATGGACTAAGTCTGTGGAGCCGTCGAAGTATGAAAGTTGAATAAATGGTGCGCGATCTTGAGGTACTCGGTTAGATTTTGAGAAGAAATCTTTAGTGTGTTACACGTCTCTTTCATGGAAGAGCCGATGTGGGAAGTGAGATGATAGCGATCTTGCAAGAAATACAGGCGATAAGAAGTTGACTTTCGCCATTAGTGAACGAGTTAGAGGAGCGGTATACGTGTAAGACTGGCTAGGGAAGTGAATGGGTGTCCATCCGACATTTCATGTCTCGAATCTAAAGTAGTGTTTGTCAGAAGTCGATGTGGTTGATTCTTAGAGGAGACATCAGTATTGATGAGAGTTTGACTTACGTAGGAGGATCAATTGAAGTTGTGAGTAGTAAAGTACGAAAGTCGAGACACAAAGAAGTACGCTGAGTGAAGTTTCAGTGGAGGTATCTTAAGAGGCGAGAGGCATCGTGGAAGTCGGATCAGTTATGCAGACCTGATACCCTCACCTCTTTGTAAACGGAATTCCGGGGACGGAATTCTTTCGAGGGGGAAGTGTTGTAACGACCCGGACCAAAATGGAAGGAAGTTACGTTTTGGGTTAAAAGTTAATATTAAAGAAAGTTGAAGGGCTATTTGGTAAAGAAGAGAGGAGGTATTTAAAGGGCACAAAACCCTAGGTGAGTCATGCTATTACTGATGTTGGTTGTTGTTGACGGCTGGAAGATCAAAAGAAAGAAAGAGAAGGAAGGAATAGAAAACAAAGGAGGAAGGAAGAAAAGGAGACAAAGCAAGAAAGGAGAAAAGGATTTCGGATTTGGAGAGGGAAGAAGAGGTCCTTCATCATTGAATCAACCAGGTAAACCTCCTTTAATCTCGAATCTGTGGTTGGGTTATAGAATGTTTATCCTTTTGAGTTTTGGTTAAAAAGTAGAG
The DNA here is from genome assembly GCA_033807775.1 of Saussurea involucrata. Lineage (NCBI taxonomy): Eukaryota > Viridiplantae > Streptophyta > Magnoliopsida > Asterales > Asteraceae > Saussurea > Saussurea involucrata. Next base: position 115,630,938 of record CM066315.1, read on the forward strand.
TTTGAAGGTGGGAGGGAGAAATCGAGCCTCTTATTGTGTTATTGTTGCTAAGAACCCGTTAATTGCTAAGTTTATAGTTGTTGTTGCTATTGTTAATCTTTGGTTCGAGAGAATCGAGTTTAGCCTGTGGATTTCAGCCCAAAAACGGACTAGGTCGACGTCCGGACACCTTCTCGGGCGTCCGGATTCATTCGTGGCTAGGAGGTCTCCGGACGTGTGGTTTGTCCGGATAGGAAGTTGTCCGGGTAGGTGTTGAGTCCGGTAAAGTCTTGTATCCGGTAAGTTCGGTACCCGGAAAGGGGTATCGTCCGGAGAGTAGAAGTTACCCGGAAAAAGGGGTGTTGTCCGGATTAGTTGTCGTCCGGATTAGTGTGAGTGTCCGGATTCTTTGGGCGTCCGGAAAATCAGGGTTGTCCGGAGAGTGTTATTATCCGGATACTTTTGTTGAGTAGTTGGTATTATGTCCTTTTATCCAGGAAAGTCGATTGGAAGATTGGAACCGATTAGAAACGAGAAGTAAGAGCATCAGGTGAGTTTTCTAAACCAAAATGCGTGGCTTTTAAAGTGTTTTCAAATTATGTTTGAATGATGAGAATTTGCCATGCTTTATTTTTATGCTTTAATTGCATGAAAGACGTTTAAAGTTTTATGAGAATGTATGCATACATAGTGATAAACGTAAACTGGCCAAGACGGGAGAGTAGACCCGCCAGTGCTCGTGCGGGAGAGTAGACCCTTTATGCCAGGGGAAGTGGCCCCAATATAAGGCAGCATGAGACTAACTCGTTGTCACCTGAGGGTGACTTCAGGGTGTCAGATTACGAGGGGCGGACCTTACTCCGTGAATGATTTTATGAGATCGGTTTTATGAAAGATTTATGCTGAGAAGATAAATTGTTTAAATGCTTTGATAACTGTTAGGAGGGACTCACTAGACCTCATGGTCTAACCCTCGCATTTTCAAAATAAAACCTTTTCAGGTAAGCAGGTATCGAAAGGCTCTAGCAAGTGAGCAGGAGGTTAGCAAGAGGAAGATGAATAGTGTAGTTACACTATAGAGCGATGTAGTTATTTCTCAGTTGTGTAGGTTGATTCCACCAACCTAAGTTATTCAGACAGATGTAATTAATTTTTTGAACCCAGTTTTGTAATTGTTTAATATTAATGCTATGTATGCTTTATTTAGATTGGGTTGTTAAAGAGAGAGAGGGGGTGGTTCAAGGAGATGAAAGGAAACATTTGTAGGGATCACATGAAAAAAGAGGAAAGGGAGAAGAAATAGGGTTTTGTTTTGATATTTTTTAAATGAACTTTTTCTCCTGTACTTGATAGAAAAATACAACGTTAGATATGCACAAAAACTCCCATGTATGAGGTTGGAGGCCGAAATTTTGGGGGTTGGGTCGGCTAAAATGTCCGGTCTAAAAAACCCTGATTAAACCCGCCTAAAAAAGCTCGATCGGGTCTCTAGTCAACCCTAAAGCCTGACACGGGCCTAAAAAAGCATGGGGTGTATTTTTTCTCATTAGAAGGGCTTTTCGGCCCAAATTATTCAGAATCGAGAGTTTTACTGTAATAAATGAAGTTCATAGACTAATTCCATAATAAATTCCAAACCGCAAGGGCAATCCATGATTTACTCAAAAAATTATAACGTGAAGAGAAAATTGAAAAATCCGTTTCTAAGATTAACTATTGGAATTATAAGGATGTTTATCAATGTTTCATTTTCGTTGTCGTTTTCGTCCTTGTCCGTAACTTTCGTTATGCTTTGCCATAGGTTCCTAACATGCATGCTATCACATGAGAGGCATTGAAGTCATTTTACTACGTTTCTTCTATACTTTTTGGGATACACGTCTTTGAAACTAATGTACAAGTTGTAAAACATTTATGAAAAATGAAAACCAAGAATCCTAAAACTAAACTACCCACCGTGACAGTGCCCTCCTCTTGCGCCCTCCTACACCTCCATTTGCATCTTCCGGTCTAGCCTCCATCTGCAAGCTTCATGTCCGACGAACTCTCTCATTACCTTCTTCGACACCCATTTTGGCAAGAAGAAAAAATAGCATGATTAAGAATTTCAACCATTGGGTTTTTTGTTCTTGCTCTGCATATGGCTTTGCTTATGTACCTTGTGCTTTATTTTGTTCCTGCTCTCCATATGGGCCTTTTCATTTTTTAAACCAGTGTGTTTGTGTGTATGATTCTTGTTTTGGTTTAGTGGTAAAACTGTATGATGTTCTTGAATAAAACATCTTAATCTTAATCTTAATCTCTCTATGTAACTTGATCATCTTCGTCTAATGTGCATTTGTGTTACATGAAAGAGAAACATCTTCCTCTCTGTATATATGTGTGATTTATCTCTTAGTTCAAAAAACATCTCTTGGTTAAAAAACCTAGATCTTGATTTAGGAACCCATGTCTGTTTGTGTGTGTGAGTCAAACGCATTTGTCGGAGAATAAGATGAAGACCAACAACAATAGTGCTCGACGATGGGGGAGTCACATAGAGGAGTTGTTGGCGTCGGGGTGGGGGCAGATTAGGTTTTTTTCTTCTTTTATTTGCATGTTTTAATTAGCTCTAAAGAGTTGTACACTCATTCTTTTTATAAAACACAAGCAAAATTACCAAGTTGTCCTCACGTGACTTGCACAAGACATACTTAACGAACCTAACTACCAAGGACAAAACCGCGACGAAAATGAAAACCTAATTACCATTCTTGTAATTTTCAACGTAAGGAAAAAAAATAGAGATTTCATAAACTCTTGAGACAACCTTTATTCATTTACACTAACAGGATCCAACTTGACTTTTAACTTCTAAATGTATATTTGTTTCAAAACTATTTTTTTATTTTTTTATTTTTTTAATACATAAAGCACTTGATTATTTATTGTTAAGAAATATTTTTATTCTTTGAAATTTTTATTGTATAAAATTCAGATAGAATATCATACGGTAATATTATAAAATATAAAATAAATTATATCTTTAGTGTTTGTGGTCCATTTACTATCAAGTAGATATGGTGAAAAACTGGTCCAATCTAAATCAGTCATGGGGCGAGAATTTCCTGTGGTCAGTGGTCTAATTGGTCTTGCTCCAGTCCCGACCAAAATTGACTGGTCCCGACCAAAATTGACTGACCTGTTCTTCATGTCCAAAGCCGAGACCCTAGAACCGATCGTGGGTCGAGTCGAGTTCGGACCCATTTTTTTCGAAAATAAATTTGAGCAGATGAAATCTTGTATGAAGATTTTTATGGACAATATGTTATTCAAATACACTTTAAAATCTCTTATTGGGTTGTTCAAATAAAATTTAAAGTACGTTTTATTATAATTTCGTTATAACATGTTTTCGCATTCGGTTTACTTTTTTTAAAATAGCTAACATATGTAATTTGTAAGTAGTAAAAGTTTATCTTCAATTTTCAAATCTTCAAACTTGTTTGCGTACTTTTAAATCTTCAAACTTCCATCAATAAAATATTGATACTTGTTTTCATCTTATTTTTTATTGTCTGTCAATTGTCATCAATGTCATATTCAATCTTTCAAGATTTGTCTTCAATCATCAAGGTAAATGTCATCATCACCGTTTAATGTTGAGTAAGTGGTGGCGTTGTTAAGTTTCAGGCATATTCGATTTCTTTCAAGTTTTCATTCACGCCTTCAATCTTCATCTCTTACCATGTTATGTGTTGAGATCTTGCCACGTTATCTAAATAATCATTCAAGCATACAAAACTCCATGGAATATGCCAGGATAATTCTTGATCCTCCCACTAAGAGAAATAGTGGACTCCAAATCTATGATAAGTATATCAATGGTCATGACAGTCAAAACCGGAAATTGCGGCTGCTTTGGTTTCCACCATTCCAACAAATCAGTACTTTCAAAATCATCAACATTCGAATATGAAAGAAAATTAGTACTCATATACATATTTAGTTTAACTAAGTCGTTATTAAATCTAGATTTTTTACTCATAAGGTTTTGAACCTCGTTAAATAAGTTATCCATTAAATCTTGTTTACTAAGGCGTCAAGAACTGAAAGTAACTACCAATTTTACCCTTATTTAAAGAGTTTTGTCGTTTGTGCCATTTTTTTTATTATTATCAAATAATACTATAAAATTACGACTCGTGCATTTGTTTTTGTTCATAATCATCATTTTCTATACTTAGACCAAAAGCGATACATATATTTTAACATTTTCTTTCATTACTTTAACCTAGGCCTACGAATGGGGCGGGGACCTCAATCCCCATCCCAGTCCCCAATCCCTCATCTTCATCCCCGTCCCCGTCTTCGCCCCCATCCCATCCCCATACCCAACGAGGAACCTGGATTCCCAACAGGAAACGAAGATTTTTTCCCCGTTTATGTAAGCTATTTAAATCAAATATATGAGACATTGTCATTTCAAAGCGCCACTTCCAGTTGAATTATAGTGACACTCTCTCCATTTAAAACCCCCGGTTTGCATTTCTTCTCTAACTCTAACCCTAACCCTTCTTTACTCATTGAGACAAATCACTCTTCCACCTCTTTCTTCCTTCCTAGGACCACTTTACCAACATTTTCCGGCCTTGATTCATCATCTCTTCCTCAACAACTTTCGGATTTACATAATAAAGTATGTGACATACGACACTCACAACTCTTGTCTGCCAAGAAGATTGATCAAACATAAAAGATTGATCAAACATAAAAGATGCAGCCTGCAATGGTCTCCTAGCTTGTTTTATCTTTTGTGAAATCTTTGAATGAAGTACACTCTAGAGTCAATAGTCAATCTGAGTACTTCAAAGCCATTTATGGAGTCCACAAATCTGACGAAGTACCTCCGACCTGATTCAACAGTGAAGATATCCTACTCCTCAATATTGAAAGAACTCAAGAGTCCATTGTAACATCTCTTCGAACCCTTACCATGACGGTTGATCATCTTAATACCTCTTCCAACGCTACTGATGAGGAAAAACTCAACTCTTCTTCCAGCATAACTGTAAGAAAAATACTTCCATCAACTAAGGGAGAGACTCAGGGGAAGAAAACGAAGGAAAAAGGAAAACGCAAACTCACTCCAGAAGAAGACAAAATCCGAACCAAGGAATTTGAGAAAGCGGCTGACAAAAGAATGAAGCAACCGGATCATCTTTTTCCACAACCTCCTACACACTTTGATCCGAACTTTATGTAAAACTTGTAAAACATATTTTGATTATATCTTAACGATATAAAAAGGAAGTTTGGATTACTTGATTTCTTGTTACTTGATTTTGTATTACTACTTATATTTTTACATGCACTATTTTATGTAATCTAATGAAAAGAAAAGATATGAAAGAAAAGAAAGAAAATAAAAGGAAAAGAGAATGGAAGAAAACAAAACGAAAAGCCAAAAATAGAAAAAGACAAAAAGAATCCAAAAATGGATCAAACAGAACTTATTACTTCACATTTTCTCGCTTATGAGTTTTCGTACCATTTTTTATTTCTCTGGGGCCGTTTGTTTACCTCTTAATAGTTCCACTAAGAGGCAACCTCCGAATCTCAAAGAGGTGAATCTTGTTTGGCAAAACAAAATTCTGCATCTTAATGGTTATAAGACCCTCTGAACGATTTTGTATCTTGGGCCTCCTTAACCATTCAACGCCCTAATTTCCTTATGAACAATTACTATACAACCATATTTCATTTTGCACTATATCATAAGAGCCTCTTAGGGGCTGGCAACCTCTGAATCGCTAAGAGGTGAATTTTGTTTGGTAAAAAGAAGTCTGCCTCTTAATGATTCTAAACCCCTCTTAATAATTTTATATCTTGGGCCTTCCTTAACCGTTCGACACCTTAATATCATTCTAAACAACTACCAAACAACCATATTTCATTTTTCACTATATCATAAGAGCCTCATAATCATTCTGACCACTTAATCACCGTGCACCAAACCATTCAGCAACTGCCAAACAACCCCTAAGTGTTTTTGCTTCAAAAAGACATCTATTTGTACTTTTGATAAATAGGGGAAATTTGTTAGCCTCAACCATCGAGTTTATGAATAATACTAATAGGCATCCGACCACAAAACAATTAGAAATAATTTGTTGTTCTTTGTCCCAAAAAGAGTACAATCTAGTACATTATTTTTTTCAGCTTATAGTTCTATCGTAGTCTAAATCCTTTAGAAGAAACAATATTAGTGCACTCGGATTTAGTACATTGGATTTATTACCTTGAATGAATCATATAAGGTGGTAATCTGATAGAAGCTTATGTCTTCTGTCGGATTTCTAAACACATCTTTGAATTATTCTACGTGTTTGATATCCAAAAGACTTTACTTTATAAAAACTATACAACTGGAAACTATTGTATAGCTTATATTCAGAATAAACAAATTACGATTTTTACATGTACAAGTTTAGTAACTATTTCTATTGATCCAAAGTGTAAAAAACCTTCAACGAAGTCGAAGATTAGTTTAAGAGTGGCCAAGATAGTCACCAAAGCAGATTGGTTTATCATTTAGCCAAAAGAAGATCAATACATGATATAGTCAACTAGTAGTATGACAAATACTACTAATGGCAAGCCGGATTTCGAAGTACAAACTTGTCCGACAAGTTTGGTTCACCAACTCTCCCAAACTCTCATCCTAATATGGAACATGCAAAATCATGTCAACCAAAGTATGATATAATGCATTGTTTAATTAGTGTCATTCTTACTTTATTGTTCCTTCTCCGTACAAAGGAAGTGATGGGTTAACAAGTTTTTACATCATCTACAAAGACTGAAGTGAAAGGTACAAGCATGCATGGATCAACATGTTGGTCCCATAGGGGTTCTACAAGTGATAGTTTGTAGAAGGGGGTTGAATGCAAACACCAGTTTTACTTTCTAAATTGTTTATTGATAAATCAAAACACAATTTATAGTTTTTTGGGGAAACAGATTAAGTAAACCTAATCTAAACAAACTTGAGAATCACTAAGTTTCTTGCACTAGAAATAGAAGAGAATGAGAAATATAGAAAATAAGTTTTTTATACACGAACTAAGAGAGATTCAGGACCCTTCAAAGTGAAAGGTATTGCTCCTATTTATACCCTATGCATTTAATGCATGTTAGGAGCACTTTACACGTGTCAAATCTTTATGGGGTGCATGCTTCTGAGTTTTGTCAAAGACAAGCTCTTGGTCACATGGTGAATAGTGTAGATGGCAGAGTGGTTGACGATTATGGATAAAAGCAAGTTTCCTTTTATAGCTTCGTACTTTTGTGCAAGAGGATAAGACAAACAAATCTTGAACTACAAGTTTCATGAATAGCGACCGATGATATTGTCTTTCATCAGTGAGGCCTGATAAAATTCTATGCTATCGCTGAAGCCTTGTCCCTGAGATGTCGTATGTTGAAGACTTGTCATGGTTTCACTAAATGCCGCTTCAGATCATGAGCAGACTTGTCCTTGTTCATCAGCTTAGTCTTCGATGTCAGCGATGAAATCTTTTTGTCGTGAGGCTTGTCTTCAGGTATTACGATAACACTTTTACATAGGAAGCTATCAACGATCACTAAACATACTCAGCATATGATCATTGATGGCGAACCACTAATACATACAGATGTTAATGTAATTTCACTAAGTATTCTAAGAGTCGTCATCAAATCACTAAGAGAGGTAATGAGACGACTCTTAGAATACTTAGTGAAATTACATTACCTCTCTTTCGCCATCAAATCCCCAAAATGATGACGACTCTTAGAATACTTAGTGAAATTACATTAACATCTGTATCACTAAGAGAGGTAATGAGTCGTCATCAAATCACTAAGTATTCTAATGTAATTTCACTAAGTATTTGATGATGCTAAAGCAACATGAGAAAATTGCTAAGTCTCAAAACACAAGGATAAAGAGACTCATAAAATGTGTGTCCCATTTACTATTTTGGGGATCTTTTCTAGTACCGATGGAGTAAAGTACTTCATTGAAAACTTTCATTAATTCGTAATAAGTTTCCAAAAGCAAATTCAAAAGTTACAAGTACAAGTGAATACAATACAAGTACTAAAAGTTGAAAGCTGATATATTACAAGAAGAAAAAGAAGGGAATCTATCAGCTAGAGGGGTTCATCTTTATTCAGGTCTTCGTCATAGAAGTCTTCTTATGTGACCATGTAGTCAGGTATCTCTTCTCGTCTCTTTCTTATGGCTTTGCATTTCTTGTGGATATGAGACTTGATGAAGACACCAAACCTTATCATATTACACCAATACAGAAGATCTTTTAGTTCGCAAGGGGGCAGAGATGAATTTCAGAGTCTCGCTGAAATCTAAGTTGTCCCTTCGTGATCGTTGAATATGATTCCATAAGAGACTCTTATCACTTGACCAGGAGCAAAAGGTCCTCCGCTGGGCAGTGATAATTTGAGAGTTTAATGATCAGGTGTGTTAGAGCATTGTTGTATTCAAGATTTACTGTAAAGTCAATGTACTGTATGAGTCTATACAGTATTGTGAATGCCTTTATACCTTGTATGTTATGGGTATAAATAGGCTTGTCTAGATCATTTGTTAGTAACCTTTTGTGAACCACTTGATGTATCATTTTGTCATTTACACTTTAGAGATCAATACATGGATGACAAGTTCTCTTTAGATTCTTTCTCTACATCATTCTTGATTTCTTGCTAGATTTGGGATTTCACATTTGGTATCAGAGCAAAACAGAAAATTCAAGCAGATCAAAGAGCAAATTGAAGATTTTTTACACTGTAGATGAGGATTTCGGATCACACATTCATCACTGTTCATCAAGATTTCGAATCCTTCTTCATTTACTGTTCATCCAGAATCATCATCTTTTTCATTTTTTGATCTTTTGGATTGATTCTTGACATCATTGCACTCGATTTTCATCCCTGAACATCTTTAATTCAAGGATCTATACCAAAATATGCACAGAATTTGCAGATCTGATCATTTTATATCTGTTTTTGTTCGAAAACATTTTCTTACTATGTTGGATCATAATTCGATTAAATTGATCGAATTAGGATTTGTGATTAACTAAGAAAGTGTGTGGAATCAAATTTCGAACAAATCTGTGCAAATTTCATAACAATTGATCAAGAATTGAAAAGGTTATGGCTGATTTAGTGTTTTTTAAGTTCGAAGTGCAGAATTCGGATAATTCTTGGTGAATTCGGATCATTCATACACAGTTCGGATCATTCAAAGGGAATTCGGAGTGTTCTTGGCATCACAAGTATAGAATTCGACTCAAGAAGCTTTCGAATTCATTGAATTCGAACTCTGTTAAGTTCGAATTGAGTTGAATTCGAACCCTGTTAGATTCGAATTGAGAAGTTGTGGATAAATCTGAGTTGGTTTTGATTTACCACGGATAGAATTCGATCCCTGTTAAGTTCGAATTGGGTTAATTCGAATCCAGTTAAGTCCGAATTGAGTGAATTCGAACCCAGTTAAGTCCGAATTGAGTGAATTCGAACCAAGTTAAGTCCGAATTGAGTGAATTCGAACCGTGTTAAGTTCGAATTGGGTGAATTCGAACTCTGTTAAGTCCGAATTGAGTGATTTCGAATCCTTCTTCATTCGAATTCATTGATTTCGAACTCTTATACATCCGAATTCAGTGTTGATTTAAAAAAAAAGAGTTTTTTGAGAAAACTTTTTATTCTGAAATTTTTTCCATAGTGTTTTTCATACACTTTAAGAGCTTTTAAAAAAAATTTATATAAAATTTTTTCTGCTTGATTTTCTGAACGATCATTTTCTAGCAATATTAAAGATGAGTTTGAAGCAAACTATTATTAATTCTAGTGGGGAAGATTTGAAGCAATCTTTTGTTAAATCAAATAATGAAATTTTGCAACAAATTATTATAACAGAAATACCTCCAACTCCACAAATCTTTGTTAAATCAAATAATGAAAGTTTGAAACAAACTATTGTCAAAGATAATGCTTTAGATCGTTCATTTCTTGTTTTAAATAAAGCAATGGAGGAAGAAAATGTTGATCTAAAGAGACAAATTTTAGACATTTCTTCTTCAAATGCTAAACTTACCAAAAGAATTACTGATCTTGAAGTATATATTGCAGGTCTTGAAACAAAGAAAGACAACTCAAGTCTGCACGATCAAATCAAGAAACTTCAAGAGAAAGTAACAACTCTTCAAAGTGAAAATGCTGATCTGAAGAGCATTGAAGACAAGAGAGAGAAGGAGAACTCATACCTTAGAGATCAATTAAAAAGAGTTCAAGAGAAAAGAACAACGTTGGACAGTGAAAACGCTGAGCTAAAGAGAAAACTGTCTAATTTTTCTCTTGAAGAAAAGAAAGAAACTGAGCTGAAATTTATAAAACTTTCAAAACAAGTTTCTGACTTTGAGAAAGTTTTATTTTTAGAAAAAGAGAAGCTCGAAAAAGAAAGAGATGGTTTTGAAACTGAACGCAAATCTTTTGGGATTAAAAGTTCTGAACTTTCCGTGAAAATCACTGAATTAGAAAATCTTTTGGAAAAGGAAAGAAAAGATTTCACGGAAAAGAAAAATCTCTTTGAAAAGGAAAGTAAAACCCTTAAAAAGAAAAATATGGAAATTTTCAAAGAGATTACTGATAAAAGAAAGTTTTTGGAAAAAGATTTTGAATCGGAACGCATATATTTTGAAGATGTGATTCTTAATCTTACCAAAAGATTATATGGTTTATCAGCTGATATTATGAAGGATCAGTTGATCAAATCTGATCTCCAAAAGAAATTTGATCTAATTTCTAAAGAGAAAAATGTTTTAATATACAAAGTCAAAGAACTTGAAGACGTCATTTTTAAATTTGATGTCTCAAAGCAGACCAGTCATAATTCTATCTTTCAGACTCCATTTGTTGATTCAAATGATTCTGAATGTTCTTTTAAAACTTTCTTCAAGTTCAAGTTTTAAAAACATTTCCTCTAAACAATTTAATAGATCAACTGATTTCTCAAAAGATCAGATTCGTTCAACAAATCTCTTCTATAATCCTCTTCTTGATAAATCGGATAACAAAGCAAAAGTGCCTAAAGTTAATACTTCCAAATCTGAAGAAGTTCCAATCTTCAAGAGGGTAAAGATGGAATGGAGAGTCAAAGGCACAACAATTCCAAAGAAAGATGTACCAAAATCATCTGATTCCACTCCAAATGCTAAGAAGAGCAATACATTTCAAGGTAAATCTTTTGTTAAACCTGATTTGGTTTACTCTGTAAATCAATTAATCAGGTTAGCTCAAAAGAAAATTTGTTGTTCTTACTGTGGAACAAATGATTTTGTGCATAAAAATTATACTTCTTTTTGGTACGGTACTTATAGTATTCCTTCTAAGAAATCTACATCTAACCCACTAGGACCCAAGTGCCATTGGGTACCAAAATTTGCTTAATCTGTTTTGCAGGTTTATCATGTGTTGTACTGATTTGTAAATACATACCACACACATGACTGAAAACAGAAGAGAAGCGGTGGATTTGTTTTTTGAAGAATATTTGTACCATTAAGGGGGAGACAGAGATTATGGTTTCTAAACACATCAGTTTAGAACCCGGATTTCAACGTCTTTGGTTTCTAAACATATCAGTTTAGGACCCGCACTTAAAAGAGATTATGGTTTCTAAACACATAAGTTTAGAACCCGGATTTCAACGTTTTTGGTTTCTGAATACATCAATTCAGGACCCGTGCTTCAACGTTTTAGGTTTTTGAACATATCAGTTCAAAACCCGTGCTTCAACGACTATGGCTTCTGAATAATTCAGTTCAGGACCCGTACTTCAAAGACTAAGATTTCTAAACAAATCAGTTTAGAACTCATACTTCTCAGGTAATATCCTTAACTGTTATATCTTTTTACCTCAAGGAACAAGTGATGAAAGGTAACATTGGATTATATTTGTTTCTACTGCTTTGAAAACTTGAATCTTTACAAATTTAATTCAATGAGATGAAATTTTCAATTCTCATTCAATGAATTAAATGCGTGCTAAAATATGATTTTACAAGAATCTTTGTATTATCTGAGTTAGATTTGTTTCAACTTTCACTTCTGAAATAAATCGAAAGGTCAGCAAAACATGAATGAAATCATGCTGAATGCTTAATGATATGTAAATTCGGACTTATATAGTATATAATGCTCAAAAAGCCTATTTATCAGAATGATGAATGGAAACGAAAATATGGGGGAAGCACTATGTTTAAGAACCAAGTGATTGAGATATCATTCATATTTTGTGATGGAAATCCGAACTTATATAGAATATCATTTAGTTTGAAAGTTTGTGCCTGTGGCCTTTCTGTTTTGGGAGAGTAAGTCCTAAGGGGTGCTCGACACCTAGTCCCTAAGATCAACTGGTCTGGGATCGGCTGACCCAAATCTTGCAATAGAACCAGATAGAAAGCCATGTTCTACTGGTACAAATGGGTTTAAGATATATCGATGTGGCCTTTCTGGTTTGGGAAATTAAGTTCTACGGGGTGCTCGACACCTAGCACCTAAGGCCAACTGGTCTGGGATCTGCTAACCCAAATCCTGCTATAGAACCAGATAGAAAGTCATGTTTAACGGTGTATCTTATTCTTACTAATCTTTTTGATTAAAAGATGCCAATGTGCACAAAATCAAAAGATGCCAATGTGCACAAAATCAAAAGATGCCAATGAGCACAAAATCTAAAGATTCAAATGTGCACAAAAGATGCCAAAGAGCACACATCTCTTGAAACTTGGGAAAATACAAAGTCGCGATAAACCCGTAAATTTATGAAATTCTGATTTTGGACAAATAGTGTGAGTAGAGCAAAGTATTCTTATATGTTTTAGAATTGCATACGCTTGATGCTAATCATATTTCGCATGCTAGCACACCAAATAGATTTAATAAAGGAGTTGAAACTGAACATTTTTAACTTGATATGCAATGATGACTTGTATTTGATTCCAAACACATGCATTTGATTTCATTTGATTGAAAAATCTGTTAAATTTCATTAAGCTGAATTTCTTTTGTCCAGCTTTCAAATGATCAAATGTTAGTAGTTATAAAATGAAGTTCAATGAATTTTATTTTCCTTGTATAAATGTTTTCATTAACGCATTGTACTTGAAATATATATCGTTTTTGAAATATATGCATATTTTCAGGGGGAGAAAACAAATTGCTCCAGAATTCTTACTTTGAGGGGGAGAAAGATTATTCTCTAAGGAGGAGATTGTTAGCAATACTCAAAGACACGACTGAAATTGAAAATGGTTTTCGATGATTATGATGCTCACCATCATCGAAAAAGGGGGAGAAAAGTTTAATTTCAATTTCATGTCAATGAATTTTCAAATCAAAGATATTTCAAGTCAAAGATTCGTGAACAAAGACTGAAAATTAAGGGGAGAAGGATCATGTGAAGTCCAAATGTTGCTGAATTTGGTTATCTTAGTTCTGAGTGGTTCTCGGAATGCGCTTACACCTAAAAGTTCAACAATGTGGATGGTTTCACATCTTTCTGATCCAAACTCTAATCGTTTCTGATTCATCTTGTTCCGAATTGATGGTTCTATATAAAGATATGAAATCCATGTTCAAGACTTGAAGACAATCTGTTGAAGATTGTATTGAAGAAGGTTGACTTTTCAAAGAAAAAGACAATGACTTTTCATGTTTGTCTGAAGATTCTTCAAAGCTGAGTTCTTAAAGAGTGTCAAAGCATATAGTTCGCCGTGAACTAGTGGAGATAAAGCTATTTGAAGATGGTTTGATAGAGTGTCTGTTTGAGAAGATTGACTTTACAAATAGCTAAAGACTGCTGTCATATTTTTTAAATCTTGAATCCAAAGGGGGAGATTGTTAGAGCATTGTTGTATTCAAGATTTACTGTAAAGTCAATGTACTGTATGAGTCTATACAGTATTGTGAATGCCTCTATACCTTGTATGTTATGGGTATAAATAGGCTTGTCTAGATCATTTGTTAGTAACCTTTTGTGAACCACTTGATGTATCATTTTGTCATTTACACTTTAGAGATCAATACATGGATGACAAGTTCTCTTTAGATTCTCTCTCTACATCATTCTTGATTTCTTGCTAGATTTGGGATTTCACAAGGTGGTACTGCTTCTCTTAAAAATTCAATTCTTGTTTCATTTCTGTAAGTAGGTTCTTCTTTAGAGGTAGATTCTCGCCTCTTCTTCCGTGTTGGTTTATGATTCTGAAGCAATGGAGGTATTTCAACACTCATCGAGATTCGTTTGATGAGTTGATTCAATAAATTTTCCACGTAAACTTTATATTTGGACTTTGACTTCTGAAGTGCATCTCTGATCTCTAGCTATTCGTAGAACCCAAAATTTTCCAACTTTGACATGAGCATTGTCTTAGCTGAAGTATCTATCCTGAACACTATTATGGACACCATCACTGAATCATTCTTTGTTTTCCTAGCTATGGTCACATTCGTGATCTTCTGAGGGAGATGTCTACTTTCAATCTTTCCCTTGCACCAATCTATTTCAGAATCCCGACGGTCTTTTCTTTTCTGGCTTCCTCCTCGGCTTCTTTCAGTAACTGAACTTGAACTGTGGCAGGATTCTTTTTTAGCTTTCTATCATAGACATAGTTTCAGGCTACCTTCAGGGCAAGTTTAACATCTTGTTGGTAGGACGCAAAGAGTTTCTCGGCTCTGATATATTTTTCTCTTTTAGCTTAACTCAGGAATCCAAACTCTTCTTGATCACCACTTTGTCGAGGAGGCATCTTGATTCATTGACTCTCCAACTGAGAGACGAGTGCTACTATTCTTTTCTTTTCTTCATCATCAGACCTTTAGATTGGTCTAGAGGGTCATGATGGATGGCTCAACACGTATTCCTCTTCTTCTTCTTCTTCTTCTTCTTCTTCTTCTTCTACTTCTTCTTCTTCTTTAGTCTCAGGGATGGAGACTGGGATTATTTGGTCGTCAGCAATTGTGAAGATATCAGCTTCAGTTGGTATCTCAAGTAGGGGAGATAAATGGCTGGTAGAAAAGAAAAAGAAGTTAGGTGAGGAGGATAAGTGGTTTTATGAAGGCAGGGGTAAAGGAGAATTAGACAATGGAGAGACATACCTTTGAAGGCTGCTCCCCCTCAGAAGTGTGGATGATCTTCTGGTTCCCCTCAATAGATTTTCCCTTTTGCTTTCCCTGAGGGGTTTTCTGAGATGGGGTTTTGTCATAACTTCTCCCCCTGCTTCATTAATAAAAATTCCCTTGGTGGGAATGCTGACAGACTTTAGGATGAGTCATCACCCATCATCTTCTTCATCATCCTCATCATTGACAAAGATGATATCCTTTCCATCATCAATGATGACAAGGTCTTCATCATCATCTTCTTCCACTTCCTCATCATCATCATCAGAGGGAATAAAAGTTGTTTCTTTTTATTTATTTTCCTCCCCCTCAGCATGGGAAGTTTCTTCAGTGATCTTCTCCCCCTCAGCATTGGGTGTATTCCGTTATCATGTCCAGAGACTTGCGATCTGAGCTCGTGAAGGATGGAGGGTGTTGAGGAACCGGTTTCTTCAGCACTGCAAGAATATCAATTAGAAGCTAATTGTTTGAATCAACCTTGGAAGATAGGTCGCTGAATGAGGTAGAAGAAGTGTTGAGAGAAGAGTTGTTGTTGGCAACGTCGTACTTCATTTGCTCCACCACCTCTTGGAGCGCTGAGAGTTCTCAGCTTTGGAGGAAAGATAGGTGGTGAGCTGCTTCATTGGAGTGTCAGCGGCGTTGATGGCAGTGGTGTTGTTGTTGAGATCGTTGGAGAGATTGGAGATGGTGGTGTTGATTTTCTAAAGGAAGGTATTCACGGACTCGAATTTAGGACATGTAAAGATAAAAGATGTTTGAGCATAACAGTGCTCGGGATTACTAACAGAATGAATGAGGGGTAGGGATGCTGGAGTACCTAAAGGTTCTACACAGAAGGAATCCAATTGATTTCCATCGAAGTGCGTATGCATGTCATGCTCGAAAGAGTCGAGAACATGGGTAGTTGAACATCTTCGAGAGGAAGACCTTCAACTCATGTGTTTCTTGCCCTTAACATTAGTATCAGCAAGGACAAAGGCTGATGCTGATGGCCTTGTTGTGTTGACCAAAGAAATTGAGGGAGAAGCAATAAGAGTTATGAAGATGGCAACGATATGTGGCAGAGAGGCACTGACGAGGCCTGAAGCCGAGCCTTTAGTGCTTTGAGGCATTGAGGTGATGGGGTTTGCTGCCACCTTCACTTTTCTAAATCGCTTATATTGAGGGTATGGAGCCGCGTCGTTCGATATGGCTTGCTAATGAGGGGGTCACCACTCCCCTCATTAGCGAACAAGTACAACAACAGCTCTTGACTGCCCGGCCTTGCGGCCTCACGAGGTACGAGTTCAACCAGTGCCTTCTTGTCTATCCTGACTTGTAGCTCGGAAGATCCCGAATGGGATTTCCTTGGAGCTACCTAGTCGATAGGTTCACTGATCTCATATGCAAATATGAGTTCTCGCTACTCTTAGGCGGAGAGGGGCAACCGTCGACCGACTTGGGGAGGGAGACTACCGTCGACCGGTAGCGTAGAATCATTAATCGTAGAGGTTGATGAGGCGGTTGTTGTTACAGTGTTAGATGTGGTGGAGCGTACCCCGAAGGTGTCAAGGAAGAATGTAAAGAATAAATCCCTGATGTTGTTTTTGAAGGTGTAGACTTCTCCTTAGACTGTCTCTTGGTCTTAATCAAAGAGCCAAGAGGGGCTGATGATTGTTTCCTCTTAGAGGAGATTGTTGCTGTTGGGATGGACCTTGGGGGTGGAACCATGGTCGTTGCCACAGAAGAAGAAAAAGTGCACGAAGAGAGAAGACGTTGAAGTTCAGCGAAACATACCTCATTGTCGATTTGCTCTCGGTCGAGGAGACGTGAGCCTAGCTTCGGAATCTGATACCCACCTTCAGTAGGGTAAAGAGGGCCGAGACAATGTCGCAGCATAACGCTGATGAAGCGAACGTTGGGAATCACTGGCTCCCTGTCAGGCTTTTCAACCTTCAGTATAAGGTCATCAAAAATTAAGCGGGGGTAGTCGATGTTGTGGTTGGTGATCACTGAGTAGCGTATGTCAAGAGCGACACGGCTAGCTTGATCCATGCTACTAGTTTTGACTCCCATGCTTTGCACAAAGTGTGCGAACATGTGTCAAAGCTCAGTGGGCATCCTTGCCTTGAGGATCTTGGTGACGCGTTTGTCAGGCTTGCTTTGCTTGGTCTCCCAGTCATAGCGCATTAGGTATAGAAAAGCGATCAACTCTTCATCAGTAGGGGTTGGGTCTTAGGTTTTCGATGTGGGTATTTTTGAGCTTGCCTAATCTCTCATGGAGAGATGCTTCCTTCTCCATGCTCAGTTTGGAAAGCAATGGCAGTGACTTTCCATCCAGACTTCAGAGTCTTCTCAGATGACTCAGCAGTATACCAGAATTGTTGGAGCTATGCCTTGCATCAAGGAGGGTATACCGTCAACGCATAGCTCATGGGTGAGTTCAATAGGAAGGTTGCACCATCCTGTAGGTGAGTAGAAGGTTTAGCTGATGGGAAGGGGAGAAGTCCATGATGGTTATTGGACTTGAAGACGACAACAAAGAGCTAAAAGTGAGCGTTCTTGGAGCGGGTAAAAGTTGATGCTTGAGAGGCCATTTCTGTGATAAAGATGGAAAAAAATAGAATTGCAAAAGAAATACTTAGAATTGAAATTATAGAAATTTCTAAGTATGTAAAAGATGAAACAGTTTTACCAGTTTCCTTATTTGGAAAGAAATGGTAAAAAGAAGTTTTACCAAATTTCAACAATGATGAAAATGGTGGAAATATGTTGTTTAACAGTTTCCAGAAGTGGAAAGAATGGTAAATAACAATGTAGTAGAAAGAAAACTGTTTTAAAAGAAAGTTTTAAACTTTGAAACCTTTTTAGGGGTTTTAAGAGATAATGAAGGAGATGATTTGAACAAAAACAACGTTGTTTTGATCTTATTTAACAAAGAGAAAAGATCAAAATATGTCTTTGTTTATGAACTTTTGCATGAAAAAGAAGGAAGAACCTGAAAGCACAAGGGTTATGTGAGTGCGTGGTCTTGGTGTTCTTAGTGTTTTTCAATGCTAAGGATGTTCTTTGCGTTTGAGAGAATTTGTGCGCGTAAAGTTCAAACGTGAGACAAATAGTGGATTATATACGAGTGAGAAGAGAGAAAGAAATGATGAGCGGGAAAAGAAACCATCATTACGTGGACACGTCACAGGAGTGTGATTGGTCAAGAAGTTGTAATGGGCGAACGAGTGTCAAGAAAATGCGTGCCATGAGTTATCCCCAAAAATGACATCATGAAAGAAAACGTCTTCTAATTTTCTATAGGCAGTGACATTAATAGGTTTCCCATTTGCGTCCTTGTTCAATGTTAACAGAGGTGCCATAGAAGTTTTCATTACTGGGCTTTCAGTAAGATCACACTTTTTCAACATATATTTAACGTACTTACCTTGGTGTATAAATGTACCTTTATTGCTTTGCTTTATCTGAAGCCCAATGAAGTATGTTAGTTCACCTATCATACTCATCTTATATTCTTTCTTCATTCGTTCAGCAAATCGAGTATATAGATATGGGTTAGTGGATCCAAATATAATGTCATCGACATATATATGAACAAATATAATATGACCTTTAACCTTTCTAAAAAATAAAGTATTCTCAATCTTTCCACGTTCAAAATTTTCAGTATCGCTGAGCTACAAGTCTAGCCGTGTTACAGGTTACAGTCCCATGTTCGTCTAACTTGTTATGATACACCCACTTAGTGTCAATAATAGTTTTGTCAGATGATCTGGGAACGAGATTCCAAATTTTGTTTCTTTCAAACTCAATCAGCTCTTCTTGCATAACGCTGACCTAATTTGGATCTCTGAGGGCATCATCAGTCTTTTTGGGTTCAAGCAGCGATATGAAATTTACAAAAAGACACATATTACCTGAACCACGTCAAGTTTGAATACCTGTGTTTAGATCACCAAGTATTTGTTTAATTGGATGATTCTTTGTCCATCTCAGAGCGGGAACTTGAAATTCTGGCTTTGAGAGAATTTTTGGAGGTGCTAAAGAAGAAGCTTCAGCGATGGTATTTTCAGGAATCAATTGTTGAGGTTCAGATGAGATTTCATTTACTGACTGCTGAAGGGAAGTGGATGGGTTTTCAAAACTTGAATAGGTTCAGAGGGAGGTAAAGTGTTTAGAGGAACAACTGATATCCATGAAGAGGATTCAACTTTACTTGTCTGCATGCTGAGGATAATGATAGGATCATCATCAGCGTTTTAAGTATTAGCTTGAGGATCACGATTGAAATAAGTTTTAGGTTTGTTGATCCCAGATTGACTCAACAATGATATGTTCAACCTTAAATACGCAAAACAGAGTATAGAAATTATTTGCGGAAGCGTTTTAAAGCATAGAAAAGGATTGAACAGTTTGGTAGATTCACAGACTAAAATGACAAATAAAGAAGACTAAACAGAATAAGATTTTCTCAACAAGTCATCTTCATTTTCATTAAGAACAATGGAGTTTATACCAAGAACACACACTTGTGGGTGGTTTTTCTCTCAAGATTACTCTCACTCTAGAAATTCAGCGTGTGTGAATTGTGTGTTGCGTGCCTGAAATGGCGGGTAGTGCGATCTACATATAGTAAAGGTTGGGCGCAAATAGTACAACGAAATAGTTGTCACCCATGAAATGGTGACACCTGAAAAGTTATTGATCATGGTTGTACTATTGATCTTCAGAATCTTCATACAGGTAGAGGCCCGTGAGAGGCGTACGATCATTGGTCTTCAATATGCACAAGTCTTCATCTTCAAGAAGTTTGGTCACACAGAGGCTCTGTGGAGATTCACAGAGGCTCTGTGGTCCATGGGTCATCTTCAGGTTAAGCTTGACTTCTTGAGGAGTGGTCGACAGAGGCTTTGATCCATGCAGAGAGACTTGGTGATGTCCGGCAGAGGACTTCTGCAATTCTTGTACTTAGCCTACTTTTTCAATACTTCTTAAGACTAATCTTTTGGAGCTAACAATTTCCCCATATGTATTAAAAAAGAAAAATTACAAAGTTAAAAAAGTGCTTAGGCTAAAAACAACAAGAGGTGTAAACTTCAACCTCTGTAAAAAGATGTTTCCATTAGGTCACTATGCCAGAGGCATTTACAAAGAATTGAAAAAACAATTACATAATAAGATAAAAAACAACGGACAACAATTCACCGAGCATAGATTCTATCATCTGAAAAATCATTGATCTTCTTTCCAAAACCACCTTCCTTCTTGAGCTCTTTGTAGTAGACAGCGCACAAGTCTCTGAATCGCAGAGCTGCATCGATGTCGCTTATCAATTGGTCTGCGGCTTCAAGGGTGACGAGCTCAGTACCTGTGTAGTTCAGGAGATCCTTTTTGAATTATAGAAGGGTCTTGGTAGCATACTTCTGGCTATCGTATCCTACAAAAAGTTTCTTCTGTCCTTGGGGGTTTAGGAATACATAGCCAAAACAAGGATAGGAAATGATGGTGCTGGGTAGGATAGGGAAATTTTCTTCAGATAGGCAGTGATCGTCAGGGGCTGTGAGTCTAATCTTCTTCACTCCCAAGTCCAGAGCAACTTGGAAGTCTAGCAGACTAAAGAACTTCAACTTCTACCGCATGGTTCTCTTAATCATCAAATAAGCCTTTCTGTACTCTTTCCTCCATTCTAATTTGCTCTCTATCCATGTATAAAGCTCTGCCAGGTCGATGGGGTGAATGTTTCTAAGGTCAACATATGTGAATTTCATCTTTGACCTATCTTCCCTTCGCACAAAGTATTGGCAGTAGTAGAAGTTGTGGCATTGGGTGTGCAGAAGCTTGATCCCCAGAGTATCCTTTAACCTGGAGTTTGAGTATACATCCTCCACCTTATGTTGTTTATTTTTGAAGAACTTGATGGCCATCTCTTCTACCACATCTGGTTAGAGGGTAGGGTCTGGAAGTGGACCGTTGATCCCTTGACTATAGAGACACTTATAGACTACCTCTTCCATGTCCTTCTTTAGCATAGGGGGTGGAATTGGTTTTCTAAGAACATCCATGTCAAAACTTGGGCAACCCTGTCTTCTGATGGATTGGCAGAGGGGTCAAGGGGTTGATATGCCAACAGAGGCTCTCCGATTGCCCAGTCTTCCTCTTCTGGTTTAGGGGTTACAAATGCATCAAATGCACTCTTCATAAGTTTCTCCGAGTTTGGTTGGGGTTTGGGTTTTGGTTTGTCAACTTCTGTCATCTTTCCCTAGCCTTTGTCTTGTACAGTTGGTTTGGCCTTGGGGACTTCTGTTGATGTAGGTTTAGGTACTTCTGTAGGTTTTATTATTAGGCTCTGTGATGTTGGGGCTTGTTGAGGTTGGTTTTCCTGTTGTTGTGGGTTTTGGGGTTGGTCTTCTGTAGGATTTGTGTTCAAATAAGTTCTTGGTTTCAGGGTCTTCGAGGCTAGGGTTTTGGTTCTTGGTATAGTTTTGGGTGAGGTTAGGGGTTGATCTTCTTTAGGTGTGGATGAGGGTAAGTCTTCAGTTGGGTGTGTGGGGGATGGTTGGTCTTCGTTTAAGTTTGATTCCACAGAGGTGGGTATGGCCTCTGTGGTCTTCTGCTGATGAGTTGTTGGGGTTGATTGTTGGATTGGGGTGATGGCTAAGGGTTGGGTGTTTGATGAAGGCTTTGTTGCATTTTTTTCTTCTTTGTTCTCCTCCTCATGATGGCCTGAGGGCACTGTCCCATCATCTTTAGGACCATCATGCTTCTTCTCTGAGGTACCCTCTGTCTGGCACGTAGTAGAAGGTTTCTTCATTTTGGGCAAGTTTTGTCCATTAGTTTCAAACTTATCGCAAATATCCTCACAAATCCCAAAGATGTACACCACCTTTTCCTCCGACTTAAAGCGGAACATACACACACTAGCTTTAAATTCCTTCACATAAGAAGCATTCACCTCTGTGAATGCTCGTATGAACCCAATAATGTCATCAAGTACCTTCTGCCCAATGTTTATGATCTGCTTGTGTGTGATATAATCTGTGGGTCGTAGGGCTTGCATATGATCAGTAGTGGTTTGTTGAACCTTCTCCAGAGCCCTTTGTAAATCTTCTGTGGTTAGGGTTGGAGAGGTAGTGACAGAGGTTGATTTGGTGAGGGCTTCTGCAATATCCCTTGCAGCTTTCAGTTCTGCAAATAGAGTGTTGATCGCCTCTTGGGTTTCTGTGGGGATGGAGGAGGCAGAGTTCTGTGGGATATGTACTTGAAGCTTAGAGAGCTTTGTGGTGTTGCCCTTGACCTCTGTGGTGAGATCTTCGAGTTTTGTGCTTAGGGTAGGAATGTCGTTGTAGTGTTATCTACAAAAGATTTCACCAAGATTTGCAACTCGGTGAATTTAATGGTCACAGAGGTATCAAAGACTTGGAACTCATTCTTTGTTACATATGAACTCGTGGTGACTGCTCGGGGAACACATTCTTCCCCAGAGTATACCTCTGTTCCTGAGGTGCCTGTTTTCAACCCTGTTTTTATGTTGAGGTTGACAGGACTTCCTTTCGATCCTCAAGGTGAATCATGCAATGGATCTTCCTCTACGAACGTTCTGTCAGTCTCCTTAGTCTGTGCCAATTCAGAGATAACTCAGAGGCTTATCTAGAGCCTTTTCGTCATCGTGCTCGCTAAGTCCCTCTAAAGGACTTTTGTTCCCTAAGTTGTGCGTGGGAGAGGCAACAGATGCCTCTGTGGGGATTTCAGTTGTGTTCCTGGGTGATTGAACACGAGAAAGGTATGTGTCCTTTTGAGAGGACACAACCTGAAATAGGGCTTCCTGGCTATTTATTAGCGTAGAGGAAGAAAAAGGCTCCTCTGGCCGGCTAGTTTGGGTTGGGATCGAGATGTGCGGCTCTTTTTCAATATCCTTATGTGCTACTGGACTAGCAAGGATGGATGGGTGGGTTGCATAGGGGGTATCTTAGGATATGTGCACTCGACATCTTTTCCCTCTTTCTCCACCTCCGATTGTTTTCCTAGGGATCCTTCACCTACGTCCCACCTATCTTCTGTAGCCATGCCCAAGTCTTCGTCTACATCCAGATCAGAGTCGTAGTCGGCAACAAAAAAGTTTGGGGTTTGATTGTGTGTCCATCTAGAGGTATATAATGATTCATTGAGTCCTGCCGTTTCTAGGAAAGTACCAAAAGACACTTAGGGTTCTTCTTCTCTTTGTGGGGCAACCTCTGGAATGGTAGAGGTTTTAGGGATTGTTGTTCCAAGTTCAACATAGTGTAAAGGGGTGGGGGCTATGACCTCTTCTTGAATTTGTTCCTCTTCCTCTGCGATGGTCTGCAGATGAGACTTGGGTTTCTTTGATTTCCTTTTCTTTGGCTTGGGCACACCCTCTTTTGTGGTTTTGCTTTTTCTCTTTTTCTTCTTCTCTTTAGAAGGAAGGGTGGCAGAAGTGTCAGGTACTTCTGTGGATTGGGGGATTGGGTTATGTTGTTCAACTTCTTCAGGAATGATGGTGTCGGAGGTTGGTTTCTCTGGGATTTCAGCTGCCTTAGATTTCTTCTTTTTACTCTTCTTCTTGGCAGGGGATGGTGGTTCTGAGGCGTGGGGCATTTCTTCTTGCCCTTGGTTTCTGGCAGAGGGTTCTTCTTCTGTCTGTCTTCTGGTATTTCCTCCCTCTACTCTCAACCTATAATTTTCTAGGGCTACACTCCACTCAGCCTCACTCATTCTTTCGACTACAGGGGTTCCTATGGGCACTCCTAGACGTGGTGGGGTAGCAGGACTCGGTTTGGGAGTCCTTGTAACACCCTAAAATTCAGGGCCAATTTAAACCTCAAAATACACGCGTTATGATCATCAAAATATCAGACTTTTATAAACCAAAGGATCATAAGTAAGTTTCCATATATACACAAGGTAGATTAACTTAAATAATCTGATCAATCTAATTATACATCATGTTGGGAACTGAAGATATGCCAAGTATGGTTAGTACTGCCAAGACAATGTTACTACTGCCAGTTCTTCGTTACTACTGCTAGGCAAGGTTACTACTGCTAGACGAAGTTACTACTGCTAGACACGGTTAGTACTGCTAGACCAAATTACTACTGCTAGACATAGTTAGTGCTGCTGAGCTGAGTTACTACTGCTTGAAGACTGTGAAGGTTAATACTGCTGAAGGTCGTTAATGCTGCTGAGCCAAATCATTGTTAATACTGCTGACTTGATAAGTTTGGGATGCGATACTTTTGGAGACAAAGTAGGGATTGATCAAGATATGTTTAACGAAGATTCAGAAGATCAATTCACTTTTGATAGTTATCTTGTAATTACTTTTGTATATATAGTATTGATAGATAGCTATTAGAAAAGATACGATAGAAGATAGATAGTATACAGAATTCTATATTGATTCAAGAGTGAATTAACCTCAAGGTGTAAGAACCCTATTTCTAGAGAAGTAGAAATCGTCTTGTTGAGCCTGTTCAACAAGATTGAGGTTTGGTGTAAAGCTTGTGAGTAATACAGTTTGATATATACAGTGTGTTGAATTCTATTGATTGTTCTTTAATTATTTTAGAGTTCTATTCCGCAAGATTCTCTAAATTCTGTTTCTAAGAAGTTTAATTCTTGTTAAGAATCGATCCTGACAAGTGGTATCAGAGCCTTGGTATCTTAGAAGCTATGGACAATTCAATGGATTCTCACAGTACTCTTGTTTCAAAGGTTCCCATGCTCAAACCCAATGAGTTTGACATGTGGAAACTGAGAATCAAGCAGTACATTCTTCTTACTGATTATGCAATATGGGACATCATAGAAAATGGCCCATGTAATGAAGGAAAGATTGGAGATGATGGAAAGAGACCTCCTCCCAAGACAGATGCTGAAAAGAAAGTCAGACAAACAGAGATGAAGGCCTTAAGCACTCTGCTTTTGGCTATTCCTAATGAGTACCAACATCAATTCCAACACTGCACAGATGCACAGATGTTGTGGAATGCTCTGGAGAAAAGATTTACTGGCACAAAGAGCACAAAGAGAAATCAAAAGGCTATTCTCAGGCAACAATATGAAAACTTTATGTCTGCAAAGAATGAGTCTATGACTCAAACTTTTGACAGATTTAACAAGTTAATTGGAGAATTAGCAACTGTGGGTGTACACATGGATGCTGATGATGTCAATAGAAAGTTCCTTAGATCATTGGGAGAAGAATGGACCATGTACACAGTCTCATTCAGACAGAATGACCAATTGGAGGACAAAGAGCTAGATGACCTCTACAATGATCTGAGAGTATTTGAGGCTGAAGTTGAAGCCAAGAAAAGGCCATCAGGATTTGTTTATAATGCTGCTTTATTATCTTCATCCTCTGATAATGCTGCTAATCCTGATTCTGTTAATACTGCAGGTTCTGTTAATGCTGCTGGTGGAACCAATCAAGAGAAGACTACAGACTCTGTACTAGAAGCATTCTTCTCTAGTCATGTTCACTCTTCTCTAATCAATGATGATTTAGAGCAGATTAATGCTGATGATCTGGAAGAGATGGACATCAAATGGCAGATGGCTATGCTATCAATGAGGGTGAAGAAATTCATCAAAAGGACTGGGAGAAACAACTTTTCCCAAAGAAGAGAAGATGGTGCAGGCTTTGACAAGTCCAAGGTTGAGTGTTATAAGTGTCACAAGATGGGACACTTTGCCAGAGAATGCAGAAGTGGAGGATCAAATCAACAGGCTCCAAATGGAAACCAAAACAGAAGCTCCTCTCAAGCCCTTGTTTCTCAACAAGGAATGGGATTTGATTGGAGTGATCAAGCTGAGGAAGCCTGTCAGAATCAAGCTCTTATGGCAGAAGTATCTGATATTCCCACTGAGGTACAATCTAAACTCTGTTCTCAAGCTTGCATTGATGCTGTTAAAAGATATAGGGATCACAATCAGGGTATGTGTGATAACCTTAAGAGGCTAGAGAAAGATGTGAAAGATTATGTTAGGATTGTAGAAAGGTTTGAGGAACAAATTAGAGCTTTTCAAGCTAATGAACTTCAACACTCCTATGATACTAACTATTGGAAGTGGGAGAAGAATGAGTATGAGATTAAGCTAAAAGTGTCTGGGGAGGAGAATGAGAAGTTAAAAGAAGAGCTTAAAAAGGTTAAACTTGATGTTGAAAAGTTTACCTGTGCTTCTAAAACCATGGACACCATCATTAAAGCTCAAATCCATGACAAGATGAAAGTAGGGATAGGGTACAATACCACACCTCCACCTTACAATAACAACTACATACCTCTCAAGTCTGATTTGTTAGAGACCAAGGATAGAAAGGAACCTGAATTAAAGATTAATATAGATCCTTGTGAAAAAGAAATAGTTGTTGAGGATGAGACTGACAAAGTAGACTCTGATGAGGAATGTGAGAGTCCATGTGTCAAGAACACTGAGATCAAAAGGACTGAAGAGAAAAAGGGAGTTCATTACACACAGCCCAAAGTTGTGAACTCCAATATCTGTAAACAGTGTTCTTGCAGGAAATCTAAAGAGAACAAGCCTCAAAAACATGATAATCAGAGGGGAAATCAAAGGAACTGGAATAACCAGTGGGCTATGAGACAAGGAGTTGATTTGAACAGAATTAACAGGCCAAAACCTTGTTTCATCTGTGGTAAGCTAAATCATTTAGCCAAACACTGTTATTTCAATCCTGTTAACCAAAGGTTTAATACTCAAAGATCTTTTCAAAAACCTGGTGGTTACAGAAAGAATGGTGGCTATAAAAAGCTTGCAAAGAAAAATGTGGCAAAGAAACAAGGGAAACCCAAAAGCCACATAAAGAAAACGACTGAAAAGGAATGTGGTACTATGTGGGTTCCAAAAGGCACTAAAAACAATACTGCTGCTAGCAGTGTTAGTACTGCTTCAAAAGTTAGTGCTGCTAGCAGTATTAATACTGCTAGTAATCATTCCAAAGTTAGTACTGCTAATACTTTTAGTGCTTCTTCTTCAGATAATACTGCTGCTAGCAGTATTAACTCTGTTAATACTGCTTCTAGCAGTGTTAACTCTGTTAATACCGCTACCTCTGTTAGTACTGCTGATACTGCTGCTAACAGTACTGCTGCTTCCAGTATTAGTACTGCTAGCACTGTTAGTACTTCTGAGGTTAATACTGCTTCTAGTGCTGCTATACCAATAATTTTGACAAAGTACTCCAGCACAGCAGTACCCAAATTTGAAAATTTCATCAAAACCAAGTGTAAGTACTTTGATGAGCAAGGGAGACCCAAGACCACTTCGGCTTGGGTTCCAAATAAAACTAACTGATTTATCTTGATGTGCAGGGCAACCAACAGCTCAAGGGGAAGAGCATTTGGCATGTTGATAGTGGTTGCTCCAGGCACATGACAGGTAACATGGCCTGCCTCAAAAATTTCAAAAGGATTGATGGAGGACATGTTGCATTTGGGGATAATCCTGCTGGTGGAAAGATAAGTGGTAAGGGTGATGTTTCAAAGGGTAAGATGACCTTTGAAGATGTGTACTATGTTGAACAATTGAGATACAACCTGTTAAGTGTATCACAGGTTTGTGACAAGAAGCATAGCATATTGTTTACTGATTCTGAATGTATTATCCTTGCTCCTGGATACAAAGTGGTTGATGAAAACATGATACTTCTGAGAACTCCTAGGAAGGATAATGTTTATTGTTTAGATTTGGAAAGTGTTTCATCTGATTCATCTCTAAATTGTTTAGTTTCAAAAGCTTCTTTAGATGAATCATCACTTTGGCACAGAAGGATGTGTCACATGAACTTTAAAACAATGAATAAACTTGTTAAGAATAACCTTGTAAGGGGTTTGCCATCCAAAGTCTATTCATGTGATGATCATTGTGTTGCTTGTCTCAAAGGCAAACAACACAAAACTTCTCATAAGACCAAAGAGATAAACACCATCTCAAATCCTCTTCAACTGTTACATATGGATCTGTTTGGTCCTACCAATGTGATGAGTATTGGCAAGAAATCATACTGCTTAGTTATTGTTGATGATTATTCTAGATTTACTTGGGTATATTTTCTGAGAACTAAAGATGAGACAAGTGGACTGATCAAATCTTTTATTCTCAAAATTGAAAACCAATCAAATCAAAGAGTGAAAGTCATTAGATCAGATAATGGAACTGAGTTTAAAATTTTTGATCTAAACACCTTTTGTGAAGAAAAAGGAATTGAGAGACAATTCAGTGCTCCTAGGACTCCACAACAAAATGGTGTTGCTGAGAGAAGGAATAGGACACTGATTGAGGCTGCTAGATCTCTGTTAGCTGATTCAAAGTTACCAATTACATTTTGGGCAGAAGCAGTTAATACTGCTTGCTATGTTCAAAACAGAGTTTTAGTTGTAAAGCCTAAAAACAAGACACCTTATGAGCTTTTCCATAAAAGGAAACCATATATTGGATTTTTCAAACCATTTGGATGTCCTTGTACTATTCTCAATACCAAATCTCACTTAGGCAAGTTTGATAGCAAAGCAGATGATGGTTTTCTTGTTGGGTATTCATCTCAAAGTAAGGCCTACAGAGTTTTTAATACCTCTTCTAGAATAATTGAAGAAAGTGATAATGTCAAATGCAATGAGAACACACCAAATCCTATTGGTTCAGGTCCTAATTGGCTATTTGACATTGATTCACTCACTAATTCTTTGGGTTTCAGTAGTGATGTATATGCAGGACAAAGGGATACACCATCATCAGAACATAGAATTCAATCTGTGATATTTCCACTCCCTTCCATTGATCCTGTTGAATTCTGTGAACACCAAGAGGAGACTGAACCTATTCAGAATGAAGAAGAGAGGAGAAAAGAGGAAAATCAGTCATCAGGTCCAAATTCCAGAGAATCTGAGGTGACTGAAGAAGCAGAATCAAATCCAGAATTAAATGAATCAAATCTGGATGAGAACATTCAAGAGGAAGCTGGTCATCCAACAAGAACTCAGAAAAACCATCCTCCTGAGTTGGTGATTGGAGATATTGCATCTCCCATGATGACTAGAAAGCAAAGCAGACTCCAAGAATTGCAAGAGCAGCAAAATACAGTTAACACTGTTCTTACATGCTTTCTGTCCCAGATTGAGCCCAAAAAGGCTTATGATGCTATGAAAGACCCAAGCTGGATAGAGGCAATGCAAGAGGAGCTGCTACAGTTCAAATTACAGGATGTATGGGACTTGGTAGACCTTCCAAAAGGTCATAGAGCAATTGGCACCAAGTGGATTTTCTGGAACAAGAAGGATGACAGAGGGATTGTGATCAGAAACAAAGCTAGACTGGTAGCACAAGGGTACACTCAGGAAGAAGGAATAGATTATGAGGAAGTCTTTGCTCCTGTGGCAAGGATTGAAGCAATCAGGTTATTTCTAGCCTATGCCTCCTACATGAAGTTCAAAGTGTACCAAATGGATGTCAAAAGTGCATTTCTGTATGGAAGTATTGAGGAAGAAGTATATGTCTGTCAACCCCCTGGATTTGAGAATCCATTGCACCCTGACAGAGTATACAAGCTGAAGAAGGCTCTTTATGGTTTGCATCAAGCTCCAAGAGCATGGTATGACACTCTGTCTACCTATCTCTTGAAAAATGACTTTGAAAGAGGAGTAATTGACAAGACCCTGTTTATCAAGAGGAGAAAGAGAGGTACACTACTTGTTCAGATCTATGTGGATGACATCATCTTTGGATCCACCAATGATCAAATGTGTAAAGAGTTTGAAGAATTGATGCACAAAAGCTTCAAGATGAGTTCCATGGGAGAACTTACATTCTTTCTTGGGCTTCAGGTAAAACAGAGGAGAGATGGGATTTTTATTAGCCAATCCAAATATGTGAAAGACATCCTGGACAAGTTTGGTTTATCAGACTCAAAGCCAGCAAGCACACCAATGGAAACACATAAACAGATCACTGCAGATCTTGAGGGGGAGGATGTGGATGTCCATCATTACAGATCAATGATTGGATCTCTCATGTATCTCACAGCCTCTAGACCTGACATTATGTTTTCAGTCTGTGTTTGTGCCAGATTTCAGGTTTCTCCTAAGCAATCACACCTTCATGCTGTCAAGAGAATATTCAGATACTTAAAAGGGCAACCTAGATTAGGTCTCTGGTATCCTCATGAATCCTCTTTTGACTTGCTTGCATATTCAGATAGTGATTTGGGTGGAGCCAACATGGATAGGAAGTCTACTTCAGGTGGATGTCAGTTTTTGGGTACAAGACTAGTATCTTGGCAGTGTAAGAAACAAACCACAGTGTCCTTATCTACCACAGAGGCTGAGTACATAGCTGCTGCAAGCTGCTGCTCTCAGGTTCTATGGATTCAAAATCAGATGTTGGACTATGGGGTAACATTTCTTCACACTCCAATCTTCATTGATAACAACAGTGCTATCAGCATTGTTAATAATCCAGTCAAACACTAAAAAACAAAGCATATAGAGATAAGGTATCACTTTATAAGAGATTGCAATGAAAAGAAATTAATTCAGGTTGCTAAATTTCATACAAATGACCAGTTTGCTGATCTATTCACAAAAGCTTTTGATGTGGGTAGATTCACCTTTTTGGTAACAAGTGTGGGCATGATCAACCTAGAATAAATTTATGACTTTCTGTTTTTATACCTGTATTTCTTCATATATTTGGTGCTACTAACTTTCTTTCTCAGGATTCTCTGTTTCCCTCAGATTACCAAGTGCAGAAAAGTGTAAGTGTAGTTACTACTGCCTGTGCAGCGTTACTACTGCCAGTACAGAGTTACTACTGCCTGTGTTCTAGTAGTTAATACTGCTTGTACAGTTAATACTGCTCAGTAGTTAATACTGCTTGTGTAGTTAATACTGCTTTGCAGTTAATACTGCTCAGTAGTTAATACTGCTAGTGCTCAGTTAATACTGCTCAGTAGTTAATACTGCTAGTGCAGTTAATAATGCTAGTGCAGTTAATACTGCTAGGTAGTTAATACTGCTTGGTAGTTAATACTGCTTGGTAGTTAATACTGCTCGGTAGTTAATACTGCTAGGTAGTTAATACTGCTTGATAGTTACTACTGCTGTGTAGTTAATACTGCCTTGCAGTTAATACTGCTCAGTAGTTAATACTGCTTACGTTGTTAATACTGCTTTTGATAATCTAGGGCATATAAATACCCCTGTGTGCCCGCCAAAGTTCATAACGACTCTTCGCATTTACTTCTTCTCTCTCGTTCTAACCTAGTCTCCCCAGAATCTTTGTGTTTTCTTTCAAGAATCCTCAGGAATCATGGAGTTTGTGGATGAGCACAATGAAATAGCCATGCTTCAGAAGCCGAAACAAGCTGCGGGATTCCACGATATAGTCGATTTTCTTAAATCCTCGCACATCTCCTATGCCCTAACGGTGAGCCCAACCATCTATATCGAACATCAGACGCAATTTTGGGAGAATGCCACTGTTAGTTTCGAAGAAGGGCAGAAAACCATTCGAACAAGGGTTTGTGATAAACCCTTGAAAGTCACAGAGGAGGTTATTCGCATCTCTCTTCACTTGAATGATGCCTCAGGTATAACCTCTCTATCTTCTGATGACTTATATTCGACTTTACAAAGAATGGGGTATGAAGGTCCCATTGGTGTTTTTAAATTCTACAAGTCAAAATTTTTTAACCAATGGAGATTTCTTGTTCATACCCTGATGCACTGTATTTCCAAGAAAACTACTGGATGGAGTGAGTTCAGCAGTCCCATTGCATATGCCTTGGTCTGCTTATCCACTGCCAGAAAGTACAGTTTTTCAGCTATGATCTTTAATGATCTCGTATCAAACTTGGAATCCAAAAAGAGTTTTTACATGTATCCAAGGTTTGTGCAAGAAGTTATTAACAAGGAATTGATGGACTTACCTCAGTTTGATGAGGTATATGTACCAAAATCCCCTAAAGGGAAGGTTTTTTCAAATATGAAAAGACTTCCTAGGGACTCGGAAGGAGTTGACACACCATTGTTCTCCACAATGATGGTTGTGTCCCACACAATTGAAGGTATGGCATCAAGGTCAAGGCCCTCATTAGACACACCCACTGATGACCAATCCCAACCTTCCATCTCAAAAGACATCCCTCAGTCCATTCTTGAACAACCAACTCCCACAATCACCAAAAGGTTTCAAAGAAGAAAGATGCACAAGGTTCCTTCCCTTGATGTACCTACTCAGAGCCCTAAGCCTTTAAGCCCTCAGTTGGAGCATTCTCCAATTGAGAATATCAACAGGGAAACCACAGGGGTGTCTCCCAACCCCAAGAAGGTGCTCTCTAAGGAGAAGGATGAGCATATGGGTGCTAAGGCTGCCACTACTTCTGCTAGCACAGAGAAGGACAGTGGTAACATAAATAAGACCTTCCCCATGGCAACTCTAAATGAGAAATCATTAGGAGGACCCAGGTGCCAAGAAACCAAGGGGGCAGGTAGTGCTTCTGCTAGGCAGAAGGCTTCTGCTAAACCTTCCAAGGATCCCTTAAAGAAAGTAAAAACTTCTACAAAGGGTGAGGATAGATATAACTATGAGGAATTGATGGAAACCATAGGGAATGTCAACTTGGATGTTATGGCACAGAAGAAGGAGATTGAGCAACTGAAGACTGTGGTCACCTACCAACAGTCTCAAATTGAGAAGCTCAAAAAGATGGTCACCAAGTTGCTGCACAGAAAGAAAAAGGCAAGATTTGTGCTGAGAAGAAGAACTTCAACTGATGATGCTCCCAAAAAGGGGGAGTCAGAGTCAGAAGCAGAACTGAAAATGAAGGGTCCACAAATTGAGGGGGAGACAGTTCACATGGAGACTGAGATGGAAATGGATAATGCACAGTTTAAGGGGGAGTCCAGTGCACAGAATAAGGGAGAGACAGAAAAGGTGAAGGAGATGATTAAAGAAGCAGAAACTTCAAGAGCAGCAGAAACTACAGCAGCAGAAACTGTTAATACTGCTGAGTTTGAACAAGCAGCAGAAACAGTTAATGCTGCTGAAGGCCAAACAGAAAAAGCAGCAGAAACTGAGCAGGAAGCAGTAACTACAACTCAAGCTGAAATTGATGAAGAAATATACTGGATTGTGAAGAACAGTGTTGAAGCAGCATCATTACATGTTCTAAGAGAAGCAGTAACAGCCATAGCAGCAGAAATGGTTATTGCTGCTGAGAAACTTAAAACAGCTGAACCAACTCCTGCAGCTGTTAAAACTCTTAAAAGAACCAAGATGATGTCAAAGAAAAGACCAAGCACCAAGCCCATAACTTCACAGAAGAAAAATGAAAAGAAGCCAAGGGTAGAGCCAACTGCAGAAGAGGCCCAGGAGGAAACAGTGAAAGAAAAATTAACCTCAGAAGTTGCTGAAGAAGAAGTGGCAACTCCATCAGGGCAATCAAGCAATGTACAATCACAAACTGATGCCCAATGTGATTTGTACATTACTAGTGTTGACTCTAACCCAATTCCACTTAAGGCTGAACCAATATCATCTAAGGCTCCTGAAATCATCTTTTGGGACACTTTGAAAGATGGTAGAAAGGAGTTCATTAGGATAAAAAGAGCGGATGGAAAATTTGAAGTCTTTTCAACTTGGGGAAAAATTGTCAGAACTTGCTCAAGATCAGACTTAGAAGAGATGTTCAAAGTTGGGATGAGGATATATGAAAACATGCTGACTGAGCAAGGGATGTCAATCTCTAAAATGGTACTTGAATTCTTGTGCCAAATGTTCAAACCTGAAGCAGTTCAGCATAGGATAAACACACAGTTTCAAGCCATTACCAACTGGATGCTCTATGAAAACTGTGGAGTATATGTCATCTCACTTGACTCTGCAACTCAAGAATACTATCTGGTGGATGAAATATACAATCACAGCATGAAGAGGCTGCAAGGAATGTTACATACTAAGCTGACCTGCAACAAGGATTCAGCAATGCGTAGATTCTTGGTAAAAAGGATTCTCAATCAGAGTCTAGGTTTAAGTCCTAATCTGTGCGTATATGATGACTAAGTTTTGGAAGCATCATCTGAAGAACTTGACTTCTTTTCCTAAAAGTCAAGTTAGGGGGAGATTGTTGGGAACTGAAGATATGCCAAGTATGGTTAGTACTGCCAAGACAATGTTACTACTGCCAGTTCTTCGTTACTACTGCTAGGCAAGGTTACTACTGCTAGACGAAGTTACTACTGCTAGACACGGTTAGTACTGCTAGACCAAATTACTACTGCTAGACATAGTTAGTGCTGCTGAGCTGAGTTACTACTGCTTGAAGACTGTGAAGGTTAATACTGCTGAAGGTCGTTAATGCTGCTGAGCCAAATCATTGTTAATACTGCTGACTTGATAAGTTTGGGATTCGATACTTTTGGAGACAAAGAAGGAATTGATCAAGATATGTTTAACGAAGATTCAGAAGATCAATTCACTTTTGATAGTTATCTTGTAATTACTTTTGTATATATAGTATTGATAGATAGCTATTAGAAAAGATACGATAGAAGATAGATAGTATACAGAATTCTATATTGATTCAAGAGTGAATTAACCTCAAGGTGTAAGAACCCTATTTCTAGAGAAGTAGAAATCGTCTTGTTGAGCCTGTTCAACAAGATTGAGGTTTGGTGTAAAGCTTGTGAGTAATACAGTTTGATATATACAGTGTGTTGAATTCTATTGATTGTTCTTTAATTATTTTAGAGTTCTATTCCGCAAGATTCTCTAAATTCTGTTTCTAAGAAGTTTAATTCTTGTTAAGAATCGATCCTGACACATCACAATAAGATCAACTAGATTATCTAAGGATTGTCCCAAAAGTCATCAAAAGAATATCATGATCTCTCGTTATCGCCAAGTCTGATTTCCTCCAACTGAAGTCTCACTTCCCAAACTATTTCCCAGAGCCTGTACCTGGTAAGACAGTTTAATTTGAAACATTAGGCTTTCGCCTAGTGAGATTATCCAAATCAAATTAAAATTTAACAACTAAAATATTAACAGATATATCAAACCTGTTATCAACCATTAGAATCCACCTATTCCCTTACTTATGACTAATTCATCTAGTCATCATACTACCAACAAGAATTACTATAAATCCCACCGGATTTATAATTAACTCCAACTCCCAGAAATTACAGTTTCCAAACCTGCTTCTTTCTGAATTAAGACTATAATTTCTCAACAAAGAAGATATCTCATCTTTTCGTTTGAAATGGGAATTACAACTCTAAGTCTGCTATTCCTCATTTCCTTTCCTCCCCACCTTGAATCACTGGTCCCCCCTAATGAGATTTTATCGCGATCAACAACCACCAGAGACCCTCACAGATGATTCAAGATTCACTCCAACAACTAGAAATACATCCTAACGGTCCCTGGCTAGTAAACGGTTCTCATTATACCGTACTTTATCCCCACTAGACCAGATGCATATTTCTAGCCCACGCCACACAATAATTGTGCATCATCGCTCTTTCTATTGTATACTAAAGTTATACAATTCATAATATATTCTATATCTCTATGTACGGAATATAAATTTCAACGATTATTCCCCACTTTGCCGTTTAGCATCGGGGATCAACATCTCAACAATTAACTACAGCTCCGGACTCATAAACAAGTCCTTAAAATTTAACACAACATGGTTTTTACATCAACAACAGAGTTATAAACGTATAACAAATAGCATATATACCTCAGATTATGTCCCTCATAAAACCATAAAAATGATACTGGAATGGCTCAAAATTCGCAACCCACTGTAGCGAAAAGCTACACTTTTCGCAAGCCAAAGCTGCGAAAAGTTCAGAACTCGCAACCCACTGTTGCGAAAACCTCACTTTTCGCAACCCTCTATTGCGAAAAGTCCAGAACTCGCAACCCTTGGTTGCGAAAACTTTCACTTTTCGCAACCCACTGTTGCGCAAAGTTCACTGTTCATCGTCTTCCCTACTGATTCAGTTCTCCATTTGACTCATTAAGCTTACCGTTTCTTAATTAAATCATACCATTGATATTATATACAAGTATAGCATATCTATAACACTTTTAATTGCTTAATTTCAATAAGAATGAATAACTCACCTGGGTATTTTCTGAACACAGTGTTCTTCCAAAACAGTGGCTTAATCGACAGCTTAATCACAATCTGGACAAAATATTACAACTTAAATCTATGGAGATGAATGATAACAACACAGAAAACAAGTTCTTACCATAATAATCACCAAACTGATTTCTCTTCTTTTCTTCTTTTCTTTCTTTCGATTTCTTTCTCTCTGTCACGTTCTATCTCTCTCGCTATTTCTCTGTTTCCCTTTTCTTTTCTTTTTAGAATACAAAACAAAATCAGTATTACCAAATACTGATTAATCCCTAAGGTGACACCTCATGTCATAACATGAGTCATTAATCTATTTTCCACCATAAACCCCAAACTTCCAAATAATCGCAAATCAACCCTCCAAGTTAATTTTTTCTCAAAAATAAATTGTACCAAAATACAATTTATCTAATATTAATTTACAAAGGAAATTTCGGGGTGTTACAATACTCCCCAACTTGAAAAGGATTTCGTCCCCGAAATCAAACTAAGCAAACAATTGAGGGTATCGTTTCTTCATTTCTTCCTCCGACTCTAAAGTCACGTTACTGCCTCGGTGATGTTTCCATTGTACTTTCAACATAGGCACCTCTTTTCCGTTTCTTAACTTCCGAACCGATCTTTCTAGAATCGCTTCCGGTTCTTCAACACATCGACTCTTCTCGTCCACCTTGACATCAGTTATCGAAATCACATCTTGTTCTTCGGCCAAACACTTCCGAAGATAACACACGTGAAACACATTGTGAATTCCTTCCAATTCAGGTGGAAGATCTAGCTGATAAGCCTGTTGACCAATTCTTTTAGTCATAACGAAAGGTCCTAGAAAATGAGGACTTAACTTACCACGTTTTCCAAAACGAATTACACCTTTCCACGGAGATACTTTTAGCATGACGCGCTCCCCAACTTGGAATTCTACTGGTCTTCTTTTTAAATCAGCATAACTCTTTTGTCTGTCCTGAGCCGCTTTCATGTGTTGTCGGATTTCTTTTATTTTATCAGCCGTTTATGGCACCATTTCCGGTCCAGCAAACTGTTTCTCTCCAGCTTCTAGCCAACACACTGGAGTTCTACACTTTCTACCATACAAGGCTTCGAATGGTGCTCTTCCGATACTAGAATGATAACTATTGTTATACGCAAATTCCACTAATGGCAAATGCGTATCCCAGTTGCCTCCAAAATCTAGTATACATGCTCTAAGCATATCTTCCAATGTCTGAATAGTTCTTTCACTCTGACCGTCCGTTTGTGGATGATATGCGGTACTCAAATTCAATTTTGTACCCAACTCTTCTTGAAGTGACCGCCAAAACCTTGATGTAAATCGACTATCACGATCTAAAACAATAGACACTGGTATCCCATGTCTTGACACCACTTCATCAATATATAACTTTGCCAACTTTTCTATTGGTGAAGCTTCCTTCATTGCCAAGAAATGAGCACTCTTTGTCAACCTGTCAACTATTACCCATATAGTGTCGTTACCTCTTCGTGTCTTTGGTAACTTCGTCACGAAATCCATGGTAATCTTATCCCATTTCCATTCCGGAATTTCCAAAGATTGAAAACTTCCGTATGGCTTTTGATGTTCAGCTTTAACTAAAGAACAGGTTCCACACTTTTCTACACATCGAGCCACATCTAACTTCATGGTTGGCCACCAATAATGTAGCTTCAGGTCTCTATACATTTTAGTACTTCTGGGGTGAATGGAATACTTAGATTTGTGAGCATCTTCCATAATCAACTCTCTATTCCCACCTGCTCTTGGTACCCAAACACGGCCTCGAAATAACTTCACCCCACGACTATCTTCAGTCAGTTGAAACCGTTGTTTGACCATAACTTCATCTTTTAAGTTTTCTTCCAAGAGAGCTTCCATCTGTGCAGTCTTTATTCGTTCAATCAGACTGGACATCACATCAATCCGAGCATTTGTTGACTTCAGACAGCCACTATACTCCTTTCTGCTTAAAGCGTCAGCCACTACATTTGCTTTACCAGGATGGTAATGCAATTCACAATCGTAGTCTTTAAGTAGTTCCAACCACCTTCTCCGCCTCATATTTAACTCCTTCTGATCAAAGACATGCTTTAAACTCTTATGATCAGTATAGAGAGTACACTTCGTACCGTACAAATAATGACGCCATAGCTTCAAAGCAAAAACCACCGCTGCTAACTCCAAATCATGGGTAGGATAATTTTTCTAATGCTCTTTCAACTGTCTTGATGCATAAGCAATCACCTTGCCTCTTTGCATCAATACACATCCTAGACCTATCTTTGAAGCATCACTATATACTACAAAATCATCTGTACCTTCAGGCAGTGCTAAAATAGTGGCTTCACATAACTTTTGTCTTAAAGTCTTGAAAGCTGATTCTTGCTTTTCAGTCCAAACAAACTTTACATTCTTTCGAGTTAACACTGTCAAAGCAGAAGCAATCTTTGAGAAATCTTGAATAAACCTCCGATAATACCCTACCAAACCCAAGAAACTTCTTATTTCAGATGAATTCTTTGGAGTTTCCCAATTCATCATTGCTTCTATTTTGGCTGGATCCACTTTCACACCTTCAGCTGAAATTACATGACCCAGAAATTGTACTTCTTTTAGCCAAAATTCACATTTCGAGAATTTTGCATACAACTTCTCTTTTCTTAGTACTTCCAAAACTTCCTGAAGATGACCCTCGTGATCATTTTCATTCTTTGAATAGACTAGTATATCATCAATAAACACAATGACAAACTTGTCTAGGAATGACCGACACACTCTATTCATCAGATCCATGAATATAGCTGGAGCGTTAGTCAAACCAAATGGCATCACAAGAAATTCATAATGCCCATATCTCGTTCTGAAAGCAGTCTTCGCAACATCTTCATCCCTTACTCGTACTTGATGATACCCTGACCTCATATCAATCTTAGAAAAACATCCTGCACCTTGCAATTGATCAAATAAGTCATCAATTCGTGGCAACGGATACTTGTTCTTGATTGTCGCCTTATTCAATTCTCGATAATCTATACACATCCTCATACTTCCATCTTTCTTCTTAACAAACAGCACCGGAGCTCCCCAAGGTGAAGAACTCGGTCTGATACAACCTTTGTCTAATAACTCCTGCAATTGTGACATCATTTCTTTCATTTCTGCTGGTGCTAAACGATACGGCGCACGAGCTATTGGTGCTGCTCCCGGAATTAGATCAATACGGAACTCTACTTGCCTTTCCAAAGGTAAACCTGGAAGATCATCCTGGAATACATCTGGAAAATCACGTACCACTTTAATGTCTTGTATCTGCTTCTTTTCTGACTTAGCGTCCAGAACATATGCCAAATATGACAAACATCCTTTTGCTAAACACTTACGTGCCTTTATGACTGAAATCAACTGTACTTCTCCCTTCTGCTTCTCCCCATAAATAATTACATCATCTTGATCAACCATCGGAATTTGGATCAACTTCTTAGCACACATTATTTCGGATTGGTTATCAGACAACCAATCCATTCCCATAATAACATCAAATCCTCCAATTTCCATTAACAACATGCTAATTGGAAATTTTGTATCTTCTATCTGAATCGTACAACCATCTATCCTTTCACCAACCAAAGCTAGACCCCCATTAGCTATCTCTACTACTAAGGCATCTCCTAACGTAGTGACAGGCATAGCTAATTTTCCATAGAACACTTTGGATACAAACGAATAATTTGCACCACAATCAAATAACACACGAGCAGGTATGGAGTTTATAAAGAATGTACCAGAGACGACATCTTTGGATCCTCTCGCTTCTTCCACTGTCATATTAAACGCTCGTCCTGTTGGTTTAGGTATAACTGCCTTCTTTCCCTGTTCTCCCTCCTTTTTCAGCTTTGGACAATCCCGTCGAATATGCCCTGGCTGTTTACATTCAAAGCACACTGCACCGGGTAATAAACAATTAAATGCAAAGTTCCCCGTCTTTCCACATTTAAAACACTCTGGCCCGCTTGTTCGAGATGGCCCAAAATGCTTACTCTTACACTTCGGACACCAGTTGGGTTCCTTTCGCGAATCTGAACGTATAATTTTACCAAACAGCCTGAGTTTCTGAGAAGAATCAGAACGACCTTCCCACTTTCTTTTATCTCCAACATGAGCTTTCTCTTCCCTATCTCTGGCATACATCTCCTCTATCAACTTGGCCTCTTCAATCGTTTCCCTGAGTGTTTCAGCTTTTGAATTTCGCACTCGGGACATCATCTCGGCCGACAACCCTTTCAAGTATGCTTTAACTTTATCTTTCTCAGCAGGAGCCACGTGCCCTACCAAGTTCAGTTTCTCCATAAATAATTCTGTATATCTTCTCACCGACATGTTGCCCTTCTTGAGATTTCTAAACTGTTCCTCTATCTGATCCATCTCATGTTCATTACAATATTCTTTCAGTATCTTCTCTTTAAATGTTCCCCAAGTCATAGCATCTAACACAGTTGTCGTCAACGAAGCTGTCAAAACATTCCACCAGTTCAAAGCATTACCTCTTAACATCTGAGAAGCAAATCTGACTTTTGATCATTCCTGACATTCACAGGCTCGGAAAGCTTGCTCTATCTCCCGCAGCCAATTCATACAAGCAACTGGACTGTCTTCCCCTTTAAATTCAGGCGGCTTGCAGCTTAGAAATGTTTTATAAGAACAAATTCTTTCTACCCTTCGTTCCACCTCTGGCCTTGGATTACCCGTCGTATTTATCACCCCAGTATCAATTACTTGACGTCTTGGTTCTATATTCCTGTCATTGAATAGCTTTGTAAACATTTCGGTTTGTCTTTCCATGGAGGCGTTCATCAATTCAGCTTGTCTTTCTACCGAAGCATTCATCATTCTTGATACGTTCTCCATTATTCTTGCCTCCATATTAGACTCTGCCGTCTGACTTACATTGCTAGTACCCACCCTCTGAGCTGGAGTATGCATACCTCCCAAAGAAAGAAAATCTCTTGGTGCATTATGCATATTACTCACTTCTGCCTCATCGGTTCCAACTCTTTCTCTAGGTGGCGTATTCACCATTGCTCTGATTAAACACAAATAACCATACAAATGGTTAAACAAAATTCTAACATACTAAACGTACTTTATCACTAATTAGCCCTTGTAACAATTGAGAAACAAGCATGCTTATGTAACAATATATCCATAATAACAGTAGCTAATTGAAATTGCGAACATATTATACACGAGAATTCTCGTTACCATTGTTACAATACTAATTTAGTGTATTTCCGTCCATCCTAAGACTACCTGGTCTTAGCAATTCTACCCATCTCTCATAGATCATAACTTAATTTCATCACAACTTAAGTCTAGGCATCTCAAATTCATACCTAGTTCTCTTAAACTAAAGCTCTGATACCATACTGTAACACCCTAAAATTCAGGGCCAATTTA
The DNA here is from genome assembly GCA_033807775.1 of Saussurea involucrata. Taxonomy (NCBI): domain Eukaryota; kingdom Viridiplantae; phylum Streptophyta; class Magnoliopsida; order Asterales; family Asteraceae; genus Saussurea; species Saussurea involucrata. The sequence continues at coordinate 115,672,796 of CM066315.1, forward strand.
AACCTCAAAATACACGCGTTATGATCATCAAAATATCAGACTTTTATAAACCAAAGGATCATAAGTAAGTTTCCATATATACACAAGGTAGATTAACTTAAATAATCTGATCAATCTAATTATACATCACAATAAGATCAACTAGATTATCTAAGGATTGTCCCAAAAGTCATCAAAAGAATATCCTGATCCTTCGTTATCGACAAGTCTGATTTCCTCCAACTGAAGTCTCACTTCCCAAACTATTACCCAGAGCCTGTCCCTGGTAAGACAGTTTAATTTGAAACATTAGGCTTTCGCCTAGTGAGATTATCCAAATCAAATTAAAATTTAACAACTAAAATATTAACAAATATATCAAACCTGTTATCAGCCATCTTACCATACTAAGCTCTTATCAACCATTGGAATCCACCTATTCCCTTACTTATGACTAATTCATCTAGTCATCATACTACCAACAAGAATTACTATAAATCCCACCGGATTTATAATTAACTCCAACTCCCAGAAATTACAGTTTCCAAACCTGCTTCTTTCTGAATTAAGACTATAATTTCTCAACAAAGAAGATATCTCATCTTTTCGTTTGAAATGGGAATTACAACTCTAAGTCTGATATTCCTCATTTCCTTTCCTCTCCACCTTGAATCACTGGTCCCCCTAATGAGATTTTATCGCGATCCACAACCACCAGAGACCCTCACAGATGATTCAAGATTCACTCCAACAACTAGAAATACATCCTAACGGTCCCTGGCTAGTAAACGGTTCTCATTATACCGTACTTTATGCCCACTAGACCAGATGCATATTTCTAGCCCACGCCACACAATAATTGTGCATCATCGCTCTTTCTATTGTATACTAAAGTTATACAATTCATCATATATTCTATATCTCTATGTACGGAATATAAATTTCAACGATTATTCCCCACTTTGCCGTTTAGCATCGGGGATCAACATCTCAACAATTAACTACAGCTCCGGACTCATAAACAAGTCCTTAAAATTTAACACAACATGGTTTTTACATCAACAACAGAGTTATAAACGTATAACAAATAGCATATATACCTTAGATTATGTCCCTCATAAAACCATAAAAATGATACTGGAATGGCTCAAAATTCGCAACCCACTGTAGCGAAAAGCTACACTTTTCGCAAGCCAAAGCTGCGAAAAGTTCCGAACTCGCAACCCACTGTTGCGAAAACCTCACTTTTCGCAACCCTCTATTGCGAAAAGTCCAGAACTCGCAACCCTTGGTTGCGAAAACTTTCACTTTTCGCAACCCACTGTTGCGCAAAGTTCACTGTTCATCGACTTCCCTACTGATTCAGTTCTCCATTTGACTCATTAAGCTTACCGTTTCTTATTTAAATCATACCATTGATATTATATACAAGTATAGCATATCTATAACACTTTTAATTGCTTAAATATCAATAAGAATGAATAACTCACCTGGGTATTTTCTGAACACAGTGTTCTTCCAAAACAGTGGCTTAATCGACAGCTTAATCACAATCTGGACAAAATATTACAACTTAAATCTATGGAGATGAATGATAACAACACAGAAAACAAGTTCTTACCATAATAATCACCAAACTGATTTCTCTTCTTTTCTTCTTTTCTTTCTTTCGATTTCTTTCTCTCTGTCACGTTCTATCTCTCTCGCTATTTCTCTGTTTCCCTTTTCTTTTCTTTTTAGAATACAAAACAAAATCAGTATTACCAAATACTGATTAATCCCTAACGTGACACCTCATGTCATAACATGAATCATTAATCTATTTTCCACCATAAACCCCAAACTTCCAAATAATCGCAAATCAACCCTCCAAGTTAATTTTTTCTCAAAAATAAATTGTACCAAAATACAATTTATCTAATATTAATTTACAACGGAAATTTCGGGGTGTTACAGTCCTGAATACACGTTTGTACTCCCTTAGAAGGTCCCTATCACTCACGTATGTCAGCATTTTCTCACTAAGAGGTCGGCATAAGGCATATCCTTTAGGGTGGTTGGCCGGGGTCATCTTCTACAGAGGGTAAGTCTTCACCACTTGACCCTTCAGGCTCCAACCTTCGTTTTCTAGCAGAGGCTCGAGGATTATGCCTAATATCCTCTGGAACTGAAGTGCTGGCAGAAGGCATCCTTCAGTCTGCATCCCCTTCTTCTGTTCGACCGCAGAAGCCATCTCTTGGAGTATTAGGCGAGCAAATTCCAAAGGTAAATCATAGTACACCCCGTACACGATTGCCAGGATTTGGTGTGAGCTCTGATATGGGCTCCCGGTCTTTCCCGTGAGACATCGGTTAAGTATGCTGAAGAGGGTATTCCAGATGGGGGTATACGGTTTCTTCTGAAGTCATTCCTCTTTAGAGGTTCATTGTACCCTAGCATCATGACAAAGTCGACAAGGTCCTGATCTGTTGGTTCTTTTGCATACCTCTTGATGCCCAGCAGGCTTCTGGTGGGGATCTCGAACACTTGTGAGACCATGGCTCTGTTTATCCCGATAGTTAAGGTTTGCGAGTTATCAGGCTTAGACATGTATCCCGCCACAGACTTGATTTCCTCATCAAATATGCAGCTCCGCCAGAATTGGTGTATATATCTACTTGGGATTTTTTCAACATTTTGGGTCAGTATTTTGTTTAGAGGATGGTTTTGTAGCAGATTAATTAAAATGGTTTTTCCTTGACCAAAGTTCAGGGTTTAAAATCACAAAGTGATTATTGGGTTTCAGGGGAAGGGTGTTTTCATACCATTCGTGGTTGATGAAGCTTTGAAGGTTCGTTAATGGTTGATGATGAACGGATTCTTCACTATCGGAGTGATGTTCATCTTGGTTCTTGGGTGGAATAGGGTTTGGAGAGTTTTGGGAATGAGCAGATGAAGCCATGGATGATTTCTTGAAGGTTTTCTTAAAGAAAAGATGGAGTTTTGAAGGTTTGAGCACAAAAATTTCAGGTTTTTGCCGGAGTTCTTGGGACAGAGATGAAGTGAAAAGGTTAATGTGAGGAGTAATTTGGGTTTTTATAGTGGATGAAATGGATAAGATTTGGGAGGTAAAAATTTATTTACAAAAAGTTTGGAATCCGCACTCAAGTACGAGTCGTTTGAAAACGTTTCAGAAACGACGGTATAGTACACATCCAATCAGAAGATGCCATGTAGGCTTGGGCGGTGCATGGTGAAGGGATGTGCGCCTCCCACTATCTCCACGCGCATAGCATTTGCTAAACCCAAATGCCTGTTACTTTCAAAAGAACCCACACCCCATAAATCATTCAAAAACACATAAGTGTTGTAAATGACAGAAGCTCCGTGGTGGAATGAGCTTCTGTGGTCTGGTGTGAGCCTGAACTCGCACAAGATTGCACCTTTTGTTTACCTAAATCGTTTGAAAATCAATGAAATGGTCGAGAGACTTTCCATCGAGAAATTTGCAGTCTCAGAGATTTCTGTGGCACAGTGGCTCTGTGAATCGTTACAGAGGCTATTTGACCAAACAATTCTAATAACAGAAAGAGCTCAAAAGATTTTGACCAATCAAAGTTTTGATTTGTTTAAATAGGTATTTTAGGATGTATATGGACAGTTGTGTTCGAGAAAAGTGTTTTGGAAATTGATTTGCACGGTGTGCTTACCAAAAATAGCTCACTTCTTTCTGCATGATCACCTTCTTCAGAATTTGCTCAATCAAATCGCTTTTGTTGCTCCCCCTCGAATGATTAGCTTCTGTGATTCATATTGAGGCTTTCCTCTGCTCCCCCTTGATCTATGTTTGGGTCAGATGGGATAAGTAATGCACAAGACATGGATCAACCATTCTTGAGAGGTTTTTTTTTTTGAGAAGGGTGTTGTTGGTCCCGAAGGGTTATACAAGTTTGTAGAAGGGGGGGTTGAATACAAACACACGATTTTCAATTGTTTATTGATAAATCTCAAAACAATTTACAACTTGTTGCGGAACAAGATTAAGGATTAACCTAATCTAAATAAGTTAAGAACACTAAGTTTCTTGCACTAGAATAAAGACAGAAAGGAGATAAGGAAATTACGAGTAATAACCTAACACACAGTAGTAAGAAAGAAGAAGATGGCCCGAGCACTTCATTTCTGAAGTAGGGTTCTTCTTATATACTGCATGCATTTAATGCATGGCAGTATTGCTTTACACGTGGCAGCAGCTGAGTGGTTGAATGTCATTGACCTTTGTAGACAACCTTAGTAGCCGCATGGTGCACAGTGTAGAATCAGAGTTTGTTGTACGATCATAGACAAAAGGGATGTCCGTTCTAACAGTTCATACGGATACGTGCAAGGGAGGTAAGACAATAGTACATTGTAAGGAGACTTCATGATTAGCTTTCGTTGAATCAGTACTTTATCAGCGAATGATAAAGCTCAACGATTGCTGAAGTCTTCTACTTGATACTTCACGTTGAATGGACAATTCTATGACTTCGCTGATATCCGCATCAGTTCATTAGTAGACTTGTCGCTGGTTCTTGGGCTTGATCTTCGACTTCAACGTAGAACCTTTGTTGACGTGAAACTTGTCTTCAGGGATCATAAGTAAACAACTAAACTATCAGCGATCATCACAGAGACTGAACAGGCTCAGAGCTACTGGATGAACAGTGTTCGCTGAATGTCTAATCTAAAGAGAGAGTTCCTATCAGCGGTACTGTAAAGTCTTAGTACTTATCAGCGATAGTGAAACTCTAATACATATTGTTTACTTACAATTTTCACTAAATGTTAAAGAGAGGGTCATTATAAAATCACTGAGGGTTTGGATCAACAATCTCCCCCTATTTGATTATGACATAGCAACATAGAAAATTGCTAAGTATCAAAACATAAGGATAAAAAGAACTAATAAAATATTTGTCCCTTTTACTGTTTTCTGGGATCTTTTCAGTACTGATGGAGTAAAGTACATTCGCTGAAATTTTTCTTTTAACTATGTATAAGATTACAAAGGGAAGTGAAAAAGTTACAAGTACAACAAATTTAAATTACAAGTACAAAAGAGGTAAGCTGATAAAGACAGAAAGATTACAAGGAAATCCTATCAGCCTTCAAGAGGTTCTTCCTTAATGAGAAGTTCATCAAGGGTCTTTGTTGTGGGGATCATCTAGTCAGGGACAGTTTCTCCCTGATTTCTTCTTTCTTGTGCTTCTTTGAAGATCTGGGGCTTGAGATATCGTGCCTGAAGATCGCGTCTGAATTCACACCAATAGATGAGATCCCTGAGCTGTTCAATGGGAGTGATGGGAAGCTCAGAGACACGTTGAAAACGTTGTCCTTCATCGTAGTCGAGAAAGAAGATACCATAAGGTTCGCTTATGACTTTACCAGGGACGAAACGTCCACCAGGTGGCAGAGAGGTATCCAGCGCTGAGAGATCAGGATCAGGACCAAGTACTTCAGCACGTGAAAAACCAATACCTGTTTCGTTCCGGATAGGAGGACCTGAATCTGATGGTTTAGACTGTTTCTTTGCAGCGGCCCTTTTTTGTTGAGTCGTAAGAGGAGGAGGAATATCCACAGCAGAAGAAACCAAGTCGATCTGAGAATTTATGATTTTCTCGACATGGCTCTTATATTGTGAGGTAGATTGCTGAATGGCTATTCGCATCTCCACCCATTCAGAGAAACCGTACTTATTGATCGTAGCAGCGTAGATGTTTTCCTTGGTACCGTTTTCTCTGAATAGATCGACCTTAACAACTGGAACATCTATGGTCGATTTTCCTCTGATGAATACCTTGTGAATTTTGGCAGCCCGATATCGATAGTGCAGTCTTTCTTTGTACCATTCCAAGGTAGAATCAGATACCTTGGTCTTTTCTTCAACGATCTTCTGGGAGTCTTCCCATAACTGACGTTGGACTTCGATGGGAGCTCTTTTCAGTTTGGGGTCATTCACCGATTCTTGGGCAAGCTGGATGGCGAGGGCCTTATCTTTTTCTTCAGCTTCCTTCTTTTCGGCGAGTAATCTTGTGGCTCTAAGATGATCAGTGAACTCTTTCTTTGATAACCTGAACTTTGTGGGAACAGGAGTGACTTTGGAGCGAGGGAGGATGATTCGCTGATCTTCGAATTTCTTGATCATTTCTTCTCTCCTTTTCTGATCCTCTTCACATAGCCTTTGAGGAGCTAAGGAAGGTCTGTTGTTGTGAGAGAGAAATTGTTCTTCAGGTTCATCGGTCTCAGTGATAAAATCCAAGACCTGGATTATTTCTTCACCTCTTGTGGCTGGGATTATTGTTGGTGCAGCAGTGGGGACTTCGGCTGGATCCTCAAGCAGGAGAGAGGACTAGCTGAAACACAGCGATTATTTAAGTAAGAACATGGGAAGAAAGAGATAGAGAAAAGAATGGGGTTTAAGTGTATAGAGGTTTTATGGATAGAAGGATTGAGATTGAGAAGGGATAGAGAAGGGATGCAGTGTAAGGGAAGAGAAGATATTGTACCTGACAAACTGGATTTATCTGAAGGATGGTCAGATTGCCTTCTGCAACGAGGCCTTTGTTTTTGCCTTTGTCAGCTTCAGACGCTGCAGGCTTTGTCTTGGTCGTCGCCCCAGAAGGTTCATTTATCCAAATCCCTTTCTCAGGGACCTTCTTGGGCTCAACGAAGAAGAAGTCATCATCATCATCATCGTCATCATCATCATCATTTTTATGAGTTGATGATGGTTCGTCGTCAGAGATGTCGACAGCTTCCTCGTCTTCAGCTTCATCTTCAGACTCGTCCTCATCAGCGTAAGGTTCGGTCACATCAGCAACAACTTCAGTTTCGTCATCGAATTGCTCCCCCTCAAGAGCAGAGGGAGTTTTCTCGGTTCCCTCAGGGTTTTCAACTCCCTGAGGTTGTGAAGCAGCAACAACATTTTCATTTTTCTCCCCTTCCGAATTATGGGGAAGATCTTCAGCTTTCTTCTCCCCCTCTTCCACATTATGAGTGGGGGAGGAAACAGATTGATCAGCAGCAGCAGTCATAGGATTACTGTCTTCCAGGCCAGTAAGTCCCATGAAGGTTTCAATCACAACTATTCTTGCTTCTAGGCCAGAAATAGTAGGACTGATCTTTTGGAGATCATCTCTATCGGCCTGAGTAAAGTGAGACTTTGGGGCATCCATGCGATTGAGTATCTGCTGAAGGAGATCTTTGACCGTGGTGACCTCACCCTTAAGAGTACCAACCTATGTCTTCAATGATGTGACTTCATTGGACAGAGTGGTGAAGTTTGTTGCAAGGGTGGTGTTGGTGAGGTTGAGATTGTTGACGTTTGTGGAAGTTTCAGCAAGAGTGGTAGCAAAAGTTCCTATGCTGCCATCCACCTTCTCCATATCAGCTTTGAAAGCTTTCAAATCAATGATCTCTGTCAACTTTTTGAGGTTCTCTCCAGCGTCTGTAACCGCTGAAGAGTTTGTGGAGAGGGTGGTGTTGTAAGATTCCACCTCTGTTTCCAGGGCCTTCAGGGAGGTGTTGATATCCCCCAAATTAGGACCTGAAACAGTTATTAACTTGTGAACAGAGGAAAGATCAGAAGTTTGGGGTTTTGAGAGAGGAGTAGGTTGAGTTATGTGTATACCTGTAGGCAGGTTGGCGAAGTTGTCGAAGCCTCGTAACCCTGAATGGTATTCCATGTCGCCTTCGAGAGTGCCTTGGCGCATGGAGGTGCCTGCAGATCCTAAGTTTGTTTCCATCATCGCATGTAGAGTATCAGCAGCTGAATCATGAACGATGACGTTGGTTCCTGAGAACGGTGGGAAATTTGGTGGAGTGTCCAAAGAAAAAGTAGGAGGAGTGAAGGATGAGAAGATTGGTTGGGTGTGGGGTTCAGCGTTGGATCCGCTGACAATCACTTCAGTCTGTAGAGAGGCTGAAGGAGGTGGGTTCACTTCCAAGTTTATAACCTCAGTGTTTAGAGACGCTGAGGTTGGGATGGAAGAGGTGGTTTGAGCAGCTGTGGCAGAGCGTACCACGAAACTATCCAGCGACTCTTGTAGAAGATGAGTCGAGGAGTCTTCAGCTGTTGATGGCTTGGAGGGTTGCTCCTTGGTTTTCTTGATCCTTTTGAAATCAAGTTGGGAAGATGAGTGTTTCCTTTTACGAGAAAGAGTAGAGGGTGCAACCTGGGTATCAACGGTGGGGATTTCCACTGAAGTAGCTGTAGAAGTAGAAGAAGTAAGAGAGTAGAGAGACGTACCTCGTTTGGCATGGGGCTGAAGTCGAGCACCTTAGGGCCAACCTGAGAGAGTCTCAGATCACCCTCTTTTGGGTATTTATCCCCAAGTCCTTGCAGAAAGACGGCACTGATGAATCTGGGATATGGAACCCATGTTGGTCTATCATCCATGTCCACTCTGAACGCAAGATCGTCGTAGATGATCGATGCCCAGTCAACATGGAGACCTTTCAACAATGCATAGCCCATTGCTTGCTGAGGTTGAGCGGCTTGATCAGAGGAGCCGGACTTCGCTGTCATGCAGCTTATCAAGTGGGCGAAGATGAAGTTCATCTCGCTGGGCATTTTGGACTTCTTGATCAGGGTCAGCTTCTTCTCAAGTTGTTTATCCCTCCCTGTTTCCCATACGTAACCCATTGCATCAAAGAATGCAGTGATGGCTTCCCTATCAACATGGTTTTTGTGGTTAGGCAGAGGGACAAAGGGGTTTTCTTTTGTGGCAGTGGGTAGGCTGAGTGCACGCCTGATAATGGCGGGGTTGATTTTGGTTGTGCCAAATTTGGTGTCATAGAGAATGACATCAAGGAATTTCTTAGGGTCTTTGGGTGAAGGAACCTGAGCTGTTCTGGAAGTATAGCAGAACTGAGATAGAAGGAATTTATGAGCAGGGGGTACGAAGGTTAGGGCTTTGGATAAGCAGCAGGTTTTCAGAAAATTCACAGCATCATCCAGATGTGTGACTTGCTTTCGAGGAGGAAAATCGAAAAGCGCATAGAGGTTGTTGTTGTTGAAAGTTACTTTCTCAGGTGTGAACTTGACCTGAGGAGCTTTGGGGAGAGTCAGTTTCTCAGCAGTAGGAGATTTCTCAGAAGTAGGAGCAGCAGTAGAAGATGCCATTGCTGTTTTATCATGTCAACCAAAGAATATAGATAAAGAATACAGTGTTAATGTGGAAAGACAATCCAAAATAAGATGGTATTTATTTTTGTCCATTTCATTCAGACCAAAAATGTCTTAATGAAGATTAGGGTTTTCTAGTTTTGACAAAAAGAGACAAGAACTAGTGAATGTCTTATTTTCCTGTTTCCTTTAGAGATAAGGATTCTGGAAAAACATATGAAGAACAAGTTTAAGATTTTAGATTTAAACATGAAGAAAAACCATGAAGATTGTGTTTATAAAATCTTGAAAGAAAATGATTTTATTTTAAAAAGTTCTTTTGTTTCATCTTGTAGAAACAATGAGAAGATCAGAAACAAGTTAAAACAGGTAAATAATAAGAATATTAACCTTGTTGTCGAAGAAGAAGATGAACAGTTCTTGAAACGAGAATTCGAGAATTCGAGATGCAACAGTAAATCTTTTCTTGAAGAAGAAGTTGTTCGCGTAAAGGAAAAATATAAACCCGAATGTGTTTATATAGTGAGATTAGAAAGAGAGAGAAACTAGAGCGGGAATGTTTTTCATCATGACACGGACATGTGTTTGCATTTGATTGGATGGTAAACGAAACGTACAAACGTGTGTCAGAAAAAGAACGTGCCAGGGTTTATCCGTTTGATTACATCACAAACGTCCTTTCATATTTTAGGATGTCTCTGAGGTTTTTGAAAAACTCAGGGACATTTTGAAAACATGAAGCACTGAATAGAAATATCAGTGTTAGGTTTTAGAAATTTCAAAGTATTGCTGATAAGGAAGAGATATTCAGCGATACAATTTGTTTTGAAATCATGCATTCATTTGCGAACGTCAGCGAGTAAAGAGAACATACATTGACATCAGCGAATCAAGTTTGTTTAGAGAGAAGATGATAGAATGGGTTATATAAGTTGAGTTTATCTGCTCGCTGATCAAATGTGAATTTTTGAAGATTTTATTCTTCAAAGTTCAACATTCCAAGCTCGCTGATGAGAAAGTTAAATCTTTTCTCATCAAGAGGTTTGGTGAATAGATCAGCTAACTGAAAGTCAGTTGGGATAAAATGAAGTTCTATATCACCATTCATCACATGATCTCTGATAAAATGATACCTGATTTCGATATGTTTGGTCTTTGAATGTAGCACTGGATTGTTGGCTATAGCGATGGCACTAGTGCTGTCGCAATAGATTGGAATCTTCGAGAGCTGAAGGTCATAGTCCAGTAGTTGATTTCTCATCCATAAGACCTGAGAACAACAACTTCCAGCAGCTACGTATTCAGCTTCAGCGGTGGAGGTGGACACTGAGTTTTGCTTTTTACTTGTCCAACTCACCAGCTTTCCACCTAGGAGCTGACAGCCTCCTGTGGTGCTTTTCCTATCCATCTTGCAACCTGCAAAATCACTATCTGAATAGGCGATTAGATCAAACCATGAGTCTTTGGGATACCAAAGACCTAGGTTAGGAGTACCCTTAAGGTAACGAAAGATTCGATTTACAGCGATCATATGAGATTCCTTAGGTTCAGCTTGATATCGTGCACACAAACAGGTTGCGTGCATAATATCAGGTCGGCTAGCTGTAAGATACAGAAGAGAGCCAATCATCCCACGGTACGTTGTGACATTAACAGGTATTCCAAAAGAATCCTCGTTTAGTGTCAGCGGTGGTGCCATAGGGGTTTTCATAGCTGAACTCTGAGTTAAATCAAATTTCTTCAGCATATCTTTAACATACTTTCCCTGATTAATGAAAGTTCCCTTTTCATTTTGTTTTATCTGAAGACCAAGGAAATATGTTAGCTCACCCATCATACTCATTTTATACTCTGCTTTCATTCTATCAGTGAAACGAGTACAAAGGTCAGGGTTAGTAGAACCAAATATAATGTCATCAACATATATCTGAACAAGAATGATATGACCTTTTACTTTCCTGAAGAATAGAGTCTTATCGATTTTACCACGCTCAAATTGTTCAATATGGAGATAAGTAGAGAGAGTGTCATACCATGCATGAGGAGCTTGCTTTAAGCCGTAAAGTGCCTTATCCAGTTTATAAACATAACCTGGATGCTTAGGATCTAAGAATCCTGGAGGTTGTTCCACATAGACTTCTTCATTCAGCTTTCCATTGAGAAACGCTGACTTAACATCCATTTGATAAACTTTGAAGTCTTTGTGTACAACGTAGGCTAAGAATAGATGAACAGATTATAGTCTTGCTACTGGAGCAAATGTTTCGTCGTAGTCTATACCTTCCTCTTGTCTGTATCCCTGAGCAACAAGACAAGCCTTGTTGCGGGTTACAGTTCCATGTTCGTCCAACTTGTTTCGATAGACCCATTTAGTGCCTATTCAGTCAGCTCTTCTTGCATAGCGCTGACCCAGTTTGGATCTCTGAGGGCATCATCTATTTTCTTTGGTTCAATCAGAGAAATAAAGTTAACAAATAAACAAATATTACCTGCACTTCGTCGAGTGTGAACACCAGCGTTTGGATCACCAAGAATTTGATCAATAGGGTGATTGACAGTCCATAGCTGAGCCGGAGTATGAATCGGTGACTCAACTTGAACTGGAGGAGCTGAATATGAGGCTTCAACAACTTCTAGAATATTAGCCAAGAAAGGAGTAGGTGTAGATGTCATTACATTCACTAATTGCTGAGAAGTAGATGGTATGTCTGAGACATTTGGTTCAGAAGCAGGCATAGTGTTTAGAGGAACAACTGAGACCCATGAAGTTTCATCTTCACTAGTCTGCATGTTTGGGATGATAGTAGGACCATCATCTTCAACAATATGAGTATGAGGAGTGGGAATGTCTTCTGAATCACCAAGATGTGAAAACATCCATTGATTCAGTTCTTCAGTATCAGCAGAAGGTCTAGAATTTGCTGAATGGGATTCATCAAAGGTGACGTGAATCGTTTCTTCTACAGTCTGTCTTCTACGATTGAAGACTCTGAAGGCTTTGGAGATTGAAGAATATCCAAGAAAGATTTCATCATCAACCTTAGGATCAAACTTTCCAAGGGCATCTCTGTTGTTCAGTATGAAACACTGACATCCAAAGATGTGAAGAAAGCTAATTGAAGGCTTTCTCCCATGAAAAAGTTCATAGACTGTCTGTTTGAATCTTTTGACTATCAGCGACCTGTTTTGCGTAAAACAAGCAGTGTTGACAGCTTCTGCCCAAAACTGAGTAGGCAGGTGAGAATCGTTGAGCATTGAACGTGCAGCTTCAATGATAGTTCTATTTCTTCTTTCAGCGACTCCATTTTGTTGCGGTGTTCTCACTGAAGAGAAGTTGTGAGAAATACCCTTACTCTCAAAGAAGGAATCAAGAGAACTGTTTTTGAATTCAGTCCCTTGATCACTCCTTATTGAGAGAACGGTCATATTGTTCGGGACTTCCATTTTCCTGACAAAGGTGATGAGTTCTTCAGGGGTGTCACTCTTTGAACGGAAAAACATTACCAGGTATAGCGAGAGAATTCATCAACTATGACCAGTGTATATTTCTTTCCAGCGATGGATTGTTTGTTAACATGGCCAAACAAATCCATATGAAGAAGTTGTAGAGGAGATGACACTGAGGAAACTTGCTTAGACTTGAAGCTTGCTTTGGTCTGCTTGATTTTCTCACACGCTGAACATAAGGACTCTTTGGCGTACGAGTGTTGAGGTAGACCAGTGACTAACTCTTTCGAAGAAAGAGTATTCAGTGTCTTGAAGTTGAGATGAGAGAGCCTCTTATGCCATAGCCAGTTGACATCAGATGAGGCTTTTAAGAAGAAACAGGAGTTCTCAGTGGTTGTTGAGTCCATGTTTATTACATAAACATTTTCCAAACGATAACCGCTGAGAGCTATCTTCTCCTTTTTGTCAGCGACAAAGCAGGATTCCTTAGTAAAGATTACTTTGTTATCCATGTCGCAAAGCTGACTCATGCTTAGAAGATTATGCTTCAGCCCTTCAACATATGCGACTCTTCTGAAGGTTGTTGTACCATTAGAGAGTACACCAAACCCCGGGTATGTCCTTTTCCGTTTCCACCGAAAGTTCCAGAGGGACCCTTTTCTTCCTTATACTCAGTGAGCAGGTTCTTCTTACCAGTCATATGTCTAGAGCATCCGCTATCGAGATACCAGATACCCTTCTTAACCTGCAAACAAAGGAAGATTAGTTTGACTTGGGCACCCTTTCATCATGTGTATACACTTGTCAGTGGAGGTAGATGGAATGGAAGGTTCAGCATTCTTCGCAGCATTTAAAGATTCAGCTTTATCAGTCTTCACTTTGGTTAATTTCTTAACCTCAGTGGTCTTCTTTGCCTTGGGGGCAATAATCTTCACCTTAGCTATCTTTTCAGCTTTGGTGGCTGTAGGGCACTTACTAGCAATATGATTTGTAAGTCCACAGTGATAACATTTCCTATAACTAAAAGTAGGTCTAGGACCATTTGCATGCTTAGCCGTTAGTTTTAAATGAGCAGTAGCTTTTTCAGCTTTTAATGCAGCGATAGCTTCTTCGCGCTCGATTTTGACTAGCTGATTTAAATGAACTTGATCTTTAAAATCTTCTTCAATTTTAGAAAGCTTTTCTATTTGAAGGTGACAGTTTTTAAGCTGTTCAGCGAGATCAAGGTTTTGATTTTCAATAACAGTTTTGCCATTCATGGCTTCATATAAACTTCTAGTCAAGAGATCGATCTTTCGAAGACTATCAGCTTCATCAATATTTAAAATATTGGTAAAGAAGGAAGGTGATACCTTAGTAGCAGAGGTTGAAGTAGAGAGAATGTCAGAATTTTCTTCCTCATCTTCAAGTTTGGCCATGAGACATAGATTGGTTTCATCATCATCTTCAGAGTCAGATGAGTCTTCTTCGTCAGAGGCAGCCCAATCATAGTCAGCCATCAAGCATTTGCCTTTCTTCTTAAGGGTTTTCAGCTTTGAATACCTTTCTTTCAGCTTTTTATATTTTTCATCTCTAGTCCTGTGAGTAAAGTTTTTCTTGGGAAAAGCTGAGGATCTAGAGACTTTCTTTGACATGCACTCGCTAGCAAAATGTCCTATCTTTTCACAGTTATAGCAAGTAGCAGTAGCCTTATCAACAGGGGTTGATGATCTTGGCTTGTCAGTAATAGTAAGAGGTTTGTTCTTTCTGAAAATTTTCTTATTGGTGAATCTCCTGAATTTATTAGAGAGGAGAGCCATAGATTCATCAAGATCTGAAGAGTCAGGATCTGATGAGCATTTAGAGTTAGTCTCCAACTCAGTGATAGTGATAGTAGATCGCTGAGTGGTAGGTGACTCTGAGATTAAAGCAACAGGGGTGCTTTTGGAATGTTTTACAAGATTCTTCTTAAGATGACTCGATTGTTCATGATTAAGCATCATGCCATATAAGGTAGAAAGAGTCATGGATTTTAGATCCTTTGATAGCTTTAGACACATTGAATAACTGTCCTAGCTTTCAGGTAAACATTCTAAGAACTTTGTCACAACTTCAAAGTTAGAGTATTCCTTACCAACAATTTTTAGATCTATTATTAAGCAGTTAAAACATTGGTGTACTTCAGGGAGAGATTAAGTCTTACCACAAATGAAGCTTTTGTACTGTCTTTGTAAGTCCCATAAGTGAAGCAACAATCAAGAATACTCCATAGAAAGTAGAATAGAGATAGACATGAAGAACAATTTATTGAATGATCTCTATTCATATGCTTTGAATATAATGGAGGGAGAAATTGATATACGACTCTCTCAAATCTCACTGTGTATTCTCTCAAATGTCTCAAAGTCTCAAATGACAATGTAAGCCCAAGACACCTATTTATAGTGTCCAAAATACAAGACATGGGCCCAAGCCCATTTAACTCCCATTAAACTCCCAAAGCCCAAAAGACTAATAAAGCTAATTACAAAACATTTGACTTTCATTGACTTTACATGGACTTTATAAAACTTTCTATATAATTGGGGCTTTCTAGACTCAACAATCTCCCCCTAAAGTTTTATAAAGAAAGCATCTTCAAATGATCTCCCCCTTGATTTCTTTGAAAACTTTGATGTTGCATATCTTCATGTCTTGCAAAACTATCCAAGCTCCCCCTCAAAATTTGCTCTTCTTCTTCACAAATTACAACTTTAAAATCGAATCCCATGTGCAATAAGCTCGACTGAAACAACCTCAGTTTATAATAAGGAATTCGTCCTTCAAATTCGAGTTGTATGATCATTAAGCTCAAGAGCTTAATACATTAACATCATAGGAGGGAGTGTCTTCATACACTTCAATAACTCAGCTTGGATCCACAAAAAAATAGAAGACAGAACATCTTTCTGAAAGTTGGGAGAAATATCGTGAAAAACGTTGCTTCGGTCCAGCAGCTATACACTGACTTCGACACAGAATCTGACAATTAAGCACATTGATTCAGAACAAACTCAAAACATGAAAAGTATTCATCTGTGTCTTAGGAATTCAGCGCATCTGAAATCGTCAAATTTCGAGCTTCGAGGAGGGAGTTATGATCAAAATACGACAGGTTCGCAAAGCTGTTGAAAAATTCTGAAATGCACCTTTACTCAGAAAAATACTAAGTAAAATTTCTGAGAAGACCACTCAGACCTCTGAGTAAGTCAATCAGATATCTGATCCTTGAAGAATTTTTTTTTTAAAAAAATTCTAAGTCTGAAAGTTCTGACTCTTCACGATAAAGTTCTGACTTTTAGAGTCAGACTTCTGATTAAGCTTCGACAAAGTTCTGAACATTCTGATCCTTCTGAGCCTCATGATCAGATATTTGAATTGCCTTGTAACTGAATAAAATCACTTCAACTTCTGAATAGGCTTAATATCAGTTCTGAACAAATCTGATTAAGCTGAAATTTGAACAGCTTAATCAAAGTTCTGATTAACCTCCGATCATACTTCTGAATTGCCTTTTGTTGAAGTTCTGACTTAACAAGAATGTTCTGCGAAGGCTTAAGTGTAATTCTGATCACCCTTGATCATAGTTCTGAACACTCATGATCAGACTTCTGACTTGTCTTGAACAAAGTTATGATCATCCTTTGATCGATTTCTGAACAAACATGACTCTGACTAGTCTTTGATCGATCAGAACTGCTACATTTTAGTCTTGAATCAGAATACTGCACTTTTTGACAGCAACTTCGCCATTTTTGACACCAAAGAAATAGCTTAACAGCTTGCTATTTTCTGGTTTGACAGCTTTGAGAACGTGACAGCAACATTAATCGACTGTTTTGACAACAAACAACACTTTCTAACAGCATATATCTTGTTGTTTTGACAGCAATCATCATCTATTTTCTGTTTTGGACAGCTCCAATCAGCACCAAACAGCACCAAACAGCACCAAATCTGCTGTTTCATGCTGTTTTGACAGCAAACTTGTTGTTTCTTAATCAATCAGCATCATCTGTTTGAATCAGCACCGTGATCTAACTTTCTTGGCATCAAACAACAGCAACTACCTTCTGATTTTACTCTTTTTGCTGCATATATGGAACACAAACAGCATCTACTTTCTATTTTGATCATCTTTGAACCGAACAGCAACCAACTTTCTGTTTGTGTTTTGTTTATCTATTAACATGACCATGATCCAGACAATCTTGCAACATCTCTGAACATGATCTGATCACATCAGCAGCCATATTTTGCTGCACATAATATTATGATGTAAAACTTCGATAGATCACAATCAGATCTGATTAAGCATGTTGTCTTATTTTGTGTTCTGCACAATTTCAAATCTGGATAAGCTGCTGCTTTGATCTGCATACATTGTTTTTAATTCTGATGCAAGCAATCTCTGCATATTCATCAAGCTCAATCTTTGAACTGATAAAGACCAGTTCTGTAACCATGAATCTGAGCAGCCTTGGATCACAACACTTCATATTTTGTTTGCTCCTGACAACAAACTTCTAAATCGATAGGAACTATGTGTTTTGATAGAACTTAACATCGAAACAATAGCAGCAACTTCTTTTAACAAAAATTTTCTGTTATACCAACATTCAGCTTGCAGATTCTGTTTTCACTTATTCCTTTCTATTGTGACAACATCCAGACATCAACAAAATAATGACAGCAAACTCCAACAACTTTCAAAAAATGTCATGTTCACGTTTCTGATAAGCTGTTATCAGAACTTCTGAACATTAAGTTCAGAAATCTGAATAATCATGGCGACAACTCTGATCTTTAAATGCTGTTAATGAACCAACAACATATAATGGACAACATCTGTATGATAGCTTATCGATCTTCATAGCAGCAAACAGCAGCAACAATTAACCAATAATAACATATCTGATCTCTCCATTAGATTTTCACAGTCCTCTTTCAAGATTCAAACAGAAACTGTGATCTATTGACAATGCTTCTGTCCAACTAAAATCCGTGATCTGTTGCTTTCTCAAAATTTGTCTTGAATAGCTTTCGAAGATCAAACAATCAGCACCAACAGTTATCATACAACCTAACTTAGCAAACAGATTGGACAGATTCAGATCACTGAATTGATTAACAACTTTTCATCATTTTGACAATCAATCCTCCAATCAAAGTAAATGCTCACTAATCGAATTTGATGAAGAATAATGAGTCGATCTCCATAAAAATTTTTAGAACAAAAATTGCAGAAAATCACGTTTCTGGTTAATCACTCCAGAAAGTTGATTGTAAGCAATTGAAGATCTAAATTCCTTTCAGATCTGACTTTTATCAAATCAGAACAATATCAAATCTGTTGTAGACATTTCATCGAGCAATTGGCATGCGGAAACGAATTTAGAAGAAGATTATCAATCAACTAACCTCTTCTCTCCACCAAGGACTATCAAGATCAAGAAATTCTTCCAGAGAACTCAAAAATAATCTTCAAGATGAAAGAAATCTCAGAATATTACCTTGAATTATAGCACACGATTAAGAACAATCTTGAATCTCTAAATCTTCAAATTAGATCTTGAATTTTTGAATTGTTGCAAAATTGATCGTATCGAATTAAAATTGATTCGATGTGGCTCTGATACCAATTGTAAGTCCCATAAGTGAAGCAACAATCAAGAATACTCCATAGAAAGTAGAATAGAGATAGACATGAAGAACAATTTATTGAACGATCTCTATTCATATGCTTTGAATATAATGGAGGGAGAAATTGATATACGACTCTCTCAAATCTCATAGTGTATTCTCTCAAATGTCTCAAAGTCTCAAATGACAATGTAAGCCCAAGACACCTATTTATAGTGTCCAAAATACAAGACATGGGCCCAAGCCCATTTAACTCCCATTAAACTCCCAAAGCCCAAAAGACTAATAAAGCTAATTACAAAACATTTGACTTTCATTGACTTTACATGGACTTTATAAAACTTTCTATATAATTGGGGCTTTCTAGACCCAACAGTCTTACCAGGTTGATCTTACGTGAGTCCTAGACTTCAGATGTACCTTCATACTGAACATGGATTGTGTCCCATATGGCTTTGGAGGTTTTCAGGTTCATGACGGAATGGTAGACTTCGTCAGTAAGAGCCATGGAAAGAATGGATCTGGCTTTAGTGTCGATAGCCACTTTCTTCTTATATTCATCAGTCCACATATGAATTTCCTTGGGAACCAACCTTTCTGGAATAGCAGTTCTATTCTCAGCGGCTGGAACTCCAGGATCAATTCTTACAGGAATATATGGGCCGTTTTCAAGATAGTAAGGCATAGTAGGGTCTACACCTTCTAAGAAGAGAATCATCCTATTTTTCCACAGATTAAAGTTATCTCTGGAGAATCTAGGGGGTTTTGCAAGAGACCCGTTGTCAATATAGTTTGTATTTGTGTTGGTAGCCATTTTAAGAAATAGCAAGGAAGAAGAGATTAGTATAGATAAGATCTTGTTTATGAGATTAAACAAATCTGCTCTGATACCACTTGTTGGTCCCGAAGGGTTATATAAGTTTGTAGAAGGGGGGTTGAATACAAACACACGATTTTTACTTTTCTAAATTGTTTATTGATAAATCTCAAAACAATTTACAACTTGTTGCGGAACAAGATTAAGGATTAACCTAATCTAAACAAGTTAAGAACACTAAGTTTCTTGCACTAGAATAAAGACAGAAAGGAGATAAGGAAATTACGAGTAATAACCTAACACACAGTAGTAAGGAAGAAGAAGATGGCCCGAGCACTTCATTTCTGAAGTAGGGTTCTTCTTATATACTGCATACATTTAATGCATGGCAGTATTGCTTTACACGTGGCAGCAGCTGAGTGGTTGAATATCATTGACGTTTGTAGACAACCTTAGTAGCCGCATGGTGCACAATGTAGAACCAGAGTTTGTTGTACGATCATAGACAAAAGGGATGTCCGTTCTGACAGTTCGTACAAAGACGTGCAAGGGAGGTAAGACAATAGTACTTTGTAAGGAGACTTCATGATCAACTTTCGTTGAATCAGTACTTTATCAGCGAATGATAAAGCTCAGCGATTGCTAAAGTCTTCTACTTGATACTTCACGTTGAATGGACAATTCTGTGACTTCGCTGATATCCGCATCAGTTAATTAGTAGACTTATCGCTGGTTCTTGGGCTTGATCTTCGACTTCAGAGTAGAACCTTTGTTGACGTGAAACTTGTCTTCAGGGATCATAAGTAAACAACTAAACTATCAGCGATCATCACAGAGACAGAACAGGCTCAGAGCTACTGGATGAATAGTGTTCGTTGAATGTCTAATCTAAAGAGCGAGAGTTTCTATCAGCGGTACTGTAAAGTCTTAGTAGTTATCAGCTATAGTGAAACTCTAATACATATTATTTACTTACAATTTTCACTAAGTGTTAAAGAGAGGGTCATTATCAAATCACTGAGGGTTTGGATCAACAGGTGTCCTAGGCTATGCCTAGACTAATCCCTTGGCAAATTATGACTGTAAGACATCAGCCCTGATTAAACCTCAGTGGCCACAATTGTTGTGTATGCCTGGATTAGAACCCTGGGCAGATGGGATATTCCACCACATCCCCTATGGCCTTAACCAGTACGCCACAACCCTTGTGGTTCCATTCTTGAGAGGTTCCGTGACATAGGCCAAAGGCTTTGTACAATGTCACAGAAGCTCTGTGGAATATAGAAACTTTAGTAAGAAGATTGTACATACTAAAAGATAAAGGTATTTACATATATACAAGAGAAGCTCTATACACACTTACAGAGGTTCTGTGGGTCAACCCATGTTCAACATACCCAAATTGCCAACCAAAAATAAAAAAAACTTTTCTCATCTAGAGCTTTGGTGAAAAGGTCAGCAAGTTGATACTCGGTAGGCACAAAGTACATTTCAATCGTACCTTGTTCTACATAATGCTTCAGAAAGTGGTACCTTATATCTATGTATTTTGTTTTTGAGTGTTGTACTGGATTGGTAGAGATTGCTATGGCACTTTTAGAGTCATAGAGGATGGGTATCTTCTCGATATCTAGACCGTAGTCTCTGAGCTGAGTTCTCATCCACAAAACTTGTGAGCAACAGCTAGCAGCAGCAACGTATTTCGCTTCTGTCGTAGATGTTGACACATAATTTTGTTTCTTTGATGTCCAACTCACTAATTTACCACCTATAAATTGACAACTTCCAGATGTACTTTTTATTTCTAATTGGCATCCTCTGTAGTCTGAATCTGTGTAAGCCGTTAGATCAAAGCCAGAGTTCTTTGGATACCAGAGACCAAGATTTTTGGTTCCTTTGAGGTATCTAAAGATTCTCTTTACAGCATAAAGGTGTATTCCTTAGGATTTTCCTGATATCTTGCACAGAGACATGTGGCTTACATGATATATGGTCTACTTGCAGTTAAGTATAAAAGAGACCCTATCATGCCTCTGTAGAGATTGAACTCGACATATTTGCCCTCTGGATCTGAGTGTAACTTAGATCCAGTGGCCATAGGGGTCTGAATATTAGAAACATATTTTGATTGATTGATGAAAATACCCTCTGTTGATTGTTTGACTTCAAGCCCGAGTAAGAAATTTAATTCTCCCATCATGCTCATTTCAAACTCACTATTCATGAGTTTTTCAAACTTTTTGCAGAATTTCTCATTTGTAGAACCAAATATGATGTCATCCACATATATTTGGACAAGCAAAATCTCACCTCCTTTTCTCTTATAGTACAAAGTAGTGTCAGTAGTACTATAACAACCCAACAAATTTTAAACATGCAATTCATATAATTAAAACATCCCAAAATCGCGTCTCAAAATTTCTTACATAACATCCAAAATTTGGTTGGCGGAACAACCTACACAACTGAGAAATATACTAAACCGAACTATAGTGACACTACACTAACATGCCTCCTTGCTAACGCCTTGCTCACTTGCCCGAGCCTTTCATTACCTGCTTCCCTGAAAATGTTTTAATTTGAAAATGCGAGGGTTAGACCATGAGGTCTAGTGAGTCCCTCTTAACAGTTATCAAACCATTTAAAACAATTTATCATTTCCAGAATATAAATTTCATGAATCTGACCATATAAAATCATTCACGGATAAAGGTCCGCCCCTTGTAAATTAGCACCCTGAAGTCACCCTAAGGTGACAACGAGTCAGTCTCATGTTGCCTTACAGGGTCACACCTCCTTTGGCATAAACGGGACACACCCCCCGGCACGAGCTGGCGGAACACACCCCCCGACTTAGCCAATTTACATCTTGTTGTTTTCCGGACACTCACCCGGAAACCTTCATCTTGTTGTTTTCCGGATACGGCGCTGGTCGAAAAATGGGGCTGAAAATCCTATTATAGACCTCTTAATCCTCAAGATAAACCAATAAATTATCCCTAAAAGTTCTGTATTCAAATTCCCAACAGTTTTAACCATAAATTGCAATACAAGATGGCCTAAATCTTACCATATGGTCTCAAAAGACTTAAAACAAGAGAAGACCTTAAAACCCAACAATCATCAACCAAACTTAAATGGAGTTTTGGATTAAGGGTTACCTGATAGATTACTTGCAAGAAACGAAATCCACTCCTAACCCTTCTTCTGATTTCGAGGCTTGATGAATCTCTTCTCCAATTGCACAAAACCCCCACCAAGACTCCTTTTCTCTTCTTCTTCTTCAAAATTCAGCCGTCAAACACCAACACAAATCAGGGAATTAGAATGTTGTCTAGGGTTTTGTGCCCCTTTTTATACTCCTTCTCATATTAACCAACCATCCCCTCAACTTCCACTTATCATCAAATCTTAACATAAAACATAAACTCTTTCAAAAAGGTCTGGGTCGTTACAACACTCCTCACTCAAAAGAATTCCGTCCCCGGAATTCCATTTCCAAACAGGTAAGGGTATCTGGACTTCATCTCAGACTCCACTTCCCACGTTGCTTCTTGTCCTTTGTGATACTTCCACTGAACTTTCACCAAACGAACTTCCTTGTTCCTCGTCTTTCGTACTTTACTGTCTACGATCTCGATTGCCTCTTCCTCGAACATCAGTTTCTCGTCAATACTTACATCTTCTAACGGAATGGCCACATCCGTTTCGGCCAAACACTTCTTCAGGTTTGACACATGAAACGTCGGGTGAATCTTACTTAACTCTTCCGGTAATTCCAGCTTGTAGGCCACTGCGCCAACCCTTTCAATGATAATGAAAGGTCCAACATATCTTGGCGTCAACTTTCCTTTCTTTCCAAAACGGACCACACCTTTCCAAGGTGACACTTTGAGCATTACTTTGTCACCTACTTGGAATTCAATCGGCTTCCTTCGTCTATCCGCATACTTCTTCTGTCGATCTTGCGCGATTCTCATCCTTCCACGGATTACTTCAATCTTATCTGCCGTTAGTTGTACAATTTCCGGTCCGGCCAACTGTTTCTCTCCTACCTCATTCCAACACAGCGGCGTACGGCACTTTCGTCCATATAGGGCTTCAAATGGCGCCGCTTGGATGCTGGTGTGGTAACTATTGTTATAGGAGAATTCTATTAACGGCAAATGCGTTTCCCACGACCCCTTGAAGTCGATAGCGCACGCCCGGAGCATATCTTCTAACGTCTAAATCGTTCTCTCACTCTGACCATCCGTCTGAGGATGATAGGCCGTGCTCAACTTCAATTGTGAGCCCAACTCTCGCTGCAAACTTCTCCAAAATGCTGACGTGAACCGACTATCGCGGTCGGACACTATAGATCGCGGCACCCCGTGTCGAGACACTATCTCACCAATAGACAATCGGGCTAACTTCTCCAAAGAGTCCGACTCCTTAATAGGTAAGAAATGCGCGGATTTGGTAAGAATATCCATAATCACCCAAATTGCATCATTACCTTTTGGGGTCCTTGGTAACTTTGTGACGAAATCCATAGTGATGTTATCCCACTTCCACACTGGTATAACTGAAGACTGGAGTTCCCCATAAGGTCGCTGGTGTTCTGCTTTAACCTTTAAACATGTCACACACTGCTCCACAAAATGGGCGATATCCTTCTTCATCCCCGGCCACCAGTAAGACTGTCTCAAGTCTCGGTACATCTTGTTCGTTCCCGGGTGTATGGAATACCGCGACTGGTGTGCTTCTTCTAAGAGGCTTGCTCTCAGGTTACCCAGTTAGGAACCCACACTCGGCCTTTTACGCACTTCAGACCACCATCGTTGACTTTGAATAGCGAGGCCACTCCAACTACTCTTTCGCTCTTCACGTTATCTTCCAACAACGCTTCCTCTTGAAATTTCTTAATTTCTTCGAGAAGATTCGAGGTTGCCTCGACTCTGAAAGCTACGACCTTGGTTTGATCTCCCCGATCCTTCTGACTCAGCGCGTCAGCCACCACATTCGCTTTACCTGGGTGATACAGGATCTCACAGTCATAGTTGTTCAACAGTTCCATCCATCTCCTCTGTCTCATATTTAACTCCTTCTGCTCAAACAGGTGCTTCAGGCTTTTGTGGTCGGTGTAAATCTGACACTTTACTCCATATAAGTAATGCCGCCAGATTTTCAGCGCGAACACTACCGCCGCTAACTCCATGTCATGAGTAGGATAGTTATTTTCATGATCCTTCAACTATCGAGAGGTGTAGGCAATTACTTTTCTGCTCTGCATCAGCACGCACCCCAGCCCAAACTTAGAAGCGTCACTGTAAATCACAAAACCCTCCGATCCATCAGGTAAAGACAGAATCGGAGCACTGCTTAAACTTTCTTTCAACTTCTCAAAAGCAGTTTCTTGCGCTTCAGCCCACGCAAATTTGACGTTCTTCCTTGTCAAAGAGGTCAGCGGCGAAGCTATCCGAGAGAAGTCTTGGATAAACTTCCGATAATAACCTACTAAACCGAGAAAACTCCTCACCTCCGATGGGGTTCTTGGTGTTTCCTAATCTTTAATGGCTTCAATCTTAGCAGGATCTACATTGATGCCGTCCGCCGACACTACATGACCCAAAAATTGAACTTCCCTTAACCAAAATTCACACTTCGAGAATTTCGCATATAACTTCTCACGCTTAAGCAATTCCAGCGCTGCCCGAAGGTGCCTCTCGTGATCCTCTCGGGTACGAGAATAGATTAGGATATCGTCAATGAAGACGATCACGCACTTATCCAGCAATGAGTTACACACCCGATTCATCAAATCCATGAACATCGTGGGCGCATTAGTCAACCCGAAGGGCATGACTAAGAACACGTAATGTCCATATCTCGTACGAAAAGCTGTCTTCGACACATCGCCTTCCTTCACCTTCAGCTGATGATAACCCGACCTCAAGTCTATCTTTGAGAAATAACTCACACCCTGTAGTTGGTCGAAGAGGTCATCGATCCTCGGAAGCGGATACTTGTTCTTCACAGTCACCTTATTGAGCTCACGGTAATCTATGCACATTCGCATGGATCCGTCCTTCTTTTTAACAAACAGAACCGGTGCTCCCCAGGGCGATGTGCTCGGGCAAATAAAACCCTTGTCGAGCAACTCTTGCAACTGGGTCATCATTTCTTTCAGTTCCGCCGGTGCCAACCGGTAGGGTGCAAGCGCAATCGGTGTCGCCCCAGGTACTAGTTCGATTCTGAACTCCACTTGACGATCTGGAGGCAAACTTGTCAAGTCATCTTGAAACACCTCCGGGTACTCACACACTACCGGGACGTTCCCCACACTCTTCTTTTCCTTCTTAGTGTCTAGCACGTAAGCTAAATACCCCGGACACCCCTTTCCCAAACACTGCCTAGCTTTCATCAACGAAATCAGACACGGCTTCCTATTTCGTTGATCTCCGTAAATTACCACCTCTTTCTCATCGGGCAAGGCAATACGGATCAGCTTCTTATTACAAACTTTATTAGCGTCGTTTTCCGATAACCAGTCCATTCCTAGGACTACATCAAACTCCCCCATTCCCATAGGATACAACCTTAATGGAAATAAGTGACCATCCACGTCTATACTACAACCTTCAAAAACTTCCTTTACCCAGACTCGACTATCATCTGCTATTTCTACTTCAAACCCAAAGTTCAACCTCTTGGGTTTCACTTGTAGTTTTTGAATAAACTTGGGCGACACAAACGAACGGTTGGCCCCCGAATCAAACAATACTTTAGCGAGAATCGAGTCGATAGGAAAGGTACATGTTACCACAGCAGGCGTGTTTTCCGCCTCCTCAGCCGACATGTGAAAAGCCCTTGCCCTGGCGAAAGCCGGCTCCCCATTCTTCTCAATACTCTTTCCTCCGTTATTCCCACCTTCTCCTCTAGCGTATCCCTTTTTCAACTGCGGGCAGTCCCACATGACATAGCCCGACAACCCGCACTGATAGTAGATTCTTGGATTGCGACAATCTCGGGATAGATGCCCCACCTTCCCACACTTATAACATCCATCTTTTTCAGTCCAGCATTCTCCTCGGTGCATTTTGTTACACTTTGCACACGACTTCTCCACTGACTTATACCCTGCCCTCAGATCGGGTCTGGCTGTGTTCGGTCTTTTACCTTCCCGACTCGGCCCGTCCCACTTACGCTTATCTCCGCCTCTTTCGGTCATTTGTCTAG
This sequence comes from Saussurea involucrata, assembly GCA_033807775.1. Classification (NCBI taxonomy): domain Eukaryota; kingdom Viridiplantae; phylum Streptophyta; class Magnoliopsida; order Asterales; family Asteraceae; genus Saussurea; species Saussurea involucrata. Next base: position 115,699,069 of record CM066315.1, read on the forward strand.
CCTTTTCCTTCTCAGTAAGCTCCGCGGTATCAACCGCAGCCTGAAAAGTAACCGGGTCTTTCACCTGCACCAACTCCCTTATACTGCTTTTCAGCCCATAAATGTACCTCTCTATCCGTCTTTCCTCAGTAGGTACGTACAACTCAGCAAACCGAGCTTTTTCGATAAACTTCGACGTGTACTCCTGAACTGACATTGATCCTTGTTCCAAACCCAGAAACTCTTCCTCTAATTTCTTAATTGCTGCTAGGGGGCAAAACTGTGCTTTGAACCTTCCAAAAAACGTTCCCCACGACATGCTCTTAGCTACCTCTGACCCTTTCCTCCAGTTTCGACATCCCACCAAAAGATTGCTTCAGATTTCAACATTGACCTGGCAAACAATACCTTATCCTCCTCGGCGCACTTGCTAGTTTCAAACGCTGGCTCCATCTCGCGAACCCATTTCACAGCTAGAACAGGATTACGCTCTTCGTTGAACGTCGGAGGTTTGCATGAAGCAAAGGTCTTAAACGAGCACCATTTCACTGCCTTCGGTTCGGAAACCACAATCGGAGTTGTCACCGAATTGTTCCCTATTTCAGTTCGTGGTGTACATTCCTCCTCAGTCTTCTTTCCAGTACTGCTCTTGGTTCCTCCCTCAGACGCAGTCTTATTCTGGTTGTCTAGCACTGCTTGTAGGGTCTTTTGTAGTTTAGTCATCTCTGCCGTGAACTTATCCTCGGTCACAAAGGCCGGTGCGGTTTCAGGTTTACCCCCTTTCTTAGCTTTCACCCCCTTTGCCGGTGCTGAACTTTCTTGTTCGGATAATACTTGCACTTCCGGCTCCTCCACACTCTTAGCCTTACGCCTAATCGGTGCCTTCTTTTTCTTACCTTTCCATTTGGAAGTGGCCGCACCCACCTCAGTGACGGCCTTTCTCGGTCTCCCACGACCCCTACCCCTTCCACGAGTAGTCGCCGCTCTTGGAGGAACCACTGGTCTTTCCTCCCTCAAATCCTCGGATCTAACAGCTCCCATTTACGGTGAAGCACTCTTAGTCTGCGCTTCCTCCACTAGCGGGATTGACCTACTTCTCAGAGTTCTCGCAGACATTCTGACAAACACAACAAACGACTCAATTAATACCACGGACTCAAAAGTACTACCGCAACGGAGTAGTAAGGCGATTCGAGCACGCACATGTACCTGTAAGTTCATAATTACACTGTCCAGGTGTAACTCCAAACTTACCTTACATGATTGTTCTCGGTACCCTAATAACTCCAAAAACTAAGTTAGTGTCCTCCTAACGCATTCCTGATTATCAGTTGTGTTTTCTACTTCTCCAAAGTTTAAGTCTAGGCCCATCCAGTCACCTAAAAATGGCTCTGATACCAACTATAACAACCCAACAAATTTTAAACATGCAATTCATATAATAAAAACATCCCAAAATCGCGTCTCAAAATTTCTTACATAACATCCAAAATTTGGTTGGCGGAACAACCTACACAACTGAGAAATATACTAAACCGAACTATAGTGACACAACACTAACAGGCCTCCTTGCTAACGCCTTGCTCACTTGCCCGAGCCTTTCATTACCTGCTTCCCTGAAAATGTTTTAATTTGAAAATGCGAGGGTTAGACCATGAGGTCTAGTGAGTCTCTCTTAACAGTTATCAAAGCATTTAAAACAATTTATCATTTCCAGAATATAAATTTCATGAATCTGACCATATAAAATCATTCACGGATAAAGGTCCGCCCCTTGTAAATTGGCACCCTGAAGTCACCCTAAGGTGACAACGAGTCAGTCTCATGCTGCCTTACAGGGTCACACCTCCCTTGGCATAAACGGGACACACCCCCCGGCACGAGCTGGCGGAACACCCCCCCCCCCCCGACTTAGCCAATTTACATAAAAACCAGTGTATGCATACATCTCACATATAAAACTTTAAACAACTTTCATGCAGATAAAACATTTATAAAAATAAACATGGCATTACTCATCATGTCTTGCTTTATAAACACATTTAAAGGCCGCACATTTTAGTTAGAAAACTCACCTGGTACGTTACTTTTTATCCCTGCTCTGCCCCCTTTTACTTCCAAACAGTCTACCTGAACAAAGGATAAAATGTGTAAGCTGTCTAGACAACTGTCCGGGTACTACTCACCGAATACACACTTTTCCGGACACAATCAACTTTTCCGGACAACCATCTTTTCTGGACAACCCACCTTTTCCGGACAACCAACTTTTCCGGACAACCCACCTTTTCCGGACAACCAGCTTTTCCGGACAACTATCCGGAGACTAAGGCGTCCGGACACCACCGAAAGGTTTACCGGACACTCACCCGGAAACCTTCATCTTGCTGTTTTCCGGATACGGCGCTGGTCGAAAAATGAGCCTGGAAATCCTATTATACACCTCTTAATCCTCAAGATAAACCAATAAATTATCCCTAAAAGTTCTGTATTCAAATTCCCAACAGTTTTAACCATAAATCGCAATAAAAGATGGCCTAAATCTTACCATATGGTCTCAATAGACTTAAAACAAGAGAAGACCTCAAAACCCAACAATCATCAACCAAACTTAAATGGAGTTTTGGATTAAGGGTTACCTGATAGATTACTTGCAAGAAACGAAATCCACTCCTAACCCTTCTTTTGATTTCGAGGCTTGATGAATCTCTTTTCCAATTGCACAAAACCCCTGTGACAACTGTCAAATTCACATCTCAGGTTAGAACTGTTTTGGAAACCTTATTTTTTTTTGACATAGTTTACACAGTGCAATTTTAGCAGTAAACCCGGTACAATAGGATAAATTGAGAAATTTTGCCTAAGAAATCCTTGAATTAGGAAATTATCCATAAATCTCATAAAATGCCAACCTAAAATATTTATATACTACAAGTATTTATGTAATTGATAAATTATATATTTCAATTATATTTTATATATATAAATACTTTACTTTATGCATATATACATGTATTTTACTTTAAAAAAGAAAATACTTGTATTTAGACTTTTATTTTTGTACAAGAAGTGACAAAATACTTAAATGTCACACCACCACCCCCCCCCCCCCCCCATGTGAGGGCCGGCCATCCCCTCCCCTCTCTCTCATTTTGCATTAATAAACATCTATACTTCACTTGTTAAACCATTCTCTCATTTCACTATTTCTCTAGTTATCATCCCTCTCTCTCTCCACCTTCAAATCTTCATATCTTCATCTACAAACCTTCAAACCTTCATCACAACTCCAGCCCCCCAAAAAAAAATCAAAGTCTTCAAGAGTTCAAGATAACCTAAGGTAAACATAAGTGTGTTGGGTAAAAACCACACACATTCTTTCAAGTCTCTTTCATATTTTTGCATTTTTAAAAGTATGATCTTCATCTTTTTGTTACACTTTCTTCACATCTTTTAAAATCATCTTTATGGGTCTTAATGTTTGTAGATTTACCATCATAACATCTTTTGTTAGTAAAAGATGGTGAATCCAAAATCAAACCAAGGTTAAGATCAAAGATGAACATTTTAAACACATGCATGTAGTAATCTTGAAAGATCCATCATTTTTGTTCAAGAGTCTTACGAATGTATCTTTGAAAACCACTAAAAACACATTTAAACCCACATGCATGAGCTCAAAATACTGAATTTTTAGTTGCATGTTGATGTTCTTGGCAAGAACATCAACAATCTTCAAATTGGGTCTTTTGCAAAAGTGTTCAAGGTTTGAGTTGATGGTTGTTTTGCATGCATTTTAAATGGATCATAAATATGTTTGGAACTGAAAATATTTGTATGGATGAGAGTCAAATCTGATTTTGCATGCAAAGGAATAAGAATTTTGGTTTAAAAGTCAAGTTGGGTGCACATGCACAAGGTGTTGGTTGGACAGCTTGCTGCCAGAAATTACACCTCACATCAAAGAGTCATATCTCACTCATTTTAACTCCAAATGGAGTGATTCTTTTTCTGGAATTCATTTTAGTGTGTTAAGATTCAAACCCAAGTGGTTTCATTTAAAAACTCAAAGATTTTATTTATCAAACAGTCCTCACAAAATCCGGATGCAAACAACAAAGTATTCTGTCGGGTTTTACGTCGTGTATTATTTCATGTACTTATACTCTTCCAAAAATTATGAAACTAATGCCAAACGTTTCCTAACTCATTTAACCAACTGGACATAAAATTTCATGATCAAATAATACCTGGAAGTTACCCAAAGTTGGACACAAAGTGACATCAAATTCTGGACAGTAAAGGACAATTTATTATTTATTATAAGGACTATTTCTAATCTCATTTCATCATTTCATGATGAAATAGTGGAGTATATAAGTATATCTTTTATCTATGCAATTTATTTATGTCCTTTATTTATGCATTTTATTTATTCTTTATCCCTTTTCATCTTTTATGATGAAATTGTGGAATGTTTATATATATAATATATTTATATATATTTATGCATTTTATTCTTGACCCCATTTCATCATTTTATGATGAAATAGTGGAGTATAAATATATATTATGTCTATATATTTATACATTTAAATATTTGTCATTTCGTTTACGACCCCTAATTTTATCGTCGTTACGATAAAATTTCGGTTTATACATATATATGTACTATATATGTTTATGTTCTTTAAAACCCTTTTCGTTACTTATTGGGACGAAATTGTGGAAACTTTAATCAAAGAAGAACAATGTATACGTTTATTACGTTATAATATTAAAACACAACAAGGCATTTTATGATGATTTGGATAATTAGTACCGAACCTTCGAGATTGAGAACTCACTAGTGACCTTACGTTCATAGGTTTGAAGTAGGATCATCTCGGAGTATTTGTAGAAGATTCCCGGATTCTATCGCGTATCAAGTGAGTATTCACAGCCCCTTTTTCAATGTTTTACATATTTTGGGGTGAAAAGCATGTGGTTACTACAAATATTTTATGCATCGATTATATCGTTTTCTTGGAAATACGAAACTTGTTTATTTATGCTCTATGGTATCTATGTTTTGCAAATGTTGTAAGTTTGAGTTTAGATTGCTATCATGTATAAAGTCCCCGTTCACGTATACGTTACCCGTTTAACTCACGAGTGTGAGCCGTTGGTAATTATGAATAACATTATTTGGGTTGACACCCCCACTCACAAGTAGCGCTTGTTTGAGTGCATAATTATTGTTGTATTGCGTATTGTTGGTGATAGAACATGCGCGTATGTGGAATGATTCCACCGTTGTGGTAGGGGCAAATTATGTCGATATAGGTCGGGTAACGGGCTCAATAACTTAGCATTTTACATATGATCACCTCGAGAAAGTGGTTCTGATAACCGTTTTATTTATCCCTTGTGTGGATCTAAACTATTTTGCAATGGCAAACAAGTGGTTCTGATAACCGTTTTATTTATCCCTTGTGTGGATCTAAACTATTTTGCAATGGCAAACAAGTGGTTTTTATAACTGTATTATTTATCCCTTGTGTGGATTTGCAACATATTTTGCAATGGCAACAATGTTATACTATTTAAACCTGTGATCTCACCAACTATTCATTAGTTGACACTCTCATTTACATGCTTTTCAGGAGAACGTCTTTAAGGTTGGAACTTAGGAAGGCTACACGTGATGAAGCTTTTCTTTACTATCTTTAAATTTCATGTTCATTTCCCTTCCGTAAAAACAATTGTAAAAGACAAGGTTTAACCTCTGAATGTATTTTGATGGTTGTTGTGATCTTGTAACTTTTGCTATGAAACTTGAGCTGCACATCCCGTGTTTCCGCTTTAGCGGGGTGTGACAGATTTGGTATCAGAGCTAAAGGTTATAGAGAATACTGGTTTTCCTTTGGAAAACTGCAACTATAACCAGAAACGGGAATGAACATTTAATTTGCTAAACATGTTGCTAGTATAACTAATTCGGGTATTGCATCATTTGTCTTTAATTAAACAAAGCCTGATCACCTATGTTTAATTAAAGAAAGAGTAATGCGAGACCGGAAATGGATATACTAGGAAGATGTGTGTTTTCACACTTGATGCTTCACGTTGTATGCCTAGTAGGAGCGTAGTTATTGCCTATAGTATGCAATAGTATAGTACGCTTAGTCTTTATCTTGCGCGGTAGTAATGTTATACACTCTTACTTCAGTATCACTATGTCAACGTCCTCATCACACTCTTACTTCAGCAATACCATGTCGTCATCATCATCGAGCTCGGAACCTTCCTACACGCCATCAAGTGAGCGTACGTCCGACGTGGAACGAGACCCTTATGATGAGCCGATGATGCCTCCGGTTGTGGCTCCTCCACAACCTATCCCGGTAGTGATGCCACCTAGGGGTCCACGTACGAGGCAAACCGCTAGGAAGAGCGTGCCAATACCTAGACGAGTGTCTTTTAGGTCTGATCAGCGAGACGCACCGGAACCCTCACGGGTGATCGAGGGAGTGCCGATTAGTCGAGCGCCTGGCATGACTTGGACCGAAGTGCAACGCTTTAGGGCCGTGGCAATGGACTTGCACGGATGTCAAACAAGAGTCAGTCATCAGAGTCAAGTGATAACCGAGCTAGTGGAATTAAGCCACCTTTTGACCAACATGTCATCCGAAGCCGTGAGCGGAGCGAAACTAGCTCGGAGGATAGCTTTACGAGCCGAGATAATGAGCATAGTAGTAGTGATGTTGTTGATGCTATTGGTGTTATGGGTTTCGATCGAAGTACATCGGGGCGGATATTGACGTGGACGGTGGAAAATTTAGAAAATGGAACTTTTTAATTTCTAGTTGTTTCAATCTTAAATTTCAGTTTGTAATTCTATACTGATGTGCGATACACATCAGAAATTTTGTAAGTAGTCGGCTATTGTTAATGACTTCAATGAAAAGGCATTTTTATGTTTTAATTATATATGTGAAACGTTCAATACTTATTCAATTATTTTCCCAACACATTCGAAACTTCAAATGTATTCTTTACAAAAACATCCGCCGTTAATTACTCAAATTTTTAATCAACTCGATTTTTGCAATTGTGTTTTAGAAAAATGCCACCACGAAGATCCACACGGCACACGGGAGGAAATCCTGATCCGAACCCCGATATCGCCCAACTCATAGCTCAAGGTATCCAAGAGGCGATACCTAACATCATAGCTCAAGTTACCGCGGGTATTAATGAGAGTCAAAGAAATGTTAATGTAGGAGGAGGAACTCCTAATAACACTCAAGACAATAGGGGATGTAGCTACAAGACATTCATGACTTGTAAGCCCAAGGAGTTTCATGGAACGGAAGGTGCTATAGGATTACTCTCATGGTTTGATAGTATGGAGTCAGTACTTCATATCTGTAAGTGTTCGGAGGATCGCATGGTAGAGTATGCGGCCTGTCAGTTGCAAAAGCGAGCTCTAACTTGGTGGAATATTCAAGTGCAGACCCGTGGAAGGGAAGATGCATACAAACTGACCTGGACTGAGTTCAAGGAATTGCTTATGGAGGAATACTGTCCCAAAAGCGAGGTTCAGAAATTAGAGGCTGAACTTTGGGATCTTACTATGGTTGGTTCGGGCATAGATCGCTACACCGCTCGTTTTCACAAACTTGCGAAGTTAGTACCTCACATGGTTACCCCGGAGAGCAAGCGGATCGACCGATATCTGTATGGATTAACCCCGGAAATCAGAGGAATGGTAAAGTCATCAAGTCCGACCACAATCCAAGCCGCCGTGGCACTAGCAACTAGTTTGACCCATGATGCGGTCAGAGCGGGAACTCTAACTCAGAAAGGTGTCGGTATTAAGAGAAGGCCGAAGAATTATTCGGGAAAAGCAAGTGGAGGTAGTTCAAGTGGAAACAAGAAAGCAGTGGGAAACTTTGGGATGAATACCAAGGAGGTAGGACGTTACAATAAACCCCACCCAAAGTGCAACCAATGTGGTTCGCATCACGAGGGAGCCTGTCTCATCTGTAGCATCTGTAAGCAAAAAGGTCATTTAGCCCGATTTTGTAAGACGGTGAAGAATGTGAAAGAGGAAGGAAGGGTATGCTATGAGTGCGGAAGTCCAGATCACTTCCGAAACGTGTGCCCAAGGCTGAGAAGGGGACCAATCAATAACAACGTTGGGTATCAAGCAAGACAAGTCAATCAGGGAAACCAAGGAGGACAAGCTCGAGGAAGGGCATTTGTCATAGGAGCAGAAGAAGCACGTCGAGACCCCAATGTGGTGACAGGTACGTTTCTTCTAAACGATTATTATGCATCCGTATTATTCGACACTGGTGCCGATAAGAGTTTTGTTTCGTTAGATTTTAGGCCTTTGATCAATCTAGAATCTAAGAAAATGCCGAATGCTTATATTGTTGAGGTTGCTAATGGATTTGAATTAGAAGCTAAGGATGTAATCTTAGGTTGTACTTTGAATTTAGCGGATAAACTGTTTAGTGTTGATCTTATTCCAATTGAATTGGGGAGTTTTGATGTAGTAATAGGCATGGATTGGTTGTCTAAGCACCGAGCTGAGGTTAGTTGTTTTGAAAAGACGGTTAGGTTACCATTACAAGGCGGAGAAACCTTAGTCGTTCAAGGAGATAGAGTTGGAAGGAATCTGAAGATAGTATCATGTATGAAGGTCCATAAGTATTTGAGGAAGAAGTATATTGCGTTCTTGGCGCAAGTAATTGAGAAGAAGTCTGAGGAGAGGCGAGTCCAAGATATTCCTGTGGTGAAGGATCACCCAGAAGTATTTCCAGACGATTTTCCTGGACTTCCACCGTTTAGACAAGTCGAATTTCAGATCGATCTTGTACCTGGAGCAGCGCCCGTAGCCAAGGCCCCGTATCGCCTAGCACATGCGGAAATGCAAGAGTTATCGATCAACTTCAAGAACTTTTGGATAAGGGATTTATTCGACCGAGTTCATCACCCTGGGGAGCACCGATTCTTTTTGTCAAGAAAAAGGATGGAGCATTCCGAATGTGTATCGATTATAGGGAGCTTAATAAGTTAACAATCAAGAACCGATATCCTCTCCCTCGAATAGACGATTTGTTCGACCAGTTGCAAGGTGCAACTTACTTTTCTAAAATCGATCTTCGATCGGGATATCATCAGTTGAGGGTCCGAGAGGAAGATATTCCTAAGACAGCTTTTAGAACTCGCTATGGACACTACGAGTTTTTAGTTATGCCATTTGGATTGACGAACGCGCCAGCTGTGTTTATGGATCTAATGAATAGAGTATGTAGGCCATATCTTGATAAGTTCGTGATTGTGTTCATCGAGGACATATTAATCTATTCTCGGAGTAAGAAGGATCACGAGAAGCATCTAAAAGTGATTTTAGAGCTCCTTAAGGAACAGAAGTTATATGCCAAATTCTCTAAGTGCGAATTTTGGATTCGGGAAGTACATTTCTTAGGTCACGTAATCGGAGAGAAAGGGATTCACGTGGACCCGGCTAAAGTGGAAGCCATTAAGAAATGGGAAGCCCCAAGGACTCCAACGGAAATTCGCCAATTTCTAGGCTTGGCAGGGTATTATCGACGTTTTATCGAGAATTTCTCTAAGATCGCTAAACCCCTTACCACGTTAACTCAAAAGGAGAAGGAATTCGTCTGGGGAGTTCCACAAGAAGACTGAAGAAAAAGTTGTGCAATGCACCGATTTTAGCTTTACCGGAAGGAACGGAGAATTTTGTAGTGTATTGTGACGCATCACATCAAGGATTAGGTTGCGTATTGATGCAAAATGATAAGGTGATAGCATATGCCTCGAGACAATTAAAAGTTCACGAAAAGAACTATACCACACACGATTTGGAACTCGGAGCTGTGGTATTCGCTCTGAAGATATGGAGACATTATCTATATGGTACCAAGTGTACTATTTTCACCGATCATAAAAGTCTTCAACACATCTTTGATCAAAAGATGCTGAACATGAGGTAAAGAAGATGGGTAGAACTTCTCAGCAATTACGATTGTGAGATATGTTACCACCCAGGTAAGGCAAATGTGGTAGCCGATGCCTTGAGTAGGAAAGAAAGGGTAAAACCTTCACGAGTCCGAGCGTTAGGAGCACTGGTTCAAACAAGTTTGAAAACCCGGATTTTTGAAGCTCAGATTGAAGCATTGAAACCTGAAAATCTGAAGGGGAGACTCTTCATGGTTTAGAGTCTAGTTTTGAAACTAAGATTGATGGAATACGTTACTTTAAGGGCAGAGTGTGGATCCCAAAGGCTGACAACCTACGGGAAACGATTTTTGAGGAGGCTCATAAATCGAAGTATTCAATTCACCCAGGAGCGGATAAGATGTACAAGGATTTAAGGGAATACTATTGGTGGCCAGGAATGAAGAAGGATATTGCCATATATGTAGGAAAATGCATAACGTGTGCAAAGGTCAAGGCTGTATATCAAAAGCCATCGGGACTGTTGCAACAACCGGAAATTCCCAGTGGAAATGGGAGCAAATCACTATGGATTTCATAACCAAACTCCCAAGATCTGCCAAAGGGCATGACACGATTTGGGTTATAGTAGATCGATTTACGAAGTCCGCACATTTCCTACCGATTCGAGAAGATTATAAGATGGAAAAGCTTTCTCAGATCTACATCAAGGAGATCGTTACGCGGCATGGAGTTCCAATTTCCATTATATCGGATAGAGATAGTCGTTTTACATCTCGATTTTGGCAATCACTCCAAAAAGCATTAGGAACGCAGTTAAACTTAAGCACGGCTTATCATCCTCAAACGGATGGTCAGAGTGAGCGAACCATTCAGACGTTGGAGGACATGCTTCGGGCCTGTGTAATAGATTTTGGAGGAAGTTGGGGTAACCATTTGCCATTAGTTGAGTTTTCCTACAATAATAGCTATCATACTAGTATTCAGTGTGCACCATATGAGGCTCTATACGGTCGCAAGTGTCGATCACCTTTTTGTTGGTTGGAAATTGGGGATAGACAACTATCTAGTCCGGACATTGTTCAAGAAACCACCGACAAGATCGCAATCATCAGGGATAGACTTAAAGCAGCTCAAGATCGTCAAAAGAGTTATGCGGATAATCGAAGAAAGCCTTTAGAATTCCAAGTGGGTGACCGAGTCTTTTTAAAAGTATCCCCTTGGAAGGGAACAGTTCGTTTTGGGAAAAGAGGAAAGTTGAGTCCAAGGTATGTTGGACCATTTAAGATCACGGAAAGAATTGGACCGGTAGCTTATAAACTGGATTTGCCAATGGAGTTAAGTGCTATTCACAACACGTTTCACGTATCGAACCTTAAAAAGTGTTTAGCTGATGAAGCAGTAACCGTGCCTTTGGAAGAAGTCCAAATCAACAATAAACTGCACATCGTAGAGGAACCAATGGAAATACTCGATAGGGAAGTCAAGCGTCTTAAGAGAAGCAAAATCCCGATAGTAAAAGTCCATTGGAACACAAGGCGTGGGCCTGAATATACTTGGGAGCGGGAGGATTACATGTTACAAAAGTATCCTCACCTCTTTGCAAGCAAACCTGTTAACGCTAGTAACACTTAAATTTCGGGACGAAATTCTTCTAACCGGGGGAGACTGTGACAACTGTCAAATTCACATCTCAGGTTAGAACTGTTTTGGAAACCTTATTTTTTTTTGACATAGTTTACACAGTGCAATTTTAGCAGTAAACCCGGTACAATAGGAAAAATTGAGAAATTTTGCCTAAGAAATCCTTGAATTAGGAAATTATCCATAAATCTCATAAAATGCCAACCTAAAATATTTATATACTACAAGTATTTATGTAATTGATAAATTATATATTTCAATTATATTTTATATATATAAATACTTTACTTTATGCATATATACATGTATTTTACTTTAAAAAGAAAATACTTGTATTTAGACTTTTATTTTTGTACAAGAAGTGACAAAATACTTAAATGTCACACCACCACCACCCCCCCCCCCCCATGTGAGGGCCGGCCATCCCCTCCCCTCTCTCTCATTTTGCATTAATAAACATCTATACTTCACTTGTTAAACCATTCTCTCATTTCACTCTTTCTCTAGTTATCATCCCTCTCTCTCTCCACCTTCAAATCTTCATATATTCATCTTCAAACCTTCAAACCTTCATCACAACTCCAGCCCCCAAAAAAAAATCAAAGTCTTCAAGAGTTCAAGATAACCTAAGGTAAACATAAGTGTGTTGGGTAAAAACCACACACATTCTTTCAAGTCTCTTTCATATTTTTGCATTTTTAAAAGTATGATCTTCATCTTTTTGTTACACTTTCTTCACATCTTTTAAAATCATCTTTATGGGTCTTAATGTTTGTAGATTTACCATCATAACATCTTTTGTTAGTAAAAGATGGCGAATCCAAAATCAAACCAAGGTTAAGATCAAAGATGAACATTTTAAACACATGCATGTAGTAATCTTGAAAGATCCATCATTTTTGTTCAAGAGTCTTACGAATGTATCTTTGAAAACCACTAAAAACACATTTAAACCCACATGCATGAGCTCAAAATACTGAATTTTTAGTTGCATGTTGATGTTCTTGGCAAGAACATCAACAATCTTCAAATTGGGTCTTTTGCAAAAGTGTTCAAGGTTTGAGTTGATGGTTGTTTTGCATGCATTTTAAATGGATCATAAATATGTTTGGAACTGAAAATATTTGTATGGATGAGAGTCAAATCGGATTTTGCATGCAAAGGAATAAGAATTTTGGTTTAAAAGTCAAGTTGGGTGCACATGCACAAGGTGTTGGTTGGACAGCTTGCTGCCAGAAATTACACCTCACATCAAAGAGTCATATCTCACTCATTTTAACTCCAAATGGAGTGATTCTTTTTCTGGAATTCATTTTAGTGTGTTAAGATTCAAACCCAAGTGGTTTCATTTAAAAACTCAAAGATTTTATTTATCAAACAGTCCTCACAAAATCCGGATGCAAACAGCAAAGTATTCTGTCGGGTTTTACGTCGTGTATTATTTCATGTACTTATACTCTTCCAAAAATTATGAAACTAATGCCAAAAGTTTCCTAACTCATTGAACCAACTGGACATAAAATTTCATGATCAAATAATACCTGGAAGTTACCCAAAGTTGGACACAAAGTGACATCAAATTCTGGACAGTAAAGGACAATTTATTATTTTTTATAAGGACTATTTCTAATCCCATTTCATCATTTCATGATGAAATAGTGGAGTATATAAGTATATCATTTATCTATGCAATTTATTTATGTCCTTTATTTATGCATTTTATTTATTCTTTATCCCTTTTCATCTTTTATGATGAAATTGTGGAATGTTTATATATATAATATATTTATATATATTTATGCATTTTATTCTTGACCCCATTTCATCATTTTATGATGAAATAGTAGAGTATAAATATATATTATGTATATATATTTATACATTTAAATATTTGTCATTTCGTTTACGACCCCTAATTTTATCGTCGTTACGATAAAATTTCGGTTTATACATATATATGTACTATATATGTTTATGTTCTTTAAAACCCTTTTCGTTACTTATTGGGACGAAATTGTGGAAACTTTAATCTAAGAAAAGCAATGTATACGTTTATTACGTTATAATATTAAAACACAACAAGGCATTTTATGATGATTTGGATAATTAGTACCGAACCTTCGAGATTGAGAACTCACTAGTGACCTTACGTTCATAGGTTTGAAGTAGGATCATCTCGGAGTATTTGTAGAAGATTCCCGGATTCTATCGCGTATCAAGTGAGTATTCACAGCCCCTTTTTCAATGTTTTACATATTTTGGGGTGAAAAGCATGTGGTTACTACAAATATTTTATGCATCGATTATATCGTTTTCTTGTAAATACGAAACTTGTTTATTTATGCTCTATGGTATCTATGTTTTGCAAATGTTGTAAGTTTGAGTTTAGATTGCTATCATGTATAAAGTCCCCGTTCACGTATACGTTACCCGTTTAACTCACGAGTGTGAGCCGTTGGTAATTATGAATAACGTTATTTGGGTTGACACCCCCACTCACAAGTAGCGCTTGTTTGAGTGCATAATTATTGTTGTATTGCGTATTGTTGGTGATAGAACATGCGCGTATGTGGAATGATTCCACCGTTGTGGTAGGGGCAAATTATGTCGATATAGGTCGGGTAACGGGCTCAATAACTTAGCATTTTACATATGATCACCTCGAGCAAGTGGTTCTGATAACCGTTTTATTTATCCCTTGTGTGGATCTAAACTATTTTGCAATGGCAAACAAGTGGTTCTGATAACCGTTTTATTTATCCCTTGTGTGGATCTAAACTATTTTGCAATGGCAAACAAGTGGTTTTTATAACCGTATTATTTATCCCTTGTGTGGATTTGCAACATATTTTGCAATGGAAACAATGTTATACTATTTAAACATGTGATCTCACCAACTATTCATTAGTTGACACTCTCATTTACATGCTTTTCAGGAGAACGTCTTTAAGGTTGGAACTTAGGAAGGCTACACATGATGAAGCTTTTCTTTACTATCTTTAAATTTCATGTTCATTTCCCTTCCGTAAAAACAATTGTAAAAGACAAGGTTTAACCTCTGAATGTATTTTGATGGTTGTTGTGATCTTGTAACTTTTGCTATGAAACTTGAGCTGCACATCCCGTGTTTCCCCTTTAGCGGGGTGTGACAACCCCCACCAAGACTCCTTTTATCTTCTTCTTCAAAATTCAGCCGTCAAACACCAACACAAATCAGGGAATTAGAATGTTGTCTAGGGTTTTGTGCCCCTTTTTATACTCCTTCTCATATTTACCAACCAGCCCCTCAACTTCCACTTATCATCAAATCTTAACATAAAACATAAACTCTTTCAAAAAGGTCTGGGTCGTTACAAGTACCTCTTTCGAAATGATTGACAAGAAGAAAATTTGAGAGTCGTTCATACCAAGCTCTGGGGGCCTGTTTGAGTCCATAGAGGGTCTTGTCCGGATGATAGACATGATTTGAATATTTTGAACTCTCAAATCCTGGTGGTTGTTGGACATAAACTTCTTCATGGATTTGGCCATTGAGGAAAGCAAACTTTACATCCATTTGGTACACTTTAAATCCTCTGTGGGTTGCGAAGGCCAAAAATATCCTGATGGCTTCCAACTGTGCGACAGGGGTAAAAGTTTCCTCATAGTCAATTCCTTCCTATTGGCAGTATCCCTTAGCCACCAATCTTTCCTTATTCCTAATGACCACTCCATCTTCATCCTTTTTGTTTCTGAACACCCATTTGGTCCCTATTGCCGTTTTTCCCTTTGGCAGAGGTACAAGGGACTATACTTTGTTACGCTCAAATTGGAGAAGCTCTTCTTGCATATCATCAACCCAATTTGGATCATCTAGGGCTTCAGAAACCTTCTTTGGTTCGATCACACTGATTAAATTTGTAAAGAAACAAAAATTAGCAGTGGCTGATCGAGTTTTCACTTTGTCGGAAGGATTGCCAATGATTTGGTTCTGTGGAAGACTCTTCGTCCACTTTGCCATTCTGGGAAGATGGTCATTAGTTGCATCATGTTGAACTTCTGTGGGTAGGCAGATGGTTTATGCACAACCTCTGTCATTGAAGGTACTTCGTTTGCACTTGTGGCTAGAGTTGAAGTTTCAACTTTAGTTAGGATGTCTGTGTGAGTTGGGGTTGAATCCTCTGTCGATGTTGTTGTTGAGTTCTCATTTTGCTCTTGTGTTGAGTCCTCTGTGGTCACAGGAGTAGGATTTTCTTGTTACTTTATCGTAGAGTCCTTGTTGATCGTATCCTCTGCTTGGTCCCCCTCGATTGTTGTACCTACACATGTAGTAGAAAAGGGTGAAGTATTTGTAGGACCAGTTAGGGATATACCTTGAGGTGCTTGGTCAGCAGAGTTTCGGACTCCAGAGGCTCTGTGACCATTCATAGAGGGATCATCGTCGTCATTAAACATATGTTCGAACAACAGGTTTAGTTATGTTTCTCGAGAAATTGAGACGCTAGGGCTTGATTGTTTAGCCCGAGTTCTGAACTGATTTCTCAGAAGTCTGTTGAAATGAGTCATCAAAAGAGACATTTATGCTTTCCACTATCGTTTTTTTCCTCTGAATATGGACTTTGTAGGCTTTGGATGTGGCAGAGTATCCAATAAACTTTTCTTCAGTGGGGTTTCTGTCAAATTTCCCAAGGTGCTCTCTGTCGTTCAAGACAAAACATCTGCACCCAAACACGTGATAGAACTTTATGTTTGGTTTCCTCTGGTTGATCAAATGGTAATGTGTCTTCGTGTGTCTTTTCACTATCAAGGATCGGTTTTGAGTGAAACAGGCGGTTGAGATTACTTCTGCACAAAAAGAAGTAGGTAACCCATATGCAGTGAGCATAGTTCTTGCGGCCTCCACTAGCGTTCGATTTCTTCGTTCAACAACGCCATTTTGTTGTGGGGTTCGTGCGGCAGAGAAGTTCTGACAGATTCCTTCTTCTGTGAGGTATGTTTCAATTGTAGAGTTTCTGAACTCTGTGCCATTGTCACTCCTTAACTTCGGTACCTTGCACTCAAACAGAACTTTGATTTTTCTCATTAGATTAATTAAGATTTGAGGAACATCTGACTTCTTTCAAACAAAGTCAACCCAAGTATATCTTGAGTATTCATCGATTAGAACAAGTATATAATTCTTGCCACCTAAGCTCTGTACTGAGATAAGAACGCATAGGTCAACATGAAGCATGTACAGAGGCTCAGTGCAAGACACATCTGACTTGCCTTTATGGGAAGCTCTTTTGATTTCCCCATCTCACAAGCAGAACAGAGATGAACTCTGTCAAATTTAATATTGGGTAAACCACTCACCAGATTAAGTTTCACAAGTTTGTCAAGGGTATGCAAATTCAGATGGGAAAACCTGTTATCCTAGAGCCAAGATTCCTCATTTGTTTGACACCAGACAGAGCTTGTCTTTTTGGTTGTTTTCCTTGAAGTTCATGAGGTACATATCACCTCTTATTTTGGCTCTTAGCAGTTCTATGTCTGTATCTTCCCCTAGCAGAGAGCAATATGTTCTTTTGAACTTCACATCAAATCATGTGTCACAAAGTTGGCTAACACTGAGTAGATTGTGCTTGAGGCCATCCACATAGGCAACTTTACACACTGTCACGTCTTCTTTGGCAATGACTCCATAACCTCTTATATACCCCTTTTTGTTATCTCCAAAGGTCACTGAACTTCCTCCACATTTTTTTGTATGAGGAGAGTAAACCTCTGTTGCTAGTCATGTGCCTAGAGCACCCAAAGTCGAGATACCATATGGGCACATACTGCTATAGCAATATATTCAAGGAGTTTTAGGTACCCATTTCCAAATGGGTCCACTTTTGTTACGGGTTTTCAAGGTTGCCTTGGCATCCTTGGTTTTGGTTTTAAATTCCTTAAGAGAAGAACCATTTTTCTTCTTCTGACCCTTGAATTTGGCATTCTTAGCTTTGGGTCGAGAGAGGAAGCAGTGTGGACTAGAGAAATGTTGCTTTAATTGGAACATAAGCTCAAAACAATGACAATAATGAACATTTAATGCAACTTGCTTAAACTTTTCATTAAATTCATTAAAAATGGGTACATAGGCTTTATTTGAATAATCTCTCCTAGCATCAGAATTCCTTTTATAGAAAGTCCTTCTTTGTACCCATCTTCTGTGGTAACCCTCTATCGGTTTCACCACCACAGAAGAAAAAGATTTGTTATTGTGAGTCCACTTTTCTTTTTGTTCCCATGTGAATTTTTCATGATTTAGCCTTAAAGAGTTTGAAGCCTTAGGATTTTGAGAGGACAATTCTTTTTGCTTCTGAATTTTCTCTAGTTCAAGGGATGTTTTTGCCTTTATGCACATGTTGATAAAATTTGGGCATATACGTATTCTATCTTTTGATTCCTTGGTAGGAATTGTTCTATTAAGAATGCTAGAAGGAAGCTTAGTTCCCACTGTCGGGAAGAATACGATCACTGATATGACAGAATTAGTCTCTGAACTGACAGAGGTTGAGTCATCCTCATATTCTGATTCTGACTCAAGAAAGTCTCTATCAAGCTTGTCAGAGGCCAGATTATATGAACATGAGCCACAATCAAATCCACCTTTGTTCATTGGGAGGTTTAGATCTTTAGAAATGCAAGGAACAACTTCAGGAGTTTTAAAGATCTCCATTAAATATTTTTCAAACAGGCTATGTACGACAGAGATTGTTTCATGACTTTCACAGAAGTGATTTTCAAAGGTTTCCTTTAAATCATTTTCAAAGAATTTTTGCACCTTAACCTCTGCAGATGAGTGAACAAACTCAGGTGCCTCTACGCATAACTCCTTTTCAGGGGTGACTATACACACAAAGGCAACATGGGCTTGTGTTTCTGGATGACTAAATTTGAAGAGTCCTATATGATCTTGAGTTTTCAGATATTTATTTGCTTTAGAAGCTCTTTTGACCGAGTCTGAGGATAACAAGTCTGTGTTTTGATACCACACATTTATCATCTTCAGAGGATTCCTCTTGTTAGGTTCTCCATAAGTTTTTCGCCTTTTGTGTACAGAGATTAAGTTAGGAAACCATGGTTTTGGAACATTCCCAATGCAGAATAGGGAAGACAGAGATTGATTTCTATTTTTCTTGTGTAAGGATCCAAATTAACGAATCCAATTCGTCTTTTGCCTATTTGGGTGTTCACTTTTTCATGAACTTTTTGAGCATCTTGGTATTTTCTTATCATCAGGTCTCTGTCGAGCAAGTCTTGGTGGAGAACTTCTCTTTCCTTTTTGAAAAAGTTTTTAAGAGCAAGAATATTCATTTTGTCGTTCTCATTGTCCATGAGCTCTTTGGACTTGTTTTTCAAGGGTAGATCAAGATTGGCAACTTTTTCTTTTAAAAGTTTAACTTCTGAAAAATATTCTGTTTCAAGGTTTTCTTTATCAAGAGCAATTTTTGTACTTTCTTGAGTGAGAAATCTTGTTTCTCTTTCATAAAAGGCAAGTTTCTTTTCGGTTTCAGAACATTTCTTTTCAAAGTCATTAAATTTCTTTGTAAGTTTAAGCAATTTGATTTCTGTTTCATCAGAGGTTGAGTTAGAAGTAGATACCTCACTATCGGAGTCTGAGCCGCTCACTTCTGCCATTCCACATAACAGGGCATTCTTCTCACCTTCGTCGGAGGACTCATCAGATACCCAATTTTCTTGTTCGATCATGAGAGACTTATGTGCATAATATTCTGCCTTTTTCTTATAGAAGGCAGAGTCTCTCTAT
The DNA here is from genome assembly GCA_033807775.1 of Saussurea involucrata. Taxonomy (NCBI): domain Eukaryota; kingdom Viridiplantae; phylum Streptophyta; class Magnoliopsida; order Asterales; family Asteraceae; genus Saussurea; species Saussurea involucrata. The sequence goes on from CM066315.1 coordinate 115,718,444, forward strand.
GGTGACTCTATGGTTGGCCTCTGTTAGTGTCCCGGTTTTCCGCATTTGAAGCACCCATTGTTCTGTGGAGTTGGTGCAATGGCTTTTTCTGGAGCTCTGTCCTCTTCTCTTGGCATACCCCTCTGTGGGTAATCTCCCTGCCTCTGTTGGTATTCACTTCCCTTCTGCTCATAGTGGCTATTGTCAACCATCCTCTGCTGGTCATAGAACTCATCTCTTCCTTCAGTTCTCGGCTCATATGCTTGTGGTGGTCCATACTGTCGTGGATCTTGAAAAGATATTTCCATCTGTGGCCCATGATTCTGAAATCTGCCACCTCTCCCATCTCTGTCATCAGTACCTCTGCTAAAATTGGGTTTCTTCTTGAAACTTCTGTTGAATTCTTTGGTGATCAAAGCCAAAGATTTAGCAATTGAGGCCATATTTGCCTCATCCTCTCTTGAATACTCTTCCTCTTCACTATCAGCAACCAAGACTTTCTTCCCCTTCTTCCTTCCTCTGGAACTCTCAACCGGGCATTTCTCCTTCTGTGGCTTCTTTTGAGCCTCTGTGGCCTTTCCTACTAGTGCCAGAGGTCCACCCAACTGGGTTTTAGCCTGGACCACATAGTTCTCTTGTGCAACTAATGTGCCAAAGAGGTCAGGGCTGATGTCTTACAGTCATAATTTTCCAAGGGACTAGTCTAGGCATAACCTAAGACACCCTTTCAAAAAAAAAAAGATTATATGTGTCAGGATCCTGATTTGTTTGGAGTGACATGGACAATTGAAGTCATTATTCGTTTAAACTTTTGAGGAACATGTTGATCCAAACCCTTCAGTGATTTGATGATGACCCTTAGAATCACTTAGTGAAAATTATAAGTAAACATTATGTATTAATGTTTTGCCATCAGCAAAAAGATACTAAGTCTGTTCAGTATCGCTGATGGGAAAACTGCTCTTCATTATTTTTCAGTGATAAATGTACATCAGTGATGACTGAGCCTGTTCAGTTTCGCTAATGATCACTGACTGTTTATCTGTAAATGTTTATTTGTAATCCCTGAAGACAAGTTTCGCGACAAAAGAGTTCTACGTTGAATCGAAGACCAAACAGAAGAACAAGTGACAAGCCTACTAATGATCTGATGCGGATATCGGTGAAACCAAGACTTATCCATAACACGCGATGTTTCAAGTAGAAAACTTCAGCGAGAGCCGACATTCATTCAGGCCTCCCTGAAGAAGATCAAATCAGTGATCGTTGATCATGAAGCCTGCTATACAAGAAATGTTTGTCTTATCCCCTTGCACACTTTGCACGATTTGTCAGAAGGACACACCCTTGTCTAGAATCGTACAAACCACTCTGCCACTACACTGTTCACCATGCGGCCAAAGGCATGTTTGCAAAAGTCAGAAGCGTGCATCCAACCAAATGATGACACGTGTAAAGTCCTCCTGACATGCATTAAATGCATGTAGTATAAATAGGAGGATTGCACCTTCACGTCGAGGTGCGCCTTCCCTGAACTACTGAGTGTCTTAAGAAAATTACTCTTAATTTTCTTTCCTTCTTTTCTCTCTACTTATAGTGCAAGAAATCTGTGTGATTCTCATAGTTTGTTTAGATTAGGTCTTGTACATAATCTTGTTCCGCAACAAGCTGTAATTTGTTTGATTTATTCAATAAAACAATTTAGAAAGATAAAACTTGTGTGTTTGTATTCAACCCCCCCCCCCCCCCCCCCTTCTACAAACTAATACTTGTATAACCCTTCGGGACCAACAAGTGGTATCAGAGCCGTTTGTTTAATCTTAATAAACAAGATGTTGCTTATACTATTCTATAAAATGGCAAATAACACAAACACTAATTACATAGATAATGGCTCTCTAGCCAAACCACCTCGATTCAGCAGAGATAACTTTAATCTCTGGAAGAATCGAATGAAGCTTTTTCTAGAAGGTATAGATCCTATTATACCTTATTATGTGGAAAATGGACCCTATGTTCCTTACATCATAGATCCTATGGTTCCAGCCACTGCTACAACACCTGCCATCCCTGAAAGACAAATCATCAAGGCAGTCTCTCAGTGGACTGATGACGATAAGAAGAAGGTGGCCATAGATACAAAGGCCAGATCTATCATTTCTATGGATCTGCCTGATGAAGTCTACCATTCCATCATGAACATCAAAAGTTCAAAAGCCATGTGGGACACAATCTGTGTTCAATATGAAGGTACTGCTGATGTACAGGAGTCCAGGAGAATAAACCTGGTAAGACAGTATGAAAGCCTCATCTGTGGTAAGAATGAAACTCTCTCTGAAGTTCACCAACGTTTTAACTGTTTCATTATTGATTTGAAAATTGTTGGTAAGATCTATGCTAACTCCGAGATCCTGACAAAATTCTTGGAATTTCCTCCTGAAAGTTGGGACAACTATACCATGTGTCTTAAACTCTCAAAGGATCTGAAACTTATGACCCTAAGTACCTTATTTGGCACTATGCTCAATCATGAGCAGTCGTGTCAACATAAGAAGAATCTTGTCAAAGATTCCAAAAGCACACCTGTTGCTTTATTCTCTTCAGAGTTAATTCTCGCTCAGTGATCTACTCTCACTATCACTGAGTTGGAATCTAACTCTGATGATTCATCAGATACCGATCCTTCAGAGCTTGATGAATCTCTAGCACTCCTGACTAACTCTTTCAAGAAGTTCGCTAGAAAGAGTAACTTCAGAAGAAATAAACCTATCACCATCACTGACAAGCCAAAATCATCTATTGTTCATATGGCTACTGCTACTTGCTATAACTGTGAGAAAATAGGTCACTTTGCTAGTGAGTGCAGGTATAAGAAAGTCTTTAAACCATCTTCATCCTTCAAGAAATCCTCTACTCCTGAGACTAGAGATGACAAATACCTAAAGCTCAAAGAAAAATATGAGAAGCTAAATAGCTATAAAATTAAAGGTAAAGGTCTGATCGCTGAAGATCATGACTGTGCTGAATCTGATGAAGAATCAGATTTTGATGAAGATGGTGAGGCCAATCTCTGTCTTATGGCCAAAATTCAAGAATAAGAGCAAGAACCAGCTGAAATTCCTGTATCACTCTCTCCTTATCCTTCTCCAACTATCATCGACGTTGATAGATTTCGTGCTATCGATATGCTGACTGTGGATTTATATGATGCCCTGAATGAAAAAACCAAAGTTGAACGACAAAATTTAGATCTATCTAAAAAGCTTGAAAATGTCATTTAATAATTCAAGAGCTTTCAAGAATCGAAGAAAATTTGAAAGATCAGGTCTATGTAAATCAAGTCATCGGTATTGAACGCGAACACGCTATCGTTGACCTGAAGGTCGAGAAAGCTACTATTTAAGAATGGTGTAAATCCTTAGCAAAGATCATTGAGATAATCAGTGCTCAGATCACTGTCAATGACAAAAGTGGTCTTGGTTATAAGGCTAACGCTGAAGAACCAACTAAAGATCGTTCCATGCTTAAGTTTGGAATGTTCGGGTCCTCCATCCCTGACACTTCATCATCCCTGACACTTACTCAGAATTCTGATTGACCTACTCATAACTTTTACTTAGACTTCTCAGAACAAAAGTGTAATACTTGACAGATTTGCGCACCTGTCGTATTTTGTTTAGAACTCCCTCCTCGAAGCTCCAAATTTGACGAGTCCAGATGAATTGGTTACCTAAGATACAGATGAACATTTTTCATGTTTTGAGTTTGATCTGAATAAGTGTGCTTAAGGGTCAGAATCTGTGTTAAAGTCAGAGGACACTTGCTGGACAGAAAGCTTCGTTTTTCACTCTATTTCTCCCAACTTTCAGAAAGGTGTTCTATCTTCTATTTTTGTGGATTCAAGCTGAGCTATTGAAATGTGTTGAGACACTCCCTCCTATGATCTTAATGGATTAATCTCTTGAGCTTAATGTCCATTCAATTCAAATTTCAAAGACGGATTATGTGTTACAAACTGAGGTGTTTTCAGTCGAACTTATTGCACATTGGATCAGTTTTTAAAGTTGAAACTTGTGAATATGTGCAACACTAAAGTTTTCAAAGAAATCAAGGGGGAGATCATTTGAAGATGGTTTCTTTATAAAACTTCAGGGGGAGATTGTTGGGTCTAGAAAGCCCCAATTATATAGAAAGTTTTATAAAGTCCATGTAAAGTCAAGAAAAGTCAAATGTGTTGTAATTAGCTTTGAAGGTCTTTTGGGCTTTGGGAGTTTAATGGGAGTTAAATGGGCTTGGGCCCATGTCATGTAATTAGACACTATAAATAAGTGTCTTGGGCTTCATTTGTAAGAAGAGATTTTGATAGACAAATCCATTTAGAGAGAAACTCATTGTAATATCTTGTAATTCACAGATTGTTAATAAATCATATGACCAGTTGCTGTGAATACGATCTTGAATGTTCATTCTATATTGAATCTTGATTATCAGTGACGATTATGGATCCTACACTCTTCTTATCTTAATCCAATCCCTGAGGAAAATCTACTTTAAGTCCCAAACTTAAAGGTAAAGAAAAAATTGTTTTCCAAAAACCTCAAAGGTTACCAAAGTACCAAAGCTGAAAACTTCTAAACCTTCAGCTAATCAACCCTCTACTTCAAAGAACAAGATCCCTGAACATGTTCAGCGATCTACTCCTAGAATAAGAGTTGATGTCATTGGAAAGAAATCTGATGAACCTAAGGTTCCTCCAATCTTTGATGCCAAAGGTATTCATGGTACAGGCCCTGCCCATTTGAAAATTTCAAATTATTATGCCTATGGTCCTAAAGCTACTTTCAGCTATAGGAAATGTTATCACTGTGGACTTACCGATCATATTGCTAGTAAGGGCCCCACAGCCACCAAAGCTGAGAAATTAGCTAAGGTGGAGACTACTGCCCCCAAGGCAAATAAGAACATCCCTGGTGAAAAACAAGCCAAGGTGAAAAAAGTCACTAAGGTTAAGAAATTAAGCAAAGTGAAGATTACCACTGACGCTGAGTCATCGGATGCTGCGAAGACCGCTGATCCTTCTACTTCCTCTACCACTAACAAATGTGGACCCATAGTTAAGTGGGTACCAATTCAAAATTAACCTTCCTCGTGTTTGCAGGTCTCGAAGGGTAGCTGGTATCTCGATTGTGGATGCTCTCGACACATGACTGGAAAAAGAAACTTGCTCACTTAATACAAGGAAGAGAAAGGTCCCTCAGTGACCTTTGTTGGAAATGGAAAAGGCTATACCCAAGGGTTTGGGGTACTTTCTAATGGTACAACCACCTTCAGAAGAGTTTCATATGTTGAAGGACTAAAGCACAATCTTCTTAGCATCAGTCAGCTATGTGATAAGGACTACAACGTTTGTCTTACTAAGGAAGCATGCTTTGTCACTGATAAGAAAGAGAAAATTGCTCTCAGCGGATATCGTTTGGAAAATGTTTATGTCATAAACATGGACTCAACAACCACTGAGAACACTTGTTTTCTTTCCAAAGCCTCATCTGATGTCAACTGTCTATGGCATAAGAGGCTCTCTCATCTCAACTCAAGACGCTGAATACTCTCTCCTCCAAGGAATTAGTCACTGGCTTGCCTCAACACTCATACGTTAAGGAATCTATATGTTCAACGTGTGAGAAAGGAAAACAAACGAAAGCTAGTTTCAAGTCCAAGCAAGTCTCCTCAGTGACAAACCCACTTCAGCTGCTCCACATGGATTTATTTGGCCCTGTCAACATTCAATCCATCGCTGGAAAGAAAGACACTCTCGTCATAGTAGATGAATTCTCTCACTATACCTGGGTTATGTTCCTCCGTGCAAAGACTGACACCTCAGAAGAACTCATCTCATTTGTCAGGAAAATGGAAGTCCTAAACAATATAATTGTTCGCTCAATAAGGAGTGATCATGGAACTGAATTCAAAAACAGTTCCCTTGATAACTTCTTTGAGAGCAAGGGCATTTCTCACAACTTTTCTACAATGAGAACACCTCAGCAAAATGGCGTCGTTGAAAGAAGAAACAGGACGATCATCGAAGCACCTAGATCTATTCTCAGCGATTCTCATCTTCCAACACAATTCTGGGAAGAAGCTGTCAACACTGCTTATTTCACACAAAATAGGTCGCTGATCGTCAAAAGATTCAACAAAACGGCCTATGGACTTTTCCATGGGAGAAAGCCATCCATCTTAAACAACATAAATTCTCTTGGAAAGTTTGATCCCAAAGGTGACGATGGAATTTTCTTAAGATACTCTTCAATGTCCAAAGCATTCAGAGTCTTCAACAAGAGAAGACAAACTGTCGAAGATACCATTCATGTCACCTTTGATGAATCTCGTTCAGCAAACTCCAGACCTATTGCTGATAACAAAGAACTGAATCAGTCAATGTTTTCTCATTTTGGGGAATCAGAAGCTAACCTTAACCCTGACCTTCAGGTCAATAACCCTACCGTTGATGATGCTCCTAACATCATCCCTATCATGGAGACAAGTGAAGCTGAATCATCCTCTTAGGTTTAAGCTATTCCTATTAACACTTTTCCTCCTTCTGAACCCTCAACCTCTGAAAACCCATCAACTTCTCAGCAAACAGTGAATTAAATTTCATTTGAACCTCAACTAATCGTTCCTGGTATACCTGAATCCACTGCCGCTGAAGCTTCTTCTTCAGCTCCTCCAGATGTTACATCTGAGTCAGCGACTCAAGTTCTGGCTCAGCGATGGACCTTAAATCACCCCATTGATCAAATTCTTGGTGATCCAAACTCGGGTGTTCAGACTCGACGAAGTTCAAGTAACATTTGTCTTTTTGTTAATTTTATTTCTTTGATTAAACCAAAGAAAGTATATAATGCCCTCAGAGATCCAAACTCGGTCAGTGCTATGCAAGAAGAGCTGACAGAATTTGAAAGGAACAAAGTTTGGAATCTTTTTCCCAGACCATCTAACAAATCAGTGATTGGCACTAAATTGGTTTATAGAAACAAGTTAGATGAGTTTGGTACTATAACTCGCAACAAAGCTCAACTTGTTGCTCAGGGATACAGACAGAACGAAGGCATAGACTACGATGACACTTTTGCCCCTGTGGCAAGACTCGAAGCAATTCGACTCTTTCTAGCCGATGCAGTTCACAGAGACTTCAAAGTTCATCAAATGGATGTCAAGACAACGTTTATCAATGGAAAGCTGAATGAAGAAGTCTATGTCAAACAACCACCAGGATTCGCTAATCCTAAGCATCCAGGTTATGTCTATCAACTGGATAAGGCACTGTATGGCTTAAAGCAAGCACCTCGTGCATGGTATGACACTATATCTTCTTTTCTCCTCACTGAAAGATTTGAACGTGGTAAAATCGATAACACTCTATTTTTCAGAAAAGTAAAAGGTCATATTATTTTTGTTCAAATATATGTCGATGATATTATATTTGGTTCTACTAACTCATCTCTTTGTGATCGATTCGCTGAAAGAATGAAATCGAAATATAAAATGACTATGATGGGTGAGCTGACATACTTCCTTGGACTCCAAATCAAGCAAAGTGAGAAAGGCACTTTCATTTACCAAGGTAAGTACGTTAAATATATGCTGAAGAAATTCGATCTTACTCAAAGTTCAGTTATGAAAACTCTTATGGCACCTCCGCTGACACATAACAACGATCCCTCTGAAAACCTGTTAATTTCACTGCCTATAGAGGAATGATCGTCTCTCTTCTTTATCTTACAGCGAGTCGCCTGATATTATGTATGCTACTTGTCTTTGTGCACGATATCAATCTGAACCCAAAGAATCACATATGATCGTTGTAAAGCGAATTTTCAGATATCTGAAGGGTACACCCAACCTAGGTCTTTGGTATCCCAAAGACTCAGGGTTCGATTTAACTGCCTATTCAGATAGTGAATTTGCAGGTGGAAAACTGAATAGAAAAAGCACCATAGGAGGCTGTCAGCTCCTGGGTGGAAAGCTGGTAAGTTGGACAAGAAAAAAAGCAAAATTTAGTGTCCACTTCTACCGCTGAAGCTGAGTACGTAGCCGCTGGAAGTTGTTGTGCTCAGGTCTTATGGATGAGAAATCAGCTATTAGACTATGACCTTCAGCTATCCAAAATCCCTATCTATTGCGACAACACTAGTGCCATCGCTATAACAAACAATCCAGTGCTACACTCAAAGACTAAACACATCGAAATCAGATATCATTTTATTAGAGATCATGTGATGAATGGAGATATAGAACTTCATTTTATTCCAACTGATTTTCAGTTAGCTGGCCTTTTCACCAAACCTCTTGATGATACAAGATTCAACTTTCTCATCAGCGAGCTTGGAATGCTAAATTATGAAGAATAACTCTTCAGTGGTTATGCATTGGGTCCGTGATAAAATTTTATCTGTTTTATTCATCATCTAATCTCTGAACAAATGTTCAGTGATACTAAGGTATCTTTCTCTATCCCAGATCACTGAAGTTTACTTCAGTAAGACGTTTTTTTAAACTAAAGTTCGATCACTGACATTTATCTACCAGTTATATCTTTTGAAATAACATAAAATCCATCACTGATACTTCTCATCAGTTATCCTTCATTAAACAAATTTATCCCTGAACATTTCCAAACTATCAGGGATTCATTTTGAAAATGAAAAGACAGTTTTCATTTGTGACGTCATCAAATGGATAAACCATGGCACGACTTTTTGTCTGACACGTTCGTCTGTTAGAATTCTTGACCATTACGATTTGTGGGACGTGTCACGTGTCATGATGAGTATTTTTCCCGCTCATCATTTCTTTCTCTCTCCTCTCACAATATAAACCCCTTGAGTTTATATTTTTACCTTTTACGCGCACTAAACTCTCTCAAGCAAGAAAGAATTCATTTGCATTTGTGTTCTCGGATTAAAACTCAAACTAAGATCAAGTTCTTCATCCCTTTACAACACAAATAGGTTCACATTACTCCTCTTATCTATCTTTAATCTTCTTCAAACTTGTTTTGATCAACTACTTTTGTTTTTATTGATCAAAACAAACGTTTCTTCTCACATAAAATCATCTTCTTCATGATTTTATGAACAAAACTTGAAATATAGTTTTTCCAAAGAGTTTAAAAATAAAATCTTAAACTTTCATCTTCATACGTTTTTCCAGAATCCTTTCCTTAAAAGGAAACTGGCAAACTGTTTTTCTACCTAGTTTTAGTCTTTACAAAACTATAAACCAACTTTTTGGTATCTTATCTACAAAAAGAAACTGAAGAAACCCCTAAAAACTCTTATTTTGGAACTCTTTCCATACTAAGAAAGCTTCTTCTTCTCCATCTTTGGTTATTTTTCTTCAGAAATGGCCTCTACTCCGGCTGCTCCTACTCCCAAACCTGTCACCATGAAGAAGTCTAAAAACATAAAGGGTGAGTTGAACCAGATCACCTTTGCTGTGAACAACCCCCTAGCCCTGATGGTGCTTCCCAAAAAGAAACCTTGCCCTCACCTAACTAAAGTTGTGGCCTTCGTAAAACAATCCCCCATCTACACTGCTATCACCATAGCCCCTCCTGCACACCGCTATTTGCTCCAACAATTTTGGTTCACTGCTGAACGAACCACCCAAACCTCCCAAAAGTCAGGAAATAACTGACTGTCATTAGCTTCCAGACGGAATTTGGCCAAGGGTACATTTCTCCATCAGCAATCCGCGTTTCACTAAACTTACCCGCTGGTCCTTTTGACCCCATTCCTTGACAACGACGAAGAGCTGACTGCCTTCCTTGATCTCATGAAGTATTCATGGATAAGAAGCCCCAAACTGATGAGGATAACAAGTGCCTGACCAAGATCCTCAAAGCCAAGATGCCCACTGAAGTCAACTACATTTTTGCCCACGTCATCTTCTGCATGACAGCGAAGTTCGGCTCCACTGACCAAGCCAGCAAGACCCAACTGCAAATGGGATACTCCTTGCTAACCGGGAGAAAGATCGACTATGACCGAATCATCTTCGAAGACCTGATGGACAAGGTCGAGAAACCTGAAATGAGCATGAAGGTCCCATATGTTCGTTTTGTTTCAGCCCTTCTCCAACTCTTCATCCAGGAGAAGTATCCTAAACAAGGTGACTACAAGCTACCTCAACTTGGAGTAAGATCCTCGACTTTCAGCTAATTGAGGGAGAGGTACGTCTTTCTACTCTTTTAACTCTTCTTCCCTCCATTTCTCCTCTTCTGGTGGCAAATTCAACGGCCAAACCCACCGCTGGGACCCAAGCCCCAAAACCTAAGTTCTCGTTGAAGAGAAAACATTCAGACACCAACCTTGGCTCCCATAGGACCAAGAAGATTTCAAAGAAGAAGCCCCATCCTTCTCAAGGTTTAGATTCAGTGATCGCCTCTTCACAAGCATCGATTGAAACATTCGTGGTACACTCCACCACATCTGTTGAACCATCATCTCCAACTACTTCAGCGCCTCAGCACGCTGAAGATTCACTGGTATCTTCCCCAACACAAGTGCCAAACCTGCCACTACATTCTCAGTCGTCGCTTCTTCTCCTCCAGTCTTGCTTTTCAATACCACTGCACCAACGTTTTCTCTCGCTGACAAACAAGTTGCCCTGCTCTTCAGCCTCATGCAGCGAAACTTAACAGGACCTGAAGGTATTTCTATTCCTTCCCTGGAAAGCGACGTGGAATACTCTAGGGGATGTGGAGATTTTGATACTTTCTCCAACCCTTCAGGTACTCTAACCTTATCCTCTATCCCTTCTCAACCACCAACCTCTTTTGAGCTTTCCTTTGCTCATAAGTTAGTTTCTTTTACAGGTCCTAATTTGGGCACCATCGCTAAATACCTCAAGGATTTAAGTGATAAAGTGGATACGCTCTCCACCAACCTTTCTGTCAACACCACTGTCGTCAACAACATCGGTGACATGCTGAAGACTTATCCACCTCCCTTGACAGCAAGGCCAACAACGCTGATCTCACAACGCTGAATAGGGAGATGAAGACCCTGCAACTAGACGTGGTCAAACAACTCCACCTCCATCCAGACACATACTACCAGCGTTTCCAGCCTCTCCTCCAACTTCACAACTCTCAGCAACGAAGTTAGGACGCTGAAGAATACAGTCTTAGGCCCCAGGACGAGGTAAGTAACCTTGTTTCTAAGGTGAATGATTATAACATTATACTCACCAAGATCCTCGAGCGCCTAGAAGCCCCGACTGTCCCTCTCTCCTACTTTACACTGGATAACCGTGCAAAGCTAGGCATGGCAACGGACTTTGTAGTTCAGGCCACCTCCGCCCTCCCTGGCCTAGAAGACAGGGTAGGAAAGATTGAAAAAGATTAGGCCTCAGTGTCAGGAGCCCCTGGCCACGAAGACATGGCTCCTAACATATCTACCGCTACTGCTACCGCTGATGGCGCTCCTCCCTCCCCCCCGTATTGACGAAGAGGGGGGAAGAACCAAGAAGATCTTCCCCAACACTCTGAGGGGGAGAAAAATGTTGAAGACCCTTCTATTGCTGAGGGGGAGGGAACCGCTGAAGAACCCTCTCACTCTAAGAGGGAGAAAGGCGATAACGAAAAAGAATCCACTCCTCCTTCCTCTCCTTGGGTGCATGAAACTGTGAAGTTCTGAAGAGGATGAACAAGAAAAGGAAGAGGAGGTGCAAATCGATGATGAAGAACCCTCATCAAACCCTGGTGGCAAAGATGATGATGATGATGAATTCAACTCGTTTCAGTCTGCTGCCATCAGGGTCCCTGAACCAAAGGGGGTAGTTCTTAAAGAAGCAGGGGAGACGACGAAAAAGTCTCCTGCTAAGAAGGCTTCTAAGGGAAAGCACAGGGAGATTGCTCTTGAAGGGAACTTAGCTATTATCATCAACAAGCCAACTTCTCAGGTATGTCGATCTCTGATCCCTTATACTGCTTCTATCCTCCACCCTTACTATACATCTATTCTCCATTACCTCAAACCCTTAAACACTTAGCCATCTTTTTCTTTCTTTTTCTTACCCTCAAAAGATCTAACTCTTTGATCTTTTGTTCAGCTAGTCCTCTCCCCTGCTTGATGATACCGCCGAAGCTCCCCAACAACAACAACCACTACAAATAATCCCGGCTGCTCTAGCTGATGACAACAAAATAATCTCGGTCTTAGTGAATGAGACTGATGACCAAGAAGAAGACGAAGAACTGCTCTCACACCCAAACAGACCCTCTCGACCACCTCAATGGTCAGGGGATGAACTTACAAGGAGAACAACAATGATTCATCTTTTAGAAAATCAGAGACTGAAGATCATCCTTCCAGCCAGCCTTGCATTCTTGTCACCTGAAGAAATCGACGAAGCCATCAGGACTGAGAAACTTCTAGTTGAAAGACAGAAGTCATAGCTTAAAGCCAACGAGTTCGCTCTACAAATTTCTCAGCGTTGCGTAGTCGATAAGAAACTGAGACGCTTCCCCCTGAAGGTGGAAGAAGAATTGTTTAAGAAGATTGGTAAGAAGTCTCAACTGAAGAAGCAAGTCATCAGCGATACTATAATGACTTGGTGCAAAAAGAAGGTTGATTTCAGATACCATCCTAGTCGTATCATAAATGTCAACCTAAAGGGAAGAACGGTGAAGGGTGTTTCTATAGTAGAGATCACAGTAATCTTGGAGAACGGGGATACAAACGTGTGCTATGTATCAAAACTTGAGGCCTATGATTTTTATGAGTGGTTGGAAATTGGATTTGCAATTCAGCGATCAAGATCAAGCTTCAAGCCTTATGTTGAAAAGTTTCTAAACAAACAAATCGACAAAGTCTCCTCAGCGATCGATTTGCCTCCTCCTCCAGCGCTCTTCCAGAACCAAGGACCTGCACCTGCAAAGAAGAAGAAACGTGCCTTCTCCTCCTCAGGGCCTGCTATCCACAATGAAACCGGAATTGAATTCTCAAGGGAAGCAGTGGTTGGTCCTCCTCTTGATCTTTCAGCCCTCAACCTCTCGCTGCCACCTGCTGAAGACTTTGTCCTTAGACAAGTGGTCAGTGAGCCCCTCGGAATATTCTTTATTGACTGGTATGGTAAAAAGTGTTTCTAACGCTTCTCTAAATTATACATCTTCCCAGTCGACCAACTCAGAGACCTGATTTATTGGTGTGACATGACACGACTTGGAGTCTTCCTGAAACCTCAAGTGCTGAATGAATCACCTTTTGTATTCTTCTATTTATTAGCTGTAATATTTTGGTACTTGTATTTATTTCATTGTACTTGTATTTTTCAACTTCCCTTGTAATATTATTTTACAAAGTAATGAAAAAATTCAACGAAGTACCTTACTCCATCAGTACTGAAAAAGATCCCTGAAAACAATAAATGGGACACGTATTTATGAGTCCTCTTTATCCTTATGTTTTTAACTTAGCAATTTTCTTATGTTGCTTTGTCATCATCAAATAAGGGGAGATTGTTGATCCAAACCCTTCAGTGATTTGATGATGACCCTTAGAATCACTTAGTGAAAATTATAAGTAAACATTATGTATTAATGTTTTGCCATCAGCGAAAAGATACTAAGTCTGTTCAGTATCGATGATGGGAAAACTGCTCTTCATTATTCTTCAGTGATAAATGTACATCAGGGATAAATGTACATCAGTGACAACTGAGCCTGTTTAGTTTCGCTGGTGATCACTGACTGTTTATCTGTATGTTTATTTGTAATCCCTGAAGACAAGTTTCGCGACAAAAGAGTTCTACGCTGAATCGAAGACCAAGCTGAAGAACAAGTGACAAGTCTACTAATGATCTGATGCGGATATCATTGAAACCAAGACTTATCCACAACACGCGATGGTTAAAGTAGAAGACTTCAGCGAGAGCTGACCTTCATTTAGACCTCCCTGAAGAAGATCAACTTAGCGATCGCTGATTATGAAGCCTGCTCTACAAGAAATGTTTGTATTATCCCCTTGCACACTTTTGTACGATTTGTCAAAAGGACACACCCTTGTCCAGAATCATACAAACCACTCTACCACTACACTGTTCACCATGCGGCCAAAGGCATGTTTGCAAAAGTCAGAAAGATGCATCCAATCAAATGATGACACGTGTAAAGTCCTCCTAACATGCATTAAATGCATGTAGTTTAAATAGTGGGATTGCATCTTCACGTCGAGGCGCGCCTTCCCTAAACTACTTTATACCTTAGGAAAATTACTCTTAATTTCTTTCCTTATTTTCTCTCTACTTCTAGTGCAAGAAATCTGTGTGATTCTCATAGTTTGTTTAGATTAGGTCTTGTACTTAATCTTGTTCCCCAACAAGCTGTAAATTGTTTGATTTATTCAATAAAACAATTTAGAAATATAAAACTTGTGTGTTTGTATTCAGCCCCTCCTTCTACAAAACAAATACTTGTATAACCCTTCAGGACCAACAGAATATCACAATATTTTCTTCAGGGGTTCTGTGGATACCGAACTTCTTACACTTGTTGATTAAAGAGTGGAATCTATCATATGTGGTTTGGAGTGATTCTGTTGGCAGAGCTTTGATTGCATAGTATTCATTTATGCATTGAGCTCTCCTATTCTTTTGAGTCTTCACTCCTCCCTCTAGTTGTTTCTCAAGTTCTATCCACAGATCATAGGCTGATTCACAAGCATCAATGGATTTAAATAGATCATTTGGGATTTTTCCATGATGAGTAAATGTTTGGTTTTCTTTCCCATCTCATATTTCTCCCAGTCTTGAGGAGACCACTTGTCAATGTCTTTGGGTTTGTCATATTCAGGTACCTCAGCTGTTGTTTCTGTTGCAGGTACCCTTGGGACAGTGACCATAGGGACATATGGTGGGTTTTTGATATAGGTAATAAGTTCTTTATCAACTACCTCCAAGAAATGAATCATATGGATCTTCCATTGAGGATATTCATCTCTTAATATAGTTGGAGGCTTAGTTTGAGAACCAATAGTGAAAAAGTTGGTTGGGTTTGCCATTTTTGAAGAAATAGAGTTTTGAAGAAAAACAGGGTATGAGTACTGAAGATAAGAGAGAAAATGATTTAAATATAGGACAGGATTAAAACACAAGCTAAATCTAGGAGGAAAAGAGTTTTATATGAGCAACAGCACACACTGGAATGATTTTAAAGAACAAACAGATCCTATCAGTGAGTCATGTCCAAGCAAGTTGAAAGTGATACAAAACAGGGGTTGTTCTTAGAAATGAGGAACAGGTCAAAAAATCAAACCAAAAAATCTACCAAATGAGTCAGAATCATTGCAGAGGCGATCCTTTGATATTGAAAATCAAAGTTTGCTCTGATACCAATTGTTGATCCCAGATTGACTCAACAATTATATGTTCAACCTTAAATACGCAAAACATAGTATATAAATTGTGTGCGGAAGCGTTTTAAAGCATAGAAAAGGATTGAACAGTTTGGTAGATTCACACACTAAAATGTCAAATAAAGAAGACTAAATAGAATAAGATTTGCTCAACAAGTCATCTTCATTTTCATTAAGAACAATGGAGTGTATACCAAGAACACACACTTATGTGTGGTTTTTCTCTCAAGATTACTCTCACTCTAGAAATTCAGCGTGTGTGAATTGTGTGTTGCATTCCTGAAATGGCAGGGTAATGCGCTCTACATATAGTGAAGGTTCCTTCTTTTTCAGTCTTATCCTCAACAACTACTTTATCTAATGGATCTACTTCAGTGGCTCCTTCAGGTAAGTCCTTCCTATCCTTGGTTTCTAATAGGTCTGACTTAGGAGGGACGTAGTTGTTGTTGTAGGGTGGGGGTGTGGCATTATACCCTAGGCCTGTTTTCATCTTACTGTGGATTTGAGTATTTATTATGGTGTCCATGACTTTAGAAGCTTTTGAAAACTTTTCAACATCAAGTTTAACTTTCTCAAGCTCTCCTTTTAGTTTCTCACACTCTTCCCTGGATTCTCTAAGCTGGAACTCTAGACCATCTTTTTCCCATTTCCAGTAGTTTGTATCATAGGAGTGTTGAAGTTCATTGGCTTGAAAAGCCCTAATCTGTTCTTCAAACTTCTCAACAATTACTACATAGTCTTTTCTGTCCTTTTCTAATCTCTTAAGGTCATCACACATTCCCTGATTGTGATCTCTATACCTTTTAACAGTGTCTATACAAGCTTGAGTACAGAGATTAGATTTTACCTCAGTGGGAATATCTGAAACTTCAGCCATAAGTGCTTGATTTTGGATGGCCTCTTCTGCTTGATCACTCCAATCAAATCCCATTCCTTGTTGAGAGATAAGAGCTTGAATAGAGTTTCTGTTTTGATTGGAGCTTCCAGCCTAAGTTTGTTGATGGCTGTTGTGAGATGTTCCACCTCTGCATTCCCTGGCAAAGTGTCCCATCTTGTGACACTTGTAGCATTCAACTTTGGACTTGTCAAATCCAGCACCATCTTCTCTTCTTTGGGAAAAGTTGTTTCTCCCTGTCCTCTTTATGAATCTCTTCACCCTCATAGACAGCATAGCCATCTGCCACTTGATATCCATCTCTTCAAGGTCATCAGCATTAATCTGTTCTAAGTCATCATTAATCAATGAGGAATTAACATGACTAGAAAAGAAGGCTTCTAGTACTGAATCATTGGTCTTTTCCTGATTGACTCCTCCAGCAGCACTAACTGATTCAGGGTTAGCAGTAGAATCAGGTGATGCTGAAAGGAGTGCAGCATTATGTACATATCCAGAGGGCTTCTTTTTGGCTTCAACCTCTGCTTCAAAGACTCTAAGATCATTGTAAAGATCATCAAGCTCTTTATCTTCCAATTGGTCATTCTGTGTGAAGGACACAGTATACATTGTCCACTCTTCACCTAATGATCTTAAGAACTTTCTGTTAACATCATCAGCCTCCATCTTGACTCCTACTGTGGCCAATTCTCCAATCAGCTTATTAAATCTATCAAAAGTTTGAGTCATAGACTCATTCTTAGTAGAAGTAAAGTTTTCATACTGCTGCTTGAGAATTGCCTTCTGATTCCTCTTGGTGCTTTTGGTGCCAGTGAATCTCTTTTCCAATGCATTCCACAGAATCTGAGCATCAGTGCAGTGATGAAATTGATGCTGATATTCATTGGGGATAGCCAAAAGCAGAGTGCTTAAGGCCTTCATCTCTATTTGTCTGACTTTTCTCTCTGCATCAGTCTTTGGAGGAGGTCTTTTGCCTTCTGGTCCAATTCTTCCTTCAGCACATGGACCATTCTCTATGATATCCCAGATGGAATAATCAGTAAGCAGAATATACTGCTTGATTCTAATTTTCCACATGTCAAACTCATTGGGTCTGAGCATGGGAACCTTAGAAACAAGAGTACTGTTTGATTCAATAGAATTGTCCATAATAATTGTAGAATTCTAAGAAACACAAGCTCTGATACCACTTGTCAGGATCGAATCTTAACAAGACTAATAATACTTAGAATTCAGAATTAAAGAATATGCGGAATAGAACTTTAATTCTCACAATCAATGAACAATATATCAGAAAACACACAGCTGTTTGAATTCACTAATTCAACTCACAAGCTTACAACCAAACCTCAATCTTGATGATCAGGCTCAATCAAGACGACTTCTACTTCTCTAGAAATAGGGTTCTAAACCTTGAGGTTAATTCTCTGTAAAACAAAACGTATATCGCGTATATTGTATATCAGAATAGCTATCTATCAACATCTATTTATACTAAATAGTTACAAGATAACTACCAAAAATAAATTGATCTTCTGAATCTTCTTTAAGCATATCTTCATCCATTCCATCTTTATCTCCAAAATCTTCGCATACCAGACTTATCACATCAGCAGTATTAACTTCATTCAGCATGAGCAGTACTAATATTTTCCAGCAGCACTAATTAATTCCAGCAGCATTAACTTATTCCAGCAGCATTAACTTGACTCAGCAGTACTAATCTCATTAACTTATTCCAGCAGCATTAACTTGACTCAGCAGTACTAACCTTGCTTCAGCAGTATTAATCTTGACAAGCAGTACTAACCTTGCTTCAGCAGTATTAATCTTGACAAGCAGTACTAACCTTGTTCCAGCAGCATTAATGCATCAGCAGTACTAACATTCTTCTAGCAGTATTAACTTTGTCTTGCAGTAGTAACTTTGTTCTGGCAGTACTAACCTTTACTGGCAGTAGTAACTTTGTTCTGGAAGTAGTAATGTTGTTCTGGCAGTATTATCCATACTTAGCAAATCTTCAGTTCCCAACACAACTATTTCTTGAAGATTGAAGTTCTGGATTTTCTTCATTCAGTGGTTTGAAGTATTTTGAAGATGAGCATTTCTCTACAGTTGTTGAACAATGTTATTTGCTTGGGTCGTCTCATCCCTACCGATTTACTTTTCTAAAAGAAGACGAAGACTTTTCATGTTTGACTAAAGACTATTCAAAGTTGAAAGTTTGAAGACTGTCAAAGCATCAAAGTTCAACGTGAACTTGTGAAGATTCAACTGTTTGAAGATTGCCAAAGCTTCAAAGTTTAAAGCGGTCAGAGTTAAAATTTTGAAGATTAAGAGCTGAAAAATGCTGCTATATTTTTTAAATCTTGAATCCAAAGGGGGAGAATGTTAGAGCATTATTGTATTCAAGATTTATTGTAAAAGTCAATGTATTAGTCAAATCTTGTAAAGTCAAATGTAAAAGTCAAAGTCATGTAAAGTCAATGTAATTAGTTTAAAGCTTTGTAATGCTTAGAAGTATAAATAGGTTTGTTAGCTTAGGTTTCCTAACTCATCACCACCACCTTCGTCGCCGCCCAGGTCATCATCGCCACTTTCGTCCCCGCCCAGGTCATCACCGCCACCTTCTTCCCCGCCCAGGTCATCCCCGCCACCTTTGTCGTCGCCAAGGTCATCACCGCCACCTTCGTCTCCGCCTAAGTCATCACCCCCACCTTCGCCGTCGCCAAGGTCATCACCGCCACCGTCTTCCCCACCCAGGTCATCACCGCCATCTTCTTCCCTGCACAGGTCATCACCGCCACCTTTGTCCCCGCCCATGTCATCACTGCCCAGGTCATCACCGCCACCTTCGTCCCCGCCCAGGTCATCACCGCCACCTTCGTCGCTGCCAAGGTCATCAACGCCACCTTCTTCCCCACCCAGTTCATCACCGCCATCTTCTTCCCCGCCTAGGTCATCATCGCCACCTTCGTCCCTGCCCACGTCATCACCTCCACCTTCATCCCCGCCCACGTCATCACCGCCACCTTCGTCCCCGCCCAGGTCATCAACGCCACCTTCTTCACCGCCTAGGTTATCACCTCCACCTTCGCCCCCGCCTAGGGCATTACCACCACCTTCTTCCCCATCCAGGCCATCCCCTCCCAGATCATCATTGCCACATTCGTCACCACCCATGACATCAACACCACCTTTCTCACCACCCCAGTCATCACCGCAATTTTCGTCATTGCCACCTTTGTCGCCTCCTGCAACATCACCACCACCACCACCTTTGTCACCACCCGAGACATCACCACCGCCACCTTTGTCACCACCCGCGACATCACGACCGCCACCTTTGTCACCACCCATGACATCACCACCTCCACCTTTGATGCCTCCTGCCACATCACCACCTCTACCTTTGTCACCTCCTGCAACATCACCATCACCACCTTTTTCACCACCCACGACATCACAACCGCCACCTTTTTCACCACCCGCGACATCACCACCGCCACCGTTGTCACCACCCGCAACATCACCACCACCACCCGCGACATCACCACCACCACCATCCAATCTTTGTTGCAGGAAGTTGGTAGAACAAGTCTCGTGCATATGCGGATACATAAGGAACCCAATACTGAGAGAGTATTTTATTTCTCCTAAGTTCAAGAAGCTTGCTAGCACTTGTGGCGTTACCCTTCCCAACTGCTAATATATGACCCCTAAGTTGTTAATGAGAACACTACTGATCCTATATAATATTTGTGTTTTTCTCTCTCTCAAGATTTCTCAAGTTACTAGAGTTGTGACTAAACTATGTCTTCTATATTTAAATATACTAGTTTTATGATGGAATAAAGAGTCTGAGAGAACTTGTCGTCTTATGTATATTGGTTCAAAATTTCAATATAATGTTGGTTTTGATTTTCTACAATGTTGGTTTTGATTTTCAATTAAATATGGTGTTTGAAAAGTACTTGGAATTACTGTTGTGAGATTTGATTGGATTTCTCTCAAAAAAATTGAAATTTTGGTGTCAGATGTACAAATAAGCATTGTTGGCAAATAAGTTAGTTGAAGAAAAATCATCACTACAAATTATTTAATAAAATCTGGTTGGATAACATGGTGATCGCACCAAATTGGAAAACCTGATCCTATTGTAGAATCCGAACCGATTTATTACGAGGAACTACGTAACATTTGATATAAAAAGAAGATCTACAAGTGGGTTGTAATTACTACTTAGCATTGTAACATAACCAAAACCTAAGGTGACAAAGAGTCATTGCATTTTGAATATTATCTATTAAGCCTTATAAATGTTAGGATTGATGGATGACAATCTTTGTACATGAGGAAAATTTATGTGTTCCAAGATTATTTCTAAAGATGCATCCACCCTACGCACGAAGTATTAGTAGTACCAGAAGTTGCGACATTGGTGTGCAGAAGCTTGATCCCTATGACACCCTTGATCTTAGAGTTGGAGTGGACATCCTCGACCTTTTGTGCCTTATCTCTATAGAATCTGTTGGCCAGTTCTGCGATGATGTCGGGTTTCAGTGTAGGCTCAGGGAGTGAATAATTGATTACTTGACTATAAAGATATTTGTACACCACCTCTTCCATGTCCTTCTTCGACAGAGGTGGGGGAATTGGTTTGCGCAGAACATCCATATCTCTTAAAACTTGAGCAACCCTATCCTCAGATGGCTTTGTAGAGGGGTCGAGAGGTGGATATACTGACAGAGGGGCTCTATATGCCCAATCTTCTTCTTCGGTCTTGGTGTAACAAAAGAGTCAAAAACACTCTGCATCAACTTCTCTGTGGGTTGGGGTTTTGGTTTAGATTTGGATTTTGGGTCCTCTGTTGCTATCTCTTTGCCTTTGTCTTGCATTGTTGGTTTGGCTTTGGGAGCTTCTTCTGGTTTGGTTTTAGTATTGGGTGGAGGTACTTCTGCAAGTTTAACAGTTGGGCCCTGTGGGGTTGGAGTTGGGGTTGGTTGTTGTTGTTGTGGTTGGTTCTGTGGTCGGTCCTCTGTAGGATTAATCTTCAAGTAATTCCTTGGTTTTGGGTTTCTGGTGGCAATGGATTTGACCCTTGGTGTTTTGGGTCTTGGTTGTTCTTCTGCGGGTGTGGGTGAGGGTAGGTCTTCCGCTTGGGGTGTTGCTTTTGGGGTTGGAGATGGGAATTCATCTTCTTCATCCTCAGAGCTAGATTCCTCAGAGGTGGATGACTCATCTATGGTGGTTTTTATTGGGTTTGCTCTGATTGTTGGGTTGTTTGTTGTTGGTTTAAAGGGATAATGATTAAGGGTTATGTTGATGAAGATGGCTCTGCGGTATTCTTTGTCTCTCTGTTCTCCCCCTCATGATGATTAGAGGGCTCATTGCCATCGTCCTCGTGATCATCATGCTTCTGCTATGTGCTTGCTTCTGCCTGGCATATGGTTGGAGGCTTTTTAGTTCTTGGAAGATTTTGGCCAACAGTCTCTAGCTTATCGCATATGTCGTCACATACCCCCAGAATGTAGGCCACTTTTGCTTCAGACTTAAATCTAAACATTCCTACACTCGCCCTGAAATCTTTAACGTAGGTGGCGTTGGCTGTAGTAAATGCACTAATGAATCTTGTTATGTCATCCAAGACCTTCTGCCCAATTTCTGTTATCTGCGCCCATGTGATATAGTCTGTTGGTCGTAGGGCCTGCATCTGGTCAGTGGTGGTTTTCTGAACCTTTTCCAAAGCCCTTCGTAGGTCCTCTGTGGTTAGGGTTGAAGAAGTGGTGGCAGAGGTTGAACGGGTAAGGGCCTCTGCGATGTCTCTTGCAACCTTAAGTTCTGCGGTAAGGGTGGTGATGGCACTTTGAGTTTCCATGGGAATGGGTGCAGAGCTCTGTGGAGTAGGAAGTTGAAGTTCAGCAATCTTTGAGGTATTGGCCTTCACCTCTGTGGTAAGGGAATCGAGCTTTAATTTTAAAGAATCGAAGGCCTTCTCGGTGTTCTCTGCAAAAGTCTTCACCAAGCTTTGCAACTCGGTGAATTTGGTAGTCACAGAGGTGACAAAGGTTTGGAACTCATCCTTTGTCACATGTGATCTTGGGGTGACATCTGCGGGAACACATTCGTCCACAGATTTTGCCTCTGCTCCTGAGGCGCCTGTGTTCAACCTTGTATTGACGTTGGTGTTGACAGGACTTCCTCCCGATCCTTGAAGGGAGTCATTAATAGGCTCCTTTTCTACAGAAGTTCTGTAAGAATCCTTACTCTGTGCCACTTCAGAGATGGGCACAGAGGGGATTCTGAGTTGACTTTGAGAGTCTCATCGTCTTTGTGCTTCCTAAGTCCCTCTGAAGGACTGGGGTTCCCTAGTTCGTGTGTGGGAGAGGCAACGGATGCCTCTGTGGGGATTTCACTTGTGATCTTGGGGGTTAATCACTGAAAAGGTTTGTGTCTTTTGGAGAGGACACAACCTGTACAGGGGATTCCCAGTTTAAGATTGGCAAAGATGGAAGAAAGAGGCTCTTCTGGCCGGAAGGCATGGGGTTGGTTCGAGTCGTGCTGCTCTTTTTCAATATCTTCTTCTATCACTAGACTGGCGGAGATAGAAATGTGGGTTGCATAGAGGGGGGGGGGGAGTTGGGGATATGTGCCTTCGACATCTTTTCTCACTCTCTCCTCCTCCTCATTTTTTCTTAAGGACACTATTTCTTCGTCCTCTATACCCTCTGTAGCCATTACCTCCTCTATCACTTCAAGATCTGAATCATAATCTGCCACTTGGAAAGTCTCTGAGTTTACTCTCTCTGTCCATCCAGATGTGTCTAGGGACCGTTAAGTCCTGTCGTCTCAAGGAAAGTGCCAAAAGACCTTAGGGCTCTTCTATGTTCTGTTGGGCAACCTCTGGAATGGCAGAGGTTTCAGCAAGGTTGGTATTGGGTTCAGCATAGTTAATAGGGGTGGGGGCTCATACCTCTTCCCCTTGGATTTTCTCATCACCCTCTGCGATGGTTTGCAGAGGGGCTTTGGGCTTCTTGGGTTTCTTTCGTTTGGGTCTAGATGCACCCTCCTCTGATGACTTACACTTTGTCTTCTTCTTCTTTTCTCCTTAGGAGGAGAGGGTGCAGATCTATCAGCTTCTGTTGTTTAAGGAATGGTTGCCTCTGGGTTTTATGTTTCAGGGTTAGGTTCTTCTGTGGTTTCAGCTGCCTTGGCCTTCTTTTTCTTAGACCTTTTCTTGGAGGGTGAGGGTGGTTCTATGGCTTGTGGTGCTGCAGAAGTTGCTTCATCAGTTGTTCTCTTTCCTTTTCCTCCCTCGACTCTCATCCTATATCTTTCTAATGCCTTACTCTACTCCGCCTCTGTCATCCTCTCCACTACTTGGGTTCCTAAGGGCACTCCTAGGCGTGGTGGGGTCGCAGGACTCGATTTGGGAGTCCTATGTACACGCTTATACTCCCTCAGAAGCTCCCTATCACTAACATAGGAGAGCATCTTCTCACTCAGAGATCTACAGTAGGCATATATACTTGTGTGGTTTGTGGGGGTCATCTTCTGCAGTGGGTAGGTCTTCACCACTTGACCTTCCATGCTCCATCCCTCTTCTTCCAGAATAGGTTCGACAGAGTGTCACCCACATTTTGGATGCCCTTCTTCCTGAAGTGCTGACAGAGTGTTGCCCGCATTTTGGATGCCCTTCTTCTTCTCCACTGCAGAACTAACCAGGCAAAGTCCAAGGGTAGATCATAGTATACTCCGAACATAATCGCCAAGATTTGATTTAACTCTGATATGGGCTTTATGTTTTACCCGTGAGGAAACGATTAAGGATGATGAAAAGAGTATTCCACAGAGGGGTAGGCGGTTCCTTCTGAAGTCGTTCCTTTTTGTCAGAGGTTGATTGTATCCTAACATCATAACAAATTCCACCAAGTCTTGGTCAGAGGGTTCTTCTACATATCTTTTTATCCCTAGAAGGCTTCTTGTGGGGATTTCAAACTCCTGTGAGATCATAGCTCTATTGATCCTAATGGTTAAGTTTTGTGTGTTGTTAGGGCTTGACATGTATCCTACCATAAACTTAAATTCTTCGTCATACCTACAGCTCTGCCAAAACTGGTGTACATATCTTCCTGGGATTTTCTTTACATTCTAGGTTAGGATTTTGTTCAAGGGATGGCTTTGTAACAAGTTAATCAGAATGGCCTGTCCTTGACCAAAGTTTTCAGTATTTAGTATCACAAAGTGGATGTTGGGTTTTAAAGGGAGAGTGTTTTCGTACCACTCATGTTTGATGAAGCTTTGCAGTTTGTGTTAGCTCCAACTTCTACTGTTTATAGAAGTATTGAAAAATAGGCTAAGTGTTGCACTGACAGAGGTTCTGCCAAGACACCGATAGAAGATCAAGTGAAGACTTATAAGAAGACGTTTCACAGAAGACAAGGCCACAGAGCCTCTGCCATACTTGACAGAGCCTCTGTGGAATGAAGACTGAAGACTTAGAAGAATACTTGAAGATCAAGACAAAGACGATCGCGCCTCTCACGTTTACTGCTGTACGAAGATCCTGAAGATCATTCGTACAAGGCGTGCCCTGACAATTCCACGTGTCAAACTCTGATGGGTTTCAGCCTTTGCAGAATTGCGGCGCACTATGTTAACATTGTACCAGTAGCAGTTTCACGATCGTGTCTTGTACCTTTAGTCCTTTATGTCTAGAACTTGTCCCCTGATGAATAATATAAATAGAAGACTCATGTTGAGCTCTTCTATTAAGCTTTGCACAATACACACACTCTTAAGAGCAGAATTCTTGTAATACTTTCGGTGTTCTTGGTGTTCTATTTATATCAATATACAGTGGGTTATTGAGTTAAAACATGTGTTATTTACATCTCACGTATTTGATATAGTGTGTTCTTCTACCTTAAATATCTTATTAGTTCTCTAAAACGCTTTCGTATATCACTCTGTTTTGAACTAATTGATATAATCATCATTGTTAAGTAAAAACGGAACCAACAATTGGTATCAGAGCCAAACAGATTAGAATTTGTGCTTCAATCCATTGATTTTTATCAATTTTTGAGAGATTATTGTGTTTTTGTGCAAAGTTTTGAGTTCTTCAAGTTCTTCATCTTTTTGGTTGGTTTTGGCCATTAGAGTTCTTCTACTGGTTTAGAATCGATCAAGGGTTGTTAGTAGATAATACCTGAGTGTTTTATTCCGCAAAATCACTAGGTTTGTAGCTCAGTTTGTGCATTTACTCAATTTTCGGAGTTTTAAACTTTTATTTTTCTGCACTCTATTTTGCTTCGGAAAACCACTTTCTATTGGTTTTTGGACAAAACTCGAAGAATTAAAGTTGTCCAGAATATCCTCGTGCACATACCTACCAAATTTCAACTCAATCCGAAAAGATTTGAAAAATTGACTCAAGTGCACAAATTCTACTTCTCACGAAGTATATCTGTTAACGATCCGACTTTTTTTTTTTTAATTTTCAAGTAACAATATGTCAAGACTAACATTTAGTGCTGATGCTGATTCTCATTATTATTCTAAACTCAGTACTGATTTTCGCAAGATAATTCCTAATCTTGAGAAACAATTGGAGGAAATGAACAAAAGCAGTCTGATTGATTCAGAAAAGATTGCTAAGCTTGAAGAATCAGATAAACTCTTAACCTGTGAAAATATCGATCTTAAGAGAAAATTATGTGAGTCTGAAAAGATTTTTGAAGAAAAGAAGAAAAGACTTGAACTTAAATGTTTAAAATTTTCTAATCTAGTTTCTAATTTTGAAAAGCTTGTAATTTGTGAAAAAGAGAACTTTGAAAATGAAAGAAAATCTTTTGAAACAAAGTTTGTTAAGCTTTCTAACAAATTATCTTATTTAGAAAAGACTCTTGAAAAGGAGAGGAAAGATCATGATTTTGAAAAAAAAAGTCTAAAAAGTTGAAGGTTCAAGGATTTCAAACAAAGTGTTTGAAAGATGATTTTGAGAAAGAAATAAAGGTTTTTAAAGCTGAAATGTCCAAATTGACAAAAAGACTTTCTCTTTTGTCAACTAAGGTCATGTTGGAGAAGAGGTATAAATCTGATCTTCAAAAGATGTTTGATGTGAATTTAAAAGAAAGGGATGTTTTAGCTAAAAGGCTTAAGGACTTTGACTTAGCAAACTCTTGTGCTGATAATACAGATAATCTTGTTTTCAAAAGAGTGAAAATGGTTTGGAAAGTAAAAAGCTCTACTCCTGTCAAAAATGCCCCAAAGCCATTTGTTTCTGATAAGCATTCATCTCTTCATTCTCATAACTGTAAATACTTTGATCTTATGTTTAAATTAAAGAACCATTTTTCTAGATCAAACTGTGTTTAAAATGGGTCATTTCAAAAGAAAATTCCAAAGACCCAAAGTGAGAAAAGTCACAGGAAGGAGCCTGGCAAACCAGCTAAACTTGGCAAACCAGAGGACCTTAAGACAGCTCCAAATCCTAACAACATAGGACCCATTTGGAAATGGGTACCAAAATGTCTTTAATCTGTCTTGTAGGTACCTGGACTCCTTAATACATCTGTTAAGGACTCAGGCTTCAAAGTTCAATATGACTCTTAAAACACTCAGTTTAAGACTCATACTTCAGTTGTTTTTTATTTCTGTGCACAACAGTACATAACTCAGTCTTAAATCAAATTTAATAATAGCATGCTGACAGATTTGCGATGTTGTAGTAAATTGATCATTTCTCACTGATCAAGACACCAACTGATGCCATTCAAAAGGCCCTGGATTTAAATACATTGGGAACATCTTTCGTGTTTTGAGATTTCAGAGATTCGAAATTTAGAAGGGTCATATGCATCAGTGAAATAGACAACAGTGTGCTGATACAAAGCTGTTGGACATATATGCGCGAATATGGTAAATCAACCATATATTTTTCGTACAAGTTCGAAAAGAGGTGATTCAAGATGATCTAAACAGATAACAAACAAATTAAAATTGTTTGTGTTTTGAGTTTTTGCAAACTCCAGAGCTATAATGGTCTAAATCAGTGTCAAAGTTAGTGTAACATTTTTGTTAAGCTGCTGCCGAGCCGCGACCAAACCTCTGTCGGCCGCGACCAACCTCTGCCGAACGCGACCAACCTCTGCCGAGCCGCAACCAACCTCTGTCGAGCCGCGACCAGACCGACCAGACCGCTGGCATGCCTTGCCAAGCTTTGCCAAGGCTTGCCAAACCTCTGCCGAGCCTTTGTCAAGCGTCTGTTAAGCCGTGATCATTCTTTGTCGACCACTCCGACCAACTTCTGGCGACAACACAAGCTTTGGCTCAACCTTTTGCGCCCACCCTCTGTGGTACTGTTCACCACAGAGCCTCTGTGGACCGAACCTCTATGACTGAACCTCAGAGACCGTAGCCCAACTTCTTAGTACTTGTTGTCAGCTTCGCGCACCTGTCGTATTTTCAACAGAACTCCCTCCTCGAAGCTCCAAATTTGATGAGTCTAGATGCGTTGGATTCCTAAGACAATGATGAACAATGTTCGTGTTTTGATATTGGTCTGAATAAGTGTTATTCTTGGTCAGAATCTCTGCTAAAGTCAGTATACATCTGCTGGACAGAAAGTTGTGTTTCACTAAAATCATCATCAGAGCTCTGTGGAGTTTTCAGAGACTCAAAAGATCAGAAGCAGTCTTGAAGATCAAAGTTCATGCAGATCATAAAGAAGACCTCTGTTAGCACTTGATCAACCTCTGTCGACACGAGATCAGCCTCTGTCGACACGAGATCAGCCTCTGTCAACACGAGATCAGCCTCTGTCGGCACTGCGATCAACCTCCGTCGCACCCTCTGCCAGTACCTCATATATGTTCAGTTCAGAGTTTTTACTGGATATATGATTTCAAAGTGAGCTTAAATGAGATTTAATGCTCAATT
The DNA here is from genome assembly GCA_033807775.1 of Saussurea involucrata. Classification (NCBI taxonomy): domain Eukaryota; kingdom Viridiplantae; phylum Streptophyta; class Magnoliopsida; order Asterales; family Asteraceae; genus Saussurea; species Saussurea involucrata. The sequence continues at coordinate 115,746,683 of CM066315.1, forward strand.
TGAGGGGGAGAATGCCAATCTAATCATGCTAAATGCAAAGGTAAAATCTCTGAATTTTAAACCTTCATCATTTAAAAGAAGAACAACTTTAGAATGATTCAAATCTTTCAAATGTTCAAACTACTTCTATGTGCTCAAATGTATTTCATGCTTTAGAAGTTGATTTTAAATGGTTTTGTGCATCACAAAGAACCGTGGTAGTTTATTCTGAAAAACTTACTCGTGTTTGTTTTTCCCATATATAAATTCCAAAATTGCCACATGTTACATTTTTGTTGAAACAGTTATTTCCACGTCTCATATATTCGTTGAATTTTTCGGTGGAAATACACTCGTTTGGATTCTCATTTGATTTCAATGAACGTCATTTCATTTCAATGATTCAATTCTTATTCAGACTAATAATTGTGACTTGTTCTTCATAATTAAACTTTCTAATCATTGATTAATTTCTTGAAAACACTTGTGCTTACTGAGTCAGTCTGTTTAGTGTTTGAATTTGTTCATTGAAACTCCATATCAAATGATAGTGACTTCTGAACATCTCAGATCAGGACTCGTTCTTAAAAGTTTGACTTCCAAACATTTCAGTTTAGAACTCGTATTTAAATGTGTACTTCACTGTTTTCGAAATTGTTCCATTCAATGCATGAAAGGAGTGTTAGGACTTATATCGTTTCTATGGTCTATCCAGAACCGGAAGGACCTACCCAAGAAACACATCCCTTATAGACATCAATGAGGGGTCTAGATTGATAGATGAGTTTGGAGAGAAGAATATGGTGAAGATGTGATAGGACTTAAAAGAATAAATTGGTCCTTACCAAACCGAGTCAGTTATCCGGGTAACCACACAATCTATTCATTCTCGCTCTTTGGAGATGAATATTGAAACAGACATGGACCCAATGTCGATAACTCGTGTCACCCCACCCAGCCACTCAAGTATCTCACAAAAGATGCTTGTTTCATATATTCACGGAGGTTTAGCACATAATCTATCTATTCCTTACATGAAGATTTCAGATATTGAAAAAGGAAGACATCATCTCCGGTCTCCGAACTTCATATTCAATGCACTGTGTCTATTGATTGATAATATGCTGTACAGATTACATCAATGCTTTTGAGCCCTATACATATCATATACATTTTCTTCCACACAATATCACGAATCTTTGTGATTCCCATGCATATCTATGTGATATTGCCAGAACAGTTTGAGAAGTTTAATTTTTATAATTTTACTTCTATGATAACTGGAAGTCCTATCAGAGCTTCATACTTGTCAACTCTGGACATATGCCACACAATTATTTTAATTGTTGTGATAACAGTTGCTATGTGCTTTTGTGTTAGATGATTACCCCTGGTTACTTATTCTTTAATGCAGATTCTCATGAGCCGAATGTGTTCGCTACTCTTCATCTCTTAGCTGTTTATCTACCATCGGTTATTACTCAAACTGGTTATACAACCTTCCGCACATCAAATCGTTCTCTGATTGTTTGAGTTTAATCTTTGGGAGACAACCGAGATCAAAAAGGTAAAGCAACAGTCAAGGGGGAGTATGCAACGATCAAGGGGGAGTTAAAGAAGGAATTGAAGCAACTGACTTTGTGGAAGATCGAGCTATTTTTAATCTTGGATACAAAGGAGGAGATTGTTGACTTTATTTTTTTATTTTTATTTTTTTTAGGGCTAAGTTATCGGCGATCCTTCTGAGAAAGTCAAGACAAGATCAGCCACTGCTAATTTTTGTTTCTTTACAAATTTTATCAGTGTGATCGAGCCAAAATGAAATTCTGAAGCCCTAAATGATCCAAACTGGGTAGATGTCATGCAATAAGAGCTTCTACAGTTTGAGAGAAACAAGGTATGGACCCTAGTTCCTCTGCCGAAAGGGAAACAAGCAATAGGGACTAAATGGGTCTTCAGAAACAAAAAGGATGAGGATGGGGTGGTCATTAGAAATAAAGCGAGATTGGTGGCCAAGGGATATCGCCAAGAAAAGGGCATTGATTACGATGAAACTTTTGCCCCTGTCGCACGGCTCGAAGCAATAAGAATCTTCTTAGCCTTCGCAGCCCACAGAGGTTTCAAAGTCTTTCAAATGGATGTAAAATTTGCCTTTCTAAATGGTGAAATTCAAGAAGAAGTCTACGTCCAGCAGCCGCCAGGGTTTGAAAGTGCCAAGTACCCAAACTACGTGTATTATCTCGACAAAGCTCTGTATGGACTAAAACAGGCTCCAAGAGCATGGTATGAACGCCTTTCAACCTTCCTTCTCGATAATGATTTCGACAGAGTTACGACAGATACTACTTTGTTTTACAAAAGAAACGGTGATGAGATTCTGCTTGTACAGATCTATGTGGATGACATTATTTTTGGGTCCACCAATGCACAACAGTGCAAAGATTTTGAAAAACTCATGCAGAGTGAGTTTGAAATGAGTATGATGGGGGAGAATTAACCTTCTTCCTCAGACTCCAAGTAAAACAAACATCAGAGGAAATTTTTATAAATCAAGCTAAATATGTCTCTGACATTCTTTCAAAATTTAGTCTCTCTGATGCATCTGTAATGAAGACCCCCATGGCCACTGGAAATAAGTTATACTCAGATCCAAATGGAAAATCTGTAGAGTGCAAACTCTACAGAGGCATGATTGGGTCTCTTCTATACTTAACAACAAGTAGACCTGATATAATGTATGCCACATGCCTCTATGCAAGATATCAAGCTAACCCAAAGGAATCCCACCTTATTGCTGTCAAAAGGATCTTCAGATACCTCATAGGGACCAAAAATCTTAGGCTCTGGTATCCGAAGAACTCTGGCTTTGGTCTTAAGGCATACACAGATTCAGATTATGGAGGATGCAAGCTTGATCGAAAAAGTACCTCTGGGAGTTGTCAATTCATGGGTGGTAAACTGGTCAGCTGGACTTCGAAGAAGCAGAACTGTGTGTCTACATCTACAGCAGAAGCTGAATATGTCGTTGCTGCTAGCTGTTGCTCCCAAGTTCTGAGGATGAAAACTCAGCTAACAGACTATGGTTACACCATATACAATATACCCATCCTCTGTGATTCAAAAAGTGCCATAGCTATCTCTGCCAATCCAGTACAGCATTAAAAAACAAAGCACATCGATATCCGTTACCACTTTCTGAAACATCATGTTGAAAAAGGAACAATTGAGATGTACTTCGTGAGCACTGAATACCAGCTTGCTGACTTATTCACCAAGGCACTTGATGAGAAAAGATTTCTTTTCTTGGTGGGTAAGTTAGGTATGATAAACATGAGTTGAGACCTCTGTAAGTAAGACTTGATCCCCTTGTATATATGTACATAATCATTCTCTTTTGTATGTAAATTCCTTATCACCAAACGTTCTGTAACCAACAGAGCCTCTGTGGGAATTCTCAGAACCTCTGACAATCTCCACAGAGCCTCTGGTGAGTTTGACCTATGTTCTATGCATTACTTATCTTATTTGATCCAAGCATAGGTCAAGGGGGAGCAGAAGGAGACCTTTAATTAGACTACAGAAGTTGTCAATTCAAGGGGGAGCAAAAGAAGAGAAGTAGTCAACCAAACCTACAGAAGTCAGGTAGTTCACCGAGCAAAGGTAAGTCAAAAGGATAATGTCTCGCACAAAAACCTTTTTCCAAAACAGTTTTTCCGGACACCAACTTTCAAATATGTCCTAAAAACAGTGTTTTAGACAATGAAAACTTTGGATGATCAAAAAGTTTTATAAATCTCTAGTTATTAGAAATTTGGACTCATAGAGCCTCTGTTGGCTTCAACAGAGCCTCAAAGCCTCTGTGAGTACAAATTATATACTAAAGTTCTATCGATCATCTCCAATGTATTTTAAAACATTTTTGGTAAAGGTGCAAGCAAAGAGGATATAAAAGGCAGGTTTCAGACCACAGAGCTCATTCCACCACAGAGCTTCTATCGTTTCTGATACTTGGCTTTTTATGGAAATTCTGTAACATACGAGTTATTTACTGCGACTGTCAGTCCTCTCAACGAAGAACATGATATTCTTCTGCACATTCTAGAAAACCATTATTTGTTCCCTCTATTAACCAAGAATGTGAAGAAGATCCATGCCAGATACCTTTACCAATTTTGGCAAAGTTGCCATTTTGACTCAGAGGATAGACAAATCAAGGGTTACATTTCCAAGCCTGACCAATCAGAATACCTAGAACTCAAGTTCAACAGAACAATGTTCTCTCTTGAGTTTGCTCTACCTACCAGAGGTCTTCTAGGTATCAAGAAGTATGCTGAGGACCCTACGGATACAGAGCTCTGCAGATTCGAAGAGATGTTGGGTTACAATACGCAACTGAAGAAGAGAAACGACTTTAGAAGAAATAGGTTCCCCCCTCTGTGGAACACTCTCTTCTCTATCCTCAACAGGTGCTTAACTGGGAAAGTGGGTAGTCCAGATCAAACCTCTCACCAAATCATGGCAATCATGTACGGTGTGTACTTTGATTTACCTCTGGACTATGCCACTCTAATGATGCAGAAAATGGTCAACACAATTGATCGAAGAATATCCTCAAAGAAGGCTAAGGGACCAACAACCACGGATCTTCCTCCACTACAATTTCAGAGGATTCTAGGTGTCCTACTAGAACCTCTGCTACTTTTGGAAAATTGGCCAATGGAGGGACAAACTGTAAAAACTTACCCTTTGGCAAGAAACGCCCCGACAGAGCAACGTAGATGGTTACAACTTCTACAGACCTCTGCCAACCAAACTTTTGGCTTATCCAAGCGATGAGGAACTTAGACTAGAGTATATACGCGATCACAGGACTCCAAAACCGAGTCCAGTGACACCCCACGTCTAGGAGCCCAAATAGGAGACCAGGTAGTGGAAAGAATGAGCGATGAGAAGTGGGCAGAGGCCTTTGCAAAACACCAACAGATACAAGACCAATTCCTGCTTAAAAGAAACCAACTGGAAACCTCTGCCTCTAGGCAAAAATCCTCTGCCACACCTCCCAAGAAGAAGAAAAAGGCTCCCAAATCAAAGAAAACAACAGAGGGCACTTCTTCTAGCATCCAACAAACCCAACAATCACCACCACATGCAACAGTGGTCGAATCCTCTGCACCCCCTTCTCCTCCGAAAGAAAAGAAAAAGAAGAGAAAACACAAGTCTTCTGAGGAGGGTGCCCCCAAACCCAAGAAGAAAAAGAGCAAGAAGAAATCAAAGAAGTCTCACACTCCTCTGCGGACTATCGCAGAGGAAACTGAAATGCTCGAAGAAACCCAAGAACAACCTCTGCAATCCCCAACTCATATCAACTATGCAGAACAGGGTGACTTCAACGATTTCCTTCAACGTCCCGATATTGCAGATTCCTTAGATACTTCTGGCTGGAATGCTGAAGCTCTTTCCACTCAGTCAACAGAAGCACCAGATTTCAGAATCTCTGAAATTGACTCGAACTTGGATACAAATGATCAAACCCCTAAGGATATTCAGGTTGAAACGCCAGAAGTTCTACAGAACCCCTTTCTCCATCCCGGATATGATGTTCTAAGAAGAAGTACAGAGGAAGCAGTAGCCACAGAGGACATGGTCATTTCTGAAGTAGAGGAAGATGATCGAATAAACGAAGGACCTATGCATCCCCATGTACAATAATTAATTGGCACTCATCCCTGTAATGATTCGTTAAGGAAAAGCCAAGAAGTTAGAGTAGAAGTCGTGGGCAATAGGGCAGAGAAAGAGGCTGAGACAATAGACGGTGAAATAGTGGTAGGATGCTCAACCGAGGAAGAATATAGAAAATATGTCGTAGCTAGAAGAGGCACACAACCCCAACCAATTCCCAGTGCAACCCACACTTCTAACATCGCCAGTCTAGTGGCAGAAGATGTTATTGAAAAAGAGCAGCACGGCTCGACCCCAACCCAAACTGACCGGGCAGAGATAACTCTTTCTACCTCTGTGTCAATCTTAGCCGGGGAAACCATTCCAGGGGAGTCCTCTCAGAAGGACTTACCCTTAGTAAGTGATCAATTGCCCCAGATCACAACAGACATCCCCACAAAGGAATTAGTTTCCTCTGACACGCACACACAAATAGGTCCCAAAAGCTCTTCAGAGGAGCTTAAAGTGCACAACGACGAAGGGACTCTAGACAAGTCCCCAAGTCAACTTAAAGATACTCTTGTACCCACCTCTGGAGTGGATCAAGACAATGTCCTTAACAGAACCTCTATAGAGTTTGAGGCTCAAAAGGCCCCTGCTCAAGGATTAGAGGGAAGTCCTTCCGCTCTCAACGTAAAATCAGGAGCGAAAGAAGGCGTCTCAGGAACAGAGACTCACTCTGGTGATAGATCTGTTCACCCAGAGGTTACACCTAGTCCACATGTATCAAGGGATGAGTTCCAAACCCTTGTCACCTCTGTGGACAATACGTTGAAGGAGTTGAAAAGCTCCTTTGATTCTTTTGCAGATACAACTTCCAGGGCCCTTAATGATCTGAACACCAAAATGGACAACTTGTCCATAAAGGTGCAAAATTCCTTAGCCCAAATGAAGTCAACTGCTACAACCTCTGCCACCTCTGCTGCTGCTGAGTTCGAGAAAGCCACATCCTCTGCCTTCCAAAGATCTGTCAAAGACTTGATTGAAAAGCTGAAGAAAGAGCAATCCCCAACCTCTCCGGGCCTTACTCCTGAAGATTTAAAGAAGGCCCTCGAGCAAGTTCAAGAGCATACTACAGAAGCAACTCTGGCCATGAAGCCCTCCGACTACATGACCAGAGCACAACTCACAGAGCTTGGACAAGGAGTTCTCGACCAAATCACAGAGTTCATAAGAGCCTTCACTGCTGCCAACGCGAACTACGTCAAAGACTTCCGCAGAAGTGTCGGCAAATTGCGCTTCAACACCGAGGCAGAGGTCCACAACCTTCTTGGCCTCTGTGATGATCTATGCGCAAAAATGATAGCTGCAGGTGCCACTCCTACAAAGAAACCAGAAGCATCGTGCAGGGCAGATGGTACCGAAGACAAGGGTCAGGATGACTCTGATGATGATTCTGACGATTCATCAGATCATCCTGAGGGGGAGAAAGGGACACATGACAAATCTGCAAGCGAAGGATTACCTGCACCAACGCCAATATCAGCAGAACCTATATCCCAAGGACCCCCAACTGAAACCCAAGAAGAAACCCCCCAACAACAGTCCACAGAGGCAACAACCACCTCTGTGGAAACATCCCTTGAAGAAATACAAATCCAAACCCAAGTACCTGAAACCAGTCAAGATCAACAACAGAAGACCACAGAGGCAATACCCACCTCTGTGGAAACAACCTCTATATTTGGAGAAGATGTGCCAACCCGTGAACAATTCCAAATCTTGACATCCTCCGAGGAAGACCAACCACACGAATCACCCATACCAACAGAAGATAAACCCCCTTCACCAACACTAAAAACACCAGAAGAAACCAAGATATCATCTCCCACACCCAAAACCAAATCCAGAACAAAGACCATTGCTCAGAAAAGAAAATATCTGAGCAAATCAGCAGAATCCTCACCAACCAAACCCACATCCCCAATCAAGACCTCAGAAACACAAGTGTCAAATCCAACAGAGGCAACCACCGCAAAACCTACTGAAACACCATCATCCAAACCCTCAGAAACTTCAAAGGCAAAACCCACAGAGACAATCCCATCTCTACAAGAAGATCTACAGTCGAAGGCAAAAGAAAAAGGCAAGGGAATATTGACAGAGGAACCACAACAGAAGAAGCCAAAGCATCAACCCATAGAGAAGCTGATGAAGAGTTCCTTCGATGCATATGTAACACCAAAGCCAGAAGAAGAAGACTGGGCTTTCGGTGTTACCCCTCTGTCAAACATACAAGTTCTGGATCCAAAGGCAAAATCTACCGAAGATCGAGTGAAGCAAATTAAAAAGCAAATGGATGCTCTGCGCAGGCGCATGCCTCCACCTGGTGCACCTCCACGACAAATGGAAGAAGTGGTGTACAGGTACCTTTACAACAGAACTATTAGAGATCCTCTGCCACCATCCATTCAAGACCCCGAATTCCGTGCTGAGCTCGAAAACATCTTCACCAAAACAACACACAAGCCTGTCAACCAAGTCTACTCAATCTCCAAAATCGACAAGGTCATATACTGTAAGTTCTCTCACACCAGAACTACACCTAAGGTTTCCTACAACATATATAAGGTCAAAAGAGTGGACAGATCCAAGAACCAATTCTCAGATGCTGATCTTAGGAACTTAAGCCCCTATGACCTACCCGACCTTCTGAACTGGACAAAACAGAACTTCACAACAGATGCAGTTCGAAGGGCATACAGGGTGATCAGGAAAGCCATGCGTGAGAAACTTCTGCTATACAGCCTGGTCGATTTCCAAGTAGGACGAGATCTTGGAGTAAGAAACCTAAGCCTTAGACCACCAGATGATGACTGCCCATCCTCTGCCATACCAAACTCAATTATAACTTCCCCAAAGTTTGGGTATGTCTTCCAAGATCCTGCGGGATAATCAAGACTGTTTTTGGAGATGGACTACCAAAAGTAATCAACAAGTACTCTCATAGAGTTCAGAGCCAACCTTGTGGAGCACAGAGGAGCGAAATTGATGGACACAGCCTCTGCCGATAGACTGATAGAGGTCATCGACTCGGTAATCAACTTCAGAACCCTCTGCATCAGAATCTATCATGAACTTAAAGAAGTAGGACTCGACAACAGAAGTTTCAATGACTTCCAAAACGCCAACGTTTGAGTTAGTCTACAAATCTCTGCTACTTTTTCTTTCATCATGTAATCAAGTGTAAATGCCTCTGGCATAATCTTATATGAAAAGAAAATAGTTTACAGAGGTAAAACACTTCTTGTCGTGTTCTTAGCTTAGAAAACCTTGCACCTTTCAATTTTTATTTTTCAATACTTAGGGGGAGATTGTTAGCTCCAACTTCTACTGTTTATAGAAGTATTGAAAAATAGGCTAAGTGTTGCACTGACAGAGGTTCTGCCAAGACACCGATAGAAGATCAAGTGAAGACTTATCAGAAGACGCTTCACAGAAGACAAGGCCACAGAGCCTCTGCCATACTTGACAGAGCCTCTGTGGAATGAAGACTAAAGACTTAGAAGAATACTTGAAGATCAAGACAAAGACGGTCGTGCCTCTCACGTTTACTGCTGTACAAAGATCCTGAAGATCATTCGTACAAGGCGTGCCCTGACAATTCCACTTGTCAAACTCTGATGGGTTTCAGCCTTTGCAGAATTGCGGCGCACTATGTTAACGTTGTACCAGTAGCAGTTTCACGATCGTGTCTTGTACCTTTAGTCCTTTATATCTAGAACTTGTCCCCTGATGAATAGTATAAATAGAAGACTCATGTTGAGCTCTTCTATTAAGCTTTGCACAATACACACACTCTTAAGAGCAGAATTCTTGTAATACTTTCGGTGTTCTTGGTGTTCTATTTATATCAATATACAGTGGGTTATTGAGTTAAAACTTGTGTTATTTATATCTCACGTATTTGATATAGTGTGTTCGTCTACCTTAAATATCTTATTAGTTCTCTAAAACGCTTCCGCATATCACTCTGTTTTGAACTAATAGATATAGTCATCATTGTTAAGTAAAAATGGAACCAACAGGTTGATTGAAGGGAGATGATGAACAAATTCTTCAGAATCAGAGTGATGTTCATCTGGGTTTCTTGGTTGAACAAGGTTTAGGCAGTTCTAGGAGTGAGCAGGTGATGCATTTGAGGCCATTGTTGAGTTCTTGAAGAAAGACACGATGTTCTTTTTTGCACAAAAAATTGTAGGTTGCCGGAATCCTTGAGAGATAAAGGATGTGAAAAGGGTAAGACGAAGGGTAAAATTGTCTTTTAAAGGGGGGTGAAAAGATAAGATTTGAATGGTAAAATTTTATTTACGTAAATTTTCAAGTCTGTAATCAAGTACATAGCCATTTAGGGACTCTTCAGAGACGGTATGGTACACCCTAAATCAGATGATGCCACGTCATATTGGGCGGTGCACGATGAAAGGACATGCGCCTCCCACTATCTCCATGCGCGTGGCGTTTGCTTAAACCAAATGCCTGTGACCCTCAAAAGAACCTGCACCCCATAATGTATTCAAAACACATAAGTGTTAAGAAACACAGACGCTATGTGGTGGGCTGAGCTTCTGTGGCCTGGGGTCTACCTTAACTGACACAAGATTGCACCTTTTTTTTACCTAAATCGTTTGAAAATCATTGAGACGATCGGGAGAGTTTCCATGAAGAAATTTGTAGTCGCAGAGACTTCTGTGGCACAGAGGCTCTATGAATCGTCACAGAGGCTCTTTGACCAAATATTTCTATTTATGGAAAGATCTCAAAAGATTTTGACCATTCAAAGTTTTGGATTGTTTAAACATGTATTTTAGGACATATTTGGAAAAGTTATGTCCGAGAAAAGTTTTTTGAAAGTGTTTTGTGCGGTGTGCTTACCAAAAATAGTTCACTGCATTCTGCATGATCACCTTCTTCAGAACTTGCTCGAACAAATAGCTTCTATTGCTCCCCCTTGAATGGTTAACTTCTATGACACATATTGAGGTCTCCTTCTACTCCCCATTGATTTATGCTTGGGTCAGATGAGATAAGTAGTCACAAGACACATATCAACCATTCGAGAGACTCTGTGACATAGGCCAGAGGCTCTATGCAATGTCACAGAAGCTCTGTGGATCATGAAACTTAAAAAGAAAGATTTTACATACTGAAGAGTAAAAATATTCACATATATACAAGAGATACTCTATATACACGTACAGAGGTTCTTTGGATCAACCCATGTTTAACATACCCAACTTGCCAACCAAGAATAAGAATATATTCTCATCTAGAGCTTTGGTGAATAGGTCAGCAGGTTGATATTCTATTGGCACAAAGTACATTTCGATCGTACCTTGTTCCACATGATGCTTCAGAAAGTGGTACCTAATATCGATGTGCTTTGTTTTTTAGTGATGTACTGGATTGGCAGAGATAGCTATGGCACTTTTGGAGTCACAGAGGATGGGTATTTTCTCGATGTTTAGACCATAATCTCTGAGCTGAGTTCTCATCCGCAGAACTTGTGAGCAACAACTATCAGCAGCAACGAATTCAGCTTTTGCCGTAGATGTAGACACACAATTTTGCTTCTTTGAAGTCCAGCTCACTAATTTAACACTTAGGAATTGGTAACTCCCGGAGGTACTTTTCCTGTCTAATTTACATCCTCCATAATCTGAATTTGTGTAAGCCGTTAGATCAAAGTCAGAGTTCTTTAGATACTAGAGACCAAGATTTTTGGTTCCTTTGAGGTATCTAAAGATCCTCTTTACAGCATAAATGTGTAATTCTTTAGGATTTTCTTGATACCTTGCACAGAGACATGTGGCATACATGATATCTGGTCTACTCGCAGTTAAGTATAAAAGAGACCCAATCATGACTCTATAGAGCTTGCACTCGACAGATTTACCCTCTATGGGGGTCTTCATTGCAGAAGAGTCAGAGAGTTTAAATTTTGAAAGAATGTCAGAGACATACTTGGATTGATTTATGAAAATTTCCTATATTGATTGTTTGACTTGAAGCCCGAGGAAGAAATTTAGCATGCTCATTTTAAACTCACTATTCATGAGTTTTTTAAACTTTGTGCAATATTTTTCCTTTGTAGAACCAAATATGATGTCATCCACATATATTTGTAGAAGTAAAATCTCACTTCCTTTCCTCTTATAAAACAAAGTAGTGTCAGTAGTACCTCTTTCAAAATGATTGACAAGAAGAAAATTTGAGAGTTGTTCATACCAAGCTCTGGGGGCCTGTTTGAGTCCATAGAGAGCCTTGTCCAGATGGTATAAATGATTTGGATATTTTGAACTCTCAAATCCTGGTGGTTGTTGGACATATACTTCCTCTTAAAGGGACCATACTTTGTTGGGCTCAAATTGGAGAATCTCTTCTTTCATAACATCCACTTAATTTGGATCATCTAGGGCCTCAAAAACTTTCTTTTGTTCGATCATACTGATAAAATCTGTGAAGAAACAAAAATTAGTAGTGGTTGATCGAGTTTTCACTTTGTCAGAAGGACTGCCAATGATTTGTCTCTGTGGATGACTTTTCATCCACTTGGTCATTCTGGGAAGATGGTCATTAGTCGCATCAAGTTGAACTTATGTGGGTATGCACGATGATTCATGCACATCCTATGTCGTTGAAGGTACTTCATTTGCACTCGTTGCTGGAGTTGAAGTTTCAGCTTGAGTTGGTATTTAGATAAGAGTTGGGATTGAATCCTCTGTAGATGTTGATGTAGATTCCTCATTTTGCTCTGGTGTTGATTCCTCTGTGGTCACAGGAGTAACATTTTCCTGTTGATCTGTCGTGGAGTCCTTGTTGATTGTATCCTCTGCTTGCTCCCCCCTCGAATGTTGTACCTGCACATGTAGTGGAAGAGGTTGAAGTATTTGAGGGACCAGTTATAGATATACCTTGAGGTGCTTGGTCCGCAGAGGTTAGTTCTCCAGAAGCTCTGTGACCCTTTGCAAAGGGATCATCATCATCATTGAACACATCTTCGAACAACAGATTTAGTTCTGTTTCTCGAGAGATTGAGACGCCAAAGGCTTGATTGTTTAGCCGGAGTTCTGAACTGGTTTGCTCAAAAGTCTGTTGAAATGAATCATCAAAAGAAACGTTTATGCTTTCCATAATCGTTCTTGTTCTCAAAACATAGACTCTGTAGGCTTTAGATGTGGCAGAATATCGAATAAATCTTCCTTCGTCTACATTTCGGTCAAACTTCATAAGGAGCTCTTTGCCATTCAAGACAAAGCATCTGCACCTAAACACATGGAAGAACTTTAGGTTTGGATTCCTCTAGTTGATTAGGTGGTAAGGGGTCTTCGAGTGTCTTCTCACTATCAAGGAACGATTTGAGTGAAGCATGCGGTAGAGATTGCTTTTGCCCAGAAAGAAGTGGGTAATTCAGATGCGTTGAGCATAGTTCTTGCGGCCTCCACTAGCGTGGATTTCTTCGTTCAACCACGCCATTCTGTTGTGGAGTTCGTGCGACAGAGAAGTTCCGAGAGATTCCTTCTTTTGTGAGGTATGTTTCAAAGGTAGAGTTTCTGGACTATGTGCCATTGTCACTCCTTACCTTCTGTACCTTGCACTCAAATAAGACTTGGATTTTTCTCATTAGATTAATCAAGATTTGAGGAACATCTGACTTCTTTCGAACAAACTCTACCCAAGTATATCTTGAGTACTCATCAACTAGGACAAGTATATACTTTTTGCCTCCTAAGCTATGTATAGAAATAGGACCGCAGAGGTCAACATGAAGCATGTACAAAGGCATAGTGCAAGACACATCTGACTTGCCTTTATGGGAAACTCTTTTGAGTTTACCTACCTCACAAGCAGAGCAGAGCTTATCTTTGTCGAATTTAACATTTGGTAAGCCATTAACCAGATTAAGCTTTACAAGTTTATCAAGAGTATGAAAATTCAGATGGAAAACCTGTTGTGCCACAGTCAAGCTCCTTCATTCTTACTTGACACAAGACATATCTTGTCTTTTAGGCTCTTTGCCTTGAAGTTCATTGACACGGGGTTTTCACACCTCGCGAATCTTAACCGCAAGTGTACGGGTCGAAGTCAAGTAATAGTGTACGGAAGTACGAGTATCGAATCACGGGGAACTAGGAACTAAAATATCACAATTACTATAATTGCTATTAACTGGGCTGTCAAATTTGGAAGATTGGTTTTATAACTAATTAATTTCAGAATTTAAAGTCAACAAACACGAGACAACTAGTAAGCAGCTTTGGAATTCAGATGGAGAAAACAGTTGAGGGTTGGATATCCTTAGGTTGTCACATATAAACATCAGACTAAAACATATACCAGTTAATTCCGTTAATGAATACTCAACCTTAATCTAACCATTGCTCTCTCTCAAGTAACAACAATTATATTTGTACAACGTGGTGCTTTCTCAAGCTACCATGAAGTTTATCTCGAAAAACATAAGATTAATCTCTCGATCTCACCCTATGTAGTTCAAAACACATTAAGCGCAGGTTATTATGAGACTAAGGTTTACTCAGTATATCTCTATCCTTTCTTACCTTAGACATGTAATTCCTAATTATAGATCTCAATTAATTCTCCCGAACATAATTGAAAACAATAAGACAATTGTAAGTTAGCTACACTCACAAAAGCATTAAGAACAGAATCACATGCATTCATTAATTGGAAAAACTAATAAAGTTCATTCGTCATCCATCTATATGTTCAAACCTAATTCGATCCAACCCCCAACATCTTAAAGTTAGTTCATGATGTTGGGGGATTCAAACACAAAAAGAAAAGAAACGAAAGTGTAAGTAAACATGGTAAATGTGATCGTGGTGACGGTGTAAGATGAATTGATGAACTCCCTTTTCCCGTGCTGAAATCTCTTTCGCGTCTTGAACGTTCCTTCGATTGGTTCTCGATCTTGGCTCCAAACGGTGTCACTTGGCTCTGAAAATCGCCCCCGGACTGCTCCCAATCGTCTGCCGTAAGTTGGATACCGAAAAAGTGACCTAAATCCCGACTTATAAAACTGATTTTCGACAAACAGACACATACGCGACCTTCCACACGACTTGCAAGTCGCGTGGGAAGTCGCGCGCCCTTCTAAGACTGCTCTGGGTCGTTTCTGGTTCGCGGGTCGGGTCCTGGTTCGTTCGCGGGTCTTGGGCTTGGCTTTTGGGCTCCCGTTAGGCTTCGTTTTGACTCGTTTTGGGCTCTTTTTCGCTTCTATTTCCGAGGAATGCCGCCTTTTATATAACCTGCGTAAATCACTCAATAAACCGTAAAATACCCGCCTTTTTACTTGAGTACAAGCCAATCTCGTTGGTTTGAGAACCGAAAATAACGCCAAAAAGTGGCGTTATCATTCATGCGGTACAGATCACCTCTTCTTTCGACTCTTAGCAGTTCTATGTCTGTATCTTCACCTAGCAGAGAGCAATATGTTCTTTTGAACTTCACATCAAATCCTGTGTCACAAAGTTGGCTAACACTGAGTAGGTTGTGCTTTAAGCCATCCACATATGCAACTTTGCACACAGTCACATCTTCCTTTTTAATGACTCCATAGCTTCTAATGTACCCCTTTTTATTATCTACAAAGGTCACTGATCCTCCTCCAAGTTTTTCTTTGTATGAAGAGAGTAGACCTCTGTCGCCAGTCATGTGCCTAGAGCACCCGGAGTCTAGGTACCATATGGGCACATACTGCTATTGCAACACATTCCGAGAGTTTTAGGTACCCATTTCCAAATGAACCAATTTTGTTAGGGGTTTTTAAGGTTGCCTTAGCATCCTTGGTTTTGGTTTTAAATTTCTTTTGAGAAGAACCATTTCGCTTCTTCTGACCCTTGAATTTGGCATTCTTGGATTTGGGTCGAGAGAGGAAGATGTGTGGACTAGAGAAATGTTACTTCAATTGGAACATAAGTTCAAAGCAATGACAATAATGAACATTCGATGCAACTTGCTTAAACTTTTCATTAAAATCATTGAAAATGGGTACAGAGGCTTTATGTTGACAATCTCTCCTAGCATCAGACTTTCTTTTACAGAAGGACCTATCTAGGCTAGATTTATTTTTATAAAAATTCCTCTCCGGAAGAGCCTTCGGTTGTACCCATCTTCTGTGGTGACCTTCTGTCGGTTTCACTGCCACAGAAGAAAAATATTTGTTATTTTGAATCCATTTCCCTTTTGTTGCCATGTGAGCTTTTCATGATTTGGCCTTAAAGGTTTTGAAGCTTTAGGATTTTGAGGTGACTTTTCCTTTTGTTATCTTTTCAAGATCAAGAGAAGTTTTAGCTTGTATACACATATCTAAAAAATCAGGGCAGATAGGGATTCTTGCGAAGTTTTCCTTGGGAGGAATTGTTCTATTAAGAATGCCAGAGGGAAGCTTAAATCCCTCTAGTTCGCAAGGCACTATCCCTGAATCGACATAAGCAGTCTCTGAGTCGATAGAGGCTGAATCATCCTCATATTCTGAGTCTGAGTCAAGGAAGTCTCTGTTAACAGAGGCAAGATTTTCGTGACATGTGTCACATTTGCTTCCTTCTTTGTGGGTTCTTAAAGATCTCCACATAATCTTTCTCACATAGACCTTGTTCAACAGAGGGTGTCTCACGACTTTTCACAAGTTGATTTTCACAAGTTTCTTTTAATTGTTGATCCCAGTTTGACTCAGCAAAGATAAGTTTAAACCAAAATGACCAAAACAGAGTATGAAAGATTGTATGCGGAAGCATTTGTAAAACAGATTGGTTTGAACAGTTGGTAGAATCATACACACACAATAAAGAATGACAGTAATAATAACAATAGAATTGCTCAATTAGTCATCTTCATTAATCTCACTGAAATATGAGTTTACACGAAGAACACGCTGTTGTATGTGTTTTTCTCTCTAGAAATCTCTCTTTCTCTCTCTCAAACTCAGCGTGTGTGAGAATTGTGTGTTGTGTTTCTTGAAATGGCAGATTGTGTACTCTACATATAGTGAAGGTTGGGCGTCGAATAGTACAGGGACAAGGTAGTGGGACGATGAATAGTACATGTAAAAGGCTGTCACCTCTAAGAAGGTGACACCTGGAAAGTAGAACATCGTGGTTGTACTATTTGATCTTCAGGATCTTCGTACAAGTAGAGGCACGTGAGAGGCACATGATCGTTTATCATCAAATATGCATAAGTCTTTGTATTCAGAAGTTTGGCCACATAGAGGCTCTGTGGTCCGAGGTTGATCTTCAGGTTAGGCTTGATTTCTTGATGAATGACCAACAGAGGCTTTTGATCTTGTGCAAAGAGTCTTGGTGTACTCGGCAGAGGTTTTCGACGCTTCTTGAACTTAGCCTATTTTTCAATACTTCTTAGAAATAACTATTGCAGCTAACAGTATTTTGGGTTCTACGAATTTGGAAATTTGAATAGTATAAATTGGTAATGTTGACTTTGTTGGCCTTTTTTTTGTTTGTTATTTTTAATCTACCGACATGTTTTGTATAAATTTTTTTACAGGAAGTATTGATTTTCGTTTAATATATTTTAAACAAAAAGAAACCAGCGACAAATTTCCGTTGCAAAAAGTGGGGGGTCCGACACCATTTCGTCGCTAGTAAGATCCGTTACTGTTCCGTAGTAAATATGGTTTATCAGTATTCCGTCACTAATCTTGTCCATCACTAATTCGTCGCTAAAATGTTTTAATAGTGTATGTTGCTAGTCCGTCAATAATAGCATCACCATGGCCATTTACCCCACGGACTATCAACGAAGGATTTGCGACATAATTCACTATTAGTGAATTAGCGATGTTATTCTCCAACGGTGGTAGGGATTTATTTTGTAGTGAAAGGAATAACCATGGGTTTACAACAGAATATTATTCATTAGTTGAACTCATATGTATGAATATAGGGCAGTTTTAAACACGAATGCAGTCAACTTGCGATAAAATGAAGATCAATATGAACCACAAAATACACTAATTAGTAAAATACAATGAATAAAAAATGGAATGTAATTTTGGAAATTAAGATGATTACCATTTCAATTGGATCAAATAGCATGCTAAGAATATAATTGTAACAAAAATACTATTTAAATCACTTAAAAATCTCATTATATAATTTTGATTATTTTTTTAATTTTGAGCAATTCGTATTTTTCTGTAGAGTTCCATATAATTTTTTTTCTAGATACACTTTTGATAAATTTTCTCCTCAGTTTTCAACAAAAAAATTCATCAAATATCACATGTGAATTGTGATAGCTACAACCAATTTATTATCTTTTTTCACAGTTTTAATCTATTTCTTGGATCTATGTTTTGAATCACAGATGATTAGTTTTGTTTAACATATAATCTACTATTTATCACATATGATCCACTATGTGAATATTTGTACGTATCACATATGATAATAATGTTTGGATATAAGTTACATATTATCACATTTGATGATACTCGTCTGAATACAAGTGACATATTATCATATGTGATAATATTTGCATCATAAAAAGATCAATAAGTTAAATAAAAATATACATAACCACATATGATTAACAAAAATATCTATAACTATCACATATGATTGATACGATTATCGAACAAATTATCATATATCATAAGACCTTATAATGAAATTTTTACAGATTCATCTTCGTCGTTGGTTTATTAAAAATTATTAGAAATCGGTTTGAAAAAACTAACTCAATCCTAATTTATTAGGGATTATCACTATTGTTAGGCCATGAGTACCCATACCCAATGAACCCACTTGCCACCTCAGCGCCACATCAGTTTTTCTCTTTCCTACCCTTCTTACCCAAAAGTGGAGTGCCAGTACCCAATGAACCCACTTGCCACCTCATCTTTTTTAATTCTTTTATTTATACATTTAATTATTTAACAAAATAAAAATATTTATATATTTTTTATTAAATAAAAATAAGATAAATAATAAAAATAAAAATTCATATCATTCATTAAAAAATTACAAATTACAAAATACAAAACACTAAAAAAATAAAAATTACAAAATACAAAATTACCCAAAATTATGATATTTTCTAATTTTCTCTTTTCTCGCTAAAGTAGCCCTCAAAACGTCTCCCGAAAGGTGATCATGCGGTGATATGAAAAACTCGAAGTCTTGTTGATATCGTTTTTCTCGTTCGAGTTCAAGTTTTTTCATTTTGTACTCCGTTGTACCATCAATCTGCTCGTTGAACGAGCTTATGCTCGTCAACAACTGAGTAACACTTTCGTCCGGATTCGACCCGGTCATATTACTCGTTGATGTTTTTTTTGCCTTATTTCTCTCGATGGGTCGTTGAAGTTGCTCGACCTCGTCGACCCGAACATCTTCATCGTCATCATCGGAAGGTTTGGTACGTTTTGAACCCCGGGATGAATTTGTCGACATCGTTGGAACTGGTGACCATTTTGGACATTTTTTGAGGACATCCCAAGCTTGTTCATGGGTGAAAGCAACCGCAAAATCCCCTTGGTACCGGTGCTGTGCCATTCGTAAAATGTCGGCTTCACTCATTCCGCTTGATCTATTATTGACCAAGTTGTTGTAGATGCCGGCAAAAAACGTAATTTTCTTGTTGAGGTCTTTGAACTTGGTGTTCAGTTGATGAAATGATCTATAATCTTGGCGACCCATAGAATTATAGAACACCAACGAGATTCGGTTCCAAAAACTGTCTACATTTATATAAATTCAAGTATAATAATAATAACAAGAATAATAATAATAATAATAATAATAATAATAATAATAAAAAATATTACCACCGGTTTGTGCGTTTCCGACAACGGGGTCCTCCGAAACGTCAACCCACGCCGACACTAACGCCACTTCCTCCTCTTTAGTCCACACCTGTCGGTTTTGCCTTGTTTCAAAATTTTTTCTTTTTTTCTTTTTGCATTGGTGTCGGGTTTGATGGTTCCGGGATTGATTGTTATGTGGAGATCGATTGTGGTGTGTGCGGTTGTTGGGTTTCAGGAACAAAGTCGTCGGCGATATCGATTGCGGGTTGAGGAAGTTCGTAATTGGCGGGAGTAAAACCTTGTTGAATCAAACCAGGATATGTAAATTGATACGGGTGTTGCGGAAATTGTTGGAAACCAACGTTTGGGGGCGGTTGCGGAATATAACCTTGTTGAGAAAACGGTTGGAAGCCAAGCTCCGGGTCTTGTTGCGGTGTATCCGATCGGTTACGACGGGATGTAGGTGTGGTGTTTGGATTCATGATGAAATTTGAGAGAAATGGAAGAAAGTATGTTTTGATTTAAAAAAATAAGATGGTATAGGTTAATATATATATATATATATATTATTTTGCATGACTCTCACTCTCTCTATATATGTTTTGAAAACAATGTCTTTTTTTCTGTACAAGCTCTACTTTCCCTTCCAAATCATTTCAAACACGATATCCTTTGGATTCGAATTTCAATCTTTAAAATCACGGGTCAAGCTCCATATCCATTCAAAATTTATTTCGATTACCTCTCACTCAACCTTTGTCTCCATCAACCCATCGTCTCCATCTCGGTCAACCACCACATCTCCTTCCTATCTCGCTCAATCTTTTCATCACTTACCTTTTTTTCTAAAATTCGAATTTTGAGTAATTTCTAGGGTTCCATGTTTTGTCAGATTCAATCACAAGTATGATACATATTTGTGTTTTTAAGGTTGTCTAATGGATATAATAGATATACACGTTGATTCTGCTCAAATTTCGTTAGATGATGTGAAGACCAATGTATATAATCTTTCATTCATGGATTTACCCTGGTACTTTATATAAAAGTTATGCTTATTTTGCTCAAAGTTTTTTTATTTGTATTTGTTTGTTTGTTATGGAATTACATGGGTACCAATAGGTGGAATATTGTTTCCACTACCATTCTTCTTGTTAATACCCGTAAAAGAGCATTTTCTTCCCACACTGTTCCCACATCAATATCTTCAGGAACTTGACTCCTCTGCTTACGAAGAATTTGTTGGATCAGTTCGCAATATGAGTTTTTCATGGAAGGTGTATCATTTACCTTTCTATGTTATACTGAATTCTACATATCTTCCCATTTTTTTCTAGTTGGTGACTTAAATTGCAATTTTTTTCTAGTTTTTCATGGAAGGTGCATCATTTTTTTCTATGTTATACTGAATTCTACATATCTTCCCAATTCTACCCGTAAAAGAGCATTTCTATGTTCCTTTCTCTATCGTTTCTAGCCACTGTTATTTAAGACATGAATATATGCCGAGTAATTTCAAACAAAATTGCAACCCTTAGTTGTATGCAAGCAAAAAAAACTCAATTGCGATTAGAAAGAAAATGTTGAACTAATTTTATTTGGTGATAATCATTAAACATCTTATTCATCAAAATTTGCAATAGGACCTGTATCACGATAAATACCATGTAGACGCATTTATGGTTTTTAATGATATGATGATAATCATTGTTTGGGTAAAAAATTACATCTCGCGACCGACGCACGAAACCAAACGACGTGTATTACATGACAAGTCTTATTAAGATAATGTCCTGCAAATAGCGTACGACCATAACCATTGTTGACACTTAGTATGTTGGTCGTAAGGTATTCACGACTTACGATTAAGACCCTTGATAAAACTTCACGACCGTCGTTGTTAATGC
Organism: Saussurea involucrata; assembly: GCA_033807775.1. Taxonomy (NCBI): domain Eukaryota; kingdom Viridiplantae; phylum Streptophyta; class Magnoliopsida; order Asterales; family Asteraceae; genus Saussurea; species Saussurea involucrata. Next base: position 115,768,079 of record CM066315.1, read on the forward strand.
CAAAAATCGCACCAAAGGGACAACTTAAGGTCGATGTGGACTTTAACAACTAAAGAAATGAATCTTTTGACAAAGGTGTGCGACAAAGACAAAAATGTAAATGAGACAAAGGATTTGATGACGCAGGAAAAACCTCAACGAGGAAAAAACCTGCGGACGACAGTGGATGTCGTCGCTGCACTATGGTCGCCAATCAGGGACGATGTCCTTGGTGTTCCGGGTGTCGATCGTACAGATATTACAATACAAATGAAGGAAAGACTTCGAAATGTAAAGTACAAGTGTTTAGAATGTAAAAACAGTGTGCGTCGTGTGTGAAAACTATGTATAAGCTGTTGGTCGAGAGCGAGAGTCTTGCGTCGAGAGTGATCTTCTATGAATGATCTCTTTGCTTCGAATGAATATTCTTCGAGTGTTTGTGTTTGCTTCTGTTGTTTGATGCTCTTGTTCTATCTCTCTCTGTGCTATTCGGTGTTGATCAGGTGTCTTGAACTGATGATTGAGCTGGGATTTTATAGTCTTCGGATGACTTTAATTGAATCATCAAGATCTTTGATGATTGTTGTAACGGTCGTCGTCTTCAATGTGAGTTTAGATGCTCATAACTGATTTCGTCGGTTATAGCCGTTTGTCCATAAATGACTTTGACTCCTGCATTAAACACTTAAACAAATATAACAGTTGTATAACGCGTCAGTCAGTCGAGGTCGTACGGTTTTATGCGACGATCGAGCGACGTCGCGGTCGAGTGTCGTGAGGAACTCTCGACTTAGCTTTTTAGGAGGGATGATGGAGGTTCTTTGGGTCTTCGTTGGGACCTTATCTTAATACAAGGTATAGCTCATGACATGCGTCTTACCTTCTCTAGTCGTAGTCGAGACCTGTGAAATTTTGCCCAAACAGTTTGCCCCCAAAATTTGAAAGTAGGATGGCAAATTCGAATTTTAAATTTTGCTCGTCGGGTGTTCAGGGTTTCGTGTTGAAAAATACCTTGGTTGTTTCGGAACCGAATTGGTTTAATTCTAACTGAACGAGAAGTCGAAGAGAGAACGAGGTCGTGACGTCATACTGACATACGATTGTGCTTACCAACTGTTATTTTATAAATGTCGACGGAGCCCAGAGGTACTATTAGAAATGAAGAAGATCTCGACGACTTTAGAAGTCTAGCGAGGATTCCTGTGGGCATTACCGTAAGCAAGGTTGGCAAGGTTCGACCATAAATGTGCCCCGAGGGGTACGTCGTTATATACGAATACTTGTTTAAGATGGGCTTCTACTGGCCATATTTGCCTCTGGCCAAGGCATTTCTGTGTGAGTTTGACCTGTCGCCAGGGCAACAGATGCCCCAGTTTTGTAACGTCCCAAAAATTACAAGGAAATTTAAAATTTTTAAAACACACATTTCATTATAAAACAATCATAATTTAGTAATTCACGTCTTAATTGAAATTAACGTCGTTGACTCAAACCGTCAACAAAGTTTATGCAGCGGAAAGTTACATAATTAAATTCAAAGGGTTCGAAAGTGAAAGTTTAACAATATTTGATACTCTGCGCTTGATGTGTGTACGGTCACGCCCGACTGCCGCCCACACCTGAGATAACAACATAATGGGAAAGGGTAAGCGAAACGCTTAGTGAATCCAACCACACACGTAGGTAGCAACCCCACGCATAACACCCCTACTCGCAAGTAGGCAACATCACCAACACCACGAATATCAAACCTTTTATCAAACCACATACGGTCCTGCTACAGGCTTAAGCAGATTTTCGGCAAAACATGAAAAACTTTCCTGACTCGATTAGTGAACTTCGGCCACCGATTTCAGTTCAATCCGAGCTACGAGTAAAGAGTTACGGCCACGACAAAACAGTGGCAGAAAATCGACATTCACATAAAATGACAAATTACCAAACTTGCGACCACTTTTGCACCTAGCTAGAGGCTGAACCAGTTTTCTGCTAAAACACGGAAAACGTGACCGACCCCGAACTTGAACCGTGGGTACCAGTTTCGGCTCAATCGGAGTTATGACGGAAAAGTTATGGTTGACGCAAAACAGTGGCAGAAGGACGTTTTTCACATAAATAACGATTTTATAAAACGGTTTACGTGATCGATTAAAATTGATACGGGCTTGCACCAGGGTTCACGCGATTAGTGTTATTAGGTTACAAAGGGCTGGTCACAACCGCGCACCACCCGCTGCCACTTCCGGCAGCGGTGGTCACCGGCGACGGCGGCGGTTTACGAAATTTCGGCGAGACAATAACTTGAAACCCATTCTCAACTCGACTTTCCTTCACATACACATACACGACCCACCATCCCCGACCACGCACAAGGCCACCACCACAACTGGTGGTGTGCGCTGGTGGCCACACCGCCGGCTGCCACGGCTGACGGCGGCGGCGGTGGTTCTTCCGGTGGTTCAACAACGACAAAGAAAAACGAAAAGGGGCGGAGAAGGACCTTACCTCGATGACTACTCGCCGCAACCACAGCCGACCTGCTCCCTCTCTCGATGCTCTCTCTCTCTTCGCTGCTTCCCTCTCTCTCTTCGCTGCACTCTACTCTCTCCGGCAAGAAAAGTGGCGACGGCGCTCCGGCGGCGCTGGGGTGGTTCAGCGGCGACATCAGGTAGGGAGGAAAGGGAAGGGCTGCGATTAGGGTTTCTGTGGTCATGTTTGCGTGGGACGAGAGGTAGAAACGAGAGGGGAAGGGAGTATAGAACCGACCCATGCAAACTCTCTTAAAAAAATGTCACTTTTAGACCTTAGAGTTAGAGTCTTTTCTAAAGTTAGTCCTTAATCCCAACCTTTTATTATCTAAGTCTAACTCGACAATACCCGTTAAAATAAATTCACTTTAACAACGATAATAAATAATTAAACTAATCAAATCAAAACCATACCGGGACACGGGCTTTACAACTCTCCCCCACTTGAATTAGACTTCGTCCTCGAAGTCTACGCCCGCAAACAGCTCCGGATAGTTCTCCCGCATCTCTGACGCCTTTAGCACAATAACGGTGCTCCCCAATACTTGCTAAACAATCTCACCCCAACAAATGGGCGTCCTACACTTCCTACCATACAACGACTCATACGGCGGCATGTCAATACTGGAATCTAAATTTTCACACCGACTAAAAATTCTTCGAATACTTTTCTTACCAACAAAACTCCTTCAAGTACACCGAAATTATGATCGAAAGAACACCCCAACATTTGGAATCATTCCTAGTCAAACGACTTCAGTTGTCTCCCAATCTTAGATGTTCTATACATCCCGATTCCAAATTTTAAGCTCTAACCATTCTAAAGTTGCTCACCAATATACCCTACAGGATACTCGAATCCGATCATTCTTACCATCAACTATCGATTAACTTCCGCGAGTTCTAATAGACTCCCAAAATTTATTTCACACGAACCATCAAACCAGCAGATTTATAAACACACACGAAGGTCATTCCACCCTAACTATTCATCATAAGTAAGCATTTCTGGTTACTATTACCATCACCATAATTATTTTAAAATCGGCTAAAAACCTCCGATTACACGAAAAGGTGTTTGGCCTCAAGCCTAAAGGTCGACACCTAAATATACCACTTACCTCAAAAAGATTATTGCGCATTTATTCTCTTAATTACAAAGGGCATCACTCCCTTAACCGATACTATTCGGCCTACAGTACCAACACGCGTGGAATACCCAATCTTCCATCGTCGACGTATCTTCCACACTTGCTCAACGAAGCCAAGTTACACCGTATCGAGGATACACCTTGACGTCTACCTCCCAGGTGACGCCTCAAGGCCCAGCACATCGGAACTACCTCCCAGGTAAGTGCCCAAGACTATATCATCCCAGTGCCTATTGGAAAGTCAGGGTCATAAAACATGAATACCGGGGCCCCACCCCGAGATACTCAACCGACCATTACTAACGACTGACTAACGTGTCTAAGGATCTAATGCAAAACAATCTACCAACAACATGCCTGTCTCGGAATGACTCACTCACCCAAACATGTGAATACTCAACGTGCAATAAATGCAAAACTGTGCACCAAAAACAACCCATCAACAAGACTCCACATTGAGCCATTAAAACCGTGCAATTAACCCATGACTATCTCAAAGTCAAAACCGAGCAACATGCTCCACTATTGCTAGACCCATAAGTTGGTCAAAAACGTGTTTAAATAAAGTTTAAGCAAGAAATATTCTAAAATCAACATTAGTCACAAACTCAACACGGGTTCAACAAAAGAGTTTTCCAAAAGGACTCACACCCTTAAAATTTTCAAAATGACACATAACACTTAAAAGCACATTTCCCAATTGGTTTACAAAATCATTTACAAAATATTTCCAACGTCAAGATTTTTCATCTCAAAAAGATCGTATGTAATAAAACTACTATTACCTGATCGATAGTTACGCAAAACTGGACACACTCGTCCCACATAGGAAAATCATGTTGAAAATCGTTCCATTGCAGTTCAGTTTACTCACACAAAAGCAAAGCGTAATAAATAATTTCTTTAAAATGAACCGCCTCGATTCCAGTATGGATTGACTCATGACGTGCACTTAAAGTAACCGCTTGAACTTAAACAGGGTGCGACAAAGGTGTGCACACAATTCAAAATAAGTTTCACGACATTTGATTCAAAAATTCTTCTTTTTAATCATAAAAAAAATGACGTGGCACAGGGTTCGCCACCAATTTTTCGCGCGTCAGCTAATCACACAAAACGATGACACGGTTTACAAATATATTTTTGTTAAAAAACAACTGTCTCGTGTAAGTTTCAAACTTGAAGACAGAAACCAGTCCGCTTCCATTAATTGGAAATATCGACTAAAACCTCATAAAATCTCAAACTGGGGGCAGGCATGCAAGCTTGTAACACTTCCTCATGTTCCGTACTTGGGACATATAACGTCAAAACATTATAGTTTTAAAAATGTATTTATCGAAAATGCTCAAAATACTCGTTTCCTCCAAAGCAAAAGTTTTTAATTTCCCAAAAAAAATGATCGGTAATTCTAAATTAACCGAATGTCAAAAATCTACGCATTTATATTTCCAAAATATAACACATTGTAATCGTATGCATGATGTTCACAACATTAAAACACTCCTTGGATCAAATGGTCTTTCATTTCGACAAAAAGGAACTAAAACATTTTCATGGAAATGTCAATAAAACCTTTAGCTGACTAAAAAGCGCACTAAACAACTCCTTATGAAATGTTACCAAAATTCCTCCATGCATCACCTATGTCACGCATGAATCAATCCACGCACTGAACTATTTGCAATAAAACACTTAGTAATACAAACTCTCGAACGAAAAGTTAAGCGACACTGGAATTCCAAACTCATTTTAAACAAATCACCAAAATAGCCTTTATACAGACATCGTGGAATGTAACTTTTCGTCTCAACTCTAACATATGTGGAGGAGTTCCAATGTTAGAGTCTCAATCCGTAGTCACTTACACAACATCTTAACCACCTCAAAACACGGATATCATCGTACCCGAAAGAACCGTTGGAAAAAAATAATCAAGTGAAACAATCTTTTACAAAGTTTTCAACTCCCGTGATAAAACGGTTCCAAGCATTTTCAAAATAAACTATGTGCATGACTCAGTCGACATTCAACGTCTCGACTCATGCTCCTCCCTACCTTTCCAATTCACTATCGTCCTCCGGACATTTAAACCTCTTAGGGCAAGATGGAAAATCACATCAAATCATCTTACGGGTTTTCCTCAAATCAAAGTCGGCTCTATGAGCCTATGACCCTAGCACAATCTTCCATCTTGGCCCGAAATGATCTGCTTACAACAAATATTATCCTTATCGTCACTCCAAGTGACTAATATTAGAATCGTCTTTCTATTCCAACGACTACTAGTTTAGGACCTTCATCACTATCCCCAACGATCATCACCTCAAAACACTTCGAGTACACACCTGTACTAGTAGGTTTACTATAGTTGTTCCTCCTTGTGATGGCTATTCTGGGTAGACAATACAACGCGTTATTAGCACATAATAACTCATACTAACAACACTCATGCTCAACTCCTTGGATTCCTCGTAACTTCCCCGACTCGAGCATTGATCCTGTGCTTCCGGTAGTAGGAGCTCTACTACTACCATCCACACCTATCATCGCCCGTTCCGAGTTCCATCCCAAGGGTCCAAGTAGTTTCCCGCCGAAACTATACACATATGCCTGCGCCGGCATATGTACACACTCTTCCTAGCTCCCTAGGAATTCCATCCAAACCACTACCCTTGCTACTACCAAATCCCTAATAGCAAGCAGCAGACATGCAATACAGTGTAATAAGCACCAAGCAATTTAGCATACATACTCCTATGTTCTAGAAAGCAATCTAGCACACGTACTCATACATAAACACCCTTCCCAGCTCTCTAGGAACTTCCTCTTATCCCACTACCCTTGCTACTACCGAATCCCTACTAATTATAACGGGTGACCTCGCGAATACCCGATTATATGCAGTGCGAAATAAATAGACAGTCGAATACAATACTCTATCCTAGAACGGTTGGACTCAAACAAGAGTTGCGCAATAGAACTAAATCGAATATTCTAAGGCTATAAATCTCTTACTGCATACAACCTAGAGGGCATCCACTTAGTAACCTATCATAATTAGCATAAATTCCTAATAGCAAGCATTACAACATACTGTCCACAACAGGCAATCTAGCATGCATACTCTATGATCGAGAAAGCAATAAAACACTAAGCATTGTACCTTTCCCCTTTGGCTCCGGCCGACTGTACACACTGCGCCTCCGATCACCGTTCCTCGAACGGGTCTTTACTTTTTCTTTTATTTCCAAAAAGATTTAATAAAGAATTTGAAAATTTCCCAGCCGCAACTTGAGACCAAACACACCGAGGTGCGTTTGATTCACTCAAGCTGTGCTCTGATACCAAGTTGTAACGTCCCAAAAATTACAAGGAAATTTAAAATTTTTAAAACACACATTTCATTATAAAACAATCATAATTTAGTAATTCACGTCTTAATTGAAATTAACGTCGTTGACTCAAACCGTCAACAAAGTTTATGCAGCGGAAAGTTACATAATTAAATTCAAAGGGTTCGAAAGTGAAAGTTTAACAATATTTGATACTCTGCGCTTGATGTGTGTACGGTCACGCCCGACTGCCGCCCACACCTGAGATAACAACATAATGGGAAAGGGTAAGCGAAACGCTTAGTTAATCCAACCACACACGTAGGTAGCAACCCCACGCATAACACCCCTACTCGCAAGTAGGCAACATCACCAACACCACGAATATCAAACCACATAATGATTATTATATAAGTACGAACCTCGGTCCCACCGAGCACACAAAATACATTAATATAAGCTCAGTCCCACCAAGTAAAATTGTTGTACTAGCTTAGTCCCACCAAGCCCTCGGTCCCACCGAGCCCCTCAGTCCCACCGAGGTGTACACAAAACACATACTATTCACATATTAATTCAACAATCACAACTATTTATCACATCCCAACTAGCTCACGTAAACACGTAATAACACGTAACACACAATAACGTTACACATGAAATTCCTAACTACGCGGTGAGGGAACTCACCTCAAGGTTAAGCAATGTGCTCACGAATCGCAACACCAACACGGCAATCTTCTTCACTTTTCCCACCTAAATACGTATAAAAAGTCAAAGGAAAGTCCCGACCCATAACACGTTTACTAGCTTTCAAAAGACTAAATATTCCAGCTTTTTATTAAAAGTTACGGGTCTGTTCGGGACCTGTTTTACCCCCTTAAAACTGATAAATACAGAAATAAAAATCCATAATTACGAAGTTCTAAGTCTTACGATTTCAGGGACGTATCGCACGCGTCCTAACGATTTTTCTATAATTTACTATGGATTTTACAAGAATGCTTCGCAGAACAGCGAACACCCGGACCTTTCAGTACAACATGGCAACTTCGCCCTAGCTATGGTCCGAACTGGTCTTACCGCAAAACATAGGAAACTTAATAGACTCCTAAACGAAACCTTTGGCACCAGTCCCATCCCAAACCGACAATCCAAGCAAAAGTTATGCCTAAAACAAAACAGGGACAGAAAGCTGGAAGTTTTTCGGACCAGGCTGTATAAACAGTCCCATACGGTCCTGCTACAGGCTTAAGCAGATTTTCGGCAAAACACGAAAAACTTTCCTGACTCGATTAGTGAACTTCGGCCACCGATTTCAATTCAATCCGAGCTACGAGTAAAGAGTTACGGCCACGACAAAACAGTGGCAGAAAATCGACATTCACATAAAATGACAAATTACCAAATTTGCGACCACTTTTGCACCTAGCTAGAGGCTGAACCAGTTTTCTGCTAAAACACGGAAAACGTGACCGACCCCGAACTTGAACCGTGGGTACCAGTTTCGGCTCAATCGGAATTATGACGGAAAAGTTATGGTTGACGCAAAACAGTGGCAGAAGGACGTTTTTCACATAAATGACGATTTTATAAAACGGTTTACGTGATCGATTAAAATTGATACGGGCTTGCACCAGGGTTCATGCGATTAGTGTTATTAGGTTACAAAGGGCTGGTCACAACTGCGCACCACCCGCTGCCACTTCCGGCAGCGGTGGTCACCGGCGACAGCGGCGGTTTACGAAATTTCGGCGAGACAATAACGCGAAACCCATTCTCAACTCGACTTTCCTTCACATACACATACACGACCCACCATCCCCGACCACGCACAAGGCCACCACCACAACTGGTGGTGTGCGCTGGTGGCCACACCGCCGGCAGCCACGGCTGACGGCGGCGGCGGTGGTTCTTCCGGTGGTTCAACGACGACAAAGAAAAACGAAAAGGGGCGGAGAAGGACCTTACCTCGACGACTACTCGCCGCAACCACAGCCGACCTGCTCCCTCTCTCGATGCTCTCTCTCTCTCTTCGCTGCTTCCCTCTCTCTCTTCGCTGCACTCTACTCTCTCCGGCAAGAAAAGTGGCGACGGCGCTCCGGCGGCGCTGGGGTGGTTCAGCGGCGACATCAGGTAGGGAGGAAAGGGAAGGGCTGCGATTAGGGTTTCTGTGGTCATGTTTGCGTGGGACGAGAGGTAGAAACGAGAGGGGAAGGGAGTATAGAACCGACCCATGCAAACTCTCTTAAAAAATGTCACTTTTAGACCTTAGAGTTAGAGTCTTTTCTAAAGTTAGTCCTTAATCCCAACCTTTTATTATCTAAGTCTAACTCGACAATACCCGTTAAAATAAATTCACTTTAACAACAATAATAAATAATTAAACTAATCAAATCAAAACCATACCGGGACACGGGCTTTACAAGTTTTGGCGAGTCATTCTAGTCACCGAGCGACTTACTTCGCACTGGGAGTGGCGTATAAAGTCATGAGCGATCAATATCGTCGTTATAGTTTACTTTCAAGGCTTAAAGGTGATCGTACCTTAGTTTTGAACACTGTTGTCAATGATCCCAAATGGAGGACGAGGTATGTACTTGTGCGGGTGGCGATGCTGGATATGGACAGTGATTGGATTAGATTCGTAGATACTGCACAACTGGCGACGATGTCTCATACTGCGCAACTGGCGACGATGTCTCATACTGCGCAACTGGCGACGATGTCTCATACTGCGCAACCGGCGACGATGTCTTCTATATCCTCGTCGACCCTTTCGTCAGCCGCCAGGGGCAAGGGTGTAAAGACGGGAGAGGATGAGGAGGAAGTCATGATGATCAACTTTATGTTGTCGACGATCCTCCTGACTGACTATGTCCTTGACGGGACGAAGTTATTTCCGTATCTGGGGAAATATAAGCTCTTATCTTTCAAGGAGCGTTTTCAAGGGACCTCTATCGAAGAGATGGGATCGCGAGGAGGAGGAGGAAGGTCTCCAGGGTGAGGCGTCAAGCAGGGACGCGACCGACACTCCCCCTTTGCCTTAGGAAATGTCTTTGTTATTTGTCGTTTCTTTTGCTGCTCGACAGTCAGTGGTCGAGTTATTTTGAATGTAAATGACAAACTATTCAGGGAATGAAATTTAAATTTCCGTCGTACTCGTGTTTTGTATATTCAGTAAGTAAATAACATGTCAATTATGAAATTTACTGAGTATAATATAATAGAAATCATGCGACTTAGGCATCTATTGCAGCGCAATAGCTTAGAATGTAAGACATAGCGCTTGTAAATCGTGTAAACAAACATAGGAATGTGCGACCAAAACATACGTTCAGAGTAATAAATTTTTCTAAGTTTAAGAAACTTAGAAAAAAGTCGTGTAGACTTTGCGATCATATGACTAAGTTGTGCGACGAGCTTGAATCGTGTGTCCCTGCAGAAGAATGATCAAGTCGTAGATATGATCGTCTATGTCGGGCGACCTTGCGAATTTAAAGTCACATAGTAGACTTAGTGATTATTGTCGTGCGTTTCTGCGATAAAATAATATTAGAGGTTGGTCGTTGACTAGCCAACAACCATCCGATGCTTAAGTCAGCAATCGTTCGTGATGAGAAATCGTATGAAGGAAGAGAGAGGAGATTAGGATACGTACCTTCTCAGATTTATTTCTTTTATTTGCCCCCTGTCATTTATTATCCTATTCCTTTCTGGAGGAAAATAGGTTTTAAATGACAAATCGACGCAGGGATCTTGGAAAATACCATCTATGTCTGCGTCGACTGTGTTTTCGTGCGACAAGGCAAGATAGTCGGCATACTCCTGTAGAAAAGGCATGAGTTTGTCTTTAAGGATAGGAGGACAAACCTGTCGAAACCTTTTGGTCGTGTTGTGTCTGCTAGACGATTTACTTTTACGACTTCAGAGTGGATTTATAGCAGTCACGAGCGACTTTCGGCTCACTCTTGATTTCCTGGATTCCCCACGGCGTAGGGAACTTCAGAGTCTGATGACACGTCGAGGGAACGGCCTTCATCTCATGGATCCATGGTCGGCCTAAGATTATGTTATAGGTCGACGCACAGTCAATGACGTTGAACTTGGTCTGCTTGTTGATTCCTCCGGCGTAGACTGGCAAGATGATATCTCCATATGTGCTCGTCGCTTCTCCATTGAAACCGACCAAAGTTGTCGAACGTCGGGTGATTTCCAAGCGATCGATTCCCATAGCCTTGATGGTGTCAAGGAAGATGACGTTCGCTGAACTGCCCCCATCGACCAAGACTCGTCGAGTTAAACAATTACCAACCATGAGTTGAATGATCAACCCGTCGTGGTGCTTCTGATACGAGTCGCTGAGGTCGACTTGGTCGAATACGAACTTCATAGCTTCCAACTCCAAATCTCCTCTGGGCCTTGATGAACGCGGAATAGGCCGATCGTCTGGTGCCTGACTGGCGTGACGTTTGGCTGCAGAATATGTCAGACCACACACGTCTGAACCACCGGTGATGCAATTAACGACCTTTGCATGCTCAGGGGTTGACGGTCGACGACCGCTAGCTGGGGTATCGGCGTCATTGATGATATCTTTGAGATTTCCTTTCGGGACATGATATGCTAGCTCTTTTTTAAGGGCTTATGCAATCATTTGTCGCATGACCATGGTCGACATGGAAGTCGCACCATTTAGATTTATCTTTCTTAACATCGTCCTGACCGGACTTCGTTGGCCATCGAATAGTCGCCTGGGCGGTCTTTAGAGCTTCGACCAAATCTTTAGTGGACCCTTTGAATCCGTAAGAGGATATCTTGGGGTATTGAGGAAATTTGGTCGCGGTCTTAGCCTCTGATTTTGTCTTGAATCGGACGTTCGAAATCTGGCGGGCGGGCTCCATTTTGGAAATCGCTTTCGCCTTGAACTCTGGCTTCTTTACGCCTAACGACCTCTTGTCGTCGGTATGCTTGCGACGAAAGGCAGCGTCGTCCTCTACTCTCATATACGCTAGGGTTCAGGCTCGGACGTCTTCGAAATTCTCCAGAGGATACTTAGTCAGGTTAGTGTATAAACCTGAACTGTCGTCCAGACCACGCTTATAGGCTTCGATCGCGGTCTTGATGTCACAATTGCGAATGCTCATCATTTCTGCATTGAATCGATTGAAATAACTGCGGATAGACTCATTGGTCTTCTGCACGACGTAATACAAGTCACTGATCTGCTTCTCCATCTTGCGACTGCTGGCGAATTGCTGGGAGAATTGATTGACTAATTCAGCGAACGACCCGATGGACTTGGGTTTGAGATTAATCATCCATTGGAGAGCAGGACCAGTGAGAGTTGCACCGAAGCTTTTGCACATACAGACTTCCTGATACATGTGTGGGATTGAGATCGTCCACATGAGCTGCTTATACTGTGCGACGTGCTCTGTCGGATCGGTCACTCCCGAGTACTTGGGCGTGAAGGTGGAGACATTGTACTTCTTCGGGACCTCGACAGTCGCGATCTCATCGATGAATGGTGACGCCTGAAATCCTGATCGGGGCTCGACGTTGACGGGCACGGCTGCCCCAGGCAGCTTGGCGAGCAAAGATAGGACGCGCTCGTTCTGATCTTCTAGCATTTTCAATCGCTGGGCGACGGGGTCATTGGGGTTGAGATTTACCCCATGCTTGCGGATTGATTCCTGGGCTGGTGCCATTGACATGCGACGAGCCATTGGCATCTCCGTTGAAAGGAACAAAATACGGTTGCGACCCATTCTGAAATGACTGCGATCCATTCTGCATGGGTGGTGGCCTTATATGCTGAGGAGGGACCGTCCCGAACTGGGGATTTGGATTGAACGGTCCTGGCTACTGGTTTTACATGGTCGGACCTGGATGCTGATTCTGAGTGAACGGACCTGATCCTGGACCTGGATTATGCGCGAATGGTCGAGGACCATTCTGACCGAACGATCTTTGGCCTGGATTCTGAACGAATGGCCTAGGACCACTCTGAGGTCCAAAGGGATTCCTTAACCGTGCGATCTCTTCAGCTGCTCTACGGCTTTGCTCCGCCATGGCGTTGATTTTGATTTCGGGCGACTTCAACCTCCTGGTACATCTGAGCAATGACATGCTGTTGATCTCCAGGGGCTGCCATTTTCCTGCAACAGAGAACAAAGAAAACTCCAAGAAAACCGTTAGCAAGACGCACGTTTGTCGAGGATTTTCTCTAGATGGGGTCCCACGGATGGCGCCAAACTGTTAATGCCAAAAATCGCACTAAAGGGACAACTTAAGGTCGATGTGGACTTTAACAACTAAAGAAAGGAATCTTTCGACAAAGGCGTGCGGCAAAGACAAAAATGTAAATGAGAAAGGATTTGATGACGCAGGAAAAACCTCAACGAGGAAAAAACCTGCGGACGACAGTGGATGTCGTCGCTGCACTATGGTCGCCAATCAGGGGCGATGTCCTTGGTGTTCCGGGTGTCGATCGTACAGAGATTACAATACAAATGAAGGAAAGACTTCGAAATGTAAAGTACAGGTGTTTAGAATGTAAAAACAGTGTGCGTCGTGTGTGAAAACTATGTATAAGCTGTTGGTCGAGAGCAAGAGTCTTGCGTCGAGAGTGATCTTCTATGAATGATCTCTTTGCTTCGAATGAATATTTTTCGAGTGTTTGTGTTTGCTTCTGTTGTTTGATGCTCTTGTTCTATCTCTCTTTGTGCTATTCGGTGTTGATCAGGTGTCTTGAACTGATGATTGAGCTGGGATTTTATAGTCTTCGGATGACTTTAATTGAATCATCAAGATCTTTGATGATTGTTGTAACGGTCGTCGTCTTCAATGTAAGTTTAGATGCTCATAACTGATTTCGTCGGTTATATCCGTTTGTCCATAAATGACTTTGACTCCTGCATTAAACACTTAAACAAATATAACAGTTGTATAACGCGTCAGTCAGTCGAGGTCGTACGGTTTTATGCGACGGTCGAGCGACGTCGAGGTCGAGTGTCGTGAGGAACTCTCGACTTACCTTTTTAGGAGGGATGATGGAGGTTCTTTGGGTCTTCGTCGGGACCTTATCTTAATACAAGGTATAGCTCATGACATGCGTCTTACCTTCTCTGGTCGTGGTCGAGACCTGTGAAATTTTGCCCAAACAGTCGTAAGATTCCTATCGACCGTAACTAATTAACTATCGACAAGCGTTTTCTTTGTGTCTAATTAATGCATGTCAAGTTCATTAAAGAGCAACGGACATAACCAAAGACCACATTCAAGCAAATTAAATGACGAAGACCGTTATTTACATTTATGAAGGACATTAATGACATTGAAGCCTATATAATTCAAGCTCGAAGCTTCGCTCGTGGACACACAAGAATACCCATAAGCATTCTAAAGGCTCTCAAGCGATTATTCAGTATTTCCTTGGAAGAAACTCACGACGAAGTGTTTTCACTCACGACGCACGATAGAATCTTACGTTTAAGTTTATTTCTTCTATTATTGTAATCTATTGTACTCACGACACTTGTTATTAAAGGACGTCGTCCCTGTTTGACGACCATAGTGCACCGTCGACTTCTATTGTCGACCGCGGTGTTTACCCTCGACGGGGTTTTCTGCGTCACCAAATTCCGTTGTCTTTTTCCACTTTTATTATCTATCGTACGATTTTTATCGCGAGATACCATTCTTTAGTTGTTAAAGCTCCACACCGACTTTAAATCTTCCTTTGGACGATTTTTAGCATTAACATTCATTAATCATTTTATTCATCAAACAATATTGATTTTGGCGTTAGAGAAGAATCATATTTTTCTGCTATATTGATTAGCGACATTTTAGAACGATATTTTTGAGGCCCCTCTTTAATTCAAAAAATTTGGTTATTGGCGACAGCGTATCTTTTAAAAGAAACTCAAAAAACCCTGCACTTGGTTGTCGTCAAATCATGGATGGAAAGGTATGTGTGTGTTTATGAATATGGACTCCATGGACGATGATGTTTTGATTCAATTTCTTATAGGTTGGTGGTTATTCATGGTTGTCATATCAAGATGCCTTCAGTTCTGTCATATGCATTGCTTCCGCCATTTGAACACGGTTTGTTAATCTTGTGTGTCCCCTACGCTTCGTAATTTAACTCAATTCGTATACAAAAGTTTTGTACGATTTGTAATCATGTCACAACTAAACAAAAAGGCAATTCCGACGGATTTTTCTGGCAGATTTTCCGTCGAAAACTTTCAGGCGGATTTCCGACTGAAATTAAAAAAGTCAAAACCCGTTGACTTCCGACGGAAATCCCCCGGTAATCCGCCGATTAAATATGGTTTTCGGCGGGTTTCTGGCGGATTCCGGTGGATTTTCAACAGATTTGAAATAAGTAGGTAATTAATTATTTTTTAAATAATCAACGGTTAATATACCAACATTTTCGGCGGATGTTAATTTATTATTTTTCTTAATTAAAATCCGCCGAAAATATGCCCGGAACGGATTATATTTATTTATTTTTTAACTTTTTTTATAAATTTAAACGAAAAATAAATATTTTGAATCCACCTGTAATCCGCCGAAAACCTTTTATATTTTTTTAAACCTTTTTTATAAATTTAAAAGAAAATTAAATATTTCTGAATCCGCCGGAAACTTTTTATATATTTTTTAATCTTTTTTATAAATTTAAAAGAAAAATATATAATTTTGAATCCCCGGAAACTTTTTATATTTTTTAATCATTTTTATAAATTTAAAGGAAAATTAAATATTTTTGAATCCGCCAGAAACTTTTTATAAATTTTAAAACTTTTTATAAATTTAAAAGACATAAATATTTTTTTAATGACCGTCGGAAACTAAATGGTTAACGGCGGATTTCCGAAAGATTTTTTTTTCTTTTGCCATATCTATATTGTATTATAAAGCATTTGAAAAAAAACTCTTAAAAACAACTATTATGTACTAATGATTAATACAAATATATTGTATTATAAAGCTTTTGAGAAAAAACTCTTAAAAACAGCTATTAATGCTTTATGTACTACTATTTAATACAAATCACTTAAAAGTTCTTAAAAACAACTATTAAAACGTTATCTATCGCTTTTAATGCTATCTCTACTATTTTCAGTCCTTATTTCTAATCCTTAAAGTGCTCAATATTTATCTCTAAACCCTTCAACTTTATCAACAAAAAAAAACCCTTCAACCCTTAAAAAAATGGTCATCCGCCTTAAATCCTCATATCCATCACGCGCTAAAAAAAATTACGCTCAAATTCTTTTAACAGGCTCGTGTGATTTCATCTTCATCCCCATCAGGCGCAATTTTTTTTAACAGACTCGTGATAAAGATGATTCTAACTCTGCATCAATTCATCCTCATCCTCATGGGTTCATCCCCATCCTTAAGTTTTTTTTTAAAGTGTATTGGGAATATAAATTAGAGAATATTATATTAATATAATTTGGGTTAAAATCTCTAAAATAGCAAAACTGTTGGAGATGAAGATAACTTTTTTTAGAGATTTTAACTTTTGATTCTCTATTTTAGAAAAATTATAGCAAACATGTTGGAGATGCTATCAAATAACTAATGACTAATCCTATCAAATAACTAATATTTTAATCAATTGTTTAATCCTGTCAAATAACTAATGACTTACATTTCTTGTCCTTTTTTTATGCTATCTTGGACCTGAGTCAACCATCTCAAATTTTATGATCAACCTTAATTCTTTTTCGTATTCACTGGCTTCTTGCGTTTTGTTATTGTTTTGATCGTATTTTGCATCCCAGTGCGCCGCTGCTGAGATTTGTGTTGCATTTGATATTTAGTCTGTTTTATGAACCGGAAGATGTCAAGTTATATGGTCATAAAGCGTATGTGTAAGCAATACAAGGGACATAAGAGTAGACCTTCCTTCCTCTTTTTAGTTTATTTGGTTTAGGATATTCCTATCCTTGTAGGAATTGAATGAACAACTGTTATTGGGACTTTCTTTCCTTCACACTTGATTTCATATTGATGTTGTCTTTCATAGATTTTGAATGTATATTGTGGCTGAAGTTTTATTTCAATGCCTTCAAGAGGATCCGAGAAAGTTGTCAAGTTCTCGAGATTCTTTGTCCGATAACGTTTGAAGTTTGGGAAAATGGAAGGCTTCTGCTTCATAGCATCTGTTAAAATTTGAAGTATGGGGAATTAAATGATGGTTGTAAGGGAACAATATTTGGTTGGCAACTTGATATTAATGGCCAATGTACATGTCATATATTGAATCCTAAATTACTTTGCCAATTTCGTCTTAACTAAATCAAGTGTAATAGTTTTACAAGTATTGTTGATGCAATTATTTTAAATACTTGATATATTTGCTACTTGTCAAACTATCGTTGTGATTTAAGGATTTGCTAATTGACTTATGTTTATTGTTGCTTTGTGATGTTTGACTATTATATGATATCACCTGGTGGAGTTTGTATTAGTGTTGTCGTGTTGCATATGAAGTTTTCGCTCTGAATCTGCATAAGAATTTCTTTTGAACATATATAAGTAACTTAAGATCTAAATTTTGAAGTTGTGATTGAGTTACTCTAAGAGTCTGTTTATCAAACGCTTAATTATCCCGTAAGCGTTTACCAAGTCATATTACATTATTGGATACTAACTGGGCAAGGACTGCGAATTTTACCCGGTAACAGTAATGACAAAGGTCGAGAGTCTTACATGGTAAGTGAGGTGACGAATCTTACCCGATAAGTGCTTATTGGGTACGTAAATTGTTGCGTATGTTGCCGTTTTGATGGGCTGAATCTTACCCGCAAGACAAGTGATAGAGTTGAATCTTACCGGTAAGCGCTTACTGAGTAAGTTTTGCGTAAACAACCCCTAACTCTAACCGCTTATAATGACCATTTTTGCTATGGGCTATTTGCATTTGTTGTTGTATGAGGGCTATTTTCCTTTTCTGTTTCCCTTTTTGTTAATATAATGAATGAAGATTGATAGGTTGTACTTTACTTTTATGGGTGTATTTGAGTACAGCTTTGAATTCATGAGAACGTGTTGGAATAAACTTGGTGTATTTGGGTACAAAATTTTCAATTGCCCCTTTTATTTTAATGGATATGCTTTGTAAATAATCCGTTGGGTTTATACCTCATAATTAATTGGCAAAAAGATGATTTATCTTTCAATTATATATCTTTTGTTTTCACATGTTCTTAGTAAAGTAAACTTTCTAGCTAGGGAATTGTTATAATTAGAGCCATTGGAAATTATCTTCTTGTCATTAGCTAGGGTATAGAGTGTACAATTCCAAGTCTTATATATATTGACGGTTTATGCAAGTATTAGTAGCTATTGTGTTTCAGTGGCAGTAGTTGCATCCCGTTGCATCACACGTGTAGAAAACTAGTAAATTTAAATATATTTAATAATGAATCAAACCAAAATTATTTTATTGTAGAATATATCGGCGGATTTTAATTTTGAAATTAAAATATGTAACATATACATTCGGTTCACATAACGGTTCACAAACACACATACATGTTTGTATTCGTATTGCGGCACGCATGTATGAGTTCACATGTATATACGCTCGGTTCACATGCATACATATATGTTTATGTTTATATGAACAGCGAGTAACATATATACATATATGTTTACGTTCATATGTATAGCGAGTCACATACCTATAACGGTTCACATATTGTTTGGGTAAAAAACCACATCTCACGACCGACGCAAGAAACCAAACGACTTGTTTTATACAACAAGTCTTGTATTAATATAAGGTCCTGTAATCTACGTATGACCATTACCATAGTCGTCACCTAATATGCTAATCGTAAGATACCCGCGACTTACGACCAAGACCCCTGTCAGAATGTACGACCGTCGTAATATTATCCTCGATTGTAGCTTGCTAACGTCCGACAAACGTTTTCTTTGTGTCCCATTAATGCAAGTCAAAGCACATTAAAGAGCAACAGTCATAACTGCAGACCACAATCAAGCACATTTACTATCCAGAACCGTTATCTGCATTTATGAAGGGCATTAAAGAACTCAAAGCCTATATAAATCAAGTTGAAGCCATACTCGAGGACACAGAGGAATTTTCACAAGAATTTCTGGAAGCATTCCCAAAGCACTCAAGCAATCATCCGCATTTTCCTTCGAAGAAACTCACGACGAAGTGCTTTCACACACGACGCACGATAGAATTTTCACGTTTAAGTTCATATTTTCTATTATTGTAATCTATTGTACTCGCGACACTTGTTACTAAAGGACGTCGTCCCTGGTTGACGACCATAGTGCACCGTCAACTTCTATAGTCGACCGCGGTTTATACCCTCGACAGGGTTTTCCACGTCACCAATTCCGTTGTCTCTTTTCGTTTTTATTATTTGTCGTACAATTTTTCGTGAGATACATTTTTTTAGTTATTAAAGTTCCACACCGACTTTAAATCTTCCTTTGGACGATTTTTAGCATTAACAGTTTGGCGCCCACCGTTGGGCCCCATCTAAAGAAAATCTCCGTCAATTATGCTTGGAATTGGATGTTGCACGTGCCCAACTTAATTCCTTGAATGAGCATAATCGTAAGGCAACGGCAGAAATTGCATCCCTGAGAAACCAAAATGGATCGAACTACAACACTGGAAAGCTTTTTGGTCCGCAAAACGGTCAAAATCAGAATCTAGGAGGCTTCTATGCTCCTCGAGGCGTTCCACACCAAAATCAGGGAAACTTTTACAATCAACAAAGTGGTCCGAATCAGAATGTCGGAAACTTCTTTGGTCCTCAGAATGGCCCAAGACCATTCTTCGGAGTTCCCCCACATGATCATCTTCCACCACAGCATCTCAGACCACCACCATTGTTTCAGAACCAAGCGATGCCCATGTTGTCGGCAACGTTTCACAAGATCCCATTCCAAACTCCCTTTATCCCGATCCCGACGATGCTTATGCCTAGCATGCCCGCCTAGTTCACTTTTCCACCGCAAGGGGAAGCTGGTGACTCGACGCATTGAAATGGTTTCCAAGCAATAGTGGGCATGACGACCCAAGATACAGGTTCCATTTTGCGGCAATTGGAGGATCCAATCAAGACGACCCGGTCGCTCAGCGCCTGAAGCTTATACAGGTTGTACCAGTCGACGTCGAACCGCGCTCTGGATTTCAAGCGTCCTTTTTTATCGACGATATAGCTACGGCCGACGTCCCGAATAAGTATAGTATTCCCACCTTCACGCCGAAGTACTCAGGGATCACAAACCCGACAGAACATATTGCTCGGTACAAGCAATTAATGTGGACAGTATGTATACCACACCAATATCAAAAAGTAACCATGTGCAAGAGTTTTCGTGCGACCCTCACTAGAGCTGCCCTCCAGTGGTTGATCAACCTTAAACCGAAATCCATCGGAAACTTCGTTGAGCTTGTCAACCAGTTCTCCCGACAATTCGCCAGTATTCGTAAGATGGAAAAACAAACTAGTGACTTATACTACGTCACTCAAAAGACCGGAGAATCCATCCGAAGCTACTTCAAACTCTTCAATGCAAAAATGATCAGTGTCCGTAATTGTGACATCAAGACTGCGATCGAGGCTTACAAACGAGGTCTTGACGACACTTATGGACTCTACACCGATCTATCAAAGTATCTGCTACTTTGAGGACGTCCAAGCAAGGACGTTGTCCTATATAAGGGTCGAGGATGATGCAACATTTCGTCGAAAGCATTCAGGTGACAAGAAATCATTGAGCGTGAAGAAATCTGATTTCAAGACCAAAGTCGTCGCCAAGACAGAGCCCGCACGCCATATTTCAAATGTCTGATACGAGAAAAAGAAGAAAGTCCCCACCTCTAAGTTCACCCAGTATCCCAAGATCTCGTCTTATGGATTCAAAGAAACTGCCAAAGACTTGGTCAAGGTTCTAAAAATGTAGAGTCGACCATTTGATGGCCCAAGAAGAGCGACAAAGACAACGACAAGAAAGACAAGTCTAAGTGGTGCGACTTCTACGATGATCACGGTCACACGACAGAGGACTGTCTGGCGCTCCGAAGAGAGTTGGCATGGCTAGTCCCAAAAGGACATCTTCAAGGATTAATTGCCAAAGATACGAAAGAAGTACAAAACGCACGACCGCCATCCCTAGTCAATTCTAAGGTTGTAAATTGCATAACTGGAGGATTTGACGTGTGTGGATTAACCTATTCCGCAGCTAAGAGGTACACCAGTCGAGGTCCCGACGATCAGCCTATGTCACGATATTCGAAGTCCAAGCAAGAGCTAGAACCGAAAACTATGCCATTGACGTTCGATCAAAGTGACCTCCAAGAACCATGGCAGAAGCACCACGACAGACTGATAATCTAGTTGACGGTAGGTAACTGTTCGACCAAAAGAGTCTTGGTCGATGGAGGAAGTTTAGCGAATGTCATTTTCCTCAGCACGATCAAGGCAATGGGGATCGACCTGTCGAAAACCACTAGACATTCATTAGTATTTGTGGGACTTAACGGAGACGCAACAAGCACCGACGAGGAGATCACTCTTCCCGTATATGCCAAAGGAGTCAACAAACAAACCAAGTTCAACGTGATCGATTGCTCTTCAGCTTACAATATCATTCTGGGTCGACCATAGATCCACGACATGAAGGTTATGCCCTCGACGTATCATCAGATAGTAAAATTCCCAAAGCCATGGGGGCTCCAGGAGATCAAGAGCGAGCAGAAGATAGCCCGTGAATGCTACAAAACAACGATGAAACCCCCGAAGAAAGACATCTAGCCATTATAGGAACATGCTGATTGTTTCGCTTGGAAGCACGAAGATATGGTCGACATTTGTAACACCCTCAATTTTGGAAATAGCCACTAAATAAAAACTTCGATAAATTTCCTTCTACCAAACCATCAATGGAAATACCTCAACTTTAAAAACATAAAAATTTAACTCAACAATCAATAACTTAAATCACACCAAACTAAGTAAGGTCGGGTGTTACTTAACCAAACTACAAATTGCTATACCAAACACAAATGTGGAAGACTTGACCAAGCTAAGCGTTCCTCGAGCACACAACTAGGACTCCAACTCTTCACAGTGTCGTTAACACTATTTCCCCCAACCGAAACCTGATGCACATGCCGAAAAATAAAAGGGTTAGGCTAACGCCTAGTGAGTTCAAGAGTTTTCGTCACTATATAATAAATAAAACAGGAGAAAGATTTCTCAAATCACGATTGTCAATAAGTAACAGTTTAGAATGTATAGTGATGTCTTTTCCAAAAGTCCCACCTTTGTGATAAACGTTTAGATAAAATAAACCAAAACATGGAACTAACCTCATACTCACGCAAAGCATAAATAGGATAGAAATCCAATTACCAAATACATGGAAGTAGGTGCATCATTCAAGCCTTAATACATGTGGAGGGGATCCAGTATTAAAGCCATCAACTGCAATTACTCATACGATACCAATGATAATAAAGCATGGATATTACTATATTCGAAAATAATGTTTGACAACAACGGGGGAGACTCGTATCCGTTGAGGGTGGAGGAAACACAAAAGTATGCCATCCATACAACGTTGATCGCATGACACTTCACGACATAAAAGCCCACGTGTCCCTACGACTCCATTCCAAGACACCCAAAGAGACAGCTGACCTTAGCAGAATATTAACATGAATACCACCAAAGGCCCATCCAAGCGGGGTTACAACTATGGCATTGCCCAACATGGCAGGGGTCATAAACGACCATCAATCATGATAGCACAACTGGACTCAGCCCTCCTAGTGTACCCTTGAAAAGTAAATGTCATAAAACATGGGTCCCGAGGTCCAACCCCGAGATACCCAATCGAACATTACCAAAAGACTGACTTACGTGCCTATGGATCCAATGAAACACAGTCTAAATCACATAATTCCAAATAAATGACTAATGCACACAAACATGCAATTCTCAAATAAGGTGCAATAAAATGCAAATCATAAATGGTGCCCCATATTGAGTTATTAAAACCGTACAAATGTCCATAAGACTCTTTTAAGTTAAAACCGAGCCAAATTGCTCAAAAACTCAATTAACCATCGAATAACAGTCCTCAAATAATAAAATGCATTTAACCCGTGATTATGAAAACACATACATCAAAGATATGATGAACCCAAGGTCTCATCGTTACTTAAGTCAAATCAGTTTCCAAAGAAACTCATACCCTTAAATTTCTAAAATGCTTCATGACACAATAACGTGCATTTTTCCAAATAGTTTATAAAACCAATTATACTAAAAATGCATAAATCATCGAAAGGCTCCATTTGCACAATAAATCACCAAAAAGACATATTTATGACGTTTACTTGTCAAAATATCTAAAAATCCAAATATGAGCATTTCATACGATTATCAACCTACAGTTACCAAATTTGAAAACTTTGACAAATACTCAACAGATTGGCAAATATCAAGTAAACACATTGTTACTTCAAAAACACACATTTTGGCATGTACATAGTTTTCACAAACCAACTTGAACTCACCTTGCTAGATTTAGGCTAAATCTAGATTTTACCCCAATCTTGAGCTTCCTTGAAGAAACTTGAATCTACAAGAAATTCTTCCAAACCCTAGATCCACAAATTTCCAAACATAAACACACAACCCAAGCACTTAGAATCATTCTCTAAACACTTTTCATCAAACATTCTATTTTAACCAAAACCCAAATTCATAATATCTCAAAAACTCTATATTTTTACCCAATAACTATAGAAACCTTAAATTAAAGAGTTAGAGAGTTTATACCTTTCATCAACAAAAGACTTTATGATCTTCAATCTTCCCTTGAAATGCTAACCTTGCATCTCTATTAAAACTTCAACTTGGGTTCTTAATCATGCCTATCAACTAACCAAATCATATATATAAGATACAAGATGTAAGATCTCTCTCTCTCTCTCTATATATATATATATATATATATATATACATGTATATATATATATATATATATATTCTAAAAACAAGAAATAGCAGCAGCGGTCGGCTGCTCTTGCTGTTGCTGAAAAAACCTATTCTTTGCAAAGGGTGCAGTATTGTTGCTTCCATAAAAATTGACCCTATATGAAACTAATAAACTATGGCAAACTGGGCTATAGAAATGAGCCTTTGGGCCTTAGCCATCACTTGGGCCGAGCTGCTCTTTTATTTAAAAAAATCAAAATTGCTTCCAGCAAGGCTTGATCTCACGACCTACAACACACGGATGTAAGCCCTTTCCAAGCTGCCACAAGTATCTTTTTGTTTATTAAAGCTCCTTGAATTCTTTTAATATTTTCTCCGTCCGAACCGGTATTTCCCCAAACTTTGGCATCCGTTTTGGATCCGATGCAACTCAAATTTGCAAATATTCAAAACACGAAGATTGTAGTTATATGTGTTGAATTTTCAAAGGATATTGAATCACTTAAATAGAGGCCTAGACGAGTGAGATACGCTTCATCTTTTTGCTATATATATATATATATATATATATATATATTGCTCCAAAGTGTTCCAAACCAAAAATACGGGTGTTACAGCATTGATCCAGATGTCATTTCCCATAAATTGAATGTCAATCCATCGTACAAACCTGTAAAGATAAAACAACGCAAGTTCGCCCCGGAGCGGAACAAAGTGAATAACGAAGAGGTCGACAACCCTGCTTAAGACTGTGAAAATCAGAGAAGTGAAATACCCTGACTGGCTGGCTAACGTCTTAGTCGTACAAAGAAAAATGGGAAGTGAAGGGTGTGCATCGACTTCACGGACCTCAACAAGGCATGTCTGAAAGATCCATTTCCACTACCACATATCGACGTGACCGCTGGTCATCAACTTCTGACGTTCATGGATGCCTATTCTGGATATAACCAGATATTGATGCATACTGTCGACCAGGAAAAACCGCCTTTATGACGGATAAAGGTATTTATTGCTACAAAATTATGTCATTTGATCTGAAAAATGCAGAGTCGACGTATCAAAGATTGGTCAATAAAATGTTCAAAGACTATCTTGGCGACACAATGGAAGTATATATCAATGACATACTCGTCAAGTCATGAACTTCGTCATGTTCAAAGAGCATGCACATCATCTTTGTTTGATTCCCGAATTGTTGAAATGGAGCACTTATACGCCAAATTTTCTAAATGTGAATTCTGGTTATGAGAAGTTCAATTTCTTGGGCATGTAGTTTTTTAGAAGGGCATTCAAGTTGATTCGATGGAGATAGAAGCAATTAAAAAATGGGAACCGCTGAGAACACCGACAGTAGTACGAAGTTTTCTGGGTTTAGCAGGCTATTATCGGAAATTTATACTAGATTTCTCTTGTATCGCTACGCCCTTGATCAAATTGACAAGGAAAAATATATAGTACAAATGGAAAGAAAAGAAAAATGAAGCATTCCGAATTTTGAAAGAAAAACTCTGTAGCGCGCCGATTCTGTCACTACCTGAAGGTTCGAACGATTTTGTTGTTTACAGTGACGCTTCCAAGTTATGATTTAGATGTGTGCTGATGCAGCGTGGAAAAGTTATTGCTTATGCTTCTCGACAACTGAAGGATCACGAAAGACAGTATCCTACCCATGACATGGAACTTGCTGTAGTTGTCTTCGCTTAAAGATTTGGAGACATTATTTATACAGTACTAAGTGTTAAGTTTATATCGATCACAAGAGTTTGCAACATCTTTTCGATCAGCGAGAAATGAATATGAGGCAAAGAATATGGATGGAACTGGTGAATGATTATGACTGTGAAATTCTCTATCACCCTGGGAAGGCGAATGTGGTAGTAGATGCACTAAGTCGTCAATAGAAGCGTGGAACAATAAAGACAGTCGCATTACGAGCTAAGCTTCTACCTAAAATCTTCGAAGAATTAAAGAAATGTCAAGTAGAAGCCTTTAAAGAAGAGCACTTGAAACCGGGACGTTCGGAGGGTATATTATATTTACTTGTAAAAGATTATGGTGGGTTATTGTGTTTTGAAAACAGAATATGGTACCTCGTCTGGGTAATCTACGCGAGCGAGTGCTAAAAGAAGCTCACCAGTCGTTTTTCTATTCATCCTGGCACGAATAAGATGTATAGAGACTTACGACAGTTCTACGGGTGGCCGGGAATGAAGAAAGACATTGCTCATTATGTAGGTCGTTGTTCCACTTGTTTGAAAGTAAAGATATAACATCAAAAGCCTTCTTGTCAGTTGCAATCTTTAGAGATACCTGTATGGAAGTGGGATCAAATCACTACATATTTTATTATGAAGCTACCAAGGACTCCGAAAGGGTTTGATGCTATTTGGGTGATCGTTGACAGATTGTCGAAGTCTGATCATTTTCTACCAATAAAGGAAGCATATTCATTAGAAAGATTGGTCAAATTGTACATCGACGAAATAGTGACTAGACATGGGGTTCCAGTGTCAATTATTTATGATCGTGATAGTCGTTTCACTTCGATGTTCTGGAAAAGTTTTCAAAGACAAATGGGGACGCAAATAAAGCTAAGTACTGCATATCATCCTCAAACTGATGGTCAAAGTGAAAGAACGATTCAGACTTTAGAAGATACGTTGCGGGCCTGTATTGTTGATATTTAGGGATCGTGGGATAAGTACTTACCTATGATTGAGTTTGCCTACAATAACAATTATCATTACAACATACAAGCGACACCGTTTGAAGTTTTGTATGGTCAAAAATGTCGAACTCCTCTGTGTTGGAACGAAGTTGGGGAAAAATAACTAACTGGGCCAGAAATAGTGCAGTTAATTGCTGACAAGATTACTCAAATTCGTGAACGACTGAAAGTGGCTCAGGATCGAAAAAAAAGCTTTGCTGACCGACGCGGAAAACCGTTAGAATTCCAAGTTGGAGATCGTGTAATGTTAAAAGTCTCGCCTTGGAAAAGGGTTGTTCCATTTGGGAAACGACGTAAACTAAGCCCAAGATACATCGGACCATTTACAATTACAGGAAGGATCCGAGAAGTAGCTTATAGATTGGAACTCCCATCAGAATTACGAGGTAAACTGAGATCGTTTTCAAGTTAGAAGAAGGTAAATTATTAGACCTTTTTTCTATGAATTTCAAATAAAAGTCTTTGAATGGATCAATAGAAGGTCTAAAAAGTCATTGGCGGGATGGAAGGAGTGACTCGTCGACCTAACAAATACGTAGAAGTCTACGATGCTCCGGTGGATTCTCGGCTGCCGTTTTCTGCAGGTCTACGCATGGGACTGTTGCGAGGTGTAGGACGTTGTTCGTTTGTGCCTTGCAAGTCGTGGTTGTCTTCGTCTTGTTTCGTCCCTTGTTCGGTCTGTTTTTTTGGCGACCTCTCTTCTGTTTTGAGTCCTGTTTGGTTTGTTGTTTGTTTTGGAACTTTGTATTTTTGGTTTTTGTTGGTATAAAAGTGGTTGCTTGTTGATCAAAAAAAATCTTAAATTGATGTGGGATTTGAGAAGTGAAAGATTATAAAGTTTTAGTATTTGTACTTATAAATAAAAAAGTATACCTCTCAAAAATTTAAGAATAACCATAATCAACTTTTTGTCACTTATTCTTAAAATTTTATTTATTCTATTTTATCTAATGTTATCTGTTCTGTTTTGTAGTTCTGTCTACCAAACGCTGAACAGCTGTTCTGTCATGTTCTGTTATGTCATGTCTCGTCCTGTCTTATTCTATCATGTCTGTGTACCAAACGCACCCTTAGTGATAACTAGGGTTGTACGAGGGTTAGGTTGGGCGGTTTTTGACATTTTTCCAAGCCAACCGAATTATGGTGGTTTGAAAATCTCATCCTAACCAAACTCATTCAAAAGTATAACCCAACCCAACTCTTGCGGGTTAGGGCAGGTTAGAAATACACACAAAATTCACTATTGAAATACGACAAATAAAACTAAAAATATACCCAACAAAGTTATTGGTAGTAACTAGGAATGTTAAGCAATTCTTTTACTATGATAATCATAGTCTTTTCCACAATAATTACAAACACATCTAGACTCATTTTTTTAAGAAAAATGATCCCAAACGTTTGAAGTTCTACCACTTTTTTCTTAGAAGTGTTTGGAACGTTTGGTTCATTATTATCTTCAATTTTTGGAGATTTAGGAGAATTTTCCATTGCCCCTATATATAGGAAAAACATGTAAAAAATATTGAGTTTCAACAGTTTCAAAAAAGTATCGAGTTTCAACGACGAACGAGGAAGCAAGTGAGCAACAAGTCCAAGTCGTGTAAATTTTCCTTGACCTAGGTTGATTGAGTTTTGGATTTGGGCTTAAAAGTTAAATTAGACTAATAATACATGCAGTTAATTTTTGGGCTGTAAAATGTATATTAGCGTAAAACAATATATATATATATATATATATATATGCACTTTATTTTTGGGCTGTAATTTATAATGATGTAAATACAATATACATAAGTATAATTTTATTAAAATAATAAATATTAGCGGCAGGTTGGCGGTTTGGGTTGGGTTGAGTTTTTCAACCCAATTTCAACCCTTATAATTAGTTGTTTGACGGTTCGATGGTTCGACGGGTTGGGTTTAATTGAGTTATTAGCGGATTGGGTTGATCAGATTTCGCGAGTTGACGGTTATTTGTACATCCCTGGTAATAACATGTTTTGTGTTGTATATGATGCACACGGTAAGAGGGTATTTATAATTGTTAAATCTGATTATTGATTATTTAGACGTAAATAATTTTATTTGGATAATGAGGTAAAAATTTGCTTTAACAATAACAAGTATCATGTCACTTAATTATCCTTTGTCTTTAAACAACAGATAATAAATTTATTTTACCATCAGTTTCCGGAATGCTCTTTTAATTAAAACATAGAACTAGTACATGGTACATACTGCATCAAGTAGGAGAGAGAGAGAGAGAGAGAGAGAGAGAGAGAGAGAGGACTGAAATAGTACATAGTAAACCCTTAACACTTGGGAATGGGAACCCCACAAGTAGTAGCGACCTTTTTGGCATTGGGAGAGCTGACATACGCCCTCAGGCTTGGGTTCTTCAGGTACTGGCATAAACATGGCCTTTGCTCTTTGATCTTTGAGCAGCATTGCTGTGACGGTGGCGACGATGAAGAAATGGCCGGCGCACATGGCGCCAGCTCTGTTGCGATGCATGTCACCGCCGTGGTCACCTGAGATCTGGCCAACAACATCACCAGTAATGCTGCTGCACAGAGTGCAAGGTGTTTGGCTGCCCTCATTTTTCACTTAATTACTCGGTGGGATTAATAGAATTGCAGAAAGATAGAGAGACTGTGAGGAGTTTGCGTTTCCAATTGGGAATTCTTACGGTATTTATAGAGGAAACCCACCCACCAAAAACAAAAAGTAAAATCCCTCCCATTTTAGAGTTATAAAAAAGGAAATTAATTAAAATGCCACAAGTTTGACAAAACTTACCAAAATAACATAAATCTCTCTCGGTTTGTAAAAATGTCATTTTTTCCTGCGATGGGAGCCCGCGATCGCAGGCCCTTCAAACTGGGAGAGATTTGTGGCATTTTGGTAAGTGTTGATAAAACTTGTGGCATTTTAATTAATTTCCCTATAAAAAATTATATTAAATAAGTAATATATATTGAAAGAGAAAAAAAATCAATAAATCATAAATAAAAATATATTATAATAAGGGTGTTAATCCAAATCGTACAAACTATTCACAACGGGGTTTGTAACTATCTTGATGCGGTTTGCTGTTTTGAGTTAATAAATCCCGGTTCAAACCGCACCACATATTTTATATATTTTATAATTTATAGTTTTATATTATAATATATATATATATATATAGAATAATTTATGTAATATTTTTTGATTTCGTGTTTTTGGTCCAAAGGCCATCATAAATAAACAATTGGTCAATTAAGAGTTGGGGCTTAAGAATTGAGATTAAAGAAAAGGTTGGATACATCACAGCTCACTTGTTTAATTTAGTTTGAAAATTGTTTTACATCTTAGACTATTTTTAATTAACCCATATGTATTTAAGAACGGGATGTACCGGAACTCTTTACTTTTTTTTAATACGACCATTTATCGTTGGTTTTATAATATATTTTTAAATTTATAATTTTTAGATTGTGGGTATAAAATGCGAAAGAGACAAACCGCATAAACCACATGCTATGCAGTTTAAATTATGTGGTATGATTTGCGGTTTGAAAAATTATTTAAACCGCATATGAAATTCGGTTTGTGGTTTAACTTCAACCCGTATAAACCGCACTACAAACACCCCTAATTTATGAGAAAATATAAATTAAGAGGCTGGTTAAAAATAAGTTAGAAAATCTTCGATAAACGAAGCGACTTTTCAAAAAAACTAACTATTAGAGCATCTCCAACAACTTCCTTAAATATTCTCAAAAATGGAGAATCAAAAGTTAAAATCCCTAAAAAAATTACATTCATCTCCAACATATTCCTCATTTTGAAGAAAAAAACAATGATTATAATATTAAAATATTGTATTTATCTATTAAAATATTATTTCTTTCTCTAAATATTATTTTTCAAATATTTCTATTAGTGCTCTCACTAAGCAATCATTTTTTGGGTTAACTCCATATTTGAAGAAAAACTTTCTCTCTCTCTCCTAATTTCTCCATTTTGGATATAGTTTTGAAAAAGCTGTTGGAGTAAAAAACCAACCTAAAATCTTAATATCTCTATTTTCTCTAAAATGAAGAAGCTGTTGGAGATACTCTTACTTTTCAAAGTTTGTTTAAGTTAAAAATAATAAATTAATTTGTTTAAATTTGATAGTGATTGACAACCGATAATTTTTTTTAAATTTGTTTAAATTTGATACTTTTCTGATTTGGTGGTTCAAACTTCAAAGTCCATATCATATTTTCCGAAACTAGAAATTACTTAACTTTAAAGTTTAAATATTTAAAAATATACAACAAACTATAGTAAAAGAGTAGCTCTAAACTTACAACCTATTTTGTAAAAACATAAATATATTTAATATCGATTAAGTAGTTAAGAAAATGAAAGTAAATGAATATCAATTATATAGTCCAAAAATTGAAACACCATATAAATATTTTAGAGTGAATTGCAATTTTGGTCCCTGTGATTATGTGATTTCTTTGAAAGAGGGACTTAAACTTCAGTATCTCAAGAAGTGGTCCCTCGGTTTTGGTATTTGCTGCAAAATCAGGACCCTAACACTAACACCACTTATTTCCTCCATTAGTGCCAGGGGTAGATTCGTCCTTCCACCTTTTTCCCTCTCATTTTAACCACTTTCGTTCTCCCTACCCTTTACGAACCTGCACCCTTTCCTTCCTTCTCCTACTTCTCACTCCCTGGTTTCTTAAAAATCAATTAGACATGGTGGTGTGCTACTGTGGTAGTGAAGCAAGCTTAAAAACAGCATGGACACAAGCAAACCCTGGACGTAGGTTCTATTCTTGTGGAAGTATGGTAAGATCTCGTTTCCTCCATTTTCTTAAGATCCCCTGTTTCCTCCATTTTCTTAAGATCCCCTATTTCCTCCATTTTCTTAAAATTTCTTACATTTTCTGTTTCCTCCATTTTCTTAAAATTTCTTACATTTTCTGTTTCCTCCATTTTCTTAAAATTTCTTACATTTTCTGTTTCCTCCATTTTCTTACAGGGTGGTAGAAGATGTTGTTTTTTTATGGTTTGATCCACCAATTTGTGCTCGGGCTATAGATGTTGTCCCTGGGTTACTGAGGACAAAGCATAAGCTTGAAGAAGTTATCAAAGAAAGAGATAGTGAAATTAAGATATTGCAGTTGGTTTTGGTGCTTAGTTGGTTTTTTTGGGATATGCATGTATTCTTGTATGAAGTAGTCTTAGTTGTGTTTGTTTTGGTGCTTAGTTGTGTTTGTTTTGGTGCTTAGTTGGGTTTGTTTTGGTGGATCAAACCATGTTTGTTTTGGTGCTTTAGTTGGGTTTGTCTTTCTGTTTAAGATCAATGTAGTACATTAGTTAGAATCAATGAAAATGGTTTAATGAAAATATGTGTTTAACATAATATTTGTGTTTGACATAATTTATTGAAAATCTGTGTTTGATTGAACATTGTGTTTGACATAATAAGTACCAACACAATAAGATACATAATATTTGTGTTTGACATAATATACCAACACAATAACATACATATGCTAATAAGCAACACAATAAGTACCAAAACATGAACTTGCATGCCATACATACATATCTATTGTTTGTCAACCATACATACCTACTTATCTTGTCAAATTACATAAGTACCAAAACATTGATTATCAACCATCAACAACTACCATAAACACATAATCATAAGTAGCAAAACAACCACCATAAACAGATAATCATAAGTACCAAAGAACCATCATTGTTTATCAACCATCAACCACCAAGCCCTTGGTTCACAGCAGGCTGTGAAACTCCCCCATTCCCCTGACATGTCTTGGAATTATGCCCCAACTGCTTACACCTAGCACAAGTGACTATGATCCCTTTCCTTGATAGTTTTCCATCCCTCTTCTGGCTCTGAGTTTGAGACATCTCTTCAGCAGTCTTCTTCCTCTTTTTCTTTGGCCTGCCCACTTGTATATGATGATCTGGTAGAACCAAAGTGGTCATGCAGTTTGCTTTGTACCAAAGCATGCTTCCATTGATTGGCTCAATCTTGAAGCTGTACATCTCCCTCCATGTGCTAAGCCTGTATGATTGGTCCACCCATGATTCAGGGTCCTCATTCTGTCCATTTAATGCCATATTCCAGTTAGTAGCCACTGCATGTTTACAAGGAATTCTTGTTAATTCCCACCTTCTACAAGAGCATGTCCTTGCTCTAACATCAACTATGCATTGGTCATTCCAAGGTCCAGACACCTGTGTTGGTTCCCGTTTTGCTTTAAACAAGATTATCAGATCTATTAGTTCGAGTTTATGTTTGATGCAGAAGCGTATTTGAAGAACTAACAGATATGTTTGATAGATTTAGAACACAATATAAATAAACAGTGAACAAGAAATAATATCTCAAAGTTTACTGAATATATATATATATCAAGAACAGATTTAAGAACGGTGAGTATACAAAGCTTTAAACAGATATGACTCTAAATGTGCATAAGCTATGTGTTCTTGATGTTCGATTGAAGTGTTCTTGTTTTTCTGTTTTTGTGTGTTGTTGTCTTATGTTATGTTAGGAAGAACTCAACATGAGTCTTCCTTTTATACTACTCTTAGAAGACTATGAAGTAGGTCACTGTTCCTTTTACGACATAAATAGTAAACTGGATGGTGTGAGCAGTTGTTTGAGCCATGCGCATTTAATGGAGCAAATGTACTTTTGGTAAATGCATTAAATGGCGCAGACGTCTATTTTGTACCATGCCCTATTGAGTCCACTCAGAGTTTGACACGTGTTGAAGTTGGACAGGGCAAGTTGCCATGCAAGTTGATGAACAAGTCTTGGAACAGTAGCAAGATATTATAAATATCTTCCTAGTCTTTTGAGGACCACAGAGGCTCTGTAATGTGTTACAGAGGTTCTGCGGTCTGGTTCCTCTGTAGAGTAGTCTTCACCGGATTCCGAGTCTTTGGTTGTTTACTTCTGCAGAGCTTCTGTCAAGGGTGGCAGAGGTTCTGTGGCTCGGTCCTCTGTGAGAAGTCTTCTTGGTTCCTTGTCTTCTGATGTTGTCCGCAGAGGCTCTGTTATTGGTAACAGAGGTTCTGCGGTCTTGGTCTTCTGAAAGCGTCCTTCTGTAGTTTCCTCGGTCTTTGATCACTCTTGATCAAACTTCCTTTGATTCTTCTGAGATGCCCGGCAGAGCTTCTGTTGTACTCAGCAGAGCTTCTGTGGAAGTTCTTCTGTACTTGGCCATTTTTCAATACTTCTAATATTTCAGAATATTGGAGCTAACAATCTCCCCCTAAGTATTGAAAAATAAAAGGTTGAATTTATGCATTTTAACCTAAGTAAAGAAGAGGTTAAACAATACCTCAGAAGATTATTTCTTTCATTTGAAATTTATGCCAGAGGCATTTACATTTGAGTACACAGAAATAAACGTTGACAGAGATTCTTTGAAGAGACTCAGATTTTTGCATTTGGGAAGTCGTCGAACTTTCTGTTGTCTTTTCCTACTTCCTTGAGTTCTTCATAGAATTTGTGACAGAGATTTCGTAAGCCGAGTGTAGCATCAATCTCTTTGATCATCATCAGAGCAGATTATTCGTTCATAAGCGTCCTTCTGTAGTTTCCTCGGTCTTTGATCACTCTTGATCAAACTTCCTTTGATTCTTCTGAGATGCCCGGCAGAGCTTCTGTTGTACTCAGTAGAGCTTCTGTGGAAGTTCTTCTGTACTTGGCCATTTTTCAATACTTCTAATATTTCAGAATATTGGAGCTAACAACCTGTGACAACAAAAATATCAGAACTATATCATGTAGTAGTAAAATTATGCTAAATATCATAATTATGTAGTGGCACCATACCTGGTACCTATCTCCTCCATTATACACCACCTGGTATTTGCTTGCTTCTTTCTTCACTGACTCCATTATCTTGTTTGCAGTTGGGGTCAGTGGTCCATCACAACCCTCAATCACTTTTAAAACATTTACAATTCTCTTCATAAGATACACCCTAATGTACTCCAAGCAAGAATGAATTGGTTTGTCCCTAGCATCAATGATTTGAGTACACAGAAATTAACGTTGACAGAGATTCTTTGAAGAGACTCAGATTTTTGCATTTGGGAAGTCGTCGAACTTTCTGTTGTCTTTTCCTACTTCCTTGAGTTCTTCATAGAATTTGTGACAGAGATTTCGTAAGCCGAGTGTAGCATCAATCTCTTTGATCATCATCAAAGTAGATTCTTCGTTCATAAGCTCTGTTGCTTTATTCTCCTCTAGTTTATTTCTGAACATGTTCAGAGTATGGGTTGTGTACTTCTGACAGTCCATTGTCACAAACAGTTTCAGTTGATCAGCAGGATTCTTGAATACTAACCCGTACCTTGGAGTTTTGATGATTGAATTGGGTATGGCATTGGGTGGGCAGAAATCCTCTGGTGGTCTGATACTTAGAGTAGTTATGCCCAGATCGATGGCTAGTTGAATGTCGAGCATGCTGTAGATTAGGAGCTTTTCACGCATCGCCTTTCTGAGAACTCGATAAGACCTTTTGTGGCAGTCGTCATTGAAGTTGTCTTTCGTCCATTGCAGAAGGTCAGGTAAGTCATAGGGATTGAGGTTTCGGATATCAGCATCAGAGAATTGATTCTCTGATCTGTCAGACCTTTTGACTTTCCAGATTGTATACACCGTATGAGGATAGGTTCTCATTTTAGAGTATTTGCAATAGATTACCTTCTTTATTTTGTGAATGGAGTAAACTTGATTGACTGGTTTTGACTTTGTAGAGGTGAAGATTGCATCGAATTCCTCTCTTAGCTTCTGATCTCGGACATGGGCTGGCAGATCGCTCTGGAATTGCTGTCTGTAGAGATAACTGTAGACTTGTTCTTCCATTTGTTCAATGGTTGAAGTAGATCTTGGAATTGGTCTCCTTAGCTCATCCATCTTTCGAGTGATGTCTGCTACTCTACCTTCTGTTACCTTAGCTGTGGGATCTAGGGTTGGGTTTTCTGACAGAGGATTCAAGTTGAATGCCCAGTCTTCCTCTTCGGGTTTAGGAGTGACGAAGGCATTAAAAGCACCTTTCATCAATTTCTCTGTAGCAACTGGCATCTTCTTCTTTGGCTCTTCTTCTGTCATTATTTCCTTGCCTTTATCTTTTGGCTTTGAGGTTTCAGATATTGGGTTTTGGATTTGTGTGGGTGGAACCTCTGTTGATTTGACAGTTGGAGGTTCTGTGGGTTTTGGGGTTGTATGCTCTGATGTTTTGGTTGTTGCCTCTGAAGGTTTTGATACTTCGGGTTGTGAGGTCTCTGTTGGTGAGGAGTCTTCGGGTCTTGGAGGTGGAATGTCAAAACGCTTTGCTGATTGAAAAGCAGATACAAATTCCATTCTGCGAAGAATGAACTCTGCAGAGCGTTTTGGTCTTTGGGGTTTTCGAGCTATGGTTTTGACTCTAGTTCTGCTCGGGATTGGTTTTGAGGTTGGTGTTGGTTCTTTGGGTGAGGGTGGAGTTTGTTCTGAGGATGAGGATGCAAGATTGATTATCTTAGGTTCTGTGGTTGGTGCATCCTCTGGTGAGATAGAGGTGTTTTGCCTCTGTTGTTTTCCCTTCTGGGTTTCTGTTGTAGAGGGTTCTGCTGATTTCTCTGTAGTTTTTGCAGAAGCAGCCTCTGTAGTTTCCTTTGTTTTCTCCCCCTCAGGATGACCAGATGCTCCATCATCAGGATCATCCTGCCTTCTTTTAGTAGTAACTTCTGTTCTGCAGGTGTCTTGAGCTGCTTGCCTTGCTGCATTTTTCTTCATTGTTTCAAAGTAGATTGCGATCGAAGTTTTGAAGGCTTTGGTCGCACTTTTCTCGAACTCTGCAGCGGTTGTTTTGGCAATGTTAGTGGTAGAGGCGATGGCAGCAGCAGCAGAAGTTTCTGTAGTTGACTTCATTTCTGCAAGGGCTGTTTTAACCTCTGTGGATAAGGTATCCACTTTGGTATTTAATCCTGTAAGCGCGCCTGAAGTTGACTCTGTAAAAGACGTGAATGAGCTTTGCAACTCATTCAATGTTTGAGTTACAGAGGTTACAAAGGCTTGGAACTCATCCTTCGTAACATGTTCCTCTTGGGTAACCTCTGGAGGAACAACTCCTTCTCCAGAGTGAATCCCTGTTCCTGGGACACCTTCGTTCACCATTGTTTGTACGTTGGGGGTGGAAGGATTTCCATCTGATCCTTGAGAAGAAACCTGAGTTTCAGTCTCTACAGAAGTTCTGCGAAGAACATTGTCCAAATCCACTCCAGAGGTGGGTATCGGAATATTCTTCTGTTGACTCGGAGACTTGTCTAGAGTCTCTTCGTCATGGTGCTCTCTACTTCTCTCTGAAAGAAGTTTTGGCCCTATATTGTGCGTGTCAGAGGAAACGAATTCCTCTGTAGGGTGTTCTAGTGTGATCTGGGGCGATTGATCACGAACTATAGGTGAGTCTCTCTGAGGAGACTCCCTAGGAATGGATTCCCCGGCTTCTGTGGGCGCAGAAGTCGAAAGAGTGACTTCTGGCTGTTTGGTTTGGGTAGGGATCGAGTTGTGCGACTCTATTTCAATGACACCTTCTGCAGCTAGACCTGCGGTGTCAGATGTGTGGGTTGCACTGGGAGGGGTTGAGGGATGTGTGCCTTCTGCAACTTCGGCATCTTTTGCTTTCTCATTTTCTTTTCCTCCAGACGTTTCTACCCTATCCTCTAAACCTATTTGCACCTCTTCTTCTGCAGTCTCTTGTCTTGGCAGAAGTGAATTAAGAACCTCTGTGAAGATTTGAGTTTGCAGAGGTGGTTCGATTCCTTCTGTTATTGTTTGCAGAGGAGAAGATGGTTTCTTCTTCTTTGATTTCCTCTTCTTTGGTTTTGGTGCTCCCTCCTCTGTAGATTTTGACTTTCTTTTTCTTTTGGAAGAGGGAGG
This sequence comes from Saussurea involucrata, assembly GCA_033807775.1. Lineage (NCBI taxonomy): Eukaryota > Viridiplantae > Streptophyta > Magnoliopsida > Asterales > Asteraceae > Saussurea > Saussurea involucrata. Next base: position 115,805,805 of record CM066315.1, read on the forward strand.
GGCAGAGGGACTTTGGATTTGTGGTGGAGATGAGGGTTCTGTGGGATGTTCAGTGGGTGGAGAAGATGGTTCTGCAGGAGTTTGTTGGATAGCAGAAGCAGAGGCAAGTTGTTCCTCTGTAGGGGTCTTGGTTTTCTTTCCCTTTTTCTTCTTCTTCTCTTTAGATCCCTCATAAGACTTCCTCTTTGAAGAATAGAGGTCTTTCCTTATATCTCTGAAGTTCTTCTGGTTGGCCTTGTGTTTAGCCAACTTTATCTTCCATTCTTCTTCTGTAAGTCTCTCTACTACATTACCTCCCATGGGCATTCCTATACGCGGGGGTGTTACAGAACTGGGTTCAGGAGTTCTGTAAACGCGTGTGTACTCACTAACTAGTTCTTCATCACTAGCATAACCTAACATTACCTTTGATAGTGGCCTGATGTGTGGGTAGCCATCCTCATGTTCTGTAGGGGTGTTCTTGGACATAGGAAATTGCTTAGGTTTGGGACCGTCCATTTGCCATTTTTGGATAAGGAGTAGGGGTTCGAAAAGTACACTGAGGATTCGCTGGAACTGCAGTGGGGGTAACCAGTTGTGATCAGACATTTTGGCTTTCTGGGAGGCGATTTTGCGATCGATGGTGTTGATGATCTCTTGCATCATTATGGTGGCATAATCTAGGGGTAGATCATAGTACACACCATACATGATTGAGAGAATTTGAGGTGAGCTTTGATCGATGCTTCCGATTTTGCCCGTGAGGCAACGATTTAGGATGGAGAATAAGGTATTCCACAGAGGAGGTAGTCTTGCTCTGCGGAAATCGTTCCTCTTTTTCAACTGTTGGTTGTACCCTAACATGTGCAGAAAGTCGACAAGTTCTTCATTTGTTGGTTGGGGTGCATACTTTTTGATTCCCATGAGTCCTCTTGTTGGAAGGCCAAATTCTAATGAGAACATGGTGCGATTGAACATCAGTTCAAGGCTCTTACTTTGGTCAGGTTTAGAAATGTAGCCTCTGATCAAATCGGTGTCAGCGTCATAACGGCAAGATTTCCAAAACTGATGTAGGTAACGTACTGGTATTTGTTCAACGGTTTTGCTCAAAAGAGGGTAAAGAAAGTGGTTCTCTAGGATGTTTAGCAGGATGGCATGTTCTTTGCCAAATGCCGTAGGAGAAGGAACAAGATAACAGTTGTTCGATTTAATGGGAAGGGTTTGCTCGAAATGGTCATTTGAGAAAAATTGTTGCAGGTGGGTAGTGGGTACGAAGGATGCCTCGTCGCCGGAGTCATGTCTGTCGGCATCGGCGGCGATGTGTGGGTTGTGGGAGTGCTCAGAATGCACTGGAGAGGATGTCGGAGAGTTCGTTGGTGAAACGTGAGCAGATTTGGAACTGGAAGCCATTTGTAGGTTTTGAAAGTTCTAGGTTTTCAGAAAGAAATAAGCAAGTTCGCCGGAGAAGATGAGAGAATAGTAAAGTTTTGAAAGTGATTTTAACTTGGGTTTTATACTGTGGTAACGGATAGAATTCGGAACGGTGAAAATGTGAGAAAGTTAATAAAATTTGAGGTCCACACTCGAGTTCATTCGGCGTGGTGCAAGTTTCTAGGACGACGTGATATGTACGTCAATGAAAACTTGACACGTCATCAATGTCAGTGACGACGAGACGTCGTGGGCGGCCACATTAAATGAAAAACGCGTGGGTTTTAAATTTTCACCACAGAAAAGTTACCGTTACAGGTACAGAAATTCCCAAGTGGAAATCTTTACAGAAGCTCTGTGGGTACAGAAGCTCTGTGATTTTGAAAAACGTTTATCTCTGTAGATTGTATCTTTAATGAAAATCGTTTGAAAAACACGGAGAGGATCAATAAATTTTTAGTAGAGAAATTATCCTACAGAGGTTTTTGGACCTCTGCCAGAGCCAGCAGAGGCTCTGTGACAGGAAATTTCTAATAACTAATAATTTATAAACATTTTTAATCATCCAAGTTTTTGATCAGTTTTAACAATGTATTTAGGACTTATTTGAAAGTTGGTGTCCTAGAAAATTGTAAATCTCAAAGATTTTGTGCAGCAGAAGTCATTTGAATGATTTGAGTGATCTACAGAGGTTCTTTGGTTGAAAGAACTCTGTGGCTTATGACTTCTGTGCGAGATACCAACCTATTTCTTTTTGATCGGCGAATGTGATCTCTTCTGTCGCATTCTTAGCTCCCCCTTGAATTATGAATCTCTGTAGATTCAGCAAGGTCTCCTTTTTCGCTCCCCCTTGATCTAACAACCTCTGTAGGATTGATCTCTGTGGTTTGAAACCTGCCTTTTTATCTCGTGAAGCTTGTACTTTTACCAAAAACGTTTGAAAAACATTGGAGAGGATCGATAAATCTTTAGTAGAGAGAAATTATCCTACAGAGGTTTTTGGACCTCTGCCAGAGCCAGCAGAGGCTCTGTGATAGGAAATTTCTAATAACTAATAATTCATAAAACTTCTTGATCATCCAAAGTTTTTATGTTTTTAAACATTGTTTTTAGGACATATTTAGAAATTTTTGTCCTGGAAAACTGTTTTAGAAAAAGATTTTGTGCGACACATACCTTTTAGAGTGTCTAGTTTGGACGACAGAGACTCTTTGTTGATCATAATCCTCCTTTGGCTCCCCCTTGAATGATCAACCTCTGTAGATTAATTTGAGGTCTCCTTCTGCTCCCCCTTGACCTATGCTTGAATCAATAGAGATAAATATTGCACAGAACATTGGTCAACCTCATCCGAGGTTCTGTGGAGATTGTCATAGGCTCTGAGCAATTCCACAGAGGCTCTGTGAAGTATAGAATCTTTGAAGGATGAGTCTTAAACAAAGTGTTTAAGAGTCATAGTGTATTTTGAAGCCTGAGTCCTTAATAGAAGTATTAAGGAGTCCATTGTTTGCTGAAGAGTGAGTCCTGATCTGTAATGGTCAGAAGTCATTTTCTGATGAAGCTCGAGTCTTAAACTGATTTGTTTAAGAGTCTTTTTCACTAAAGTGCGAGTCCTAAACTGATGTGTTTAGAAGTCCTTATCTACTGAAGAGCGAGTCCTGATCTGTAATGATCAGAAGTCTGTGTACCTGCAAGACAGATCAAAGAACTTTTGGTACCCATATCCAAATGGGTCCTTTTTTGTTAGGATTTGGAGCTGTCTTTAGGTCCTCTGGTTTGCCAATCTCTGTTGATTTTCCAACTTTCTTTCTATGACCTTTCTCATTTTGGGTCTTTGGATTTTTCTTTTGAAATGACCCATTTTGTACACAGAAAGATTTAGAGAAAAGGTTTCTTAATTGAAGCAGAAGATCAAAGCATTTATATGAATGAAAAGATGAAGGCTTTGTAGAAACAAATGGTTTTGGAGCATTTTTGTCAGGAATAGAGTTTTTGACTTTCCAAACCATTTTCATCTTTTTGTAAACAGGATTATTTGAATTTTTAGCACAAGAGTTTGCTAAGACAAGGTTCTTAAGCCTTTTAGCTAAAACATCTTTTTCTTTAAGGTTTAAATCAAATTTTCTTAGAAGATCTGATTTATACCTCTTCTCCAACATAATCTTGTTTGACAAATCGGATAGTCTCTTTGTTAAATTTGACATTTCAGCTTTAAAGACCTTTCTTTCCTTCTCAAACTTGTCTTTCAAACACTTTGTTTGAAATCCTTCTCTCTTCACCTTTTCAGACTCTTTTCTTTCAAAATCCTGCTCTTTCCTCTCTTTTTCAAGAGATTTCTGTAATTTTGAGATTTTGAAAGAAAGTTCCATATTCTTTGTCTCAAGAAGAGTTTTCTCTTTTCCAAACTTTTCATTTTCACTGATTATAAGTTTTTCAAAGTTGGAAATCAGTTTAGAAAAGTTTAGACACTTAAGCTCAAGGCTTTTCTTCTCTTCTTTAAAAACAGTCTTAACTTCCTCAAACTTCTCTTTCTCCTTTTTACCAAGCTCTTCTGACTCAGATAGTTTCCTTTTTAGTTCAAGATTTTCACAGTTTAGGAGTTTACCTGATTCTTCAAGCTTGGCAATGTTGTCTGAGTTAATAAGAATGATCTTGTTTCTTTCCTCTAATTCTTTCTCAAGAGAAGGAATTATTTTCTTAAAATTTGTGCTGAGTTTGAAATAATAATGAAAATCAGCATCAGCACTAAATTTTAGTCTTGACATATTGAATGAAGTTTTTAACGAAAGAAACAGTTTCTAGGATGTTACCAGATCGAATAAATCGAAAATGGCGGTAAAACAGAATCTGTTTGAAGGAATGAAGAATAGGTTAAGAACAGACAGTTTCTATCAAGAATCTTGTCTAAACGAGGATCACTTGATATTGAAAACCAAGCTTTGCTATGATACCAATTGTTGGTTCCAGTTTTGCTTTAAACAAGATTATCAGATCTATTAGTTCGAGTTTATGTTTGATGCGGAAGCGTATTTGAAGAACTAACAGATATGTTTGATAGATTTAGAACACAATATAAATAAACAGTGAACAGGAAATAATATCTCAAAGTTTACTGAATATATATATATATCAAGAACAGATTTAAGAACGGTGAGTATACAACGCTTTAAACAGATATGACTCTAAATGTGCATAAGCTATGTGTTCTTGATGTTCGATTGAAGTGTTCTTGTTTTTCTGTTTTTGTGTGTTGTTGTCTTATGTTATGTTAGGAAGAACTCAACATGAGTCTTCCTTTTATACTACTCTTAGAAGACTATGAAGTAGGTCACTGTTCCTTTTACGGCATAAATAGTAAACTGGATGGTGTGAGCAGTTGTTTGAGCCATGCGCATTTAATGGAGCAAATGTACTTTTGGTAAATGCATTAAATGGCGCAGACGTCTATTTTGTACCATGCCCTATTGAGTCCACTCAGAGTTTGACACGTGTTGAAGTTGGACAGGGCAAGTTGCCATGCAAGTTGATGAACAAGTCTTGGAACAGTAGCAAGATATTATAAATATCTTCCTAGTCTTTTGAGGACCACAGAGGCTCTGTAATGTGTTACAGAGGTTCTGCGGTCTGGTTCCTCTGTAGAGTAGTCTTCACCGGATTCCGAGTCTTTGGTTGTTTACTTCTGCAGAGCTTCTGTCAAGGGTGGCAGAGGTTCTGTGGCTCGGTCCTCTGTGAGAAGTCTTCTTGGTTCCTTGTCTTCTGATGTTGTCCGCAGAGGCTCTGTTATTGGTAACAGAGGTTCTGCGGTCTTGGTCTTCTGAAAGCGTCCTTCTGTAGTTTCCTCGGTCTTTGATCACTCTTGATCAAACTTCCTTTGATTCTTCTGAGATGCCCGGCAGAGCTTCTGTTGTACTCAGCAGAGCTTCTGTGGAAGTTCTTCTGTACTTGGCCATTTTTCAATACTTCTAATATTTCAGAATATTGGAGCTAACAATCTCCCCCTAAGTATTGAAAAATAAAAGGTTGAATTTATGCATTTTAACCTAAGTAAAGAAGAGGTTAAACAATACCTCAGAAGATTATTTCTTTCATTTGAAATTTATGCCAGAGGCATTTACATTTGAGTACACAGAAATAAACGTTGACAGAGATTCTTTGAAGAGACTCAGATTTTTGCATTTGGGAAGTCGTCGAACTTTCTGTTGTCTTTTCCTACTTCCTTGAGTTCTTCATAGAATTTGTGACAGAGATTTCGTAAGCCGAGTGTAGCATCAATCTCTTTGATCATCATCAGAGCAGATTATTCGTTCATAAGCGTCCTTCTGTAGTTTCCTCGGTCTTTGATCACTCTTGATCAAACTTCCTTTGATTCTTCTGAGATGCCCGGCAGAGCTTCTGTTGTACTCAGTAGAGCTTCTGTGGAAGTTCTTCTGTACTTGGCCATTTTTCAATACTTCTAATATTTCAGAATATTGGAGCTAACAACCTGTGACAACAAAAATATCAGAACTATATCATGTAGTAGTAAAATTATGCTAAATATCATAATTATGTAGTGGCACCATACCTGGTACCTATCTCCTCCATTATACACCACCTGGTATTTGCTTGCTTCTTTCTTCACTGACTCCATTATCTTGTTTGCAGTTGGGGTCAGTGGTCCATCACAACCCTCAATCACTTTTAAAACATTTACAATTCTCTTCATAAGATACACCCTAATGTACTCCAAGCAAGAATGAATTGGTTTGTCCCTAGCATCAATGATTTGCCTATTGAATACCTCACACATATTATTTAGAAGCACATCAGAGTGACATCTACCTGTATGCATCACCAAATTAGTTAGTCCTACAGTGTATGCTACCTAATTAGGATAGGAATTAAGACACTATTTACTTGTGAAGTGTGATCTTCTCCAATGTTGGGGGGGGGGGGGGGTATGTTATTCAACCATGTATGACAATCCTTATTGAATGTTTTTAAGTTCTCCATTGCTGATCTAAATTGGGGGACTGTAGGAGTTGTTGCACACTTCCATAAAAGATCTTTGTATGCCTTACCTTTCCAGCGAAGCTTCATATTTTCTTGTATGTGCCTAAGACAGTATCTATGTTCAGCATTTGGAAATAGCCTTTGAATTGCTGGAAGAATGCCTTATATGCAACAGAATTAAGACATAAGTAAGCTAATTAAGACATAAGTAAGCTAATTAAGACATAATTAAGCTAATTAAGCTAATTAAGACATAAGTAAGCTAAGTAAGCTAATTAAGACATAAGTAAGCTAATTAAGTCATAAGTAAGCTAATTAAGACATAAGTAAGCTAATTAAGTCATAAGTAAGCTAATTAAGCTAATTAAGCTAATTAGGACATAAGTAAGCTAATTAAGACATAAGTAAGCTAATTAAGTCATAAGTAAGCTAATTAAGACATAGGCTAATTAAGACACAAATATGCAAGAGAATTAACACATAAGTAATACCTTTTTCCTATCACTGATGAATGTGAAGTTGGAATTGGCTTGAAGACCAAGGTCATCTCCAAGGTACTCTAGGAACCACTGCCATGAACTTGATGATTCAGACTCTACCACTGCATAAGCCACAGGGTAGATGCCATGGTTGGGGTCAATACCTACTGCTGTTAATACTTGTCCAGGAAAAGGCCCCTTCATAAATGTGCCATCTAATCCCAACAAATCCCTTCTACCAGCTCTAAAACCACTTTTCAAAGGTCCCAAACATATGTAAACCCTTTTGAACTTTCTAGTATCACTCTCAGGGTTAGCATCTGCCTCAACCTCCAATTTGACAGTCGTATCTGGGTTGCACCTTTTCACCTCATTTAGGTAATCCCTCAACTGACTATACTGTAATTCTTAGTCCCCCCAAATCCTCTTGTTGGCTAGCTGTTTTACCCTCATTGCTTTGGAAGGTGATACATGAATTTCAAACTTCTCAGACAAATGGGATTGAATTGATCTCAAGGGCATATTTGGATCCAGCTTCAGATGCTCTGTGATATGTTTGGATAGATAACTTGCAGTTGCCATACCTACCTCCCTTGTTTGGAAACATTTGTGAGTGGAGAAATAGGTTTTCACTCTCCACGTTGCTTTCCTTTTAGTAGTTGAGAGGTACAAAACCCATGGACAACTAGGCCCATTGGACTTTCTCCATCTACTCTTTCTACCATATCCAGGCCCATTGGGCCCTGTTTCATCCTTTAAGTTAGGCAGTAAACCCCTGCAAACTGCCCTTAGCCTAGTTGCATCATTCTTCACCAGAACTATGTCTCTTCTACTCTCAGTTGCATACTCCTTGATTAAAGACTGGATTGTGTCTTTGTTACCAAATGACTATCCTATGTAAAAGTCAACACCCTGCCCCTTACAACCTCTATGGCTAACTCCTTTGAATTGACTGGCTAACTCATCTTCAGGATTAAAGTTGTCAATGTCAAAAGGATCTACATCACCATCTACATTCGGGCTTTCACTTTCTTCTCTACCTACTCCCATCCACTATCCATGTGTATCCACATAATCATGTATTGATAAATCAAATTCATCAATTGAATCATAGCAATTGCTATCATGACTCTCAATAACCCCATGGTTGCCACTCTCATCAACATCATAGTTCAAGTCCAATCCATGGTTTAAATCAAGGCCATTGTTCAAGTCAACTACATTGTTCAAGGCCACTACATTGTTCAAGTAAACCCCCTGAGCTTGTCCTATTTCTGGTAAATTAGATTCCAGTCCAAAAAAAGGCATTGAGGAAAAGTGCAAATTATCAAAACTTTCATTCAAATCTATTACATCATCAGTGTTTGCTTTGGCATGTTCTATGAAAACTTCAATCTCTTTGACCCCAGGGACATACTTTTTCAAATTTAAAATATCCTCTTCATTGCTTAAAGGTTGCAACCCATTATCAAGGTCAGTGGATGGAATCAAGAAATTGTAAAACATTACGTCCTCCTGTTTGTAACCTAATTCTTTCATGATATTGTGGAAATGATGAACTGTGAGGTGATTAGTGTTTATCAAATCAACAAAATCAACCTTACCATGAATGTATCTCCTTCCAGGAGTATCTGTGAACAAACCTCCATGGTTGATTTTTGCTGTTATCAAAGTTGGGTAAATATCTATCACAAAAGAAAAGCAAAATCAGGTTACAAAATGCATGTAGTGATCAACTGGTGTAAATACTCAAAACAGAGCATAAGAACTTACTATAAACATTTGTCGGAGTCCAATCATCATCTAACTCGGTTCTTAAAATCCACGATGATGACATTGTGTTCTTGATGATTATCCGAATGCCTTGAGTGAATGTGTGTGAGTGAATGTGTGTGAGTGAGAGTGAGAGTGAGAGTGTGAGTCAAAGTTGGTATACAAATCGGTTCGTAACTTGAGGTGTTTTGTTCAAATGAGAGGGAAAAAGGTGGAAGGATGAATCTACCCCTGGCACTAACGGAGGAAATAAGCGGTGTTAGTGTTGGGGTCCTGATTTTGGAGCAAAATTGGAAACTGAGGAACCACTTCTTGAGATACTGAAGTTTAGGTCCCTCTTTCAAAGAAATAGTATAACCACAAGGACCAAAATTGCAATTCACTCAATATTTTATAATGGTACTTATGCGTTTTAATATCCAATATTAATGTTAACGGTGACGATGAAATCTTTATAACGTGTATTTTATTAAAAAAAACATATTCATTTTTATTCTAAATATTAATATGAGTATAATTAATTAATGAAATTTCATTAAGTTCAAAATGAATATATAAGGATGCGTTTGGTACACTGAACATGATAGGACATAACAAAATATGAATCACTATTCCACGTTTGTCAGGGTTTTTTTTATGTAGAACATACAAAAATAAAGTGGAACCAAATTGGAACAAACCTATTCCACCAAACGCCTCATTCCACCACCCCATGGAATAAGTTAGAATAAACTTATATTTTACTAATACAACCTTAAAATAAAATAAAATTCTATTTTAAAACATCAAATACACATTCTTTATATATATATATATATTGTATTTTATGGTCTTTAAATTTTCACTTTAATGTCCTCAAAATATTATTTTTATATTGTTTTTATGTTTTGATTAATTTATGTAAACTATTAAATGTTAAGTAAAAAAATATAAAAATTGAAAACTACGTAAACCTTTTATTTTGGGGTCACTTTAATCGTATTGAAACAAAACTTTCTAATAATACATTTTATTATAAAAAATATTTATTTCGTTATAATTTAATAAATTATGTTAGACAACCTAAGGGGGGGGTAAGGTTGTATTTAAAATCTTTTTCTTTCAAAAATTCTTTTTACAAATAAATACAGAATAAATAAAGCAGAGTATAAATAAATAAGTATACAACAATTATATAAACAGATATAATTTAAATGCACAGCGGAAATGTAAATAGATAAGGGAAAGAGAATACTTGACAACGGAATTTTTAAAGTGGTTCACCAAACACAAAGTTGGCTAGTCCACCTCGAGAAAATAACACTTCTCGGAGATCCAATACGAAACGTGTTCTTTACGGTAGAAACACAAACCTTAATACAACAAACGCGAATCACTCTACTTTGAGAGATTAATGTGGATCACTCACTCTTATTCAAACACTTACAAGAGGGTATAATTTTAATATGAATAATCACTCTTGAATAAGGTTTATCACTTGGATATTTTTAGAGAGTTTGATCACTTGAGTTGTGTTGCTGATTCAACTAATCGAGAGATTTTAATCTGCTATCAACTCAAGATTTCTTACTCAAAAATTAATTTTATCAGTTTAAGTGATTTAGTGTGAGTAAGAAGGCAGCAGAATAATAATCAAATGCTGAGGGAGAATTTATTGCTGAAGTTGGTGTAGCATTGAAGGCTGGTGGTTGCATGATATTTATACTGGATGAGCAACAGGGCAGAAGCTTTCGCGGTATACCGGCTTTCCATCGCGGTATACCTGCGTCAGAAAAAAGTACACTGCAGAGGAGAAGGTCAACCCTGCAAAAACAAACGGTACATGGTACCCGCGGTATACCGCGTTGCACACGGCGGTATACCGCCTGAAAAGGTTCCTGACAAGAGAAGAACTGATGGGTGAACAGTATCGCGGTATACCGCGTGGACCTTGGCGGTATACCGCCTGACAGTCGTACAAAAGGGCAGTTGCGCTGGAAGGCTTCTTTCGGCTGAACACTCTTTGCATTTAATGATGAACAGTAGCAGTATGATGTGATTTTAATAAAATAACATATATATATATATCAGCGATTTATATATATATTTAAAAAAAAATATATATTATATATATATTTGATTCAAATATATTTATATAGATACGAAATATCCAAGTGATAAAATATTTTAGGGTGTTTATCATTTTAAAATAAAATGACGAAACTCTTCAGACTTGGATTCTTCAGATAAAAAATTTATCGAGATCATTTAAATATATGCACACTCAGATAAAATATTAGATAACAAATAATGCGGTGTGTTTTGTAATCATCAAAATAAATATGGAGATGTGATTTTATGTGTACCAAAAATATATCACAATATTTAAAGCTGGGTACACTTGCACCAACAATCTCCCCCTTTTTGATGATGACAAACACAACGCTAAACACGAGAGCATACTCGGTTTCTCTCCCCCTTTTGTCGAAGCAAAAAGGGTTTAAGAAGGTCGCTTATGCTCCCCCTCAAAAGATGCTCCCCCTCAAAATATGAAATATTTGAGAGTTAGTATTTATCAAGGGTTATACTCAAGCATGCCTAAACCAAGTCTTAATTTAAAGAACGCCTTCTTGTTAAGGGCTTTTGTGAAAATATCGGCCAAATTATCTTCCGAATCAACCTTTTCAAGCACGATTTTGCCTTTTTGAACATTATCTCGTAAAAAGTGATGTCTCAATTCAATATGTTTTGTACGAGAGTGTAAAACGGGATTTTTGCTTAAGTTTATAGCACTTGAGTTATCACACATAATTGGAATTTTGGTTAGATGTACCTCAAAATCGGTAAGTGTGTGTTTCATCCATAGGACTTGAGCACATGCTCTTGCGGCGGCTACATATTCCGCTTCGGTAGTAGATAACGCTACGGATTGTTGTTTCTTAGAGAACCAAGACACAAGTGAGAGACCTATAAAGGCACATACCCCACTAGTACTTTTTCGGTCAACAATAGATCCACCAAGATCGGAATCGGCGAAACACGTTACTTCTAACTCGGGTTTCTTTGCGTACCATAAGCCAAGATTAGTAGTACCTCGTAAATATCGAAAAATACGCTTGACAGCTTCATAGTGAGTTTGTTTAGGTGAAGATTGAAAGCGAGCACATAAACATACACTAAACATAATATCAGGTCTACTAGCAGTTAAATATAATAAACTACCAATCATACCACGATAAATCTTTTCATTAAAATCGTTTCCCTCCTCGTCACGAGATAATTGAAGGTTTGTGGTCATTGGAGTTTCAACGGGTTTGACATTTTCAAAGTTAAACTTTTTCAACATATCTTTACAATATTTAGATTGACTAATAAAAATACCAGTTTCACATTGTTTTATTTGCAATCCTAAGAAGTATTTTAACTCTCCCATCATGCTCATTTCAAACTCGCTTGTCATTTTCGCAGAAAATTCATTACACAGTTTTTCATTAGTGGAACCAAAAATAATATCATCAACATATACTTGCACAACCACAATATCATTTTGAACATATTTCACAAATAAAGTATTATCTATTTTACCCATAATATAGCCACTAGAAATTAAAAAGGTTTTTAATCTATCATACCACGCACGCGGAGCCTGCTTTAAACCATAAAGCGCCTTTTTCAATTTATAAACATGTGTCGGGTTTTCAAAACTTTCAAAACCGGGAGGTTGAGAAACGTATACCTCCTCATTTATAATACCATTTAAGAAAGCACTTTTAACATCCATTTGAAATAACTTAAAATCTTTAGCATTTGCAAAAGCGAGAAGCATTCGAATAGACTCCAACCTTGCAACCGGTGCAAAGGTTTCGTCATAATCTATACCTTCTTGTTGACTGTACCCCTTGGCAACTAAACGTGCCTTGTTCCGTGTGACTCCACCGTTCTCGTCTACCTTGTTACGGAAGACCCATCTTGTGCCAATAATGGTTTGACTACTAGGGCTAGGCACTAAGTCCCACACATCATTCCTAGTAAATTGGTTTAACTCTTCTTGCATGGCCAATATCCAATCCTCATCACCTAAAGCTTCATCTATGGTTTTAGGTTCTATGGTTGAGATAAAGGCATGAAAAGCACAATGGGTATGGATTTGTGATCTAGTTGTCCTTTGGTTTAGGTCACCTATAATTTGATCTACGGGATGGCCTCGAGCGGTTCTAAGGTTAGGATCATCTATACCTTGTGGAATAAAGCACGGAGGGGCATCACTAGATTTAATATTATTTGTGGAAGGTTGGGTACTTAAATCCAAGTTGCTAAGTTGTTGTGCTAAGACGTCTCCTTCACGGATATTGTCATTTGCTAAGGGTGCACTAGGTTTGGGAGGACTCTCGTCAAAGCTAACATTTAAGGATTCTTCTACTACCATGGTCTCCTTATTTAGGATTCTATAGGCTTTGCTATTCCAAGAGTAACCTAGGAACACTCCCTCATAGGCTTTGGGGTCAAATTTGGTTAGGTAGGATTTGGTGTTTAAAATGAAACATTTACAACCAAAAACTTTTAGGTGAGCTAGGGAAGGTTTTCTACCACGGTAAAGTTCATAGGGTGTCTTATTTAGGATACCTCTAATTAGGACACGGTTAAGCACATAGGTCGCGGTAGCAACGGCATCACACCAAAACTTTTGGGGAACTTGATGTTCGTTTAGCATGGTTCTACTCATTTCTTGCAACGTTCTATTTTTCCTTTCAACAACCCCGTTAGATTGAGGTGTTCGAGGAGCAGAAAAGTTATGAGTTATACCATGTTTATCACAAAAGGCACCAAATTGTACATCATTATCGAATTCTCGTCCATGGTCCGTACGTATGGAAACAATCGTACAACCTTGTTGGTTTTGAATTCTTTTTCCTAAAATTTTAAACTTTTCGAAAGCCTCATTTTTATGTCTTAAAAATAAAGTCCAAGTATAACGGGAATAATCATCCACAATAACCAAAGTATAAAAATTTCCTCCAAAACTTTGAATAGCCATCGGGCCAAAAAGATCCATATGTAAAAGTTCTAAAACTCTTTGAGTAGAAATAACATTTTTTGATTTATGAGAAACGTGATGTTGTTTGCCGACACGACAAGCATCACAAAAATGATTATCAAACTTTAATTTTGGCAGGTCACTCACAAGCTCCTTATTTTTTAAGTTTTGCATTAATCTTAGATTAGCGTGACCTAAACGCCTATGCCATAAAGTAGAAACATCATTAATAGAAGATAAGCATACATTTTCAGATACAACAGTTTTACAAATATATAAATTTCCTTTTACAAAACCATTTAAAAGAACTTTGCCATTTTTTATGATTTTACAAGAATCTTCTTCGAAGACAACAGTTGTATTATTTTTACACAATTGGCGAACACTTAACAAATTAAAATGTAAATTATCAACATGATTCACATTAAGAAATTGAACATTATTGCAAGAGACTGTACCTCTACCAATTATATTTCCTTTGGAGTTTCCTCCAAAAATTACCTGTCCACCATCACATGACTTATATGATGAAAAGAGATTATTGTTTCCGGTCATGTGACGTGTGCAACCACTATCGAGTATCCAGTCCATATCAAGGTCAATCTACAATAATGAAGATGTAACTTTTATGGTCCCCATTTCTCGTGGGTCCTTGACAATTAGTTTCAATGTCAACCAACATGCATATATATAAAGTCAAACAGAATATATATATATATATAATACATTACACAATATTAATATATATATATAATACATCAAACCATATTAATATATATATATAACACATATCAAGTAAGACAAAATATATACAATATATTAAACAACTTTAATATATAATATATCAACCACAAATATATATATATAACATATTAAACAAACACCATATATATATATATATGTAATACGTATATATATATAAACAAACAGTACATAGTAATATATATTACTTATATATATAATATATACAACAAATTATATTTAAACTATATATATATATAACATATATACATAACACATTTAAAACCATAAACGCATACCACCGGGATTATCATTACTAAACATTCCTTTTGGAATCCATTTATTTACCATTTTAATTTTGCGATTATATTTATCATACACATAAAAACAAGCATTTACATTCGCATTATTATTAGGTTTAGAATATTTATCATGGCACATGCGAGCATACGGTTTTCTCGTATTATAATTTACATTATTTATTTTACGCACATACGGAGGTTTTTGCACATATTGATTTCTTGTATTTACTTTAGGTGATTCATAAAATCTTTTGATGGGTTTACATGAACATTTATCAACACAAGTATTGGAACCAATGCCTTTTCTACATTTTATACGGTTAGGCATATTTAGCATGTTAAGGACTTTCTCATTACTACTTTGAAAAGCTTTTGCTAATAAATCATCCTTTTCATACGCATCACATTTTGCTTTTAAACATGCAATCTCATTCTCAAGAATATCACATTTTGTACAAATAATATTTTCATGTGATTTTTTATTTAAGCATGCAATTTCTTTATTTAAAATATCACAAGATTTACAAAAATCTTTTTCTCCTAATTTAGTTTCTAATTTAGCAATTATATCCATATCATTTTCAGATTTTTGTTTAACATTATTTATTTCCTTTTTATATGCATTTACAGTTTCTTTTAACATAGCATTCTCATCTTGGTAACGATTTGCAAGAGCGGCCATTTTATGAAAAGATTCATATAATTCTTCAAGATTATTTTCATTATCACTTTCATAATCACTATCGTAATCCGAGTAAGAAGATTTTACCTCGTCGTCGCTTTCGGCCATAAGACAAATGGCTTGATAGTCATCTTCTTCTTCACTCTCGCTCCACGCGCCTCCAATGAAGGCTTTCTCCTTCTTCTTTTGGAACTTGTTCTTTTTCGGACATTCATTGGCGTAGTGGTCTTTGTCACCACATGAGTAGCAAAAGCCTCTCTTTGGCTTAGCTTTATCGTCTTCACTCGAGTCGCCATTTTTCTTAACTTTTTCGTCTCGTTTATGGAACTTACGACTTCGATTTTCACCACCACGACGGTAGTTACCGTTTCTTTGAAATCTGCCATTGTTAGAAAATTTATTATTATTATTAAGAAATTTGGAAAAGTTTCTTACCAACATGGCGACTTCATCGAGAGTTTCGGATGGATCTTTCGAGGAGCTAGCTTTCTCCTTTTTCTTCTCAACTTTTGGTGTTGAGACATTGAGAGCGATTGACTTCTTTTTAACTTGCTCCCGATCTTTGTTTCTTTTAAGTGCAATTTCATGCACTTTAAGATTACCGATCAAGTCATCTATCTTCATTATGGAAAGGTCACGGGAGTCTTCTAAAGATGTTATCTTTTGCATCCACTCCGAAGGAAGGGCTCGTAGGATTTTCCTTATATAGTCCTCGTTAGGATAAGTGCGATCCAAACCTTTCAAAGTAGTCACAATAAGGTTAAATCTTTTAAACATTGAGTCAATTGACTCATCTTGTTTCATTTCGAATAGTTCATAATCGTGAACTAAAATATTCACTTTACTAGATTTAACCTCCGTGTTTCCACGATGAGTATTATTTAAACTTTCCCATATTTGATTTGCAGTTTTATATGTATATACTCTTTCAATTTCATCAGTTGTTAAAGCAGCATATAATATATTCTTAGCTTCAAAGTTTAAACAAAAATGAGTTTCATCAGAAGTAGTCCATTCATCTATAGGTTTATCAATATAAACATCATCTTTCACAATGGTGGGTTTAAAATTCCCTTTTTCTATAATATTCCAAATCTTTTGATTTTTGCCACGCACGTGACATTCAAATAGCTCGGCCCAAATGCCAAACTTTTCAGTATCTATCAAAGGAGGTTTTGAAAACACAATATTAGTTTGTTGAGCCATTTAAAGGAATAGAAGAAATTTATGCAGAAATTTTTGAAAGACCTGCTCTGATACCAAATGTTAGACAACCTAAGGGGGGGGTAAGGTTGTATTTAAAATCTTTTTCTTTCAAAAATTCTTTTTACAAATAAATACAGAATAAATAAAGCAGAGTATAAATAAATAAGTATACAACAATTATATAAACAGATATAATTTAAATGCACAGCGGAAATGTAAATAGATAAGGGAAAGAGAATACTTGACAACGGAATTTTTAAAGTGGTTCACCAAACACAAAGTTGGCTAGTCCACCTCGAGAAAATAACACTTCTCGGAGATCCAATACGAAACGTGTTCTTTACGGTAGAAACACAAACCTTAATACAACAAACGCGAATCACTCTACTTTGAGAGATTAATGTGGATCACTCACTCTTATTCAAACACTTACAAGAGGGTATAATTTTAATATGAATAATCACTCTTGAATAAGGTTTATCACTTGGATATTTTTAGAGAGTTTGATCACTTGAGTTGTGTTGCTGATTCAACTAATCGAGAGATTTTAATCTGCTATCAACTCAAGATTTCTTACTCAAAAATTAATTTTATCAGTTTAAGTGATTTAGTGTGAGTAAGAAGGCAGCAGAATAATAATCAAATGCTGAGGGAGAATTTATTGCTGAAGTTGGTGTAGCATTGAAGGCTGGTGGTTGCATGATATTTATACTGGATGAGCAACAGGGCAGAAGCTTTCGCGGTATACCGGCTTTCCATCGCGGTATACCCGCGTCAGAAAAAAGTACACTGCAGAGGAGAAGGTCAACCCTGCAAAAACAAACGGTACATGGTACCCGCGGTATACCGCGTTGCACACGGCGGTATACCGCCTGAAAAGGTTCCTGACAAGAGAAGAACTGATGGGTGAACAGTATCGCGGTATACCGCGTGGACCTTGGCGGTATACCGCCTGACAGTCGTACAAAAGGGCAGTTGCGCTGGAAGGCTTCTTTCGGCTGAACACTCTTTGCATTTAATGATGAACAGTAGCAGTATGATGTGATTTTAATAAAATAACATATATATATATATATCAGCGATTTATATATATATTTAAAAAAAAAATATATATTATATATATATTTGATTCAAATATATTTATATAGATACGAAATATCCAAGTGATAAAATATTTTAGGGTGTTTATCATTTTAAAATAAAATGACGAAACTCTTCAGACTTGGATTCTTCAGATAAAAAATTTATCGAGATCATTTAAATATCTGCACACTCAGATAAAATATTAGATAACAAATAATGCGGTGTGTTTTGTAATCATCAAAATAAATATGGAGATGTGATTTTATGTGTACCAAAAATATATCACAATATTTAAAGCTGGGTACACTTGCACCAACAAATTACATAAATAACCAAAATATATAAAATAGATAAACAACTTATTAGGGGTAAATTGATCATGTTATCTGTTAAGTTCTATCCATTTCTATCTTACTAAACGCTGAACAACTATTTTATTCTATCATGATTTGTCTTGTCTCGTCCAGTCTTGTCTGCATACCAAACACACCCTAAATGAACAAAGGGGCTAAAATGAATTTTAATTGTTAAGAAAATCTATTGTATAATAGGTTTGTAGATGTTAACCCTTTGTCTAAAAAGCTTTTAAAAATCTTAGGAGGTTTGGTTTGTAGAATGATTATGAAATAATTTGATTTTGAAAGAATTGGAATTGAATATTATCATGTTTAACCACATGTTTGGTTAACAGATATTGAAATGATATTTGTTAAAAAAACTGAATGTGTCTGTTTGGTTCACATAATTTAGCTTTGGAATTTAAATGAAATATTAGTAACTAACCAAAATACCCATTTTAAAAATTTTGAAACCAAAATCCAACTATTGTGGTTCAGATCCGTGGTGGTCGGCGGCGGTTCGGACCGTGGTGGCCAATGGTGGTTCATATCGGTGGTGGTTCAGAGCGGTGGTCCAGATCGGTCGTGGTCGGTCATAGTGGTCGGCGGTGTTTAAAACGGTAGTGGTCCGCGGTTGTTCAAAGGGATTACGATCAAAATAAAAACTGACATTTAATATAATAAAACTATATGTGGGAGAAAGGGCAACGATGATAGCAGGGGAAAGGGTTCATGGTGTTGTAACAATCCAATAACCAAAACAAAAATAGTATAAAATATCAAAAATGAACCCAAATATATCAAGTCAAAATGTCAATATATCTCAAGTTTTGCAACACGTAAATACATCTACAACTGAGATTTATAAAAAGAGTAAAAGTAAACTAACAGAACTCTTCTAGTCCAAGCCTCTTCTGCGGCATTACATCCTCTTTTCCTTTGGAGGAATTTCCAACATTACTTTTTTCTGAAAATGGTTGTAAGTTTGAAAAGCGAGGGTTATACTATAAGGTACACTAATCATACTATGCACCCCGATCCCAAAATCCAAAACCATGGCATTTAAGAATAAACATTTTAGTCCATTAATCAACTGACGCTTCAAATGTGTAAACCAAGACATATCATGGGACCATATTCGGAGTTTAGAAACAAGCATATATAACCCGACATTTATTAAAAAAAGGTCAAGGGAACTCACTTCTGCATACCACCACACGTCCTAAAAGTCACTTAGGAGATCTCCAATGTAATTCTCTATTTTTCTCTCGATTATAAATTAAAAAATGGCAAACGTGTTATGTCTTCTCCAATGTATTACTCTATTTTTTACTCTAAAACAGAAAATTCCAAGTATATTCTCTTTTCTACTCTAAAAAATAGAGAGTATGAATAGTGTTCCTCTATATTTAGAGAGTTACTATTCATTCCTCTATTATAGAGAGTAAAAGAGAGGGTGCATTAGAGATGTTTTAGAGAGTAAAATAGAGGTAGAGAGTAAGATAGAGGGTTCATTGGAGATGGTCTTAGGCTCAAACCTAACACTTGAATCAGACGACATAGGAAAGATGTTAAACCCCTAAATCGTCTTAAACCATCTATTTTAATTCCTCAAACAATCCTATAATGGATGCCTCGAACCTAGCCCAAAACGAGAAACAAAACGAAACCGAAAAGCGCACTTGGCAATAGCCAATACGAGTTTCATGCGACCCAAGTCGCATGGAAGTCACATTCATTACAGAATTGTGTTGTACGAGTTTTTCAACAAAATCCCCATTAGCCACACTTGTCCAATCTTCCCCACATCGATTTTATGGCCTAAAATTGAGGGAATTAATGTCTAAATCCATCCTTGCAACAATTCAA
Source organism: Saussurea involucrata (assembly GCA_033807775.1). NCBI lineage: Eukaryota > Viridiplantae > Streptophyta > Magnoliopsida > Asterales > Asteraceae > Saussurea > Saussurea involucrata. The sequence continues at coordinate 115,825,694 of CM066315.1, forward strand.
GTTCAAACATAATTTAATCCATCCACTTCCATTTATGAAAAATGATTTTAACCCTTACAATTTGTAATCATTAAACCATTGATTGAACCATTAACAATGGTGAGTTTTCTTCAAAGAAACCATTTGAAAACCAATAAAAAACAATCACTCATCAAGATTTTCAAACAAATAACTTAAAGGAATAGAGAAATCCATAATTTAATAAATGAACGAATATGAACAATGACCTCGTTCGTTCATTTACGTTTGTGAATGTTCGTTCGTTTATGTCCATTTACGTTCGTTTACATTTATATATATATATATATTTATAAATAAACATATTTATATAATATACATTAATATGTAAAATCATTAAGTAAATTAACTTTTTAGAATTCCTATTTTATACGTTCTAAGTTAACGCGGTTTTCATTTTGTTATGGTATTTTTTTTATGAAAGAACTAATGAATAGCAATGGTTATTTTTTGTTCACTTGGGTTCGTTCATTTATTGTTCGTTTATGTTTATTTATGTTCGTTCGTTTAGCTCTTATTTAACGAACATAAACGAACACGAACAAACATATTTTCTTACCGAACGAACACAAACACAAAAAATTTCGTTATTTTATAATTCGTGTTCGTTCATTTGTGCGGTTAAGTTAAATGAACGAACATGAACAAGTCTCCGTTCATGTTCGTTCAGTTCGTTTACAACCCTAACAATGAAAGAAAATGATGATAATATTCTTTCTCCAAACTTCAAACCTTCTCCTCAGCTCCAATGAAGATTCAATCTCTCATGACCTCCTTTTCCCTCAATTTCTCCAAATACGTTTTCTACAAATGAGGATGGGACAGAGGGTTTACCGTCTTTTAGTCCATTAATTTAACAAACCAGCCCCCTAAAATAAAGAGAATCACACTTTCACCCCTAATCTTCTATAACCATAAAAAAAAACCTAATTACACGAGTCAAGGTTATTACAAGTGGGATGCACGAGAGGGATGACGATGATGGCACAATTATGACATACGTTGATGGAGTAAGAGAGGTGGCAAACGATGAAGGGACGAGTTTGGTGGAATAATGGGAAGTAAAAATTTTATAGTCTAAATTAGGGGTGAGCAACGGAACTGGGTACCCGCTTTTGGAACCGGAACCGCTCCGGAACTACCGGTTCCGGAACTGGAACCGATGTGACTGGTTCCGGTTCCGGTTCCTAAAATAATGGAACCGATGTGACTGGGTCCGGTTCCGGTTCTCATTTTTTTAGAACCGCTACCCGCTGGGTACCCGCCGGGACCGGTTCCGGGACCGGGTACCCGGAACCGCTGGGTACCCAGAACCGGAACCGCTGGGTACCCGGTACATTTTAATATGTATATATATATATATATATATATCTAAATATCTAATATTATATCTAAAAGTAAAAAAATTTAATAAACTAAAAATAACATATTAGGGTTTAGTTTTCCATATTCAGACTTCACATTCATTACTTCACTCTCAACTCTCAAGTCTCAACAGTCAACACCCCGCCGCTGCACACCCCTCCGGCCTCCGCTGCACACCGCCGCTGCACACACCGCCACTGCACACAGCCGCTGCACACACCGCCGCTGCACACAGCTGCCGCACACACCGCCGCCGCTGCACACCACCGCACGGTGAGATTCTTTCTCTTCTCTGTATCGATGCTCACTGTTTATCTTCTCTGTATCAATCGATTTTGAGGACTGATCTGTTTGTTCATATATGTATCGATGTTATCCTCAATATATTTTCTGTTGTCTTCTCTGGAATGATTTGTGAAAGTGATATGGATTTGGATTTTCTGATATGGATGTTCTCCATTGATATTCTGTATATATAAAATTTCTATTGTGAAAGTGATATGGATTTGGATTTTCTGATATGGATGCTCACTGGATGTTCTCCATTGATATTCTGGTTTTGGATTTTCTGATATGGATGCTCACTGGTTTTGGATTTTCAATATATTTTATGTTGTCTTCATATGGTATTTTTTAATCTTTATTTTTGGTCAGGTTTAATAATGGATGTACACCCCATTGACGTGGATGAAAGTGAGGCCGTTGATCAAAACCAAAGCCAAAAAAGTATGCCTCAAGTCGGAGACAAAAGGAAATCAACTGTTTGGTATCATTATGAAGACATTAGAGATCCAACAACGAGCAAGGTGGTGAAGGCAAAATGCAAGTATTGTTCCAAGTTATTGAACGGGTGTATAAAGAACGGTACCTCTTCTCTCACAAAACATCTTAGTTCATGTCATTAATACATGAACCTGTAATCAATAACTACAATCCCAATTCAAAATAATATTTTAATTAAATTTTACATGGCACAATTAGTTATATTTGAAAATAATTGTTAACCAATGCAATCTAACTTTAATTTATTCATAGTTTGGTCATTAAAATTGAAGAATTAGAAAATATGGTAAACCTTGTTAACCCATGCTTAATTTATTTATAACAGAAGTTATTTAACACTATATATTATTCGGTCACAACAATGTTGATTGTTATTATTTATATTTAATTCATATCACAAATTAGGTTTAAATTTAATATTTAACAAAATTGAAGTCTTTTTCTTAATTTAAAATCGGCGATCAAATTGAAAATTTTGGTAAAAATTGTTTGCTATTGTTTTGATAAAAAATATCGAAGTCACGACCGACGCAAATTTCTTGCGACCAGACATTACAGTCCTGACGACAAAAGACTTTAAGATTAGCGGTCGTCATTTCAGACGACAATCGTAAGATATCCTCGACGTACGATCAATGACTATAGACATCCATACCATCGAACGTCGCTAAGTAACAACAATCATCGGTATCCAATGGCGCGTATTTACCGTTACTAACCCACGACGAAACCGTGTTTTTATGTGTCTTTAATGCAGGTCATAGCATTGTAATCAATTGTACTCTCGACATCTGTTACTAAAGGACGACGTCCCTGTTTGACGTCCATAGTGCACCAATGACTTCTACTGTCGTCCGCGGTTTTTACCCTCGACTGGGGTTTTTTGCATCACCAAATTCCATGTCTTCATTTCTTATTTTGTTTTTGTCGCGTGTTATTCGTCGTTAAAGCTCCACAACGACCTTAAGTTATCCCGAAGGGTGATTTTTGACATTAACAGTTTGACGCCTACCGTGAGGCCCCAACTAAAAAAGTTCTTCGACCAACACACGTCCTATTTGTAACATCCGTATTTTCGGTAAACCCTTATATCGTCCCTTCCTTATCAACTCCTATTTGTAAACCTTAACGGGAAACTTTTGTTTGGAATCAGGGTGGCATTGCGTACGTCTCAGCTCGGAAGAAAGAAAGCTTGGAATCAAGCCGATACAGGTTGTGCGAGTATGCTGATTGTGACAGAGTGTCACTCTCGCTGTGCACTCTCGTGGGAGATGTACCGCAAGTGGGGAGAGGCGGGCGACATTGCCCGCGAATGTGACAAAGTGTCATTCTCGTGGGGCAATGTCGCCGACGGGGTTGAGACATTAAAACCCCGATTTTCAGCCCTTTTTGCCATTTATCTTCTCCTCCTCTCTCTAAAACTCTCCCAAGTCGAAACCCCCCCCCTCTACCTCGTTTTTGAGTTTCAAGAAGTGTAAATCCTTAAGTTTTAAAGGGAACACTCAACTTTTAGTAAGGATTTGGATGCAAGGGTTGGAGTTCTTCATCTCACCCTCATTCATGGATATTTCTCAATTTCTAGGGTTTCATCCAACTCTTTTCTCTCCATTTTGAAGTCTTGGAGGTTGGGTTCATTTTGGTAACCCTAGAGGTGTTTTGGCTTGGAGGATTCAAGTTATGATTAAGGTAATCTTTTCTTTTCTTCATCTATGGTAATTAGGGTCTTAATATAAGTTGAGATATTGATGTAAAATGTTTGAGGAACGATTCTTAATGGTTGGCTATGAATATTTATGGTTGGAAACTTGTGGATCTAAGTTTTTGGAAGATTTGGCTTGAGAATTCAAATTTCTTCAAAGGAGCTCAAGTTGGGGAAAAAACTAGATTTAGCCTAAATCTAGTAAGGTGAGTGTTTGGGCAAAAAAACACACGTCACGACCGACGGAAGAAATATAACGACCAAAGACTTAAGATAGGTCTTGTATTAAGATAAGGTCCTGAAAATAACGTACGACAAAGGCCACGATCGTCTTTTGTGGTGATGGTCGCAAGGACATTGTGATAGCGAACTAACGACCACGCTGTTAGTCGAAAGTATCGCACGGTCGTCGTAAGATACCTTACGACCATGATTAACTAACTCTCGACCATACGTTTTCTTTGTCTCTGTTTAATGCAGGTCACAAGCCTTTAATGAGACAACGGTCATAACCGAAAGCAGTCATCAAAAGCATTTATTGAGCGTTATAATGTTCTCCAAGATCATCGCTTTTTTTTGCTTCGGGTTGCCAAAGAGAATACCATTCCTGAAAACCCATATAGACCACAAAGTTATAAGTATAATGGCTTCGAAACACCAAAAAACCTCTTTCTTCAACCGGAGTGATTCAATACAAGATATCCACTCCGAATAGGAGCAGAGAGTCAGAATATCAATTTGACACCATCGCCAATAAGGACCCATAAATCTTTAGCAACGGGACACAAGAAGAAAAGAAGATTGCACTCCTCTACCCCGTATTACAATTGGGACAAAGAAGAGACGAAACGTCGATATCTCTTTTATCCAAATTAACCTGTGTAGGGAGCCGATTAAGACGCAACCGCCACGCAAACACGTTGACTTTGATGAGAACAGGTCTATTCCATCGACTTGAAAGAGGCCCCACCTCCAAAATATGAGAATCAATACACCGCCTAGCCAAAGCCACCGAAAATTCATCCGACTGAATACTTTTCCCTAAAAGAATGTTTTTAAAGCGTTTTAATTTTTATAAAAGATACTTTAAATCATAATATAATGTCAAATTAGTAAAAAATGTTACGTCATAAAATAGTTACATGTTAAAATTTTATATTTGGTTCTTTTCATTAACTTTACAAAAAAACTTTGTTATGTTGGAATAATCATGATGAGTATTTGATTAATGATGATAATGAGATGATATGGAATCGTACCCGATGATCCTGAGGATCCTGTGAAAGCATTGAACATGTTCGCCATTGATGTCGGATTCCCAGAACGAGATGATTGTATTCTAATGGGAAGAAGATCGAATGATTAGTCGATCTTGTGAGGAACTGCACACGGCCGAATGTAAGCGGCTGGGAGAAATTAGGGTTTAGTGAGGAATTAAGCTTAGTGTAAATGTAATTAGGTTCTCTTTATACAATAAGAGCATTTACACTTTTCACCCTTGGTGTTTTATCATGTGCAGTATATTCCCCACAGTTCCAATCACCTACTGGGAAACCCTATAATTATGTCTATAATAGTAAATGCGCCCATCATACATTTACCAGACAAAGGTTTCTAGTTATTGTCAATTATCACATCAGGAATGATAAATGATCAGTAATGGTCACATATAAGGTGGTTCCAACATGTTAGACAAACAAGTGAGCTTTTTCTAAACGTATACACAAAAAATAGGAAAAATTACATGCAAATGAAATGTAACTTGTCCTACTTTTTAATTTGGAAAACCTATATCAAAAAGCACTCATTTACAGGTTTTAGTACAAATAAGAGAATAATGCCTACTATCATTTTATAAAAAAATCCTATTAAAGAATTTTATTAAGTGTTTATATTTGAAATTGAGTTGTAAAACGAGAGACTTGAAAAATGTAATTTACTCAATATCTTGTCATAAATATTTGATGTAGAAATTGAAACAACGTTGTTCAAATAAAAATATTTTTTTGTAGTGTACAATCTACCTTCTGTCTCTATTAAGCCACGGTGACATTCCAGAGTCTGGGCTATCGGGGAGCTGTCATGCCGCTGCTGGTTTCCAGAAAGGATCTGTTTCTGGACAGGCGTAAAACTTTTTGGTTTGGGTCTGCTTCGGTCAAGCTGCTGTGAACTGTTGTTCGTAGGCTGTGCTATGTGGCTTTCGGCTGTATCTGGACAGCTATAGAGGTGGTTACTGTTGATTCCAGCCTGCAGTGCCGGGGCTAATTCGGGGCAGCCGCTATGGCTGAACCTGGACAGCAGCTAAGTTTATGCCTGGTGGTCAGATTCTGTTTCATGTTTCCTGTTTCCTGTTTGGTTCGTCCCTAGCGAACCATTTCACAAGTGCTTTTGGTCGTGTTTCATGTGGTTTTAGATCTTGGCCATTCTGTTGTGTATGAAACCAAAATGTATTTGTCGATTTTGGTTGGTAATAAATTGCCCCGCTTTAAGACAGAAAAAATAAATAACAATATGATGTAAAAAAGGGATTTTTATTGAAAAAAAAACTATATATTTTTACTTTTAAGACCTTTTGTTCAGTTTGGTTGTTGGTCTGTGGCGTTAATGAACATTGACCAAAATTTCAGATGCATTGGAAATTTGGAATGCATCGATTGGGACTTAATGGCCTCATAGATTCATTTTCCCAGAAATAGGTTTTAGACTAAAATACATTTTTGGTCCTTGTTTGTGACTTTATTCGTTTTCTTCCTTATAATTTATTTATGTACAATTTTGCCATGTCATTTGTAATCCCACTAAAAGCATTCATATAAAATTGATTTTTTTTTTGTTTTTGTTGAAGGGTTTTGTGTTATCTATCAAAAGCAAGTGATTAAAAGAATATTTTTTAACTATATAATTTATTATAATAATTTTTTTTAATTAATCTCTATTTAAAGAGCTTATGACTAATAAGAGTTACATATTTTATTCTCTTTATTTATTGTTGTTCTATCATATTTTTTATAACTGTAACACCCGTAATTTTCGGATAAGTACAATTTTTGAATAAGTGTGTCAAGATACAATCCAGCGCCAGTTGAACTGTTACTGTTCGAGAAAGTTACGGCAGCTGAGTTATCACAGTAAAGCTTCAATGGTCTAGAAATGGAGTTGACGATTTTGAGTCCACTGATCAAGTTCCTTAACAACACCCCATGACAAGTGGCATTATAAACGGCAACGTATTCAGCCATCATAGTGGACGTTGTGGTCAGTTTCTGCTTATGACTCCGCCAAGAGATAGGTCCGCCAGCTAACATGAATATATACCCAGAAGTAGATTTCTTATCTTCCTTGCTTTTGGCAAAGTCAGAATCAGAATAACCCACTACTTCTAAGTTGTCACTTCTTCTATAAGTCAATTTGTAGTCCTTGGTCCCTTGCAGATATCGAAGAACTTTCTTTGCCGCTTTCCAGTGTGCCATTCCGGGATTAGACAAGTAACGTCCCAGCATACCAGCAATATAAGCGATATCTGGTCGAGTACAGACCTGAGCGTACATAATGCTCCCTACTACAGACGAATAAGGTATCATCCTCATTTCTTCCTTTTCAATTTCAGTGCTCGGGGCTTGGAAAGAACCAAATACGTCACCTTTAACTACCGGAGCTACAGTGGGTGTACAGTGCTGCATGTTATAGCGTTTTAAAATACGGTCAAGATATGCCTTTTGAGAAAGACCTAAAACGCCATTTTGCCTATCTCGGTGTATTTCGATACCAATGACATAAGAGGCATCACCGAGATCTTTCATGTCGAAATTCTGCGAAAGCATCCGCTTCGACTCATGCAGCATATCCAAGTTGTTACTTGCAAGTAGGATATCATCTACGTACAAAACAAGGATTATAAAGTTACTCCCACTGATCTTGAGATAGGTGCATTGATCCACTTGGTTCTTTATAAAATCTTGCCCTTTCACGATTTTATCGAACTTGAGGTACCATTGTCGTGATGCTTGCTTCAACCCGTAAATGGATTTCTTCAACTTGCAGACCATGTGCTCTTTACCTTCTGGAATGAATCCTTCAGGTTGCCGCATGTATACATCTTCTTGCAAGTCTCCATTTAGGAAAGCGGTCTTGACATCCATCTGATGTAACTCTAAATCATAATGAGCTACAAGTGCCATGACAATCCTTAAAGAATCTTTACGAGAGACAGGAGAGAAGGTCTCTTGATAATCGATTCCTTCCTTTTGAGTAAAGCCTTTTGCAACCAGTCTGGCCTTATAGCGTTCGATGTTTCCTTTCGGGTCTAATTTGGTTTTGAAGACCCATTTACAACCGATGGTTTTGGATCCTTCAGGAAGTTCAACCAAGTCCCAAACATCATTATGCTGCATGGAATTAAGCTCTTCAATCATGGCTTCATTCCACTGAGTGGCCTGATCACTGTCAACGGCTTCTCTATAAGAGGTAGGATCAGTAAGCTTTCCAATGTTCTCAACTTCAGTTACAAAGGTTACGAAATCATCAAAATTTGTGGCCCTGCGTGCCCTAGATGATCTCCTGAGTTGATTTTCAGGTTCAGTAACAGGAGGAGTGGGATCAACGACAACAGTCGGAGTGGGATCAGCGACAACAGTCGGAGTGGGATCAATATGAGGCGATGATGATGTTCCCTCAGCTTCTTGGTTAGGGGGAGCAGGATCAGTGATATTAGGAGCAGCGGTGGGTACAAGAGGAATTATTGGAGGAATAAGTATACCGGAAGAATGGTTTCCCCCCGCTTCTTGTACTTCTTGCAAATCTGAGTCATGATTTGTCGTGCTCCCACTGATCTTTGAGTTCTCAAGAAATGTGGCATGCTGCGTGTCAATGATGCTCGTAGTGTGGGAAGGACAGTAAAACCGATAACCTTTTGAGTTATCAGGATAACCGATAAAGGAACATGTAAGGGTTTTAGGATCCAGTTTCTTTAAGTTAGGGTTATAGACTTTTGCTTCGGCAGGACAGCCCCATACTTTCATATATTTTAGACTCGGTTTCCTACCTGTCCAGATTTCATAAGGAGTTTTAGGGACAGATTTTGATGGAACCCTATTGAGTATATGAACGGCTGTTTTTAAAGCCTCAGTCCATAGGAAAGTAGGTAAGTTAGTGTTAGCAAGCATACGTCTCACCATGTCCATTAAGGTTCTGTTTCTCCTTTCAGCAACACCATTTTGTTGAGGAGAACCAGGCATGGTGTATTGGTTAATTATGCCTTGTTCCTTGCAAAAGTTATAGAAAGGACCAGGAGCTTGACCAATATCATTATGTCTACCATAATACTCACCTCCTCTATCTGATCTCACAACTTTTATTTTATGATCAAGTTGGTTTTCAACCAAAGTTTTAAAATCAATAAAAGTTTGTAAGGATTCAGATTTTTCCTTAATCAGATATAGGTGCATATAACGCGAATAATCGTCAATGAATGTAATAAATGATGTATGTCCTGTGATTGATGCGGGATAAGGGCCACTAATATCAGTGTGAATTATTTCCAACAAGTTGGAACTTCTAGTAGCTCCTTTCTTATTCCCTTTCGTCATTTTGCCTTTAAGGCACTTAATACATGTTTCAAAATCACTAAAATCAAGAGAAGGTAAGATTCCATCCTTTACGAGTCGTGTCATTCCATCTCGTGAGATGTGGCCAAGACGTTTATGCCACAACATGGAGGAATTCTCTGATTGTTTAGGTGATTTTGTTGTCTTAGTTACGTCATCAACATTAAGAGACAACAAAGACTGTGAGAAATTATGATCTAGTTCTAATTTATACAGTAATCCATCCAAGAAACCTCGACCAAGTAATTCATTATTATGAGTAATAGCAATCTTGCCGCAACCATGAATTATTACATAACCTTCAAGGTCTAGTCTAGATATGGATACAAGGTTCCGAGTAATTCTCGGTACATATAAGGTATCCACTAGTCTAATACACTTTCCGGTACTCATATGTAAATTTAAAGTTCCCATGGCTTCGACATCTAAGAGATCACCACTTCCAACTCTAAGTTTTCTTTGGCCCTTTGGTAGCTTCTGGATTGTAAGGAATCCCTGCATTGAGTTTGTCACATGGACCATAGAACCAGAGTCACCCCACCATGTATTAACAGGAACATCAGTAGTAAAGGAATCAAATATTACATAAAGAATGTTACCTTTCTTAGCTAGCCATTCCTTGAACTTAGGGCAATCTTTCTGTCCGTGCCCTTTGGCGCGGCAGAATTTGCAGTTAGGTTTGCCTGTCAAGGGTTTTGAGCCAGAGGCAACAGCACCATAGTGATTATCCTTTTGGACTTTATTTATAGTCTGATTTCCTTGATTTCCCTTCCTTTTCTTGGAGTTGGCAGTGGTTGTCAGGTGAACAGCTTCAGGTTGTCCCAGCTTCAGGCGATCCTCCTCTTGCACGCACATTGCAATCAGTTCACTTATCGACCATTTATCCTTCATAGCGTTGTAGTTGACTTTGAAGGTGTCGAACCGAGCAGGCAAAGAGGTCATTATGAAATGCACCAGAAAATTATCCGAGACTTCCATTTCAAGACTCTTAAGCTTATGAGCCATATCAATCATTTTCATGATGTGTTCACGGACACTACCATTTCCTTCATACTTTAGAGTGAGCATCTGTAGCATTAAGCTGCTTGCATGCGCCTTAGAAGATCCATTGAAGTGATCCTCAACAGATTTGAGGTAGATTTTGACTTTATCAGAATCAGGAATAGCTCCTCGGATACTGGGGTTGATGGAGTTCTTGGCCATCATTAGTGACAAGCGATTTGACCTTTCCCACTTTTCAAACTGAGCTGCAGAAGACTCATCAGTAACAGCAGCGGGTTCATCATGGCGAATGGCATAGTCAAGGTCTAACATCCCCAGAGTAAGAAGTAGTTGATCCCTCCATGAAGCAAAGTTCGCACCAGTGAGAGGCTCAATGCCAAAGTTAGGTACTGATTTGGAAAAGAGGATATAAGTTATAGAAGATTAAAGTAGTGACGTAGTTAGCTATAAAAGGCAGACTAAGTGATTTCTCCTAAAGTAATGGAACTAAAGTAATGTCAAAGTATGAAGGCCCAACAGTAATATTCCTTAGAGAAATTAGCCTATGACCATTATAGTGAAGAAGCTAGTGATAAGTAGACTTATTGTAAACACCCTAAACAAGAAGTCAAAGTAAGGCTCTACTTAGATGTTACATCACCTTTGGGCAGAAATAACTAATATCTAAGCAAATATGAGCATTAGGTTCATGCAACACAATGCTTATCTTTTGACCTTTGGGCACAAAATAAAGCATCGTGTGTATTATGCATGCAAAGAGTTCTCTTGACACACAGATATATTAAATCACCTTTGGGCAGAATTAATATACTCAGTGTTTATTATGCAAAAGGGAAAAAAATATGCAACATGAGAATCATATTTGACCTTTGGGCACAAATAATGAGACCATGTATATTAGTGCCAAAAATTAACGCGATTGGAATGGTTTTTGATCACAAATTTTGTTTGGCGTTCTAATCGGGGAAAATCGATCAGAAGCAAATTTTTAAGCAAATCTATTAAAAATCAATCGGTTTAATGGAACCGATCACAAGTAAGGAATCGATTATAAACAATATTAGGTAAACCGATTAAAATTTTCAGCAAATCAATTAAAATCAATCGTTTTAATGGAACCGATCACAAGTAAGGAAATTTTCTGGTTTGAAAAAATTTCTGATTCGAAAATTTCTGAATTCGAAAAAAAAAACTGATTCGAAAAAAAACTGGTTCGAAAAAAAACTGATTCGAAAAATTTCTGGATTCGAAAAACCTGGTTCGAAAAAAAACTGATTCGAAAATTTCTGGATTCGATCGAAAAATTTTCTGGGTTCGATCGAAGAAATACGATTAACATATATACACGAAAAATTGAACAACAATTTAATTTCAATATGAACGTAGGCAAAATTATGAATCCATTCAAAACAATTTTCAATTGAATAACAATTCAATTCTAATATAATCGCATATCAATAGAAAAAAACGTGAATGGAATCACCAAAAACAAATACAAATCATGAATCAATTATGAACCATAGGCTCTGATACCACATGTTGGAATAATCATGATGAGTATTTGATTAATGATGATAATGAGATGATATGGAATCGTACCTGATGATCCTGAGGATCCTGTGAAAGCATTGAACATGTTCGCCATTGATGTCGGATTCCCAGAACGAGATGATTGTATTCTAATGGGAAGAAGATCGAATGATTAGTCGATCTTGTGAGGAACTGCACACGGCCGAATGTAAGCGGCTGGGAGAATTAGGGTTTAGTGAGGAATTAAGCTTAGTGTAAATGTAATTAGGTTCTCTTTATATAATAAGAGCATTTACACTTTTCACCCTTGGTGTTTTATCATGTGCAGTATATTCCCCACAGTTCCAATCACCTACTGGGAAACCCTATAATTATGTCTATAATAGTAAATGCGCCCATCATACATTTACCAGACAAAGGTTTCTAGTTATTGTCAATTATCACATCAGGAATGATAAATGATCAGTAATGGTCACATATAAGGTGGTTCCAACATGTTAGACAAACAAGTGAGCTTTTTCTAAACGTATACACAAAAAATAGGAAAAATTACATGCAAATGAAATGTAACTTGTCCTACTTTTTAATTTGGAAAACCTATATCAAAAAGCACTCATTTACAGGTTTTAGTACAAATAAGAGAATAATGCCTACTATCATTTTATAAAAAAATCCTATTAAAGAATTTTATTAAGTGTTTATATTTGATTGAGTTGTAAAACGAGAGACTTGAAAAATGTAATTTACTCAATATCTTGTCATAAATATTTGATGTAGAAATTGAAACAACGTTGTTCAAATAAAAATATTTTTTTGTAGTGTACAATCTACCTTCTGTCTCTATTAAGCCACGGTGACATTCCAGAGTCTGGGCTATCGGGGAGCTGTCATGCCGCTGCTGGTTTCCAGAAAGGATCTGTTTCTGGACAGGCGTAAAACCTTTTGGTTTGGGTCTGCTTCGGTCAAGCTGCTGTGAACTGTTGTTCGTAGGCTGTGCTATGTGGCTTTCGGCTGTATCTGGACAGCTATAGAGGTGGTTACTGTTGATTCCAGCCTGCAGTGCCGGGGCTAATTCGGGGCAGCCGCTATGGCTGAACCTGGACAACAGCTAAGTTTATGCCTGGTGGTCAGATTCTGTTTCATGTTTCCTGTTTCCTGTTTGGTTCGTCCCTAGCGAACCATTTCACAAGTGCTTTTGGTCGTGTTTCATGTGGTTTTAGATCTTGGCCATTCTGTTGTGTATGAAACCAAAATGTATTTGTCGATTTTGGTTGGTAATAAATTGCCCCGCTTTAAGACAGAAAAAATAAATAACAATATGATGTAAAAAAGGGATTTTTATTGAAAAAAAAACTATATATTTTTACTTTTAAGACCTTTTGTTCAGTTTGGTTGTTGGTCTGTGGCGTTAATGAACATTGACCAAAATTTCAGATGCATTGGAAATTTGGAATGCATCGATTGGGACTTAATGGCCTCATAGATTCATTTTCTCAGAAATAGGTTTTAGACTAAAATACATTTTTGGTCCTTGTTTGTGACTTTATTCGTTTTCTTCCTTATAATTTATTTATGTACAATTTTGCCATGTCATTTGTAATCCCACTAAAAGCATTCATATAAAATTGATTTTTTTTTGTTTTTGTTGAAGGGTTTTGTGTTATCTATCAAAAGCAAGTGATTAAAAGAATATTTTTTAACTATATAATTTATTATAATATTTTTTTTATAATTAATCTCTATTTAAAGAGCTTATGACTAATAAGAGTTACATATTTTATTCTCTTTATTTATTGTTGTTCTATCATATTTTTTATAACTGTAACACCCGTAATTTTCGGATAAGTACAATTTTGAATAAGTGTGGAAATCGATCTTTTAAGAAAAATATGAAAAATAGGATTTTGTATTAAATCCTAGATTTTATGGTTTTGTTGGATGAGGAATTCAAATACGAGTCCAACGGTCCTTTCCAGAGCGAAAACAGAGCAAAAACAAAGAAGTTATGGCCAAAACAGTGTTTAGGAAGAAACCGGGCGACCAGTGCTTGGCGCTGGTGTTGGCGCTAGTGGATCCGCGCGGAGCGTCTGATGACCAGTGCTTGGCGCTGATGGTGGCGCTAGTTCATCCGCGCGGAGCGTCTGATGAGCATAAATACGAGATTTTTAGCCCAAACTTCATTTCTTCATACCTCTCTCATTTCAACTCCGATTTTGGTGATTCAAGTTGCTATGGTTCCGTTTTTGAGAGATTTTCAAGGATCTAGAAAGAGTTTTGAAGTTTATTGGAAGATTCAAGAACGTTTGGTGGTGCTAAGCTTCTTATTTCTCACTCCCAAACTCCATCTCTTCTCTCCCAAATAATTTCCTCTTCTTCCCCCTCAAACCGTAACTGATTTTGGGGCTTTTTATGGAGATGAAAGTGTTCCTTCTCCATCATATGTTAGTGGTTTCATCTATGGATGCAAGAGCAAGTTTCATCTCCAACACTATAGATTTTTTGGGTTTTATAGGTTTTCATCAAAACCTAAGTGGTCTTTGGAAGATTTGGCTTGAGGATTCGTGTTTCCGATCAAAGGAGCTTACGTTTGAAGAAAAATCTAGATTTAACCTAATCTAGCAAGGTGAGTTCAAGTTGCTTTGTGAAAACTTTGTACATGCCAAAATTTTATTTTTCCAAGTACTTATGTATTTTTACATGAAAATTATCAATGGTTGAATTATTTGGTGGGTTTTGCCCCTTTGAAGTACTTATGGTTGTAAATATTGTAAAACACTTATATTTGGAGTTTTTGGGGAAATGTGATAGATAGATCATACATGGAAATGGGTTATTGATTTATGTTATAAATGGAGTCTACTTGTTATGAAAATGCATTTTGTGTATAATTGGGAAACATGCATTTAGTACATTATGGAACGATTTAGAAATGTACGGTGTAAGTCTTTTGGAAAAGAGGGTGGTCCCAACCCAATGTTCTATTCCGGGTTTTTATGGATATGAAATATTATTGGCAAAAGTGTGTGTTGCTACGTTTAATCTCATGTTATAACTTTTCATGAATTATCTTTTGAGTCAGTTTAGTTTATGGCTCGATATTGAAATTTGTTAAGTCTTGAGGACAATTGTCCAGTTTTGATAGCTCAAAGTCGAGTTTTGATCATGATTTACGTTATTGGGGAATTGCATGTTTTGAATGCACTGGTTTATTCTTTTGGGGTCGTGTAATGTTTTAGACCTTGTTAGCTATGGATCCATAGGCATTTGAGTTTCCCAAGTCTCGCGGGCAAGAGATCGGGATGATTGAGCTCAGTTTACAAGACGTTAGTTTCTATTTTGTAGCACAGAATAGGCATCAGGTTCCATGATAAGTAAGGCGTGGGCCTACATGGTCGGGCGTCGTCTCATGGGCAGTAAGGTGTAATTCCATATGTGCTTGGCACGAGATAGGCATCGGGTTCCATGATAAGTAAGGCGTGGACCTATATGGTCGGGCGTCGTCTCATGGGCAGTAAGGTGTAATCCCAAATGTGCTGTTGTGGATTTAGAGTGACCCAATGTATAGACCTGAAGTGGTTGAAGTTGGGGGCTCCCTAGTCTCGCGGGCAATAGATCTGGAGTGATTGACCTCAGTTTACGAGAGTAATCCACGTGTGTGTTTTATTGCATAGTTGGTGACCCACTTTTGTGTTCCGTCACTTTCAAAGTATACAGGCGTCCCCCGTCACCGAAAGGTGTTGTTTTGGGTATTTGTGTTTATCCATGTTTTCGGTGAAGTATCATATTTATGTGAATTGTTTTCAACGTTATGTGAGTTATAGGTTATGATTTGTCCATGTTTGGGATGTTTGGAATTATGACGATTTATTTATGAATTCAATTGTTTTGAGAATCAAATGACATTTCACCTTTCACGTTGGTTTTGAGGATGAGTCCATTTTGAGAAATCATTTTATATTAAAGATTTCAGCACGGGGTTTGTGTGAGTGAAAAATGGGTGATTTGCATCTAAAGAAAACTCTTTTGAAATCATGACTTAAATAACATCTCTTTCAATTTATGAATTTATATGGTCATGATAAAACTCTTAAACTCACTAGGCGTTAGCCTAACCCTTTTTATTTGTCGGCATGTGCAACAGGCTAAGGTTGGGAGTAGCTTTAGCTACACTGTGAAGTGACGAGTGCTAGTAGAGTGCACGAGAGGTGATTTTGGTTTAGTGAAGTCTTTCGCACTTATTTGGGATTAGCAACTTGTATTGTGTTAAGTAACACCCGATGTGAAGTTAGTCTTTGTAATAAGACTCGAGTTATAATTGTTTGAGGGTAAATCATAGATTTTAATTGAAATGATTTTTATCCTCTTCGGTTATTTTATTGAAATTAAAGTTAGTTGCTCGTTCCAATTTTGAGGGTGTTACAAGTTGGTATCAGAGCATAAGTTTGAGAGAATTAGGTGTTGATTTTGGATACCTAGACTCAAACTAGCATTCTTTTAAGTAAGTGAAAGCGAAATTTGCACTACTAGGCACTTTAAGATAGGATGTTTTGAGGTCGATGGAGTCGTTAGAAACGAGAATCGCGTCAAGAGTAGCAAGGATAATCATGTACGGTACGTTCATAATTACACCTGGCTAGTGTTATGGTTAACCTACTAGTTACATGTGCATATTTGAACTACTTTAATGTGATGACCGTTGGGGTAGTGAAGAAGTTTCTAAGCGAGTAGTCATTGGAATTGATGGACGAATTTAGCAATAGTCACTCAGAGTGACGATAAGCATGATAATGGTATTAAGTGGACCGTTTCGGTTCAAAGTTGATGGTTAGATTTGAACCGTAGGCTTATTGAATCGACCTTAATTCCAAGAGGAATTGTAAAGTGAATCAATGTAGTTCCCAATTTTGCCTTAAGATGATTGTGAATCCGGATGACGGTAGTGTGACCGGAGAGATTTGGAGGAGTATGGTTTGAGACGTTGAGTGCCAACTAAATTCATGCACATAATTTATTTTAAAATAAAATGTATCAGTTATTTCTTGTGTTTCAAATCCTCTTGTGGATTGAGTTACAAAATCTCAGAAAATGGTTAACACCCACACAAGATTTTAAATCGTGGTTTTGAACATGCATGAAAATTGTTTTATTGCGAGAGTTGCAAACTCCGTCGGAACTTGTTTTATTTCATTGATTGTCCAACGTTACTTTCGGGTACAATGTTATCCATATTATTGATGTTGTTTAAGATGTTGGGCAAGTAACTACGACTTATGGCTTTAACATTGGATCTCCTCCACATATGTTAAGGTTTGGACGAAAAGTTATTTTCCATTATGTCTATGTCGAGTTTTATTGAAAAAAGTTTTTGCATGACTTGTTGAAAAGTGTGGTTTATAGTGTACTACAACGAAAAGAGGAATTTTGGAAGTTTTGGCATTTTAGTCATGATTTGCGTTATGTAATCTGATTTTTGAAAGCGAAAGGTTTAGCACCATTTGGTTGATTTGAGGTCATTGAGCTCATAGAATTTTACAGAGTTCCGTTTTACGACGTTTTGTGTCGTGTGGGTGCAAGTTTGTAAGGTGGATACCTTCGTTATTGCGTGTGTTAATTTTGGATTACATTGGGCATTTTGGTTCGCGTAAGTCTTATGGAGAAATATTATTATATGTCGTAAGACGACGAAAAGGAATATTTTTAGAACTTTGATGTTGCATACGTTCTCTTTCAAAGAATTGTGTTAGCACGTTTTATTGCAACTTGTTCAGTGTACGACTTGATTTATACGTGGCGTGAGTAATGCATTAAAGAACATTATGATAGTATTTCTTAACAATTTGCTTTGTGCGCTTTCGGTTAAGTGATTATTTTATCATCCTTTCACATAAATGCATGGTATTGATCTAGGGATAATGCATGACTTGGTAACCATGAACCCTCAACACTTTGATGGATGAATCGTGAATGGAAATGTCTTATTAATTATTGTATAAATGAGGGTCATTTGGTCAAGATATGTTTTAATGTTGTGTGAATAATGCATGATTTACGCTACAGAACATTTTGAAAACACGAATGTGTGAGTCGTTGACCTTTGGTCAATTTTTGGGCTTAATGGACATTTTGGAAAACGGTAAGCCTTTTTGGTTTTGGAGAAAATGGGTATTTTGAGTATCCTAACGAGTAAATTTGAAACATTGTCATTTCAACGTTTTATACTGCGAGTGTGAAATCTTGGTGTAAATGCTCCGTGATGGAGATTTTGGAAAATTATTTGTCCTAACCTAAAGTGCGTGGGATTGCTTAAAATTTGGAACATTAGTACGCACCGTTTGTATGATTCGACATTCGAAATCGATTTAAACCCTTTTTGGTGACAACCAATTTCAAACACTTATTTTCTCCTATGTTTTGGGAAAACACATTAATGTGTGGGTATTGTCAAAAGTGTTTCACTCTTATGTCATTATATGAGTAGACGAGAAAATTTTGAATACTGATTTAAAGAATTTCGTCTTTTGAAATTTTGTTATGAACGATTTGATGCATGTAATTTCGTTTCAAGAAAGTTACTAAGAGAGTGTTGCAAGCTTGCATGGATATTCCAATTTAAAATTTCCTCTTGACATTTTAGTCGACATCTTTGAATGATGAAAACGTATTGGTTTTGTCTTTAAACTTAGAACGGACACAAATCGTTTTATGTTTTAACCAAAGTACCTTTATGGAATTGTTTCACCGTCTTTGTGAGATAAACTGACGTGTGCGAATTTTATTAGGGGATCTTGATTCATTGGCATTTCATGGTTAAAAAGGGATTTTGGAGTCGGTTGTCGTTTAAACTCCTTTTGAAATATGTACAAACCATTTTGATTGCACCTTATTTAAAGTGGGAAATTTCCTTACGTGCATTACATAGATCAATCCATGCTAGGACCGTATCAGTTTCTTTCAGAGAAGTTGTTTGTTGTGTTTTTTGCGCTTTGCTAACGATACAAATTTCGACGAAATGGTTTTCAAGATGATTTTCATATGTGGGACGAGTGTGTCCATTTTTACGCAAGTACCTAACTGATAGTAGTAGTTTTTATGCGTACGGTTAACTTGATATGAAAATCTTTGTGTTGAAAATTTCTATAAAAAGTTTTCGTTTGGCATATTTGTTAAATAATACACTTGAGAGCCTTGAACTCATAGGGACCCTGGAAAGGTCAAGTAACCCCGATTAAAAGTAAGTGTGAGTAGAACTTCGTCAGTGGAAGACTGAGTATTTTAATGCGTGTTGGTATCGTAGGCCAAGTAGCGCTGTTTGTAGAATCGACATGTTTTGTAACTGAAGGGTTAGATTCGTGGTATCTTATTTTGAGGTTGGTTGTAATCGTCTTGCTGGAAAATTTGTTTTTGGTCTTAGCCAATTTTCACATAAAGAGACGTGTAGGACCTTGTGGACACCATACTGATAACCTTGGCTTTGTAAGAATGTTCGACGAGTGAAACTCGGGTGTTGAGTCTGTTGTGATTCAAAGTCTGGTGGTATAACTAGGTGTCAACTTTTGGGCTTAAGGCCAAGCACCGTTAGTGTAATCAGAGGATTGTAGTCCGATATTAAAGGAATGATGGTAATGGTTGTAGTGATCTTAAGATGTTCAATTGTGATAAGTGAATTTGGTGGGATAACCTTCCTTGCGTGGTAAAAGAATCTGTCGGTTGGATAATTGGTAATTGGAAGTATCCTTAGAGTTGTGTAATTGATGGGTCAGTGATGACCGTCGGTGTTAGAGTTTAATGGAAATCGTTAAGAGTATATGCTAGTTCAGTAGCGCGAATATTTGGGATTCAGAGGTTTTGGTTGATTTCGGTAGTGATTAAACCTTGGACTGGTTTGGAAAGGAAAATTTATGAACATATGGATGTGGAGTGATTGGGGAGTTCGAAATCTGTCATTGGGAAAGTATGGATCACTTAAGGTTGAGAGGCAACTTAAGTCTGGTAGTCGGAAGCCACTCTAGTGAATTATGCCTTCAATTGGGTGTAGGTGTTTTATGCCTAAGCGGGGATTTGTTGTGAGTAACACCGAGGAGCCGTTATGGGAAATTCTGTGGAAAATAAATTTGAACCTGGTTGAAACCAAGGGAACTTGGAATGTGTTGGGCGCAGTGGCCATTATTTGTGTGAGAACTAGATTTCGAGGACGAAATCTCTTTAAGGTTGGGAGGATTGTAACACCCGTAATTTTCGGATAAGTACAATTTCGAATCAGTGTGGAAATCGATCTTTTAAGAAAAATATGAAAATAGGATTTTGTATTAAATCCTAGATTTTATGGTCTTGTTGGATGAGGAATTCAAATACGAGTCCAACGGTCCTTTCCGGAGCGAAAACGGAGCTAAAACGAAGAAGTTATGGCCAAAACAGTGTTTAGGAAGAAATCGGGCGACCAATGCTTGGCGCTGGTGTTGGCGCTAGTGGATCCGCGCGGAGCGTCTGATGACTAGTACTTGGCGCTGATGGTGGCGCTAGTTCATCCGTGCAAAGCGTCTGATGAGCATAAATACGAGATTTTTAGCCCCAAACTTCATTTCTTCATATCTCTCTCATTTCAACTCCGATTTTGATGATTCAAGTTGCTATGGTTCCGTTTTTGAGAGCTTTTCAAGGATCTAGAAAGAGTTTGGAAGTTTATTGGAAGATTCAAGAACGTTTGGCGGTGCTAAGCTTCTCATTTCTCACTCCCAAACTCCACCTCTTCTCTCCCAAATCATTTCCTTTTTTCCCCCTCAAACCCTAAGGGACTGTTTACCAAATTTCCTATTAAGCTCTGTATGGATAAATCGGTCTGTCCGGATAAATTTGTCTGTCCGAGTAAAAACATAATGTTGTTTACTTTTTTACCTGAATCAATAGTCTGAATGACATAAATGACCAATTTACCCCTCAAATATAAATATGATGTTGTTTACTGTTTATCTTTCATCAAATCAAAATCAAACCAAAAACATCTACAATTTATCAAACTACTTGGACATCAAAACATAGAAGCAAAAATCAATCTGTGTTGCACGATTCAGAATACCACACAAAATCAAAAATCGTATCCCCAAAATACCACACCAGATTCATTCATCTTCTTCATCCTCAAAATAAAAAATCAAAATCAAACCAAAAACATCTACAATTGCAGTCTCCTTCATCTTCTTCATCCTCAAAATACCACATCAGATTCAGAAGAAACAAGCCCCCTTTCGCCCAAAATCAAAAATCGTATCCCTAATCGATCTAAGGTTTTGAATCTGGAAGGAAGTGGGTCTGGAGATAGAAGTGGGAAAAAATGGAGGAGATGGAAGTATTTTCCGGCAAAAACGAAGCAAAAGCAAAAAAAAAACCTTACCGGATGAGATAGCAGCATCGCCGGAGAGAGAGAGCAGCGTCGCCGGAGTGAAAGAGCTGCGTTACCGAACCGTCGAAGGAGAAGGGTGTGGGAGAGAGGGCTGGAAGTGGAGGCGATGGTGAAGAGAGAGGTTTAGAGCGTTCTTTGTTTCAAGGGTAAAAATGTAACATTTTCATCTTAATGGGGACAACACCCCTAAACCCACTGTGCGAATAAGCTCATTTCTTTGTGATTAAGTCGCAAGTAAACACTCAGAAATGTCTGCGCGAATAAGCCAGTTTTCTTAATAAGCCGATTAAGTCGCAAGAAAACACACCCTAACTGATTTTAGGGCTTTTCATGGAGATTAAAGTGTTCCTTCTCCATCATATGTTAGTGGTTTCATCTATGGATGCAAGAGCAAGTTTCATCTCCAACACTAGAGATTTTTGGGGTTTTCTAGGTTTTCATCAAAACCTAAGTGGTATTTGGAAGATTTGGCTTGAGGATTCGAGTTTCTTCAAAGGAGCTTACGTTTGGGGAAAAATCTAGATTTAACCTAATCTAGCAAGATGAGTTCAAGTTGCTTTGTGAAAACTTTGTACATGCCAAAATGTTATTTTTCCAAGTACTCTTGTGTTTTTACATGAAAATTATCAATGGTTGAATTATTTGGTGGGTTTTTTCCTCTTTGAAGTAATTATGGTTGTAAATATTGTAAAACACTTATATTTGGAGTTTTTGGGGAAATGTGATCGATAGATCATACATGGAAATGGGTTATTGATTTATGTTATATTTGGAGTCTACTTGTTATGAAAATGCATTTTGTGTATAATTTGGAAACATGCATTTAGTACATTATGGGACGATTTAGAAATGTACGGTGTGAGTCTTTTGGAATAGAGGGTGGTCCCAACCCAAGGTTCTATTCTGGGTTTTTATGGATTTGAAATATTATTGGCAAAAGTGTGTGTTGCTACGTTTAATCTCATGTTATAACTTTTCATTAATTATCTTTTGTGTCAGTTGAGTTTATGGCTCGGTATTTTGGATTTTATTAAGTCTTGAGGACAATTGTCCAGTTTTGATAGCTCAAAGTCGAGTTTTGATCATGATTTACGTTATTGGGGAATTGCATGTTTTAAATGCACTGGTTTATTCTTTTGGGGCCGTGTAATGTTTTAGACCTTGTTAGCTATGAATCCATAGGCATTTGAGTTTCCCAAGTCTCGCGGGCAAGAGATCGGGATGATTGAGCTCAGTTTACGAGACGTTAGTTTCTATTTTGTAGCACGGAATAGGCATCGGGTTCCATGATAAGTAAGGCGTGGGCCTACATGGTCGGGCATCGTCTCATGGGCAGTAATGCGTAATTCCATATGTGCTTGGCACGGGATAGGCATCGGGTTCCATGATAAGTAAGGCGTGGACCTATATGGTCGGGCGTCGTCTCATGGGCAGTAAGGTGTAATCCCAAATGTGCTGTTGTGGATTTAGAGTGACCCAATGTATAGACCTGGAGTGGTTGAAGTTGGGGGCTCCCTAGTCTCGCGGGCAACAGATCTGGAGTGATTGAGCTTAGTTTACGAGAGTAATCCACGTGTGTGTTTTATTGCATAGTAGGTGACCTACTTTTGTGTTCTGTCACGTGCAATGTATACGGGCCTCCCCCGTCACCGAAAGGTGTTGTTTTGGGTATTTGTGTTTATCCATGTTTTCGGTGACGTATCATATTTATGTGATTTTTTTCCATGTTATGTGAGTTATGGGTTATGATCTATCCATGTTTGGGATGTTTGGAATTATGACGGTTTATTTATGAATTCAATTGTTTTGAGAATCAAATGCCATTTCACCTTTCACGTTGGTTTTGAGGATGAGTCCATTTTGAGAAATCATTTTATATTAAAGATTTCAGCACGGGGTTTGTGTGAGTGGAAAATGGGTGATTTGCATCTAAAGAAAACTATTTTGAAATCATGACTTAAATAGAATCTCTCTCGATTTATGAATTTATATGGTCATGATAAAACTTTTGAACTCACTAGGCGTTAGCCTGACCCTTTTTATTTGTCGGCATGTTCAACAGGCTCAGGTTGGGAGTAGCTTTAGCTACACTGTGAAGTGACGAGTGCTAGTAGAGTGCACGAGAGGTGATTTTGGTTTAGTGAAGTCTTCCGCACTTATTTGGGATTAGCAACTTGTATTGTGTTAAGTAACACCAGGTGTGAATTTAGT
Organism: Saussurea involucrata; assembly: GCA_033807775.1. Taxonomy (NCBI): domain Eukaryota; kingdom Viridiplantae; phylum Streptophyta; class Magnoliopsida; order Asterales; family Asteraceae; genus Saussurea; species Saussurea involucrata. The sequence goes on from CM066315.1 coordinate 115,849,302, forward strand.
CTCTGTAATAAGAATCGAGTTATTTTTGTTTGAGGGTAAATCACAGATTTTAATTGAAATGATTTTTATCCTCTTTTGGTTATTTTATTGAAATTAAAGTTAGTTGCTCGTTTCAATTTTGAGGGTGTTACAATAACACGTTATCAACACTTGTTCTTCAATGCATCTTTGAATTATACTATTGATGTTCGAAACAAACGAAGGGAGATAACGATAAATACAAGCAATAATTGCTTGTTTTCAGGTGTTCAAAACTCAACTGTAATATTATATTGAAGCTTTGTGTATGAACAGAGTCGTTCCTAATATTTTGGAGGCTTTTGAAATCTATACAACAACTATTTACAAATGAAACAATACTCTCAACTAAACTAGACTAACATCTTCAAGAGATTTGAAGATGAAAACCTAAAACCTGAAACCCTAATTTGAGAAAGAAAAACAAATACACATTAGTACTACCAGAGTCAACCGACTTGGCAGCTCTATTTAGGCTACCTAGATGGTCATAGTTACTATTAACTAGTGTTATACCTGTCCGTTGGTCGGGTATACAACATGTCTTTAATCTAAATTCAATTCTTTGATTGGTCAGTCTTGTTCTAATCTCGGGTCCTTCTCAAAAAGACATTCTAGATTATCTTAGATAACATCTTAACCCCTTTCTAGTAACGAGCGAGAGATATAGAGAAAGAACTCATACATTCAAACCATTCTCCATGCCACTAAAACACAATATAGCCAATATGGTAATTCTACCTAAGATACAACTCATATTTAGATAAATGTCGACATTTCTCAAGCAAAAATATTGATCATGTTGAGGTAACAAATTATAACACCTTCAAATTATTATGTCTAGTTGTCCACCATATCTCAATTCTTGAAAATTACAGTTGTATATATAAATAGTTTCCCTTATTTAAACAAACACACGTCCTATGAAACCTCATGACAGCATGTGATACTTTATGATGCTAAACAAACACACCATATATTTCGTGCTTTGTTTCTAATCAATGATCCATATTCCAATCTAAATAATACAGTGGAATTCTGGAATTCTTTACTGCTTATTTTCCGACAGCATTTAGAAGTAACTAAGCATCACAATTTGGTTGGCTTATTTAATTTAAACAACAAAAACAATGATCTGAAGATCATATATAAGTGACTAATCAATAGCAATATTTGTTGACTACTACTCATAAGAAACTCTAAAAATATTTGAATTCTCACACAATCTACAAGTTCACTGAATTCTCAGCATGGCCTTCACCATGCATTTAATTGGTTACAAACCATTTGGAAATGCGACAACTTCAAGAATCTGGTTTGTATCCTTCAATCATTTACACAACCTTTTATCATAAACGTTGTTCATACCAGTGGAATCCTCATCATAAACGACGGTCTGATGCCAGCAACCTTAACAACTTATATACATTCCACCCCATTTCATGTTTTATAACTTCATCAAACAAACCCTAAACACACCACCACAAATCCCATTTGTTTTCCAACTTTCGGTATTCCTTTTGGTTCGATTTGTAGCCATCTTTACGTTAAAACACGATGCTTAAGCGGTTCTAGAGAGTGTACACCTCGATTAAAGGGAACACATTTGTGAGCTACGCAAAAATAGCGACCGTTGGACCTATCAACACAAAAATATTTATCCGCACCTCGAGCATCATATGATTTGGATCTGTCAACAAACCAACCAGGGTTACTATTTGAAGAAGTTTCCAAAAAGAAAATCTGAAAGGTTGTAATGTAAAGTATTTCACATAAGAAGAAAGCAAATAGCTCCTGAATGCTTCCGTCAAAATACACGTACAAATTGAAGATCAACAATTAAGAAAATCTGAAAGATTGTAATGTAAAGTATTTCACATAAGAAGAAAGCAAATAGTTTCCGTATGCTTCAGTCAAAATACACGTACAAATAGAAGATCAACAATTAAACCTAAATTCATTTCCACAGCCAGCTCCAGAGAAGCGTGGCTTATTAACTTGATATGCAGAGTTCATAAAGCATAACACATACACAATATATCACCACCGTTGCCATTGACAATGAAAAAGAAGGATGTAATATTTCTATATTTCTGAAATTTAGGAAGGAGCTACGAGCAGAACTCACGTTCAGAAGGTATGACCGATCCATTTAATTGCCGGCTTAACCCCATTGCAAAGTCGCACATATCAATAACTTCCTGCCATGGAAACAATTCACGCTTAGCTTTTGCAAGCCCGTGTACGAGTAGTAACACAAAGTGAATGAAAATAGCTAAAACAGAATACATATACGGATAAAAAATTGAGGAGCCATTAGCCATACGATTGAGATAGTGACTAAGGGGTCGTTTACCAAACACTTACCCGAGTAAGCGCTTACCAGTGAAATTCAACATTATCACTTACTTATCGGGTAGGATTTTAGTCCACCAAAACGGTATCGTCTTTTAACAATTTTCCCGGTAAGCGCTTACTATGGTAAGAGTCTTCACCCTTGCTTACCGGATAAGACTCTTGATCCTTGCTTACCGGATAAGAAGGTAGGATTTATCCACATGTTTGTTCTTTTGTTTTTATCCTTTATTTCATTTTTCAAGCTTCACCATTGGTATTATGGCATGCACGAAAATGATTAATTGGATAAACTATGAACAATTTATATAGAAGCACCCATAACACATGTTAATTATTAGTAAAAAGGATCATATTTATTATATTCTTTGTAATTACTAATTCATATTACTTTTGATATTTGTAGAAATTTTTTCTCTCAGGGTAAACCACCACACGAGGTACGGATTATGTTTATACTTTATAAGGGTGCGTATGGTATCCATACAGGATAAGATAAGACATGACAACATAATTGTTCAATGTTTGGTAAGACAAGATTGGACAAGACATAACAAATAAAATGAGCAATTTACTTCTAATAGTGATCCGTGTTATGTCCTGTCTTGTGTACCAAACACACCCTAAAAAGACGAAGATATATATATATATATATATATATATATATATATATATATATATATTATTTTCTATTTTTTTAATAAAAAGGCGAATGGAAAACATTTTATTCATTATCTAACGTAGTTATGTTCTTAAACTACCAGGTCATCACCTGCCATCAGAGCCATCCAGAAACCCATCCACAATCACCACACAACTCAAATTGCAATCTCTACCATCGGACCACACCATGCCCTCTTTATCCTTATAAGGCCACCCGTAGCGGCTCGGGCTTCTTGCTCGGGCTTCCCCACTCGGGTTCCCAAACCCGCTCGAGCTTTCCCATTTATTATTTTTTTAATATTTTTTTCAAAAATTTGAATTCCAACGGTTTGGAAACGGCTATTTTGGGTTTTAGAACTTTTGTGATCCCACACTGACAAGTAATAAGAGTAAATACACAAGATATATGAATCAAAGAAGTACACCTCTATATATGAAAGATGAACTTGCAGCTTACAACTTCACAGAAGGTTGAGAGGTTTACAAAGTGGAAGGAGGCTGCGAAGATAGAGGCGTGTGTATTTCGTGTATCTCTGACCTAAAAATACAGATAGTATACTATATATACTATTCAAAGTTTGACAACATGTCACATTAGGTCCCTCAACTATAATACTACATGGTACAAGATAATGTAACATTAACAATCTCCCCCTTTGTACCAATGTAGAGCCATAAGCTTTAGACATTCATTGGAACCACTTGTGTCTTCCGAAGCCCGAAAATCAACTCGAATCTTCTTAGTGCGTTCCGGTAGTCTACTCGATATTTGACGGCATCCATTACTTCCTTTATCAACGCCTTTTGTTTCTTTGACAACTTCTCTTCTCCTTTAGCATCCAATCGTAATCTGCTCACTAGATGAATCTGAATCATCCTGAAAGTTCCGTCGCTGAATTTATTTGCATCAGTGACTCTCATGAATTTATTTTCTGAGGCTGAGTCAATGAACACAACTCCAAGATCTGGTTTGCTCAGCACGGTGTAAGCTTGAACACTCTGAATATCTGCCAGATCTAGATTCGGAGGTCTGATGTTGACTCGTTCTTGACGCGCTTCCAAGGCCATTTGAAAATCCTTAAGATATGAAAACTTCAGGATGTTCTTCATGTACCTCTTCAGACTTTGATAAGCATCTGACCATTCTCCCTTCTTTTTAGGATCTTGAGACAGGATTTCATACAAGTTGCAAACGTCATTGAGCTGTAGTTTCTGAAAATCTGCCTCATTAAAGACTAGTTCTGAATCATCTGATCTCTGAACGGTAAACACTGGGTACCAAACCTTTGAAAGCTTTCGCGATTCTATCTTCAGTACTCTTCTGATCGGTTTGTCAGACTTTATTGCATTGGCGTTCAGAGATTCATATCTCATGAAATAGAGATATTCAGTTCTGTGCTTTTCTGGCCAGTCTTCAATCCCGTAGACTTTTTCCCAAGTGATTGGCTGCATGACCCTTACAAACATATTGCTTCGTAAGATTTCCTGAAAGGGAGTCTGTTAATGTTACATTATCTTGTACCATGTAGTATTATAGTTGAGGGACCAAATGTGACATGTTGTCAAACTTTGAATAGTATATATAGTATACTATCTGTATTTTTAGGTCATAACAAACAACATACAAAATACACACGCCTCTATCTTCGCAGCCTCCTTCCACTTTGTAAACCTCTCAACCTTCTGTGAAGTTGTAAGCTGCAAGTTCTTCAATCATATATAGAGGTGTACTTCTTTGATTCATATATCTTGTGTATTTACTCTTATTACTTGTCATTGTGGGATCACAATTGGTATCAGAGCTTAATATCATTTTGTTCAGATTTGTTCTTAAAAGTTGTACGTATCTGTATTCTTCAAGTTCAATTTTTTTTGGTTGATTTTGGTCTCTGGAGTTCTTCTAGTGGTTGGAATCGATTAAGAAGTGAAAATAGAAATTTCCTGTGTATTTAATTCCGCATATCACCAGGAAATTAGATCAATACGTGCATCTTCTCTGTTTTTCACGAAGTCTCTATTTTGAGTAAAACTCACTGTTTTGCTCATCAAATCAAGGTTAGGTTGGTGTTTAGACAAAACTCGAGGTTATAAAAGTGCCCAGAAATTACCCAGGAACACTCGTTCAAAATTTCAAGCATTTTTGAGTTCATTTGAACATCTGCTTAAAAATCATCATAACCATCGCAACCAACTAATATTCATATCTCTCGCAAGATTCAAACCCCTCGCAATCTTCTAGAAATTAAAACTGCGAGCCTCACAACCTTCTAGAATTCTGGACTGCGAGCTTCGCAACTTTCAGGATCTATGGACTGCGATCCTCGCAATTTTCAATTGCGATCTGTTTCTTGCCTCGCAATCTGTTATTGCGATTTGTTGGTTTGGTGTTTGCCTCGCAATTGTTGACTGCGAGACTTAGTTTCGATCGCAATTGTTCACTGCGATCCAATTTCATTGCGATACTTTGTTTGCCTCGCAACAGATTGTTGAGACTTTTTGTTGCATCGCAAACAGTAGCCTCGCAACCCATACAAAGGCAGAGACAGAAAGAGTTTGTTGAAAAAGAAAGCTACTGAACAAGAGATAAATCGATCAGGCAAGTAATTAAATGACTACAAGAGATGTGCTATCCATTGGTTCCAAAGACAAACCTCCAGTTCTCTTTACATCAGAATTCAAAATTTGGAAAGACAGATTCCTAGACTGGGTAGATAGACAAGAGAATGGAGAATTCGTTATCAATTCTCTAGATAATGGACCAATGAAGCCTATAACAAGAAGAGGGATTGCTATTGATGGTGATCCAATTCCAGATATTGTTACTGTTCTACCGATTCACTACTCTGTTGAACAGAAGAAATTGTACCAAGGAGATAAAATGGCGAAATCTCTAATTATTCAGGCCTTGACCGATAATGTCTATCGGAGGGTAGACAGCAAAAATCAATCTGGTAAAGCCATGTTTGATGAACTGATAAAGTTATTTCAAGGATCTGAAGTAGAGAATCAAATGAAAATCTCAACCATCATCAACTCATACGAATGCTTCAAACAGAAAGAAGGAGAGACTCTTGACTCTGCTTATGTACGCTTCACCACAATATTGAATGAGTTAAGCAGATTCAAAATAGAGAGGAAGGTTATTGAGCACAACGTAAAATTCCTGACCGTTCTTCAACCAGAATGGAAGAAGTACGCTCACCGAATGAAGCAGAATGCTAAGCTATCAGAATTACCTCTACAACAGATGTTTGAAACGTTGAAGCAGGATGAAGATGATGCTGAAGCGAAGAAAGTGAAGAAGAATAGGAAAGTGAAGAATGAAGATAAAAGAGGGATGAAGGATGAAGAGCAAGATCCACTTGCGTTGATTTCAAGCAGAGGATACTCCCAGGATGAGGAGAACCAGTCTGAAGGAGAAATGGAGGAAGCAAGTGGGATAGAAGAAATAGAGAGAATGAAGGATTCTCTGGCTCTGCTTACCAGTTCTTTTCAGAGAAAATTTGGGAAAAGTCCTGGTTCTAATAATCAGAGGTATGCGTCGGGCTCAAAGAACTTTGAGCATAGGGCGCATGTTGAATCAAGCAAAAGAGCAGAATACAGGAGGCCGGAAGAGTACAAAAGGCCTACTGAGTATAGACGGCCAAATGATTACAAGAGGCCAGAGGAGAAAAAGATTTTTGAGAAAAAGGAAGAACCACAGACTTGTTACAACTGTGGGGAACCTGGTCATTTCGCGAAGGAGTGCTGGAAGCAGATAGTGAAAGATACCAATTACTACAAAAACAAGTTGTTGCTTGCTGAAAAGAAGCAATCGGGTATTGCACTAAAGGTAGAAGAGGATTACTGGCTTGATCATTCTGATGATGAAGCTAATAATGAGACTACTGCTCAAACAAAGATGTGCTTCATGACCAAAGAAGCCGATGATGAAGGAGCAGAGTCTACTTCAGAACAGGTATATTTCGATTTCTATAATCAATTTATTTCTAAACAAGCATGCTTAACACAAAGGTTAGAAGAATTAAAAGCTGATGAGAACATTGCTAATGAAATAATTTCAACTCAAAAAGAAAGACTAATAGAACAAGACAGTCAAATTACTGAATTGAAAAAGAAAAAGACTGAATTCGATATTGGTCATGCGTACTTTCAAGATAGAGTATCTGAACTATCGGAAAAATTAATGAGTTCAGAAATAAAGAATAGCGAGTTTGAAAGTCTTTTACATGCTTATAAAGAAAGAAATGAAGAGCTGAGTGAAAATATCAAAGATCTGGAAAATAAACTGTACAAAGCAGGTCAAACAGAACAAACAATTCAAATGAATAAGCCAAACAAATTCAGATACTATAACGCAAAGTGGGGTATTGGATATGACAATCCTCAGTACCTAAGGAATGCCATAACTAAAACTCCCACTCAGTATGAATTTGAATGGTTTATGCCTGTTACACATCCTTGCTATCAAATCAAACAACTTCATGAGGAAGAACAAAAGGCTGAGGAAGAAACAAAAAGAAAAATCACTGTTAGAATGCAACTTCCTTTTTGGTATGGTCCAGAGAATGCCAAGGCATTAGATAATGAAAAAACCTTACCAAATGATTATTTTGAGAGTTATATTGTTAAAGAACCAGAGGAAAAAGAAAATACTCAAAAGGATAATCCTGAAAAATCTGTTTTGGAAGGAAAAAGGTATTTTCCACCAATGGTTCTTGAACAAAAACTCATGGAGCTCGAAAGGAATATAATTTTTAATGTTGAAGAAATCAGAAACGAAGATCAACTTCTTTTTTATATTGAAAAAGAAGTTATCTTTACTGTTTTGTCATATAGCATAAATGATGAACCTGAAAGCTTTGAAGAAAAGAAATCTCTAGAACTTAGATGTTTGGATCTTTCAGATCAACTATTTACTTTTCAGAAAACGCTTTTTCTTGAAAGACAACTAATAGGGAAAGAAAGAGAGAAACTTAAGTTCGAAAAAGAATCTCTTGTATCTAAAAATACCGTTTTCTCACAAAGAATATCCGAAAGCAAGATTGAAGACATTCGCGATGTCGACAGACTTGTTTTTGAGATTGAAAAGGAAGTTGTGATCACAGTTCTTTTAGAAAACTTAATTGATATGAAAAGAAAACTTGAGGAAATATATGATGAAAAGGTTTCAAACGTAACACATTCTTCTGATTCAGATCTTTCTTCATGCAAAGCTTTCATGGGAACAACTGTTTTGAAGGGTTGTAAAATAGATGACCAAGAAAAAGAAATAGATGATTTTCTTAGTAAACCAACATCTCATGGTTATGATTTTTGGAATTTAAAGGAAAAATCTGTTAAATATGCTTCATCAGAAAGTAATTCTGATATTGATAGTATGGATGTTGGTAAAGGCAAAGGCAAAGTTGAAAATGAATTGCCTGTTCTATTTGACTTCAGTGCAAAACTTCCAGATCACACTGTTTTTTTGATAAAAGAAGAGGAACCTAAAAAGATCATTTTGGAAGGGGAATCTTCCAAGTCTTCAGAGAAAATTTCTGTCAATGATTACTATTCTAAATCTAAATCAAAACAATCATTTCAGAAAAAGAAAAGAAAACCAAAACAGAAGAAGCATGCTAAATCTACTCAAACTCTATATTCAAAATCTCACAACTCTTCTTTGTCTGGTGTTTCAGATCGTAATTTAAGAACCAACAAGAAACTTGAGTGGAAGATAAAAGCATCCACACAAGAAGTGACAAAGATCAAATCATCCAAAGTTCCTTTAAATGTTTTAAATTTCAAGAAGGACAAGTTGTTTTTGAATGTAATTAATCATGCTGTTGACAATAGAAAACTTGTAACACCTTGCAAGATTTATACAATGCAACAACTGATTAACTTGTCTCATGATGAAATCTGTTGTGCTTCATGTGGTGTGGATGATTTCATTGGCAAATCTGACTATAACTGTTGGTTGTATACACCTAATTACTCTAACAATGGTAATAGAAAGAGCATTGCCAATTTGAAATGGCTACCTAGAACTACAAAGACTCCTAACCCAAAAGGACCCAATTGGCAATGGGTACCTAAAACTGTTTAAATTCCTTTTTGCAGCTCCGTCATGTGTGGTACTTGGATTCTGGTTGCTCAAAACACATGACTGGAAGAAAGGAACTCTTGAGCAACTTTGTAGAAAGAGATGGAGGGAGAGTCAAATTTGGAAATGATCAGTACTCTCCTATCTTAGGTTATGGAGACATAGTAACAGACAAGGTCAAAATAACCAAGGTTAACTATGTTGAAGGATTGGGACACAACCTGTTTAGTATAGGTCAATTCTGTGACAAAGACCTAGAAGTACATTTCAAGAAGACTCGGTGTGCAGTTCTAACCGATGACGGAAATGAACTTCTAGTTGGGTCGCGTAATTCAAATCTTTACACCATTGACCTATCCAAGCTAAACCCCAAGATGAATGTGTGTCTGATGTCAAAGGCGTCGTTTGACAAAAGCTGGTTATGGCACCGAAGACTATCTCACCTCAACTTTCGATACATTCAAAAGCTGCAGACAGGTGATTTAGTTACTGGTCTACCAGAACTGAAGTTTGAGAAAGACAACTTCTGTACTGCATGTGAAACAGGGAAGATAAAGCATGCTCCTCACCCACCAAAGCCGGAACCCAGCACAAGCAAAGCACTAGAAATTCTTCATATGGATCTCTGTGGTCCGATGAAGACTCAGAGTATCAATGCCAAACGATATGTGTTAGTTGTTGTTGATGATTTCTCAAGATATACATGGGTCAAGTTTCTTCGTTCAAAAGACGAAACTCCAGACTTGATCATCTCGTTAATCAAACAGATTCAAGTGAATCTACAACTATCAGTTCAGAATATCAGATCAGACAACGGAACAGAATTCAAAAACATAACTCTTGATGACTTCTTTCAGTCATTAGGAATTTCACATCAACATTCTGCGGCCAGAACACCTCAGCAAAATGGTGTAGTTGAAAGACGAAACCGAACACTCGTTGAAGCGGCCAGAACGATGCTGTCTTATTCTGATCTACCTCTGTATCTGTGGGCTGAAGCTGTTGCAACGGCATGCTACACACAAAACCGTTCCATTATACATCGACGGTTTGGCAAAACACCATATGAATTAATGAATAATAGAAAACCGGTAATACACTACTTTCGTGTGTTTGGTTGCAGGTGCGTTGTGCTGAACGATAAGGACAAATTGAACAAATTCAGTCCAAAAGGGATGGAGGGCTTCTTTATCGGATACTCGCTCACATCAAAGGCTTACAGGATCTATCTCAAGTCTTCAAAGAATGTGAAAGAAAGTGTCAATGTCAAATTCGACGAATCTGAAGAAATGGATTCTGTCCATAACAGTACAGAACCCGCAATATCAGGGATCCTAGCATCCGGACAAATACGTCCGATGGTGACTAGGACATCAAACAAGAATCAATCTTCCACTTCTAACTCAAAGCCCAGTGATCTTGATTTATTGTTTGAATACTTTTATGATGACTACTTTAATAATGATAACTCTTCGTCATCTTTAAATAACAAGAGTCAGGTTGCAACACCAGCTCAGGCTTCGTTGTCGGGTCCTTCATCGGCACCCTCAACAGATGCAACGACTCAGACAACATCTTCGAGTGACAGGCATTTGGTTTCTACACAAGAAATCATCATGAGAAGTAGACGACAACGTGAATCCACACATGGTGCTTCTTCGTCGGGTACAACTTCAAATGTCAATGATGATGGGTCTGCAAACATACCAGAGTCATCTTCTGAAGCAGAACCGGAGGCAGTTCCTGTTGACACATCTGTCAATGAACCTGTCAAAACACCGGAACCTATCTTGACAATACAGTTGAACTTCGATAAAGACCCTACCTTGGTGGATCCAAATGTAGGTGTTGCATCTCTCCCACACTCAACGAAATGGACGCAGAGTCACCCCATTACTCAGGTTATTGGTGAAGTCAACGAACCAGTCAAAACAAGATCGGCAACGGCAAACGAGGTCCTATTTGCGCTCTTTCTTAGTCAAGTTGAACCTACATCTGTTCAACATGCCTTAGAAGATCCAGATTGGATAATTGCCATGCAAGATGAGCTGAACTCATTTGAAGCTCTAAAAGTATGGAGACTTGTTCCTAGACCAAAGGGTAAAACGGTCATTGGTACAAAATGGATCCTGAAGAACAAGAAAGACAGTGAAGGGATTGTGATAAGAAACAAAGCACGCCTTGTAGCGAAAGGGTACAAGCAACAGGAGGGAATAGACTATGATGAGACATACGCACCGGTTGCTCGCTTAGAAGCAATACGGATATTTCTTTCATACGCTGCCTACAGAAACTTCACTGTTTATCAAATGGACGTGAAGACAGCATTCTTGAACGGCGTTTTGAAAGAAGAAGTATACGTTTCTCAACCAGAGGGTTTTGTGGACACAGATTATCCAGATCATGTCTACATACTTGACAAAGCTCTCTATGGTCTGAAGCAAGCCCCTCGCGCCTGGTATGAAATCCTATCTACCTACTTACTTGTTGCTGGCTTTCGAAAAGGTAAAATTGACACAACTCTCTTTACTCTGGAACAAGAAGGTGATATTCTTTTGGTACAAATTTACGTCGATGACATTATTTTTGGTTCAACTAATCCTGGATTATGCACGTGGTTTTCGGGTTTAATGATGACCAGATTCCAGATGAGTATGATGGGAGAGATTAATTTCTTTCTCGGATTACAAGTCAAGCAGTTCTCGACAGGTATCATCATCAACCAATCAAAATACGTGTTTGACATTTTGAAGAAATACAAAATGGAAAACTGTACTTCGATTGGTACACCTATGGCTCACCAATCAAAAGTTGGTCCTGATCCAAACGGTGTAGATGTCGATGTCAAGAACTACCGAGGGATGATAGGTTCATTAATGTACCTCACTGCGAGTCGTCCAGATATAATGTTCTCTACATGTTTATGTGCAAGATTTCAGGCACAACCAAAACAATCACATCGAAGTGCTGTTACAAGGATCTTTCGATATTTGAAAGGGACACCGTACCTTGGACTTTGGTACCCAAAGGGATCAGGATTCGAGCTCACTGCATACTCAGATGCAGATCATGGAGGTAGCTTGCTAGACCGGAAGAGCACTTCTGGTCATGTTCAGTTTTTAGGGGAAAAGTTGGTCAGTTGGTCATCGAGGAAACATAACTGTGTTTCTACATCAACTGCGGAGGCAGAGTATGTTGCTGCGGCCAGTTGTTGTTCACAAGTTCTGTGGATGAGGACTCAACTGCAGGACTACGGCTTCAGATACGAGAAGATCCCTATCAACTGTGACAGCAAAAGTGCAATTGCCATTACAGCAAATCCGGTTCAGCACACAAAGACCAAACACATAGATGTCAGGTATCACTTCATAAAAGACTATGTGGAAAAAGGTACGGTTTAATTATATTTTGTTCCAACAGAGCATCAACTTGCCGATTTGTTTACAAAAGCCTTGGATGAAAAACGCTTTAATTTCTTAATATCCAAGCTTGGCATGTTGAACATGAAAGTGTAATATCTAAGTTGATCATTTAATGGATGGAAATATGTATCTTTCAATCTAGATAAATCTATTTAAATTGATACACTCATATTTTTATCACACTCTATTATCAACATAAGATATTTCAATTTCATGTATTTGTTGTGTTTCAAAGTTTATTTTATCGTAACGATACAATTGTGATGATATCTATGTGTGCAAAAGACTTGTTCATAGTCTCAGGGGGAGTACAGGAAATGGAGAATGCACAAAAAGAGGGGGAGTGTGCATACATGACAGAGTAAGTAAAAGGTATTTCCAAATACTTACTGCTTGAAGATTACAAGGTAAGTGCTTCTAACTTGTATTTTTTACAAACCCTTATGCATCATTTAAGGGGGAGTGAAAAATAGTCTTGGAAATTACCTAGTTTAAATAAATAATTGGAAGTTGGACATCTTCCAGTGGGCTAAAATTTGGAAAAAGATCAAAAATGTCAAAATGTCAAAATTAATCAAAATTCCTCGCAATAGAAGACTGCGATGGAAAGATTCCATCGCAATAAACTGTTGCGATGCGAATATTCCTTTTATCCAAAGATTCCCTCGCAATTGTTAACTGCGATTCAAAGATTCCCTCGCAATTGTTAACTGCGATTCAAAGATTCCCTCGCAATCTTATATTGCGAGGTTTGGGATTTTTCATTGCGATCCGGTTTTTTTTAATTTTGGGCAAATCAGGTAGTGACACGTGTCACGGATTTCAAATGTTTATATATACTTGCGATCTTTGACTTAGTCTTTATTTCAAAACCTCTCCATATTTCAAAACCTCTCCATAAAAGAACCCTCGTTTTTCTCACGATACTGAACATTGCGATTCGACCAAAGGAGTATTATTTGTTGATTCTATTCCGTGTAATCGACTACATTCGATTAAGAGGTATGTATTCTCGATTCTTATTACATTTCATCCGAAAAAACTCCTATTTTAATCGATTTTGCATCTAGGGTTTAAGGGGTTTTAGGTTAAGTCTCTGTCACATGCTAAAACTTGATTGATTGGTGCTTGTTAGATGTTTTAAATGATTAGGGTTTACTCACAAACTAAAACCGAGCATGCTAGTATCAATTTTAACATCTATACATGCTTATTTCGTAAATCTGGAAAATCACATGGGTTTTACTGCTAATGTTCATAAGCCTCGCAATCATCTGACATTCAAACGCCTCGCAACACATACTCTTTAAGACTGCGATCCTCGCAACCTTCCAGGTTTTGCGAGCCTCGCAATCTTCTACATCTGTTGACTGCGAGCCTCGCAATCGTGCATTGCGAGGTTTCTTACACTTTGCATTTTTTTGGGATTTTTTTCAAGAAAAATATCTTTCTGTTTGAATTGCTTAAATCTGTTCTAACATGTTAAAATACCTTACAGATGGCTGAACAACCTGCTGAATATGCATCCGATGACAACACCATCATCGCCTCGCAAAGCTCTTCACATCCGTCCGTCAATGCCGTTGACCCGGATGAAGAAATCATGCCGAGGGCCAGCTTTCTAGCAATCCGTGAAAACAATCATCACCTGGATCTTGAAAGCAACTTCTCTCACCGGATAATTCTAGAGATCATCCGTGGTCATCCAATTCGCACTGCACTGACAAGGGTCGAGAGAGTGCCTGCCATTTATTTACAACAATTTTGGCACACACTCCGATTCAATCCTACGGCTCGACCACAGCGATTCAATGCTAATATAGACCATTTCGAAGTAAGGATCACACTACAAGGCTTATGTCGTGCTCTCGAACTTCCAAGACGCGACAACTTCGAAGATCCAGCTGTTTCTGAAGAATTATTCACTGATATCCGCAGCCTTGGATATCAAGATCCAAGAGTCCCCGTACTCACCGGTTCATCACAATTCAGAAGACAACATCTACCGCCGGTGTGGTACACCCTATGCTCAATCCTCAATCGCTGCATGACATCTAAGCATACTGGCCTAGATAAGACGAATCTAGCGATCCTAAAGATGTTTCATGCATTCGCCTTCAACCGCAATATAGACTATGCTGTCCTTATCTGGAATGAAATGGTGGAAATTGTTGCAGATCAGCTCAAACCCAAAATGAGACACAACTTTGTGCCATTTCAACGGTTCTTCCAAATCCTGATTCATCAGGCTATGCAAGACCGACCGGAAATCCCAAGAAGAGAGGAAGCTGAGCGAAGACCAGCAAGGTGGATGCATCGCCTTGTACCGCCAGCACATGAACCATTCGTACATACCGCCGTTATTCGACCAGAGGTACTGAATTATGCCGACCAGGCTAGTTGGGTAGTGATTCAGTATAGGGAGCAAAACGCATTAATGGACCAGCCAGATCCGGCTGGACCTGCCCAAGATGCAAACCCAGTAGGTGGTGAGGGTCCTATTGTCGAGGGGGTTCAGGAACAAGGGGTTCCTAAACAACGAGTGGCGAGAAGAACAACAAGAAAGAGAGTGGGGGGTAGGACTCGAAGTACTGGTCGTGCTACATCTTCACGCTCTGGCGATCAAGCAACATCTTCTTCAAGCCAAAGAACAGAACCATTCAGTCCTCTAGTTGATTTTGGTGATTATGAATATGACTCAGATCCAGATGCAAACTTGTTACCAAGGCAAACAAGAAAAAGGCCTCGAGTTGAAACACCTGGTGCAGGTTCATCTAGATAACCAGAACCTATGGTTACTTCTACAGTTGCTGCTGTTGATACTTCACTTATACACGAAGAAGTAGACGTAGATGAAGAAAACGTACTTAGTGGTGAGGCAAGAGGGAGAAAAGAAATGAGCGAAAATGTGAAAGAGTCGGAAAAAGTTATAACTACCGACTCTTCCCAAGCCGATCCAAGCCGGGCAACCACATCTTCTGCCAACGTGCGTTCGTCGCCGTTGAGCATTGAAACAGCCATGGTCCGCCCAACCATGCAGTGCACACCCCCACCAAGCCACTCATCGGTCTCTCAACAGGCCGGTGTTTCATTCAGCACAGGGGAATATGCACAAAGTCTATCGGCAACACATTCGGTGTGCGCTGGTATTGAAACAGGTAGGCCCCTGCCCCGGCCACCGACTTCATTTCAGAGCACATCGAGTCTAGCGCCTTTTGGAACAACTTCTTTTCCTAGGTCACCGCTATTTGAACAACACCTTGTTGGGAGCTTTCGTGCCCCAACCGGAACACCCAGAGTGCCACCCTTTGTTGGTGCGTCACGAGGATCGGGTGGAAGTCCTGTCATTGCTAACACTATGCCAGCTTTGAACACAGGCAGTACGGTTGCTTCAACCGATACTTCAACCAGTAACCTAAGTGGTCTGGGTGTTAGTGCTGAACTCGAACGAGCGTTTAGTTTGGTTGGCCCTCCTCCGAATAGATTCGTGCCACTTACTCTACTAAAGCATTTCGTCAGATCTATCGACAACACATATCAGGCTCATACTGACAAAATGAAAGCAGAGTTTCAGAAATTACGTGATGATGTAATCAGAGCGGTGAAAGGTAAAGGACCGGCTGAATCTTCTACATCTGAACCTCAACCGACTAGAGCCGAACCCGTTCAACCAGATCCAACACCGATTCCGTTAAATCTTGCTCCTGAAGATCTACTCAAGTCAGAGCTGCTTGCACGACTTCTTACCAAACACGATCCAAGACCAGGCGAGGATGTCGATCTTATTAGCTTGCTTCGTCAACAAACCGCACCTCCACCTCCACCACCGCCTCAAGCTTCATCAACCACCAATCAACTGCTTGTTCCCCAATTTGAGCAGCTAAATACCTCAATCTCCAACATGGAAGATTCCTTTTTGGTTGGCTTTCATTCGATTGTCAAAAGGGTCGAAGTGGTCGAACTGGCTTGTGGTGTTCAAGCTGAAACCGCTCAGAAAAGAAGACATGATGATCAGGATGATCCAGATCACCATGAGGGGGAGAGTACAGGTACAGGTACAGGTGTTGGAACAAGTACAGTTGCTGCTTCTGAGAGCACTACAGTAGAGAAAGAAACTGAGACATCATCCGGTAAAGCGTCCGAGGATACAAGTAAAGGAGCCACTGACTTAGAGAATCTCGATATTCTAGCTGATGTCATAGCTGGGGTTGAAAAGCCTTCGGCTAGTGACAATAGAACAGAAGATGATTGGACGACAGACGTTATAATCATAGATTCAGATGAAGAGCCCGAACGAACAACGGTGCAGATCAAACAAGAAATTGCAAATGTGTTTGATTCTTCTGATACTATGATGGTTGCTCTAGATTCAGAGACTGAAGCTCCAGGATCTTCTATTCAACAAACAGATACTTCAATAACTCCAGCTCAAGCTCAAGTAATTCAACCGCAAGCTCCGATCGTTATCAACCTACAACCTGCTGAACATCTCAGAGATCCAACGCTTCAAGCAGAAATCAGACTTCTCCAAGACATTATCCAGAATGAACCAGGATTTGTGGCGACTGGCCTACGAGTCAGAATTATGACTCCCTTTCAGGAAATCTTACGAAGCAATATGTTTGTAAGGGTCATGCAGCCAATCTCTTGGGAAAAAGTCTACGGGATTGAAGACTGGCCAGAAAAGCACAGAACTGAATATCTCTATTTCATGAGATATGAATCTCTGAACGCCAATGCAATAAAGTCTGACAAACCGATCAGAAGAGTACTGAAGATAGAATCGCGAAAGCTTTCAAAGGTTTGGTACCCAGTATTTACCGTTCAGAGATCAGATGATTCAGAACTAGTCTTTAATGAGGCAGATTTTCAGAAACTACAGCTCAATGACGTTTGCAACTTGTATGAAATCCTGTCTCGAGATCCTAAAAAGAAGGGAGAATGGTCAGATGCTTATCAAAGTCTGAAGAGGTACATGAAGAACATCCTGAAGTTTTCATATCTTAAGGATTTTCAAATGGCCTTGGAAGC
Organism: Saussurea involucrata; assembly: GCA_033807775.1. Lineage (NCBI taxonomy): Eukaryota > Viridiplantae > Streptophyta > Magnoliopsida > Asterales > Asteraceae > Saussurea > Saussurea involucrata. The sequence continues at coordinate 115,866,879 of CM066315.1, forward strand.
GCGTCAAGAACGAGTCAACATCAGACCTCCGAATCTAGACCTGGCAGATATTCAGAGTGTTCAAGCTTACACCGTGCTGAGCAAACCAGATCTTGGAGTTGTGTTCATTGACTCAGCATCAGAGAAGAAATTCATGAGAGTCACTGATGCAAATAAATTCAGCGACGGAACTTTCAAGATGATTCAGATTCATCTAGTGAGCAGATTACGATTGGATGCTAAAGGAGAAGAGAAGCTGTCGAAGAAACAAAAGGCGTTGATAAAGGAAGTAATGGATGCCGTCAAATATCGAGTAGATTACCGGAACGCGCTAAGAAGATTCGAGTTGATTTTCGGGCTTCGGAAGACACAAGTGGTTCCAATGAATGTCTAAAGCTTATGGCTCTACATTGGTACAAAGGGGGAGATTGTTAATGTTACATTATCTTGTACCATGTAGTATTATAGTTGAGGGACCAAATGTGACATGTTGTCAAACTTTGAATAGTATATATAGTATACTATCTGTATTTTTAGGTCATAACAAACAACATACAAAATACACACGCCTCTATCTTCGCAGCCTCCTTCCACTTTGTAAACCTCTCAACCTTCTGTGAAGTTGTAAGCTGCAAGTTCTTCAATCATATATAGAGGTGTACTTCTTTGATTCATATATCTTGTGTATTTACTCTTATTACTTGTCATTGTGGGATCACAGAGTCATAGTTCTGACTCGTAGGCCAGTCGCCACAAATCCTGGTTCATTCTGGATAATGTCTTGGAGAAGTCTGATTTCTGCTTGAAGCGTTGGATCTCTGAGATGTTCAGCAGGTTGTAGGTTGATAACGATCGGAGCTTGCGGTTGAATTACTTGAGTTTGAGCTGGAGTTTCTGAAGTATCTGCTTGTTGAATAGAAGATCCTGGAGCTTCAGTCTCTGAATCTAGAGCAGCCATCATAGTATCAGAAGAATCAAACACATTTGCAATTTCTTGTTTGATCTGCACCGTTGTTCGTTCGGGCTCTTCATCTGAATCTATGATTATAAAGTCTGTCGTCCATTCATCTTCTGTTCTATTGTCACTAGCCGAAGGCTTTTCAACCCCAGCTATGACATCAGCTAGAATATCGAGATTCTCTGAGTCAGTGGCTCCTTTACTTGTATCCTCGGACGCTTTACCGGATGTTGTCTCAGTTTCTTTCTCTACTGCAGTGCTCTCAGAAGCAGCAACTGTACTTGTTCCAACACCTGTACCTGTACTCTCCCCCTCATGGTGATCTGGATCATCCTGATCATCATGTCTTATTTTCTGAGCGGTTTCAGCTTGAACACCACAAGCCAGTTCGACTACTTCGACCCTTTTGACAATCGAATGAAAGCCAGCCAAAAAGGAATCTGCCATGTTGGAGATTGAGTTATTTAGCTGCTCAAATTGGGGAACAAGCAGTGGATTGGTGGTTGATGAAGCCTGAGGCGGTGGTGGAGGTGGAGGTGCGGTTTGTTGACGAAGCAAGCTAATAAGATCGACATCCTCGCCTGGTCTTGGATCGTGTTTGGCAAGAAGTCGTGCAAGCAGCTCTGACTTGAGTAGATCTTCAGGAGCAAGATTTAACGGGATCGATGTTGGATCTTGTTCAACGGGTTCTGCTCTAGTCGGTTGAGGTTCAGATGTAGATGATTCAGCCGGTCCTTTACCTTTCACCGCTCTGATTACATCATCACGTAATTTCTGAAACTCTGCTTTCATTTTATCAGTATGAGCCTGATATGTGTTGTCGACTGATCTGACGAAATGCTTTAGTAGAGTAAGTGGCACGAATCTATTCGGAGGAGGGCCAACCAAACTAAACGCTCGTTCTAGATCAGCATTTATGGGACTATCACCCAGACCACTTAGGTTACTGGTTGAAGTAGCGGTTGAAGCAACCGTACTGCCTGTGTTCAAAGCTGGCATAGTGTTAGCAATGACAGGACTTCCACCCGATCCTCGTGACGCACCAACAAAGGGTGGCACTCTGGGTGTTCCGGTTGGGGCACGAAAGCTCCCAACATGGTGTTGTTCAAATAGCGGTGACCTAGGAAAAGAAGTTGTTCCAAAAGGCTCTAGACTCGATGTGCTCTGAAATGAAGTCGGTGGCCGGGGCAGGGGCCTACCTGTTTCAATACCAGCGAACACCGAATGTGTTGCCGATAGACTTTGTGCATATTCCCCTGTGCTGAATGAAACACCGACCTGTTGAGAGACCGATGAGTGGCTTGGTGGGGGTGTGCACTGCATGGTTGGGCGGACCATGGCTGTTTCAATGCTCAACGGCGACGAACGCACGTTGGCAGAAGATGTGGTTGCCCGACTTGGATCGGTTTGGGAAGAGTCGGTAGTTATAACTTTTTCCGACTCTTTCACAATTTCGCTCATTTCTTTTCTCCCTCTTACCTCACTACTAAACACGTTTTCTTCATCTACGTCTACTTCTTCTTGTATAAGTGTATTACCAACAGCAGCAACTGTATAAGTAACCATAGGTTCTGGTTGACTAGATGAACCTGCACCAGGTGTTTCAACGCGAGGCCTTTTTCTTGTTTGCCTTGGTAACAAGTTTGCTTCTTGATCTGAGTCATATTCATAATCACCAAAAGCAACAAGAGGACTGAATGGTTCTGTTCTTTGGCTTGAAGAAGATGTTGCTTGACCGCCAGAGCGTGAAGATGTAGCACGACCAGTACTTCGTGTCCTACCCCCACTCTCTTTCTTGTTGTTCTTCTCACCACTCGTTGTTCAGGAACCTCTTGTTCCTGAACCCCCTCGACAATAGGACCCTCACCACCTACTGGGTTTGCATCTTGGGCAGGTCCAGCCGGATTTGGCTGGTCCATTAATGCGTTTTGCTCCCTATACTGAATCACTACCCAACTATCCTGGTCGGCATAATTTAGTACCTCTGGTCGAATAACGGCGGTATGCACGAATGGTTCATGTGCTGGCGGTACAAGGCGGTGCATCCAGCTTGCTGGTCCTCGCTCAGCTTCCTCTCTTCTTGGGATTTCCGGTCGGTCTTGCATAGCCTGATGAATCAGGATTTGGAAGAACCGTTGAAATGGCACAAAGTTGCGTCTCATTTTGTGTTTGAGCTGATCTGCAACAATTTCCACCATTTCATTCCAGATAAGGACAGCATAGTCTATATTGCGGTTGAAGGCGAATGCATGAAACATCTTTAGGATCGCTAGATTCGTCTTATCTAGGCCAGTATGCTTAGATGTCATGCAGCGATTGAGGATTGAGCATAGGGTGTACCACACCAGCGGTAGATGTTGTCTTCTGAATTGTGATGAACCGGTGAGTACGGGGACTCTTGGATCTTGATATCCAAGGCTGCGGATATCAGTGAATAATTCTTCAGAAACAGCTGGATCTTCGAAGTTATCGCGTCTTGGAAGTTCGAGAGCACGACGTAAGCCTTGTAGTGTGATCCTTACTTCGAAATGGTCTATATTAGCATTGAATCGCTGTGGTCGAGCCGTAGGATTGAATCAGAGTGTGTGCCAAAATTGTTGTAAATAAATGGCAGGCACTCTCTCGACCCTTGTCAGTGCAGTGCGAATTGGATGACCACGGATGATCTCTAGAATTATCCGGTGAGAGAAGTTGCTTTCAAGATCCAGGTGATGATTATTTTCACGGATTGCTAGAAAGCTGGCCTTTGGCATGATTTCTTCATCCGGGTCAACGGCATTGACGGACGGATGTGAAGAGCGTTGCGAGGCGATGATGGTGTTGTCATCGGATGCATATTCAGCAGGTTGTTCAGCCATCTGTAAGGTATTTTAACATGTTAGAACAGATTTAAGCAATTCAAACTGAAAGGTATTTTTCTTGAAAAAAAAATCCCAAAAACAAAAAAAATTTCACAAGGCCTTGAAACCTCGCAATACAAGATTGCGAGGCTCGCAGTCAATAGATATAGAAGATTGCGAGGTTCGCAAGACCTGGAAGGTTGCGAGGATCGCAGTCTTCAAGAGTATGTGTTGCGAGGGGTTTGAATGTCAGAGGATTGCGAGGTTTATGAACCTCAACAGTAAAACTCATGTGATTTTCCAGATTTTCGAAATTAGCATGTATAGATGTTAAAATTGATACTAGCATGCTCGGTTTTGGTTCGTGAGTAAACCTTAATCATCTAAAACATCTAACAAGCACCAATCGATTGAATTTTAGCATGTAACAGTGACCGACCCTAAAACCCCTTAAACCCTAGATGCAAAATCGATTAAATCAGGAGTTTTAACGGATGAAATGTAATAAGAATCGAGAATACATACCTCTTAATCGAATGTAGTCGATTACACGGAATAGAATCAACAAATAAAACACCTTTGGTCGAATCGCAATGATCAGAATGAGAGAAAAACGAGGGTTTCAAATGGAGAGGTTTTTGAAATAATGACCAAGTCTAAGTTCGCAATGTATAAACCAATTTGAAATCCGTGACACGTGTCACTTCCTGATTTTCCCAAAATTAAAAAAAACGGATCGCAATACAAAATCCAAAACCTCGCAATATAAGGTTGCGAGGGGATCTTTGGATCGCAATTAACTAATGCGAGGGAATCTTTGGATCGCAATAGGAGACTGCGATGGAAAGATTCCATCGCAATGAACTATTGCGAGGAAATTGCGAGGAATTTTGACACTTTGACATTTTTTTTGATCTTTTTCCAAATTTTAGCCCACTGGAAGATGTCCAACTTCCAATTGTTTATTTAAACTAGGTAATATCCAAGACTATTTTTCACTCCCCCTTAAGTGATGCATAAGGGTTTGTAAAAAATACAAGTTAGAAACACTTACCTTGTTATCTTCAAGCAGTAAGTATTTGGAAATACCTTTTACTTACTCTGTCATGTATGCACACTCCCCCTCTTTTTGTGCATACTCCAATTCCTGTACTCTCCCCGAGACTATGAACAAGTCTTTTGCACACATAGATATCATCACAATTGTATCGTTACGATAAAATAAACTTTGAAACACAACAAATACATGAAATTGAAATATCTTATGTTGATAATAGAATGTGATGAAAATATGAGTGTATCAATTTAGATAGATTTATCTAGATTGAAAGATACATATTTCCATCCATTAAATGATCAAATTAGATATTACACTTTCATGTTCAACATGCCAAGCTTGGATATTAAGAAATTAAAGCGTTTTTCATCCAAGGCTTTTGTAAACAAATCGGCAAGTTGATGCTCTGTTGGAACAAAATATAATTCAACCGTACCTTTTTCCACATAGTCTTTTATGAAGTGATACCTGACATCTATGTGTTTGGTCTTTGTGTGCTGAACCGGATTTGCTGTAATGGCAATTGCACTTTTGCTGTCACAGTTGATAGGGATCTTCTCGTATCTGAAGCCGTAGTCCTGCAGTTGAGTCCTCATCCACAGAACTTGTGAACAACAACTGGCCGCAGCAACATACTCTGCCTCCGCAGTTGATGTAGAAACACAGTTCTGTTTCCTCGATGACCAACTGACCAACTTTTCCCCTAAAAACTGAACATGACCAGAAGTGCTCTTCCGGTCTAGCAAACTACCTCCATGATCTGCATCTGAGTATGCAGTGAGCTCGAATCCTGATCCCTTTGGGTACCAAAGTCCAAGGTACGGTGTCCCTTTCAAATATCGAAAGATCCTTGTAACAGCACTTCGATGTGATTGTTTTGGTTGTGCCTGAAATCTTGCACATAAACATGTAGAGAACATTATATCTGGAAGACTCGCAGTGAGGTACATTAATGAACCTATCATCCCTCGGTAGTTCTTGACATCGACATCTACACCGTTTGGATTAGGACCAACTTTAGATTGGTGAGCCATAGGTGTACCAATCGCAGTACAGTTTTCCATTTTGTATTTCTTCAAAATGTCAAACACGTATTTTGATTAGTTGATGAAGATACCTGTCGAGAACTGCTTGACTTGTAATCCGAGAAAGAAATTAATCTCTCCCATCATACTCATCTGGAATCTGGTCATCATTAAACCCGAAAACCATGTGCATAATCCAGGGTTAGTTGAACCAAAAATAATGTCATCGACGTAAATTTGTACCAAAAGAATATCACCTTCTTGTTCCAGAGTAAAGAGAGTTGTGTCAATTTTACCTTTTCGAAAGCCAGCAACAAGTAAGTAGGTAGATAGGATTTCATACCAGGCGCGAGGGGCTTGCTTCAGACCATAGAGAGCTTTGTCAAGTATGTAGACATGATCTGGATAATCTGTGTCCACAAAACCCTCTGGTTGAGAAACGTATACTTCTTCTTTCAAAACGCCGTTCAAGAATGCTGTCTTCACGTCCATTTGATAAACAGTGAAGTTTCTGTAGGCAGCGTATGAAAGAAATATCCGTATTGCTTCTAAGCGAGCAACCGGTGCGTATGTCTCATCATAGTCTATTCCCTCCTGTTGCCTGTACCCTTTCGCTACAAGGCGTGCTTTGTTTCTTATCACAATCCCTTCACTGTCTTTCTTGTTCTTCAGGATCCATTTTGTACCAATGACCGTTTTACCCTTTGGTCTAGGAACAAGTCTCCATACTTTTAGAGCTTCAAATGAGTTCAGCTCATCTTGCATGGCAATTATCCAATCTGGATCTTCTAAGGCATGTTGAACAGATGTAGGTTCAACTTGACTAAGAAAGAGCGCAAATAGGACCTCGTTTGCCGTTGCCGATCTTGTTTTGACTGGTTCGTTGACTTGACCAATAACCTGAGTAATGGGGTGACTCTGCGTCCATTTCGTTGAGTGTGGGAGAGATGCAGCACCTACATTTGGGTCCACCAAGGTAGGGTCTTTATCGAAGTTCAACTGTATTGTCAAGATAGGTTCCGGTGTTTTGACAGGTTCATTGACAGATGTGTCAACAGGAACTGCCTCCGGTTCTGCTTCAGAAGATGACTCTGGTATGTTTGCAGACCCATCATCATTGACATTTGAAGTTGTACCCGACGAAGAAGCACCATGTGTGGATTCACGTTGTCGTCTACTTCTCATGATGATTTCTTGTGTAGAAACCAAATGCCTGTCACTCGAAGATGTTGTCTGAGTCGTTGCATCTGTTGAGGGTGCCGATGAAGGACCCGACAACGAAGCCTGAGCTGGTGTTGCAACCTGACTCCTGTTATTTAAAGATGACGAAGAGTTATCATTATTAAAGTAGTCATCATAAAAGTATTCAAACAATAAATCAAGATCACTGGGCTTTGAGTTAGAAGTGGAAGCTTGATTCTTGTTTGATGTCCTAGTCACCATCGGACGTATTTGTCCGGATGCTAGGATCCCTGATATTGCGGGTTCTGTACTGTTATGGACAGAAGCCATTTCTTCAGATTCGTCGAATTTGACATTGACACTTTCTTTCACATTCTTTGAGGACTTGAGATAGATCCTGTAAGCCTTTGATGTGAGCGAGTATCCGATAAAGAAGCCCTCCAGACCTTTAGGACTGAATTTGTTCAATTTGTCCTTATCGTTTAGCACAACGCACCTGCAACCAAACACACGAAAGTAGTGTATTACAGGTTTTCTATTATTCATTAATTCATATGGTGTTTTGCCAAACCGTCGATGTATAATGGAACGGTTTTGTGTGTAGCATGCCGTTGCAACAGCTTCAGCCCACAGATATAGAGGTAGATCAGAATAAGACAGCATCGTTCTTGCCGCTTCAACGAGTGTTCGGTTTCGTCTTTCAACTACACCATTCTGCTGAGGTGTTCTGGCCGCAGAATGTTGATGTGAAATTCCTAATGACTGAAAGAAGTCATCAAGAGTTCTGTTTTTGAATTCTGCCCCGTTGTCTGATCTGATATTCTGAACTGATAGTTGTAGATTCACTTGAATCTGTTTGATTAACGAGATGATCAAGTCTGGAGTTTCGTCTTTTGAACGAAGAAACTTGACCCATGTATATCTTGAGAAATCATCAACAACAACTAACACATATCGTTTGGCATTGATACTCTGAGTCTTCGTCGGACCACAGAGATCCATATGAAGAATTTCTAGTGCTTTCATTGTGCTGGGTTCCGGCTTTGGTGGGTGAGGAGCATGCTTTATCTTCCCTGTTTCACATGCAGTACAGAAGTTGTCTTTCTCAAACTTCAGTTCTGGTAGACCAGTAACTAAATCACCTGTCTGCAGCTTTTGAATGTATCGAAAGTTGAGGTGAGATAGTCTTCGGTGCCATAACCAGCTTTTGTCAAACGGCGCCTTTGACATCAGACACACATTCATCTTGGGGTTTAGCTTGGATAGGTCAATGGTGTAAAGATTTGAATTGCGCGACCCAACTAGAAGTTCATTTCCGTCATCGGTTAGAACTGCACACCGAGTCTTCTTGAAATGTACTTCTAGGTCTTTGTCACAGAATTGACCTATACTAAACAGGTTGTGTCCCAATCCTTCAACATAGTTAACCTTGGTTATTTTGACCTTGTCTGTTACTATGTCTCCATAACCTAAGATAGGAGAGTACTGATCATTTCCAAATTTGACTCTCCCTCCATCTCTTTCTACAAAGTTGCTCAAGAGTTCCTTTCTTCCAGTCATGTGCTTTGAGCAACCAGAATCCAAGTACCACACATGACGGAGCTGCAAAAAGGAATTTAAACAGTTTTAGGTACCCATTGCCAATTGGGTCCTTTTGGGTTAGGAGTCTTTGTAGTTCTAGGTAGCCATTTCAAATTGGCAATGCTCTTTCTATTACCATTGTTAGAGTAATTAGGTGTATACAACCAACAGTTATAGTCAGATTTGCCAATAAAATCATCCACACCACATGAAGCACAACAGATTTTATCATGAGACAAGTTAATCAGTTGTTGCATTGTATAAATCTTGCAAGGTGTTACAAGTTTTCTATAGTCAACAGCATGATTAATTACATTCAAAACCAACTTGTCCTTCTTAAAATTTAAAACATTTAAAGGAACTTTGGATGATTTGATCTTTGTCACTTCTTGTGTGGATGCTTTTATCTTCCACTCAAGTTTCTTGTTTGTTCTTAAATTACGATCTGAAACATCAGACAAAGAAGAGTTGTGAGATTTTGAATATAGAGTTTGAGTAGATTTAGCATGCTTCTTCTGTTTTGGTTTTCTTTTCTTTTTCTGAAATGATTGTTTTGATTTAGATTTAGAATAGTAATCATTGACAGAAATTTTCTCTGAAGACTTGGAAGATTCCCCTTCCAAAATGATCTTTTTAGGTTCCTCTTCTTTTATCAAAAAATCAGTGTGATCTGGAAGTTTTGCAATGAAGTCAAATAGAACAGGCAATTCATTTTCAACTTTGCCTTTGCCTTTACCAACATCCATACTATCAATATCAGAATCACTTTCTGATGAAGCATAAAAGAAACCATAAGACTTAGGATAATGAAATTCATTAAATTCTGATGAAGCATGTTTAACAGATTTTTCCTTTAAATTCCAAAAATCATAACCATGAGATGTTGGTTTACTAAGAAAATCATCTATTTCTTTTTCTTGGTCATCTATTTTACAACCCTTCAAAACAGTTGTTCCCATGAAAGCTTTGCATGAAGAAAGATCTGAATCAGAAGAATGTGTTACGTTTGAAACCTTTTCATCAGATATTTCCTCAAGTTTTCTTTTCATATCAATTAAGTTTTCTAAAAGAACTGTGATCACAACTTCCTTTTCAATCTCAAAAACAAGTCTGTCGACATCTCGAATGTCTTCAATCTTGCTTTCGGATATTCTTTGTGAGAAAACGGTATTTTTAGATACAAGAGATTCTTTTTCGAACTTAAGTTTCTCTCTTTCTTTCCCTATTAGTTGTCTTTCAAGAAAAAGCGTTTTCTGAAAAGTAAATAGTTGATCTGAAAGATCCAAACATCTAAGTTCTAGAGATTTATTTTCTTCAAAGCTTTCAGGTTCATCATTTATGCTATATGACAAAACAGTAAAGATAACTTCTTTTTCAATATAAAAAAGAAGTTGATCTTCGTTTCTGATTTCTTCAACATTAAAAATTATATTCCTCTCGAGCTCCATGAGTTTTTGTTCAAGAACCATTGGTGGAAAATACCTTTTTCCTTCCAAAACAGATTTTTCAGGATTATCCTTTTGAGTATTTTCTTTTTCCTCTGGTTCTTTAACAATATAACTCTCAAAATAATCATTTGGTAAGGTTTTTTCATTATCTAATGCCTTGGCATTCTCTGGACCATACCAAAAAGGAAGTTGCATTCTAACAGTGATTTTTCTTTTTGTTTATTCCTCAGCCTTTTGTTCTTCCTCATGAAGTTGTTTGATTTGATAGCAAGGATGTGTAACAGGCATAAACCATTCAAATTCATACTGAGTGGGAGTTTTAGTTATGGCATTCCTTAGGTACTGAGGATTGTCATATCCAATACCCCACTTTGCGTTATAGTATCTGAATTTGTTTGGCTTATTCATTTGTATTGTTTGTTCTGTTTGACCTGCTTTGTACAGTTTATTTTCCAGATCTTTGATATTTTCACTCAGCTCTTCATTTCTTTCTTTATAAGCATGTAAAAGACTTTCAAACTCGCTATTCTTTATTTCTGAACTCATTAATTTTTCCGATAGTTCAGATACTCTATCTTGAAAGTACGCATGACCAATATCGAATTCAGTCTTTTTCTTTTTCAATTAAGTAATTTGACTGTCTTGTTCTATTAGTCTTTCCTTTTGAGTTGAAATTATTTCATTAGCAATGTTCTCATAAGCTTTTAATTCTTCTAACCTTTGTGTTAAGCATGCTTGTTTAGAAATAAATTGATTATAGAAATCGAAATATACCTGTTCTGAAGTAGACTCTGCTCCTTCATCATCGGCTTCTTTGGTCATGAAGCACATCTTTGTTTGAGCAGTAGTCTCATTATTAGCTTCATCATCAGAATGATCAAGCCAGTAATCCTCTTCTACCTTTAGTGCAATACCCGATTGCTTCTTTTCAGCAAGCAACAACTTGTTTTTGTAGTAATTGGTATCTTTCACTATCTGCTTCCAGCACTCCTTCGCGAAATGACCAGGTTTCCCACAGTTGTAACAAGTCTGTGGTTCTTCCTTTTTCTCAAAAATCTTTTTCTCCTCTGGCCTCTTGTAATCATTTGGCCGTCTATACTCAGTAGGCCTTTTGTACTCTTCCGGCCTCCTGTATTCTGCTCTTTTGCTTGATTCAACATGCGCCCTATGCTCAAAGTTCTTTGAGCCCGACGCATACCTCTGATTATTAGAACCAGGACTTTTCCCAAATTTTCTCTGAAAAGAACTGGTAAGCAGAGCCAGAGAATCCTTCATTCTCTCTATTTCTTCTATCCCACTTGCTTCCTCCATTTCTCCTTCAGACTGGTTCTCCTTATCCTGGGAGTATCCTCTGCTTGAAATCAACGCAAGTGGATCTTGCTCTTCATCCTTCATCCCTCTTTTATCTTCATTCTTCACTTTCCTATTCTTCTTCACTTTCTTCGCTTCAGCATCATCTTCATCCTGCTTCAACGTTTCAAACATCTGTTGTAGAGGTAATTCTGATAGCTTAGCATTCTGCTTCATTCGGTGAGCGTACTTCTTCCATTCTGGTTGAAGAACGGTCAGGAATTTTACGTTGTGCTCAATAACCTTCCTCTCTATTTTGAATCTGCTTAGCTCATTCAATATTGTGGTGAAACGTACATAAGCAGAGTCAAGAGTCTCTCCTTCTTTCTGTTTGAAGCATTCGTATGAGTTGATGATGGTTGAGATTTTCATTTGATTCTCTACTTCAGATCCTTGAAATAACTTTATCAGTTCATCAAACATGGCTTTACCAGATTGATTTTTGCTGTCTACCCTCCGATAGACATTATCGGTCAAGGCCTGAATAATTAGAGATTTCGCCATTTTATCTCCTTGGTACAATTTCTTCTGTTCAACAGAGTAGTGAATCGGTAGAACAGTAACAATATCTGGAATTGGATCACCATCAATAGCAATCCCTCTTCTTGTTATAGGCTTCATTGGTCCATTATCTAGAGAATTGATAATGAATTCTCCGTTCTCTTGTCTATCTACCCAGTCTAGGAATCTGTCTTTCCAAATTTTGAATTCTGATGTAAAGAGAACCGGAGGTTTGTCTTTGGAACCAATGGATAGCACATCTCTTGTAGTCATTTAATTACTTGTCTGATCGCTTTATCTCTTGTTCAGTAGCTTTCTTTTTCAACAATCTCTTTCTGTCTCTGCCTTTGTATGGGTTGCGAGGCTACTGTTTGCGATGCAACAAAAAGGCTCAACAATCTGTTGTGAGGCAAACAAAGTATCGCAATGAAATAGGATCGTAGTGAACAATTGCGATGGAAACTAAGTCTCGCAGTCAACAATTGCGAGGCAAACACCAAACCAACAAATCGCAATAAAAGATTGCGAGGCAAGAAACAGATCGCAATTGAAAATTGCGAGGATCGCAGTCCGAAGATCCTGAAAGTTGCGAAGCTCGCAGTCCAGAATTTTAGAAAGTTGCGAGGGATTTGAATCTTGCGAGGGATATGATGATTTTTAAGCAGATGTTCAAATGAACTCAAAAATGCTTGAAATTTTGAACGAGTGTTCCTGGGTAATTTCTGGGCACTTTTATAACCTTGTGTTTTGTCTAAAAACCAACCTAACCTTGATTTGATGAGCAAAACAATGAGTTTTACTCTAAACAGAGACTTCGAAAAGATGCACGTATTGATTTAATTTCCTGGTGATATGCGGAATTAAATACACAGGAAATTTCTATTTTCACTTCTTGATCTATTCCAACCACTAGAAGAACTCCAGAGACCAAAATCAACCAAAAAAATTGAACTTTAAGAATACAGTTACGTACAACTTTTAAGAACAAATCTGAACAAAATGATATTAAGCTCTGATACCAATTGTGATCCCACACTGACAAGTAATAAGAGTAAATACACAAGATATATGAATCAAAGAAGTACACCTCTATATATGAAAGATGAACTTGCAGCTTACAACTTCACAGAAGGTTGAGAGGTTTACAAAGTGGAAGGAGGCTGCGAAGATAGAGGCGTGTGTATTTCGTGTATCTCTGACCTAAAAATACAGATAGTATACTATATATACTATTCAAAGTTTGACAACATGTCACATTAGGTCCCTCAACTATAATACTACATGGTACAAGATAATGTAACATTAACAACTTTGATGTTGCATACGTTCTCTTTCAAAGAATTGTGTTAGCACGTTTTATTGCAACTTGTTCAGTGTACGACTTGATTTATACGTGGCGTGAGTAATGCATTAAAGAACATTATGATAGTATTTCTTAACAATTTGCTTTGTGCGCTTTCGGTTAAGTGATTATTTTATCATCCTTTCACATAAATGCATGGTATTGATCTAGGGATAATGCATGACTTGGTAACCATGAACCCTCAACACTTTGATGGATGAATCGTGAATGGAAATGTCTTATTAATTATTGTATAAATGAGGGTCATTTGGTCAAGATATGTTTTAATGTTGTGTGAATAATGCATGATTTACGCTACAGAACATTTTGAAAACACGAATGTGTGAGTCGTTGACCTTTGGTCAATTTTTGGGCTTAATGGACATTTTGGAAAACGGTAAGCCTTTTTGGTTTTGGAGAAAATGGGTATTTTGAGTATCCTAACGAGTAAATTTGAAACATTGTCATTTCAACGTTTTATACTGCGAGTGTGAAATCTTGGTGTAAATGCTCCGTGATGGAGATTTTGGAAAATTATTTGTCCTAACCTAAAGTGCGTGGGATTGCTTAAAATTTGGAACATTAGTACGCACCGTTTGTATGATTCGACATTCGAAATCGATTTAAACCCTTTTTGGTGACAACCAATTTCAAACACTTATTTTCTCCTATGTTTTGGGAAAACACATTAATGTGTGGGTATTGTCAAAAGTGTTTCACTCTTATGTCATTATATGAGTAGACGAGAAAATTTTGAATACTGATTTAAAGAATTTCGTCTTTTGAAATTTTGTTATGAACGATTTGATGCATGTAATTTCGTTTCAAGAAAGTTACTAAGAGAGTGTTGCAAGCTTGCATGGATATTCCAATTTAAAATTTCCTCTTGACATTTTAGTCGACATCTTTGAATGATGAAAACGTATTGGTTTTGTCTTTAAACTTAGAACGGACACAAATCGTTTTATGTTTTAACCAAAGTACCTTTATGGAATTGTTTCACCGTCTTTGTGAGATAAACTGACGTGTGCGAATTTTATTAGGGGATCTTGATTCATTGGCATTTCATGGTTAAAAAGGGATTTTGGAGTCGGTTGTCGTTTAAACTCCTTTTGAAATATGTACAAACCATTTTGATTGCACCTTATTTAAAGTGGGAAATTTCCTTACGTGCATTACATAGATCAATCCATGCTAGGACCGTATCAGTTTCTTTCAGAGAAGTTGTTTGTTGTGTTTTTTGCGCTTTGCTAACGATACAAATTTCGACGAAATGGTTTTCAAGATGATTTTCATATGTGGGACGAGTGTGTCCATTTTTACGCAAGTACCTAACTGATAGTAGTAGTTTTTATGCGTACGGTTAACTTGATATGAAAATCTTTGTGTTTGGCATATTTGTTAAATAATACACTTGAGAGCCTTGAACTCATAGGGACCCTGGAAAGGTCAAGTAACCCCGATTAAAAGTAAGTGTGAGTAGAACTTCGTCAGTGGAAGACTGAGTATTTTAATGCGTGTTGGTATGGTAGGCCAAGTAGCGCTGTTTGTAGAATCGACATGTTTTGTAACTGAAGGGTTAGATTCGTGGTATCTTATTTTGAGGTTGGTTGTAATCGTCTTGCTGGAAAATTTGTTTTTGGTCTTAGCCAATTTTCACATAAAGAGGCGTGTAGGACCTTGTGGACACCATACTGATAACCTTGGCTTTGTAAGAATGTTCGACGAGTGAAACTCGGGTGTTGAGTCTGTTGTGATTCAATGTCTGGTGGTATAACTAGGTGTCAACTTTTGGGCTTAAGGCCAAGCACCGTTAGTGTAATCAGAGGATTGTAGTCCGATATTAAAGGAATGATGGTAATGGTTGTAGTGATCTTAAGATGTTCAATTGTGATAAGTGAATTTGGTGGGATAACCTTCCTTGCGTGGTAAAAGAATATGTCGGTTGGATAATTGGTAATTGGAAGTATCCTTAGAGTTGTGTAATTGATGGGTCAGTGATGACCGTCGGTGTTAGAGTTTAATGGAAATCGTTAAGAGTATATGCTAGTTCAGTAGCGCGAATATTTGGGATTCAGAGGTTTTGGTTGATTTCGGTAGTGATTAAACCTTGGACTGGTTTGGAAAGGAAAATTTATGAACATATGGATGTGGAGTGATTGGGGAGTTCGAAATCTGTCATTGGAAAAGTATGGATCACTTAAGGTTGAGAGGCAACTTAAGTCTGGTAGTCGGAAGCCACTCTAGTGAATTATGCCTTCAATTGGGTGTAGGTGTTTTATGCCTAAGCGGGGATTTGTTGTGAGTAACACCGAGGAGCCGTTATGGGCAATTCTGTGGAAAATAAATTTGAACCTGGTTGAAACCAAGGGAACTTGGAATGTTTTGGGCGCAGTGGCCATTATTTGTGTGAGAACTAGATTTCGAGGACGAAATCTCTTTAAGGTTGGGAGGATTGTAACACCCGTAATTTTCGGATAAGTACAATTTCGAATCAGTGTGGAAATCGATCTTTTAAGAAAAATATGAAAATAGGATTTTGTATTAAATCCTAGATTTTATGATCTTGTTGGATGAGGAATTCAAATACGAGTCCAACGGTCCTTTCCGGAGCGAAAACGGAGCTAAAACGAAGAAGTTATGGCCAAAACAGTGTTTAGGAAGAAATCGGGCGACCAATGCTTGGCGCTGGTGTTGGGGCTAGTGGATCCGTGCGGAGCGTCTGATGACTAGTACTTGGCGCTGATGGTGGCGCTAGTTCATCCGTGCAAAGCGTCTGATGAGCATAACGAGATTTTTAGCCCCAAACTTCATTTCTTCATATCTCTCTCATTTCAACTCCGATTTTGATGATTCAAGTTGCTATGGTTCCGTTTTTGAGAGCTTTTCAAGGATCTAGAAAGAGTTTGGAAGTTTATTGGAAGATTCAAGAACGTTTGGTGGTGCTAAGCTTCTCATTTCTCACTCCCAAACTCCACCTCTTCTCTCCCAAATCATTTCCTTTTTTCCCCCTCAAACCCTAAGGGACTGTTTACCAAATTTCCTATTAAGCTCTGTATGGATAAATCGTTCTGTCCGGATAAATTTGTCTGTCCGAGTAAAAACATAATGTTGTTTACTTTTTTACCTGAATCAATAGTCTGAATGACATAAATGACCAATTTACCCCTCAAATATAAATATGATGTTGTTTACTGTTTATCTTTCATCAAATCAAAATCAAACCAAAAACATCTACAATTTATCAAACTACTTGGACATCAAAACATAGAAGCAAAAATCAATCTGTGTTGCACGATTCAGAATACCACACAAAATCAAAAATCGTATCCCCAAAATACCACACCAGATTCATTTATCTTCTTCATCCTCAAAATAAAAAATCAAAATCAAACCAAAAACATCTACAATTGCAGTCTCCTTCATCTTCTTCATCCTCAAAATACCACATCAGATTCAGAAGAAACAATCCCCCTTTCGCCCAAAATCAAAAATCGTATCCCTAATCGATCTAAGGTTTTGAATCTGGAAGGAAGTGGGTCTGGAGATTGAAGTGGGAAAAAATGGAGGAGATGGAAGTATTTTCCGGCAAAAACGAAGCAAAAGCAAAAAAAAACCTTACCGGATGAGATAGCAGCATCGCCGGAGAGAGAGAGCAGCGTCGCCGGAGTGAAAGAGCTGCGTTACCGAACCGTCGAAGGAGAAGGGTGTGGGAGAGAGGGCTGGAAGTGGAGGCGATGGTGAAGAGAGAGGTTTAGAGCGTTCTTTGTTTCAAGGGTAAAAATGTAACATTTTCATCTTAATGGGGACAACACCCCTAAACCCACTGTGCGAATAAGCTCATTTCTGTGTGATTAAGTCGCAAGTAAACACTCAGAAATGTCTGCGCGAATAAGCCAGTTTTCTTAATAAGCCGATTAAGTCGCAAGTAAACACACCCTAACTGATTTTAGGGCTTTTCATGGAGATTAAAGTGTTCCTTCTCCATCATATGTTAGTGGTTTCATATATGGATGCAAGAGCAAGTTTCATCTCCAACACTAGAGATTTTTGGGGTTTTCTAGGTTTTCATCAAAACCTAAGTGGTATTTGGAAGATTTGGCTTGAGGATTCGAGTTTCTTCAAAGGAGCTTACGTTTGGGGAAAAATCTAGATTTAACCTAATCTAGCAAGATGAGTTCAAGTTGCTTTGTGAAAACTTTGTACATGCCAAAATGTTATTTTTCCATGTACTTTTGTGTTTTTACATGAAAATTATCAATGGTTGAATTATTTGGTGGGTTTTTTCCTCTTTGAAGTATTTATGGTTGTAAATATTGTAAAACACTTATATTTGGAGTTTTTGGGGAAATGTGATCGATAGATCATACATGGAAATGGGTTATTGATTTATGTTATATTTGGAGTCTACTTGTTATGAAAATGCATTTTGTGTATAATTTGGAAACATGCATTTAGTACATTATGGGACGATTTAGAAATGTACGGTGTGAGTCTTTTGGAATAGAGGGTGGTCCCAACCCAAGGTTCTATTCTGGGTTTTTATGGATTTGAAATATTATTGGCAAAAGTGTGTGTTGCTACGTTTAATCTCATGTTATAACTTTTCATTAATTATCTTTTGTGTCAGTTGAGTTTATGGCTCGGTATTTTGGATTTTGTTAAGTCTTGAGGACAATTGTCCAGTTTTGATAGCTCAAAGTCGAGTTTTGATCATGATTTACGTTATTGGGGAATTGCATGTTTTAAATGCACTGGTTTATTCTTTTGGGGCCGTGTAATGTTTTAGACCTTGTTAGCTATGAATCCATATGCATTTGAGTTTCCCAAGTCTCGCGGGCAAGAGATCGGGATGATTGAGCTCAGTTTACGAGACGTTAGTTTCTATTTTGTAGCACGGAATAGGCATCGGGTTCCATGATAAGTAAGGCGTGGGCCTACATGGTCGGGAATCGTCTCATGGGCAGTAATGCGTAATTCCATATGTGCTTGGCACGGGATAGGCATCGGGTTCCATGATAAGTAAGGCGTGGACCTATATGGTCGGGCGTCGTCTCATGGGCAGTAAGGTGTAATCCCAAATGTGCTGTTGTGGATTTAGAGTGACCCAATGACCTGGAGTGGTTGAAGTTGGGGGCTCCCTAGTCTCGCGGGCAACAGATCTGGAGTGATTGAGCTTAGTTTACGAGAGTAATCCACGTGTGTGTTTTATTGCATAGTAGGTGACCTACTTTTGTGTTCTGTCACGTGCAATGTATACGGGCCTCCCCCGTCACCGAAAGGTGTTGTTTTGGGTATTTGTGTTTATCCATGTTTTCGGTGACGTATCATATTTATGTGATTTTTTTCCATGTTATGTGAGTTATGGGTTATGATCTATCCATGTTTGTGTTTAGAACCCTTCTTCTGACTTTCGTTTTGGTAAGATTTCTACACTTTCTACGGTTTTACCCAACCCTCACCTAAACCTTTTCCTTCCTTTGAATGAAATGAAGATTGAGGCTCACTTTGGTAACACTAGAAGTGTTTGGTTGGCGGATTCACTTGATGGTTGAGGTAATCTCCTCTTCTCTTCATTTTGGAAATTAGGGTTTTGATCTATTGGTGATTTTGGGTGTAATATGTTGGGGGAAATGATTCTAAGTGTTTGGGGATAAATATTTATGGTTGGAAACTTATGGATTTAGGTTTTGGAAGATTTGGACTTGAAGATACGGACTTCTTCAAAGGAGCATACGTATGGGAAAATCTAGATTTAGCTTAATCTAGCGAGGTGAGTTCAAGTTACTTTGCGAAAACTTTGTACATGCCAAAATGTTATTTTTTTTCCATGTAATTTTGTGTTTTACCTGAAAATTATCAATGTTGAGTTAATTGGTGGATTTTACCTTTTGAGGTATTAATTGCGGTAAATGTTGTAAAACACTACTTTTGAATATTTTGGAAAAATGTGATATCAAAATTTTATATGAAATGGGATATTGATTTATGTGATAAATGGAATCTATTGTTATGAAAATACATTTGGGGATAATTTGGAAATATGCATATAGTACATCATGAGATGTTTTGGAAATGTAAAGGTGTGAGTCCTTTGGAAATGAAGGTTTTCCCGATCCAAGATTTTATTTCGGGTTTTCATGGATTTGAAGTATTTACTGGCAACCGGTGTGTGTTGTTGTATTTAATGTCATTTTATGACTTTTATGAATTATCTTTCGAGTTAGTTGAGCTTGTGGCTCGGTATTGGATCTTCTTAAGTCTTGGGGACATTTGTCCGTTTTGATAGCTTAGAGTTGAGTTTTGATCACGATTTATGTTATTGGGGAATTGCATGTTTTGAAATGCATTGGTTTATATGTTTGGGGTCGTGTAATGTTTTAGACCTTGTTGGCCATGGATCCATAGGCATTTGAGTTTTCCCCTTAGTCTCGCGGGCAAGAGGTCGGGATTGATTGAGCTCAGTTTACGTGACGTTAGTTTCTTTTGTAGCACGAAATAGGCATCGGGTTCCATGATAAGTAAGGCGTGGACCTAGATGGTCGGGCGTCGTCTCATGGGCAGTAAGGTGTAATTCCCTATATGTGCTTAGCATGGGATAGACATCGGGTTCCATGATAAGTAAGGCGTGAACCTATATGGTCGGGCGTCGTCTCATGGACAGTAAGGTGTAATCCCTAATGTGCTGTTGTGGATTTGGAGTGACTGATAACTCTATTTTTAGAGTTATTATTTCCATTTATTTTCCACTTTATTTTGTCAATTTTAGCCATTTCACTTCTTAAAACCCCCATTCTTGGTATATTTCACGAAAACGAGCAAAAGGAGTGAACCATGGTCTTTAATAAATTATTTGGTAGAATTTGGGTGTTTTTCACGTTTTATCCTGCAGTGACCACTGTTGTGCCCACTCCGGTTCCCCACTCTTCGAGCAGATCAAGAAAACAAAAGAAAACCTTGGGCTGGAAATATAAAACCTGGAGTTTAGAAGGTTCAAATGGCAGGAAAATATGGACTGGAGAAGTACAAGGTAGTTTTCATTGGAGATAGCATCAAGTACACCTCCTTGTACTTGGAGATTGACTTGGAAAAGAGTCCATTGGATAAAAGGATTACACAAGGAACTGATTTCTGCCACAACACAGCAGTCTTTACCCATTAGAAGACCCACCTCTTTTGTGTAATACCCAACTCCTTCTCCTAGTATATAAAAGAGCACTTGGGTATCATTTATTATCATCCTTAGAGTTTTTGCTTAGCCTTAAATTCCCTCAACTACCACATTAGCTTTAGTCTTTTATTTACCGCAATAACTAGCCTTTATTTTCAGTAATTTACTTTCTTAGCTTAATTGTAGTTCGCAATACACAGTGACAGGGACGAACCCTCGTTCCCCACTGTGAGCTCTATTCAAGTCACTTTCAGTTTAATTATGTGCAACTTCTACTCTTTTGCTTTCTTTACTTCAAGTATGGGCTAAACACCCTTTGGGATGTAGGAAGGAGAAGTACCTGGATTTTATTAAAAATGCTTGAGTAATCTTTATACTTAGAATATTTGTTGTTTTGGTCATTCATTCTCGATATTTACCCAAGGATGCGAACAAGCCGATCACTTGCAAGGATCTAAAGTATAGTTCTTAACTTAGAAATAAGTAGAACGTAGTGACACGAGCTTGAATGATGCTCGGGGATTCGAAAGAATTCTTATGACACTTACGAAAGTGGGTCGGCACAGTGAGCAAATCTCAACCCACTGGAGTAGTAGGCAAGCTAATTTATGTATTAAAAACACTTAGAGTATTTGTCTCTACACATTCCATCGAGACCTGAAAAGGTCCATTCTTGAGATCACCATTGACAAAACAATAGGTACTAAAAGTATGGGATTTTTATCTAAACGGTGTGAGTATTTTGTAACCGGGCTTTTCTAGCGAAAATGTCCACCACGAATACGAGGATCACTTCTAAGGATCGAGTATTTGATATAAAATTTAGGGAAAATCCAACCTACATTCCTCCTTTTAATCTTAGTAAAATCGTTAAAGTAGCTATTTCACCAAACCAAACCAAAGTATTATTTTCCTCTCTAATTGAAACTTGTAAAAAGAGCTCATAAGAACCGTATTGTCTTGATTGTCCAGTCCCTGTGGATTCGATTCTGGTATTTTACCAACTATTACTTGCTGTGACGATCATAGTGGACAGTGTACACTTGCACTTCCCACTGTGGACAGTTTGCAACCCACTGCGATTAAAATACATATTTCGCACGTAACAAGTTTTTGGCGCCATTGCCGGGGACTGGCGTGATTTTAAATCTCAAGACATTAGTTTTTGTTCGAGCCTGAGTAACTCGTTTTTCTAAGCTTTTCGTGTTGCATGCCAAGGCAACAACACGAACCTTTGTTACCAATCGATCTTGAAATAGAGAAAACTTTTCGAAGAAGACGCAGAAACAGAAATTGACAACCCCATGTGATCCTCACTGTAAACATGGCTGCAATACCGCCACCTGTAGTGGAGACCACAATCACGATCGCCGATAGCAAAGATCGAAAAATACGGGACTATGCTACCTCCGGAGTTAGTGATTTAGGCTCCGGGATTCGAAGGCCCATCCTTGAAACAACGCATTTTGAACTCAAACCGGTGATGTTTCAAATGATCCAAGCCATGGGTCAATTTGGAGGATCGCCATCTGAGGATCCGCACTCGCACTTAAAATCTTTTTTAGAAATGACCGATTCCTTTCAGTTGCAAGGTGTTAGTGATGAGGCATTAAGACTAAGGCTTTTCCCTTTTTCATTCAGGGACAAGGCGAAATCTTGGCTGAACGCACATGCACCTCACTCGATAATCACTTGGCAAGATCTTGCGGATAAATTTTTACAAAAATACTTTCCTCCCACAAGGAATGTAAGATTTCGAAATGATATTATTTTGTTTAGACAAGAAGAAGATGAGGCTGTTTCGGATGCATGGGAACGATTTAAAGAATTACTTCGAAAGTGCCCACACCATGGCATCCCGCATTGCATCCAATTGGAGACCTTTTACAATGGTCTTTCCAATGCAGCCAAAATCATCTTAGATGCAACAGCCGGTGGAACATTCACAAGTAAAACCTACAATGAAGGATATCAAATCTTAGAAAAAGTGTCCAACAACAATACCGAGTGGTCCAATCCTAGAGCAGTAGTACCAAAGACCAACACCATCGATTCTGAAGCACTTAAAACCATGAATGCGCAGTTAGTAGCCTTGACCAAAATCGTTTTGAACCAAAATAGAGGCCAAGTTAATTCCGCAACCCATCTCGCCGAAAACTGCTCCCTCTGTGGAGAGGAGCATGTTTTTGATTTTTGTCCAGTAAATCCCGAATCTGTTAATGTCATAGGGACCAACCCGAAGAACAACCCTTATTCGCAGACTTATAATCCAGGTTGGAGAAATCATCCGAATTTCTCTTGGTCTGGTAATCAAGGACTCCAACCCCAAGGGCCGAGTCATATCCAGCAAAGACCACACAACCCCCCTGGAGTTCAACCACATCACAGTGGGCAATCCTCACATCACAGTGGGCAGCACCCACAGAACTTTCACCAAGGGCAGTCCTCACAACCATACCAAGCACGATCCAACCAACCAGCTGAGGTTCAACAATCGATTGAATCAATTCTCAAGGGTTTTATGAACCAAACCCAGGCAGCCATTAGGAACATAGAGACCCAAGTAGGACAACTAGCAGTCGAAGTTAAGAATAGACCACCAGGGACGTTACCTAGTGATACCGAGCATGCTAGGGTGATAGGAAAAGGATCTGAACATGTCAAGTCCATCACACTTAGGAGTGGAAAAGATCTGAAAGATATAGTTTTCGAGTCTGATGATTCGCCTCAATTACCCACTGTGATCCCCACAGTGGGCACTCCTCAAGTCACTGTGATCCCCACAGTGGGGACCGACATCCCTGACCTTCCCACTTTTGGACCTGTTCCAAGGCCTACTGTTCCAAAGCCAATACCTCAGCAAACTCAAATTGACCCACGAAGTATCCCTTTTCCTCAAAGAATGAAGCCTAAAAATGTCGATGTTCAATTTAAAAAATTCTTAGACATTTTTAAACAACTTCATATTAACATACCCTTGGTAGAAGCTCTCGAGCAAATGCCAAGCTATGTTAAATTTTTAAAAGATATTTTGAACAAAAAAAGGAAGTTGGGTGAATTTGAGACTGTGGCCTTGACCGAAGAATGTAGTGCCCTTCTTACCAGCAAGATTCCACCTAAGTTGCAAGACCCATGTAGTTTCACCATTCCATGCACAATAGGAGGACAAGGAGTAGGTCAAGCACTTTGTGATTTAGGAGCTAGTGTCAACTTGATGCCGCTGTCCATTTTTAACAAGTTAGGTATTGGAGAGGCTAGACCCACAACCGTGACATTACAACTAGCCGACCGGTCCATTGCCTACCCAAAAGGAAAAATTGAAGACGTTTTGGTCCAAGTGGATAAATTTATCTTCCCTGCCGATTTTCTAGTTCTAGATTATGAGGCTGATAAAGAAATCCCAATCATCTTAGGGTGTCCGTTTCTTGCAACCGAACGTACTTTGATTGATGTGCACAAAGGAGAACTCACGATGCGGGTTAATGACCAAGAGGTAACTTTCAATGTTTTCAAGTCTCTTAAATATATAGATACCGAAGATTGCTTTGCCTTGAGTTCGATTTATGAAACCCACAGTCTTGACACACTGCCCACTGTGGGGAATACAGTTCCCACAGTGGGGAGTGATAGTGATCACTCTGAATCTGAGAGTGATGATACTTTTGAGGATGAGTGTAACGAAATGGTTGCAGCTTTTGAACCTCTGGACTTTAAGGATAGAGATGTTCAACCCCCTTCAATAGAACAACCTCCCAAGTTAGAGCTTAAACCATTGCCTTCCCATTTAAAATATGCTTATCTCGCTAAGGATAATAAACTTCCCGTTGTTATCTCTTCCAAACTTAGTGAGAAACAAGAACAACTTCCGATCGATTTGTTGATGAAGCATAAGGGAGCAATTGGTTGGACCATAGCGGACATTAGAGGAATTAGCCCCTCTTTATGTCAACATAAGATTAACTTGGAGAGTGACCACACTGGAAAAGTCCAACCTCAAAGAAGGTTGAACCCCATCATGAAGGAGGTAGTTAAGAAAGAAGTCTTGAAGTGGTTAGATGTCGGTATTATCTATCCCATTGCTAGTAGTAGTTGGGTGAGCCCCGTCCAATGTGTCCCTAAAAAGGGAGGGACGACCGTAGTGAAGAACGAAAAGAACGAGCTCATTCCCACTAGGACTGTCACGGGATGGAGAATATGCATGGACTATAGACAACTCAACTTGGCCACTAAGAAAGACCATTTTCCCTTACCTTTCATCGACCAAATGCTTGATAGGTTAGCGGGGAATGAATTTTATTGCTTTCTAGATGGATACTCCGGATACAACCAAATCCACATCGCCCCCGAGGACCAAGAAAAGACCACCTTTACTTGTCCCCACGGTACTTTTGCATTCCGAAGGATGCCATTCGGATTATGTAATGCCCCAGCCACTTTCCAACGTTGTATGATGGCCATTTTTACCGACATGATAGAGGACACCATAGAAGTTTTTATGGATGACTTTTCTGTGATAGGGACATCATTCGACAACTGCTTGTGGAATTTAGAAAAAAGCTTAGTGAGATGTGAGACCCACGACCTTATTTTAAATTGGGAAAAATGCCATTTTACGGTAGAAGAAGGTATTGTCCTAGGTCATCTTGTCTCAAAAAGAGGGTTGGAAGTCGATAAAGCCAAGCTTGAGGTAGTGGCACAACTTCCCGAACCCACAACTGTGAAAGGCATTCGAAGTTTTTTAGGTCATGCAGGTTTTTATAGGAGGTTCATCAAGGATTTTTAAAAAATTACAAAACCCCTATGCAACCTGTTGCAGCATGAAAAATACTTCATTTTTAAAAAAGAATGCCAAAATGCTTTTGAAACAATCAAGGAAGCCTTAGTCACAGCACCCATAGTGACCACTCCAGACTGGTCACTCCCATTCGAAGTGATGTGTGATGCCAGCGAGTGGGCTATGGGGGCTGTTCTCGGACAGAAAAAGAACAAAGTTTTTCACCCCATTTATTATGCGAGTAGAACACTGATTGAAGCTCAGATTAATTACACAGTAACTGAAAAAGAATTACTTGCAGTGGTGTTTGCTTTTGATCGTTTCAGGTCATACTTGATAGGGACGAAGGTCATAGTGCACACAGATCATGCGGCAATAAAATACTTGATCAACAAGGCTGATTCCAAGCCACACTTGATTAGGTGGGTTTTATTGCTGCAAGAATTTGACCTTGAGATCATTGATAGGAAAGGAACAAGTAATCAGATAGCTGACCATCTATCCAGGCTCGAGAAGATAGTGGGCACTGTTGATCCCACTTCGGTCAGAGAAAATTTTCCCGATGAACAATTGTTATCAGCCCAACATCTCGAAAATAATATTCCTTGGTATGCTGACATTGCCAACTTTTTAGCAAGTGGACTAAAACCCCATGGGATAAATGGACAACCATTTAAAAAGTTTTTACATGATACACGACAATATGTTTGGGACGACCCTTTCTTGTATAAGATAGGGACAGATCAAATATTGAGGCGTTGTATCCACGGGAGTGAGCAACATCAAATACTCCATGGTTGTCATGCATCCCACTACGGTGGCCACTTTGGTGGAAACCGCACTGCTGCAAAAATCTTGCAAAGTGGGTATTTTTGGCCCACTATGTTTAAAGACTCTTATGAATTTGTGAAAAGTTGTGAGCAATGTCAATGCACCGGGAACATTTCGCAAAGGAACGAAATGCCTCTTAACAACATTTTAGAGGTAGAACTTTTTGATGTTTGGGGGATCGATTTCATGGGTCCCTTTCCAAATTCCAACAATAATTTTTATATCTTGGTTGCGGTAGATTATGTTTCAAAATGGGTGGAAGCCATTGCGTATCATTCTAATGATGCCAATACCGTGGTAAAGTTTTTGCATAAAAACATTTTTACTCGATTTGGAACACCACGGGCATTGATTAGTGATGAAGGAACCCATTTTGTGAACAAAGTCATGGCCTCGGTCCTTGCCAAATATGACATACATCATAGATTAGCCACCGCATACCACCCGCAAACCAACGGTTTGGCCGAGCTTTTAAACCGTGAGATCAAAGGAATTTTAGAAAAAGTTGTTAAACCGCACCGAAAAGATTGGTCAACCAAACTCGATGATGCTCTTTGGGCCTACCGAACGACCTATAAAACTCCTTTGGGAATGTCTCCATTTAAATTAGTTTTTGGCAAGGCTTGCCATTTACTAATTGAATTAGAGCACAAGGCGTTTTGGGCCCTTAAAGAGCTTAACATGAGTTAGGATGCTGCGGGAATCAAAAGGACTCTACAGTTGCATGAGTTAGAAGAGTTGCGTTACCACTCTTATGAAAACGCAAAGTTGTATAAGGAGAAGACCAAGATGTGGCATGATCGTCGAATTAACCATAGGGAGTTCATGGAGGGACAACATGTATTATTGTTCAATTCTCGTCTTAAACTCTTTCCAGGTAAGCTAAAATCTCGTTGGACGGGACCATATACCATTGTCAAGGTAAGTACCTTTGGAACAGTGGAGCTGAAGTCCCCACAATCTGGTCAAACGTTCAAAGTCAATGGGCAAAGGGTGAAGCACTTTCTGAATGAAAGTGCCCACATTCCAGCCCACTCTCCACCCCACTATGGTTAAGCAAAGTCAACGCTGTTTGTAAATATTTTATTTTAGTTGTTTACTGTCTTTTTATTAATTTTAGTGTTTTTAATTCTGCATGGTAGTTTGTTTTTATGTATGTAGGCGAAATTGTCATTTTATGGAAGAAAATACTTCGCAGTGGGGAAGGCTCAGGTCACTGCGCTCCCCACTCTTAAATCTGACGGAAGATGGGACCATTTTTGGGGCCCAATGCTGACTAGCTTTCACCTTTTTCTGCCATCAAGTCTAGTTTTCTGCCATGTTGTCATAGTTCACCATTTTCCAAGAAAAACCATCATAGTCCTTCTCTCTCTCTCCTAGAAACCGACGGTTCCACCCTAAACCCTTCTTCCAAAATTCCAAAAACCACCTTAACCCATCAAAAACCACTTTCACTTCCACAAATTCAAAAACACTCTCATTTTCTTCTCCATTTCTCTCTCACGAACCAGAAAAGAAAAAGAAAAAAACCCTAAAAATGGCAAGAACCAAGAGGATGAACACCAACCCCGATGCACCCACACGTGCGGCCGTCCGCCGCAGGACCGCCGAGGAACAACCGTCGGAAACCGTCACCGGCGACTTAAACGAACCGCCGCCAGTCTCCGGTGAAAACCCGATCATCTCCGGTGCGGCCGATGAGAGTTCCTCAAGGCACGAAAGCCCAAAGGCTATTTCATCCTCGCGAGTCTCAGACACCAGTGTCACCCATTTCGAGACCGAGGCACTTCTAGCCGAAGAAGAAGAGAGGCGGTTAGCAGAGGAGTTCAAACAAAAATGGAAGCCATTAGAAAAAGAAAGGAAGAGGTCGAGAGGATGCGTCGAGAGGAAGAAGAAAGAATCAGAAAGGAAGAAGAGGAAAAGCGAATGGAGGAAGAAAGGTTAAAGGCTGAGAAGGAAAGGATTTTTGAGGAAGAAAGGAAAAGGGCTGAAGCAGAGATTTTTGCTGAAGAAATGGAGATTCAGAGGAAGGTTGATGATGACTATCAGGAACAATACCGCAAGCTTGGGGATAATGTTGAAAGAGAGACAGTGAGGAAGGATGCCCACAGTGGGGAGAACCCAATTCTGCGAGCCATGAGAAAGAAAGGCGTGGTCACCAGGTCTGCGGTGACCAAAGCTCTGAAAAAACCGACAAAAAGGCCGGCAAAACAACCATCAAAGAAAGGTACAAATCTTCAACCCTCTTTGAGTTCATCTTCTATTGAGTTTGATGTTGGGGATGACCAAATTCAAACCCAAAACCCACATCAATCCACAGTGGGCACTGCGCATGCCTCCAGTGGGGTGCCTAGGCAGTTCACCACTCCAGAGGTGGCTGCCCACTATACGTGCATTGCTACACAGAAACTGAAGTTGGAGAGGCGTTTCGACCCTGAGTTTGTTGAGGCCAACCAATTTGTTAAGAATAGGATTGTAGCGCAAGACTGGTCGATTTTGGCCGCAGCCAATCGACGCGCGAATGCCTCGTTAGTGCGTGAATTTTACGCCGAGGCCTCTCAAGCAAAGGCTCCCACTGTGGTAGTTCAGGGAAAACAAGTGAGTTATAATCCAGGAACGATTAACCGGGTATTAGGAAGAAGGAGCCCGGCTGTGTGTGAGTTTGCCCAATTTTTAAAGAAAATGACCCCGGCGGACGAGGATCTCGTTTTGCGCGAAATAGCATCCGAGGGGAAGCCGTGGAATAAAGACGGCCAGAGTAGGTGCCTAAACGCTAGCTCCCTCACTACTGAGGCCGCTGTTTGGTTCCAATTTCTCCGTGCCTCTTTATCCCCAACATCGCACGATACCACATTATCTATGCATAAATGTGCTTTGTTGTACTGCCTCCTCACTGGAAGAAAGATCAACGTCGGGATTGTTATGCATGCGGCCATCGATCAAGCTCGAAACCGAAAGAAGGTAGTCTTGCCCCTTCCTTGCCTTATTACGTTACTAATGATAGACGCAGGTGTACCCTCAGCGGTGGAGGATCAGTGGTTTGACTCCACAAGCAACATCAGCGCACAAACCATCCGCAAGATGGGAAGGTACATCACCACTCCCCCATCTGAACCAGAAGAAGATATCCCCACAGTGGGGACTGTTCACCCCACTGTGACCATTGCTGAGGAGCATGTTGTGAGAACGCCGCGTACACCACTCCATTCAACCGAGGCAGGATCGTCAAGCAACCAAATGGGAGAGATCTTGGCAGCTTTGAAGAAGCTCACATACAGGATCGAGTTGCTGGAAGGTGAGCAGTGATATCAGAACTGGGCCACGCAGAAATTTTGGATGTATACAAGAGAACGGGATGAGGTGATGGGCCTGATGATGAAGGAGGCCAACCCGGTGCTAGCTGCTCAGCTCCCATATTTTCATGAGGATATTTGCCCGACTTATGCTAGCGATGATGAATTTGATGAAGATGCGCCGCCAGTTCACCAGATGCAACCCCAACCCACTGAATGGTTTGTTAAAACAATGGTTTATCTCGTTTTGCTCACAAAACAATTTTATTTTGTGTTTGTTTCATCTTTTGTGCCTATGGCTAGGCTTTCTGACAATTTGCTACATTTTAATTTCTGGTTTAATGATGCATGAAATCCTACCAATGGGTAGGTACTTTTGGGTACTAACGTATTTGTTGTTTGAATGCTTGTTTGATCTCGTTTCCATTTTAAGGTACAACTTTCGGCTTCCGACTTAAAAAGGTCCCTTTTGTAAGTACGAATCTCAACTTGATACCATGAAATGATATAGGCCGTTTTTCGCATCCAAACAAAATCCTTTTTGTACCCCAAACCACCACCTTTGTTCGTTAATTCAATGTCACAGTGGGGACACTGTGAGATTTTAAGTTTGAGGTGGGAACTTCCAGAGTGACTTCCAGTTTGCCCACAGTGGGGACACTGTGAAGTCTAAGTTTGAGGTGGGTAAGCCATACCCACCTCCAAAAAAAAGAAAAAAAACACAAAAATACAAAAACAAAAGAAAATCGGAGTGTCACTAACAAAATTGATGGTGTGCCTTTTCTGGACCATCAAAGTGCTCACTCCCAGAAAAAGATGGTGTGCCTATTCTGGACCATCAGAATACACACTCTCACAAAAATATCCATACCCACAATAAAGCCTGAAAGTGTGCGTACATACCCATGAAAAATCCAAAATACCCACTTCTTGAAATAAAAATCATCAAGCGAGGTTTTCGGTCCATGTTTGGAAGTACTTGCCAAAAACCCTTGGGAAAATATTCAAAGCCATAAATCCGTCGAACCCAAGAAAGCCCTATTGATTAATGGAAAACAAGGGAAAGATTTCGTCAAACACAAAAGTGAATTTTTCAAGTTTGGAACCGAAGGAAGTATCGAAGGAAGGAGATCAACGCCCATTCAAGTCAAGAAGTATGTAAGTCCCTAAAAGTTCTACTGCATTTTGTTCATTTTATTTATTTCTTTTTATTACTTGGGGACAAGCAATGGTTTAAGTTTGAGGTTGTGATAACTCTATTTTTAGAGTTATTATTTCCATTTATTTTCCACTTTATTTTGTCAATTTTAGCCATTTCACTTCTTAAAACCCCCATTCTTGGTATATTTCACGAAAACGAGCAAAAGGAGTGAACCATGGTCTTTAATAAATTATTTGGTAGAATTTGGGTGTTTTTCACGTTTTATCCTACAGTGACCACTGTTGTGCCCACTCCGGTTCTCCACTCTTCGAGAAGATCAAGAAAACAAAAGAAAACCATGGGCTGGAAATATAAAACCTGGAGTTTAGAAGGTTCAAATGGCATGAAAATATGGGCTGGAGAATAACAAGGTAGTTTTCATTGGAGATAGCATCAAGTACACCTCCTGGTACTTGGAGATTGACTTGGAAATGAGTCCATTGGATAAAAGGATTACACAAGGAACTGATTTCTGCCACAACACAGCAGTCTTTACCCATTGAAAGACCCACCTCTTTTGTGTAACACCCAACTCCTTCTCCTAGTATATAAAGGAGCACTTGGGTATCATTTATTATCATCCTTGGAGTTTTTGCTTAGCCTTAAATTCTCTCAACTACCACATTAGCTTTAGTCCTTTATTTACTGCAGTAACTAGCCTTTATTTTCAGTAATTTACTTTCTTAGCTTAATTGTAGTTCGCAATACACAGTGACAGGGACGAACCCTCGTTCCCCACTGTGAGTTCTATTCAAGTCACTTTCAATTTAATTATGTGCAACTTCTACTCTTTTGCTTTCTTTACTTCAAGTATGGGCTAAACACCCTTTGGGATGTAGGAAGGAGAAGTACCTGGATTTTATTAAAAATGCTTGAGTAATCTTTATACTTAGAATATTTGTTGTTTTGGTCATTCATTCTCGATATTTACCCAAGGATGCGAACAAGCCGATCACTTGCAAGGATCTAAAGTCTAGTTCTTAACTTAGAAATAAGTAGAACGTAGTGACACGAGCTTGAATGATGGTAGGGGATTCAAAAGAATTCTTATGACACTTACGAAAGTGAGGTCGACACAGTGAGCAAATCTCAACCCACTGGAGTAGTTGGCAAGCTAATTTGTGTATTAAAAACACTTAGAGTATTGTCTCTACACATTCCATCGAGACCTGAAAAGGTCCATTCTTGAGATCACCATTGACAAAACAATAAGTACTAAAAGTATGGGATTTTTATCTAAACGGTGTGAGTATTTTGTAACCGGGCTTTTCTAGCGAAAATGTCCACCATGAATACGAGGATCACTTCTAAGGATCGAGTATTTGATATAAAATTTAGGGAAAATCCAACCTACATTCCTCCTTTTAATCTTAGTAAAATCGTTAAAGTAGCTATTTCACCAAACCAAACCAAAGTATTATTTTCCTCTCTAATTGAAACTTGTAAAAGGAGCTCATAAGAACCGTATTGTCTTTATTGTCCAGTCCCTGTGGATTCAATTCTGGTATTTTACCAACTATTACTTGCTGTGACGATCATAGTGGACAGTGTACACTTGCACTTCCCACTGTGGACAGTTTGCAACCCACTGCGATTAAAACACATATTTTGCACGTAACAGTGACCCAATGTATAGACCTGGAGTGGTTGAAGTTAGGAACTCCCTAGTCTCGCGGGCAATAGATCTGGAGTGATTGAGCTCAGTTATGAGAGTAATCCACGTGGGTGTTTTTATTGCATAGTAAGTGACCCACTTTAGTGTTCCGTCACGTGCGATGTATACGGGTCTCCCCCGTCACCGAAAGGTGTTGTTTTGGGTATTTATTGCTACTCATGTTTTCGGTGACGTGTTATATTTATATGGATTGTTTTTCCATGGTATGTAAGTTGTGGTTTATATCTCATCCGTGTGTGATGTTTTGGGTAATTGTGTTTATCCATGTTTTCGGTAACGTATCATATTTATGAGATTTGCATTTCCACGTAATATGAGTTGTGGATTATGTTTCATCCATATTTTGGGATGTTTTGGGATAATGGCAAATATTTATGAATTCAATCGTTTTGAGAATTGAATGTTATCTCACATTCACGATGATTTTGGAAATGAGTCAATTTTGGAAATCGTGCTATATTAAAGATTTCAATATGGAAATTGTATGAGTTGGAAAACGGGTGAATTGAGTTTAAAGTGAACTCTTTTGAAATCATGGCTAAAACTACTACTTTCACGATTTATGATTTTACATAGTCATGATAAAATGCTTGAACTCACTAGGCGTTAGCCTAACCCTTTTTATTTGTCGGCATGTGCAACAGGCTCAGGTTGGGAGTAGCTTTAGCTACACTGTGAAGTGGCGAGTGCTAGTAGAGTGCACGAGAGATGATCTCGATTTAGTGAATCTTCCGCATATTTTTGGGACTAGCAACTTGAGTTGTATTAAGTAACGCCCGTCTTAAGTTTATAGTTGTGGAAAGTATAATGTTTAAATTCCGAGGTATTTTCAGGAATGAACTGTAGAAATGATTTTATCTACTTTTGGTGATTTTATTGAAATTAAAGTTAGTTGCTCGTTCCGAATTTGAGGGTGTTACAAGTTGGTATCAGAGCATAAGTTTGAGAGAATTAGGTGTTGATTTTGAATACCTAGACTCAAACTAGCGATCTTTTAAGTGAGAGAAGGTGAAATTGCACTATTAGGCATGTTAAGATAGGATGTTTTGAGGTTGATGGAGTCACTAGGAACGAGAATCACGTCGAGGGTAGCAAGAATAAGCATGTACGGTACGTTCATAATTACACCTGGCCAGTGTTATGGTGAACCAATTGGTTACATGTGCATACTTGAATTACTCTTACGTGAAGACCGTTGGGGTAGTAAAGAAGTTCCTAAGCGAATAGTTGTTAGAAAAGATCGACGATTTTAGTATTAGTCACTTGGGGTGACAATAAGCATGATAACTGCTGTAAGTAGACCGTTTCGGGTCGAAATTTGATGGTTGGATTAGAACCATGGACTTATTGAAACGATTTTAATTCGATGAAGAATTGTAAGGATAACCGATGTAAATCCCAACTTTACCTTAAGAGGTTTGAACAACCGGATGACGGTAGTATGACCGGAATGATTTGGAGGAGAATGGGTTGAGATGTTGAGTGCCGACTAGGTTATGCGCAAATTTTATTTTTGAAAATAAATTGCACCAATTATTTCTTGTGTTTCAAATCCTTATATGGATTGTGTCACAAATTTTGGGAAATGTTTAGCATATGCACAAAGTTTTAAATCATGAGTTTTGAACCTGCATGAAATTATTTTATTGCGGGAGTTGCAAACTCCGCCGGGACTGACTTTATTTTATTATTGTCCAACGTTACTTTCGGATACCGTGATATCCATAATTTCATGATGTTTAAGATATTGGGCAAGTAACTACGGCTTATGACCTTAACATTGGATCTCCTCCACATATGTTAAGGTTTGGACGGAAAGTTATCTTCCGTTATGTTTAAGATTGAGTTTTATTGGAAAATTTATTTAATGGAAGTTTTATCGAAAGTGTTGTTTAGATCGTATTACAACAAAAGGAAATTTTGGGAGTTTTGGCATTTTGGCCATGGTATTGCGTTATGTAATTTGATTGTTGGAAGCGAAAGGCATGGCACCATTTGGTTGAGTTGAGGCAATTAAGCCCATGGAGTTTTTACGAAGTTTCGTTTTACGACGTGTTGAGTCGTGTGGGTACAATTTTGTAAGATGCATACCTTAGTTATTGCGTGTATTGATTGTGGATTTTATTGGGTATTTTGACTCATTCGGGTTTTGTTGAGAAGTGTTATTTGAGCCGTAAGGCAACCAAGTGGAACGTTTTGGGAACTTTGATGTCGCGTGATTTCTTTTTCAAAGGATTGTGTTAACACGTTTTGTTGCAATTTATCTATTTTTACCAATTGATTTATACGTGGCATGAGTAGTGCATTAAAGAATATGCTAATTGTACTTCTTAACAATTTGCCTTATGTGCTTCCGACTAGATGAGTACTTTATTGTCCTTTCTCGCAAACGCATGATATTGATCTAAGGGTGTGCATAAATTGGTAGTCACTAACCCTCGAAAGCTTGATAAGTGTACCGTGAATGAAAATGTTTTATTGATTCATTTCATAATTGAGGGTCGTTTGGTCAAGGATACGTTTTAAAATAGTGGAGTTTATGCACGGATTATGATACGGAACATTTTGAAAACACGAATGTGTGAGTAGTTGACCTTGGTCAATTTTGGGCATAAAGGATATTTTGGGAGATTTAAACCTTTTGATTTTGGAGAAAATGGGTATTTTGAGTATCCTAACGAGTAAGTTTGAAACATTGTCATTTCAACGTTTTGTTTTGCGAGTGCGAAATTTTGGTGTGAACGCTTCGTGATGGAGATTTTGGGAAATTAATTGCCCTAAACTAGGGTGCTGGGATTGTTTAATATTTTGGAACATTAATACGCACCGTTTGTATGAGTCGACATTTGAAGTCGATTTAAATCCTTTTTGGTGTCAATCAACTACAAACACGTATTTTCCTAAGTTTTGGGAAAACGCATTAATGCGTGGGCATGGTTAAAAGTGTTTTACTCTTATGTCATTATATGACTAAGTGAGAAGATTTTGAACATTGATTTAAAGAATTTCATTTTTTGAAATTACCACGAATGACTTGATACACGTGACTTCGTTTGATGAAAATTTATAAGGGAGTGTTACAAGTTTGTGTGCATACTCCAATTTGAGAGTTCTTCTTGACGTTTTAGTCAATATCTTTGAACGATGAACACGTAGTTATTATGTTTTAAACTGGGAACTGACACAAATCGTTTTATGTTTTAACCAAAGTGCCATTATGGGACTGTTTCACCGATTGTGAAATGAGCTGATGTGTGAGTACTCTAGTGGTAAATTTTATTTCATGCTATTTCATGATTTAAAAAGGGAATTTTGGAATCGAATGACGTTCGAACCTTTTGAGGCACGTATAGACCTCTTGGTTGCACAATATTTAATGAGGGAATTACCCTACGTGCATAACATAGATCAATCCATGCTAGAACCGTAACGGTTCCTTTTGAGAAGTTGTTTGTTGTGCTTTTGCGCTTTGTTAACGTTACAAATTTTAATGAAATGGTTTTCAATATGATTTCATATGTGGGATGAATATGTCTATTTTGCACAACTACTGAATTGATAGCAGTAGATTCTGTGCGCGTAATTAAATTGGTATGAAAAACCCTTATATTAAAAGTTGAGCTTTCTATTCGATTGGCATATTTGTTAAACACTTCGCTTGAAAAGCCTTGAACTCATAGGAACCTTGGAAAGCTTAAGTAACCCAGTTAAGAGTAAATGCGTGTAGCATTCTGATGGTGGAAGGTTTGGGTATTCCACGTGTGATAGCACTATAGGCCGAGTGGTATCGGTTACGGGAATGATGCACTCTATGAACTAAAGGATTTGAATCGTAGTACCTTATATTGAGGTTGGTAGTAACCACTCCTATTGGGAATCTTATTTTGAGGTCTTGGTCAATTTTCGTATGTGGGACCCTTTAGACATCGTATCAATAACTTTGGTTTTGTAAGGATGCTCGGCGAGTGAAACTCGGGTGTTGAGTCTGTTGTGACTCAAGGTTTGATGGTATATCTAGGTGTCAACTTTTGGGCTTGAGGCCAAGCATCGTTAGTGTAATCGGAGGATTGTAATCCGATTTTAATGGAATAATGATAATGGTTGTAGTAATCCTAAGATGCTCATATGTGATAAGAGGATTTAGGGAAATGACTTTCTTGTGTGGTAAGACAATCTGTCGATTGTATCATTGATAATTAGATACACCTTTGGGATTGTGTAATTGACGAGACAATGATGACCGTTGGTGTTGAATCGATGGAATTTGCTGAGAGTGAATGCTAGTTCAGTAGCAGGATTATTTGGGGATTCTGAAGTTTTAGTTGATGTTGGTAGTGATTCAATGTTGAGTTGGGTTGGAGAGAAAATTTAAAAACATGTGAATGTGGTATGATTGGGAAGTTCGAATCTGTCGTTGGGATAGTATGGATCATTTAAGGTTGGGAGACAACTTAAGTCTGGTGGTCGAAGGCCATTCTAGTAAATTAGGTCTTCAATTGGATGCAAGTGTTTTATGCCTAAGCGGGGATTCGTTGTGAGTAACACAAAGAAGCCGCTGTGGGCAATGCTGTGGGAAAAAAATTTGAACCGGGTTGAAACCGAGGGAATTTGGAATGTGTTGAGCACGGTGGCCATTAGTTGCGTGGGGACTGGATTTCGAGGACGAAATCTCTTTAAGGGTGGGAGGATTGTAACACCCCGAAAATCCTAACTCAAATTGTAAATAGTCCATTTAGATTTATTAGAAGGACAAGGTGTTGCATTGGAAGGTGGGACGCGTAATGCTAATTGGATCCATCGAGAAATTGGCCAGGTTTGGACTCGGTACAAGTCCAGCGAGTATGACACTCGCGAGAGTGACATGGTCACTTTCGCAGTGTCACTTTCGTTAAGAATGTACCGAGCGTTTTGGGAGGTCCAGCGAGTATGACACTCGCGAGAGTGACATGGTCACTTTCGCAGTGTCACTTTCGCCGAGTTTGTACCGTGGGCATTTTTGGTAGCGGGCGAGAGTGCCCCGACGATTGTGACATGGTCACTCTCGCTGTGTCACAATCGCGAGCGGGTTCTAGGGTGTTTTAAACCCACGATTTCATTCCCCTTTCATTCTCTATTCCACCCATTTCTCTCTAAACTCTCCCAAACCAAACCCTAACCCTCTAAATCGTTTTTGGAGCTCTTGAAGCCATAAATCTTGCAAATCAAAGTTTCTCTCTCAGTTCTTAACAAGAGATTATGGATGGAGGTTAGAACCCTTGTTCTCAATTTTGTTTTGGTAAGATTTCTACACTTTCTAAGGTTTTACCCAACCCTCACCTAAACCTTTTCCTTCCTTTGGATGAAATGTAGATTGAGGATCACTTTGGTAACACTAGAAGTGTTTGGTTGGTGGATTCACTTGATGGTTGATGTAATCTCCTCTTCTCTTCATTTTGGAAATTAGGGTTTTGATCTATTGGTGATTTTGGGTGTAATATGTTGGGGGAAATGATTCTAAGTGTTTGGGGATAAATATTTATGGTTGGAAACTTATGGATTTAGGTTTTGGAAGATTTGGACTTGAAGATACGGACTTCTTCAAAGGAGCATACGTATGGGAAAATCTAGATTTAGCTTAATCTAGCGAGGTGAGTTCAAGTTACTTTGCGAAAACTTTGTACATGCCAATATGTTATTTTTTTCCAAGTAATTATGTGTTTTACCTGAAAATTATCAATGTTGAGTTAATCGGTGGATTTTACCTTTTGAGGTATTAATTGTGGTAAATGTTGTAAAACACTACTTTTGAATATTTTGGAAAAATGTGATAGCTAAATTTTATATGAAATGGGATATTGATTTATGTGATAAATGGAATCTATTGTTATGAAAATGCATTTGGGGATAATTTGGAAATATGCATATAGTACATCATGAGATGTTTTGGAAATGTAAAGGTGTGATTCCTTTGGAAATGAAGGTTTTCCCGATCCAAGATTTTATTTCGGGTTTTCATGGATTTGAAGTATTTACTGGCAACCGGTGTGTGTTGTTGTATTTAATGTCATTTTATGACTTTTATGAATTATCTTTCGAGTTTGTTGAGCTTGTGGCTCGGTATTGGATCTTCTTAAGTCTTGGGGACATTTGTCCGTTTTGATAGCTTAGAGTTGAGTTTTGATCACGATTTATGTTATTGGGGAATTGCATGTTTTGAAATGCATTGGTTTATATGTTTGGGGTCGTGTAATATTTTAGACCTTGTTGGCCATGGATCCATAGGCATTTGAGTTTTCCCCTTAGTCTCGTGGGCAAGAGGTCGGGATTGATTGAGCTCAGTTTACGAGACGTTAGTTTTTTTGTAGCACGGAATAGGCATCGGGTTCCATGATAAGTAAGGCGTGGACCTAGATGGTCGGGCGTCGTCTCATGGGCAGTAAGGTGTAATTCCCTATATGTGCTTAGCACGGGATAGACATCGGGTTCCATGATAAGGCGTGGACCTATATGGTCGGGCGTCGTCTCATGGGCAGTAAGGTGTAATCCCTAATGTGCTGTTGTGGATTTGGAGTGACCCAATGTATAGACCTGGAATGGTTGAAGTTAGGAACTCCCTAGTCTCGCGGGCAATAGATCTGGAGTGATTGAGCTCAGTTACGAGAGTAATCCACGTGGGTGTTTTTATTGCATAGTAAGTGACCCACTTTAGTGTTCCGTCACGTGCGATGTATACGGGTCTCCCCCGTCATCGAAAGGTGTTGTTTTGGGTATTTATTGCTACTCATGTTTTCGGTGACGTGTTATATTTATATGGATTGTTTTCCATGGTATGTAAGTTGTGGTTTATATCTCATCCGTGTGTGATGTTTTGGGTAATTGTGTTTATCCATGTTTTCGGTAACGTATCATATTTATGAGATTTGCATTTCCACGTTATATGAGTTGTAGATTATGTTTCATCCATATTTTGGGATGTTTTGGGATAATGGCAAATATTTATGAATTCAATCGTTTTGAGAATTGAATGTTATCTCACATTCACGATGATTTTGGAAATGAGTCAATTTTGGAAATCGTGCTATATTAAAGATTTCAATATGGAAATTGTATGAGTTGGAAAACGGGTGAATTGAGTTTAAAGTGAACTCTTTTGAAATCATGGCTAAAACTACTACTTTCACGATTTATGATTTTATATAGTCATGATAAAATGCTTGAACTCACTAGGCGTTAGCCTAACCCTTTTTATTTGTCGGCATGTGCAACAGGCTCAGGTTGGGAGTAGCTTTAGCTACACTGTGAAGTGGCGAGTGCTAGTAGAGTGCACGAGAGATGATCTCGATTTAGTGAATCTTCCGCATATATTTGGGACTAGCAACTTGAGTTGTATTAAGTAACGCCCGTCTTAAGTTTATAGTTGTGGAAAGTATAATGTTTAAATTCCGAGGTATTTTCAGGAATGAACTGTAGAAATGATTTTATCTACTTTTGGTGATTTTATTGAAATTAAAGTTAGTTGCTCGTTCCGAATTTGAGGGTATTACAAATAATGCTCTAACAATCTCCCCATTTGGATTCAAGATTTAACAAAATAAAACATTGAAGCTCTTACCATCTTCAAACATAGCATAATCTTCAATTTACTCTTTGTAAAGTCAATCTTCTCAAACAGACACTCTATCAAATCATCTTCAAGTCTTGTACATGAAAATCAGATCTTTGCAGCTTTATCAGTCTTTGAGGATTCGAACTTTTCGTACCCAACATAGAATCACAAAAATACAAAACTTTTCGGATCAAGTAGCATGCGAGTTTTGATACTTCTCGGATCCTTCTGATATGAATTCTGCACTTTTCGTATCCTTCAGCATGCGAACTCTGTACTTATCGTATCCTTCATCATGCGAACTATATACTTCTCGTATCATTCTTGATGCAAAAACTAAGCTTCTCGTATCCTTCTTGATACTAACAATAAACTTTTCTCAATAAAAGATGACAAACAGTAACTTCTCGTATTCTTCATGATGCGAGTTCTTTGAAAGGTTAGTGTTTATTTTGGAATTTGATTCGAAAACTTTGACTAAACCTTTAACTGAATTTCTGTATCTTCATTACTCTGACTTTGAATTATCTTCGAACAACGAACTTTCTCGAAACATCTCGGAATGTCTTCTTAATTTTGAGAAATCACTTCTCCCCCTTAATCTTTCATTGACAAATTTCTCTTTTCTTCAGGGTATTATTTCTCCCCTGTTCTTCAAAACCTTTATCAATTTCAGCACACTTTTTGTACAGCAAATGTAACATTCTCCTTCTTTTATCTGATAAACCGTCAATTCCGAAAGATATTTATCCGAATCTTTTCAAATTCAGATAAATAGAGAGTGGTAACCCTGAAACAACGGATGAATAAGTTAAAATGCCTGTAAGTAGCACAGAGCCATTTAGTACAACATATGTACTTTGTAAAGGAGCTTTTTGATGTTCACTCCCCAAGGGTTTCCATTCAATCATCGAAAAACCATAAAGGAATTTCTATGAACGTTATGACAAGAAAACATATTCCTTGTGTGAATGTGCTCGTGTAGAAAGAATAAAGCAACATATGCTTGAATAATATAGGCTCAAAGCGTGTAAACTGTTGAGACAACAACAATTTTCCACGGACTCAATGTGCATGAATGAAGAGTGAAGGTGGGGCAAACTTCCTTCTTTTTCAATATCCAAACCTTCCGAATGAAGATTAGATAGATTATATGCTGCGTCCCCAAGAAAAATGAAACATTCCTTTGTTAAGAAAGAAATGAGTGGCTGGTGGGGTTAAAGCAAGAGTTGGCATGGGCTAACTGCCTGTTTCACTGATGGTCACCAAAGAATGTGAACCAATCAGTAATGTGGCTTCCCGACTCAGAAAATGGATGGTGCAGAGTTCTCTTATTCTTTTAACTCTGTTCTCACACCCTCTTTATGTTTTTAATCCGCTCACTTCTACCCAAACTCTCATTTACATTTTACCTCAACACAATGAGATACTCAACCGGATGAGTAATCTCCCCCACTCTTTGATGTAGACCCCTCACCCCTCAATCACTCAAGGATAACTTCTTGGGTAGGAAACACTGGTTAACGTGGATCCATAGAAGTTATGGATGCTCACACACCGATCCCATGAAATTGTCCTAAAATGATTTCTTGTTCAACAGTTTAACTTGAACAATTATGAATTTCAGTATTGTGACATTGTCATCATAATGTATGCTCCTTAGTATTTGAGCATTTGAGCTTTGAAGAATTCTCAAAACAAGAATATAGAATGAAATGAAATGAATTCGAAGAACTTGTTTGAGAATCTGACAATGTATCAATCAGATCAAATATTATGAATGATGATCATAAAAGGATAGGGTATCAAAGAATTGAAATTTGTTTATATAAACAAATATAAACAATCTTTGAATAAAACGTTTAAGGTCTCACGCAGAAATGAATATGATGCTCAACAAAATTTGAAATACAAACGGGAGTATTACCATCGAAAAATTGTTTCATTTTGAGACATGGTAATAACAAATTCAATATGAAGTTGAGCCGGTGTGTATGAATACTTGAAAGTATAGAAAAGATAATACACAAGTATTAATCTTTGGAAACACACGGTCAGAAATAATGTCACAATAATCCAAGATT
Source organism: Saussurea involucrata (assembly GCA_033807775.1). Taxonomy (NCBI): domain Eukaryota; kingdom Viridiplantae; phylum Streptophyta; class Magnoliopsida; order Asterales; family Asteraceae; genus Saussurea; species Saussurea involucrata. The sequence goes on from CM066315.1 coordinate 115,908,756, forward strand.
TTCATGAAAAACATTTAAAATCACACTTCTAAATTCATAAAATCTGTTTGAGAATAGAGAAGTGGTTTGAACATTTTAGAAAACGTTTTTCATGCTTGAAAGTTGTTCTTCTTTCAAACAATCAGAGATTAAGATCAGAAGATACGTACAGTCAGAAATATTTGAGCTCCCCCTCAAATCTTGATATAATGATTTAAAATCAGTTAAGCTCCCCCTTAACTTGTGCAAAAGATCTTTATTTGTATAAAATCTGCACAAAGAAAAAGACTTGGATTAAAGTATCCTTAATCATTAAAACGAGTTCTGAATTACCAGGATTGAAGATAATTCAGAAGTCATAGTCGTTGAAGAACGAGTCCTTATCTGATATGATCAGAAGTCAAAATCGTTGAAGTACGGGTTCTGAACTGAATTAAGCCATAATCTCTTTGAAATACAGGTTCTGAACTAAATTATTCAGAAGCCATCTTTCTTTGCTCCTCCTTAATGGTACAAATATTCTTTAAAAAAATTTCACCGCTTCTCTTCTGTTTTCAGTCATGTGTGTGGTATATATGTAACATTAAGCACAACAAATGAAGAACCTACAAAACAGATTAAACATATTTTGGTACCCAACGGGACTTGGGTCCTAGTGTGTCAGGTGTAGATTTCTTAGAAGGAATACTGTAAGTACCGTACCAATAAGAAGTATAATCTTTATGCACAAAATCATTTGAACCACAGTAGGAACAAAAAAATTTATTATGTGCCAACCTAATCAGATGATTTGTAGAATAAACAAGATTAGGTGGAACAGAAGATTTACCTTTCGGAGCATTGTTCCACTTTGCTTTTGATGTGGATGCAGACGATTTTGGCACATCTTTCTTTGGAACTGTTATGCCTTTAACTCTCCATTCCATCTTCACCTTCTTGAAGACTGGAACTTCTTTAAGATTGGAAGTATTAACTTAGGCACTTTTGAATCCTTATCCGATTTATCAAGCAAATGATTATAGAAGAGATTTGTAGAATGAATCTGACCTTTTAAGAAATCAGTTGATCTATTAAATTGTTTAGAAGAAATGTTTTTAAAACTCGAACTTGAAGCAATTTTAAAAGAGCATTCAGAATCATTTGAATCAACAAATGGAGTCTGAACGATAGTATCAGGACTGACCTGCTTTGAGACATCAAATTTGAAAATGATGTCTTCAAGTTCTTTGACTTTGTTTATCAAAACATTTTTCTCTTTAAAAATTAGATCAAATTTCTTTTGGAGATCAGATTTGATCAATTGATCCTTCATAATATCAGCTGATAAACCAGATAATCTTTTGGTAAGATTAAGAATCGCATCTTCAAAATATTTGCGTTCCGATTCAAAATCTTTTTCCAAATTTTTTTTTATCAGTTATCTCTTTGAAAGTTTCCATATTTTTCTTTTTAAGAATTTTATTTTCCTTTTCAAAGAGATTTTTCATTTTCGTGAAATCTTTTCTTTCCTTTTGCAAAATATTTTATAATACAGAGATTTTCACGGAAAGCTCAGAACTTTTAATCTCAAAAGATTTTCTTTCAATTCCAAATTCAGCTCTTTTTTTCGAGCTTGTCTTTTTCTAAAAATAAAACTTTCTCAAAGTCAGAAACTTGTTTTGAAAGTTTTATACATTTCAGCCCAGTCTCTTTCTTTTCTTGTCGAGACTTCTTTGAAAAATCGGACAACTTTTGTATGAAAACTTTTTCAAATTGTTCTTTTTCTTTTGAAAGATTAGTTTCAAGAAGAAAAAGTTTTCTTTTCAGTTCAGCGTTTTCATTGTCCACACTTTTTCCATTCTCTTGAACTCTTTTTAATTGATCTCTAAGATATGAGTTCTCCTTCTCTCTCTTGTCTTCCCTACTCTTCATATCAGGGTTTTCTCTTTGAAGCGTTGTTACTTTCTCTTGAAGTTTCTCGATTTGATCATGCAAACTTGAGTTGTCTTTCTTTGTTTCAAGACCTGCAATATAAACTTCAAGACCAGTAATTCTTTTAGTAAGTTTAGCATTTTGTTCTTTTAAAATAGATTTTTCATTTGAAGAAGAAATGTCTAAAATCTGTCTTTTTAGATCAGCATTTTCTTCCTTTTTATTAAAAACAGGAGCTGAAGGATTTGAAGTATTAGATTTAACAGAAGTTTGTGATATTGGAGATGTTTCTGTTTTAAGAGTTTGCTTCAAACTTTCATTACTAGATTTAACAAAAGTTTGAGATATTGGAGGTACTTCTGTTTTAAGAGTTTGCTTCAAACCCATTTCTCTTTTTGATATTGCTAGATATAGAATCTTTCAGAAAATCAACCAGAAAGTGTATGAAATACACTATAGAAAAAAATTTCTATATAAAATTTTTTCTTGAAAAACTCTTAAAGTTTATAAAATACACTATAGAAAAAATTTCTATATAAAAAAATTTCTTGAAAAACTCTTGCGATTTTTTAATCACTTCTCTCTATACACAGTGATGAACAGTAACAATTCGCAATGGTCAGGATGCGAATTCTACACTTCTCGCAACCTTCTGGATGCAAATTCCACACTTTTCGCAACACTAAGGATGCGAATTCTTCACTTTTCGCAACTCTAAGGATGCGAATTCTATACTTTTCGCAACACTAAGGATGCGAATTCTTCACTTTTCGCAACTCTAAGGATGCGAATTCTATACTTGTGCGAACTTTCACACTTCTTGCAATCAACTAGATGCGAGTTCTGATATCTATCCACAATTCGCAATCAACAAGATGCTAATTCCGCAAAGTTCGCAACTAACATAATGCGAATTCTTAAACCCACCAACAATTCGCAATGAACGTGATGCGAATTCTACAACTTGGTACTTAGAACAATGCGAATTCTACAGTGTTCGCAACAAACACAATGCGAACTTTCTACTTCTCGTAACCAACAGGATGCGAATTCTGAAGACTTTCAACAATTCGCAAACCACAAGATGCGAATTATACAGATTTCGCAACAAACACTATGCGAATTCCCAAGTGTTCGCAACCAACATGATGCGAGTTCTTTGATACTAAACCTTTGAATCTTGCGTGTTCTTCAAGATGATGCTTGCGAGTTCTTCATTTCCATACGAGTTCTTCACCAAAAAATCAAACTTTTTGAGATTCAGTCTTCAATTCTTGTCCAAAAAACAGTGAAACTTTGCAGAATTGTTCGAAATTACTTTTCGAACAACTTTCTAGTTGAAAACTTTCACTAATTCGATCAAGAAAAGGCAAATTTGATCAAGAACACAGATTTCTGAACTTTGTGATAAAACAGAAACAATTCGTCAAAATTTGAGCAATTTGGCCAAAATTAGGTCTTGAATCCTGAAATAATGATGTTCAGGATAAAAAACCGAGTGTAATTGACACAAATTTGGATCAAATTGATCAAGAAATGAAGAAATTGTAAAATTCTTGATGAACAGTATTCGATGTTGGATGCGAGTTCTTCAAAAAACACAAAAATCTTCACAAATCCTTCCAAAATTTGATTGAATTCTCTGTTTAGCTCTGATACCAAATGTGAAATCCCAGATCTAGCAATGTAACACAATCAAATGTAGAGAGAATCTAGAGAGCAATGTAGTCATCCATATATTGATTATCAAAGTACAAATGACATAGGCTTGAAAGTGTTTCTCAAAGTTCTATCTAGCTATTACATGATACTCCTATTTATACTCATAACATACAAGGTATAAAGGCTAAGTAATACGGTATAGACTATTACAGTACATTGACTTTACAGTAAATCTTGAATACAATTATGCTCTAACAATCCAGAGCTGCTTCTCTAAGAACATATTCCAGTTCATTGGCTGCTAATCGAATTTCATCCACTTGGTCAGACCAATTGACCTTGTGGATGTCCAGAGATGCGACAATGTGTTTCTATGTGGCAGTTTCCTTAGCCACAAACTTTGAAGATATGGTCATCATTCGACTCAGCACATCTTTTCTGAACTCTCCAAGATCTCCTTTGGTAACCAGTTGTTGATCAGAAGTGGTAGAAGTAGTAGGAGTTGGAGTGCAGACTGGAACTGGAGTAAGCTCTGGTGTATGTTTTGGAAGAGTGGAGAAGGCAACTGCAATACTTCTGGCAATCTCATCAGAGATGGCCTTCATATTTTCTTCCGATAGTACTACAAAGGGAGTAGGAGTTGGTCAATTGGATTTCTCCCTCTGATAGTTGGCCAGCTCATCTCTGAGAGCCTTCATCTCTGACTGCGTCTTTGAATCTTCATAGACCATCCTTTCGAATTTAGAGAACTTTTGATATGTCTCTGTGAGTTTGAGCTTTAGACCCTTTAGCTCATTCTTGAGTTCAACATCAGAAGAAGATGGTTGCTCTTGTGCAGCAGTACCTGTGATTGTAAGTTTATACTCATTCAATAAGTTTCTAATCTCATTACAGAAGCTTGTGAACTCTTCCTTAGTAATGAGATCAGAGACGATATCCTTGGAACCAGCACATATTTCCAAGTGGACCTCGAGTTCAGAGGTGCCTCTGTTCAGAGATGTGTTGATGTTGTCTCTGAGAGGACTTCGACCCTGTCCTTGAAGTTCCCTCTGAGGGGATGCTTCTCTGGGTGTTATGACCAAATTTTCTTCTTCCTCCTCAGAATCAGAAGAAGAAAAGATGATGTGGTTGGTTTTCTTGCTGTCCAGGCAAATCAACCCTTGTTCAACTAAGGTCTCCCATTGCCCCTGAGTTGGGCAAAGACTACGTGAGATCTTGAAGATCTCAGGTCTATGGGTCTGGACATCTAAATAAGCCATAGAGGTATCATTGTGTGGATTTTCAGTGTTACCCCGAGGAGAGTGGGTTGAAGTGTCAAAGTTGGCTTCCCCTAGCTTGTGCATATCAGAGGCTGAAAAAATTGCCTCTGATGGTTTTGGCTGGTTTGGGTTCGAGGTGTGCACCTCTTCTTCAATGTGCATTGACACTGGACTGTCTTGCACAGATTGTGTGCTTGCACAGGGAGTTAGGGTAGGAGTCCTAAAGTACCTATGCATGTTCTGAGAAACATCTTTTTCTATCCTCTCTGTACTCTTGGCACTTAGAGGGTTAGAACGCACGAGACTCTCTTCTCTATGCTCACTTTCTTTAGAGGAGACCGAACTCTATGCTCCTCCCTCTGAATATTTCCTTACTCCCTCTGAGGTATCCCCCTCTATGGGTGCTCTGACCTCTGTTGCATCTACTTCTATACTAGCCTCTAATAACTCATGTATTTCTAGCTCAGAACCTAAGTATGCTGGGGATCCCACCACAGGCTCTTGAGGTTGGGCAACACTTCTATAGGTGGATAGAGAAGGGTGGTTCTCTGGAATGAGAACAAGCATGTTTCTGGGAACCCGCCTAGTGTTGGCATACATACCAGAGATGGTTACTTTGAATGATGTCATCGTCGAGAATGGTGTTGGAGGACCATCGTGTGTCAGCTGCAAGTGTTCAAAGGCTGCTCTGATGACTAGGGCGATGATTCTGGGAAACATAACAGACTTCAGAGCCTTATCATCTCCCACTGGCTCTCCTCTGGCAAGTGCTTTATTCTTGTTTTCTACCACAGTGAGGATTTCTTCGTAAATGATGGATGCATAATCAAAGTTTCTTTTAAAATACGATCCATACATAATGATGAGTATGGAAGGGCTGGATTGATCAAGGCTTCCAGATTTGGAGGTGAGGGTGCGGTTTAGGACACTGAACAAAAAGTTCCAGATTGGTGGTAGATGTTTCCTTCAGAATTGGCTTATCCTTGTGATATTCTCATTGTATCCCAAAAATTTTACGAACTCGATCAGGGTTTCTTGGGTTGGGGGTACTTCATAGGATTGGACACCAAGGTGTTCAGGGGTAAAGAATCTGAAGATTATTTGCAAGGTTCTTGGTCGAATTCGAACGGTTCCTTCTCCTCCTTGAGTAGAATATACTCTTCCCACTATGCCATCTTGTTCCCCCACGAACTCGCACGCGGAGCACCATTGTTGCACATAAATCAATGGAAGTGTTGTGTCTACCATTGTTAGTGCCTGAACAATTTCAAAACGTCGAAATAATTCGAGAATGATGTGCTAGAGGGGCTCATATATGTTAGGTCTTAGGTCTACAAGGAAATTGTTATTGTTTAGTTGGAATGGAAGGATTTCAATCTTGTCTCGGGGTGAAACTCGGCTTGATTCAAGAGAATTTTGTGTGGCCATTTTTGCGGGTTTGAAGAAGCTTGAAGAACACGAAGATCTTGAAGAACAAGAGACAGAGAGAGACACAAAGAGAGGGAGAGAGAAACAAGGATTCTCAGGGATTTTGAAACCATAAAGGTGAAAGGAGGTTTGATTTGGGTTTTTATATTCAAATAAGAATCGGAGGGTACTTGAGTGTCAGGGTAGTGGAACGACGTCTTGAGGAGACGTGGTTACGACTTAGTGTCAGTTGGCAAATCGGAAAATTCCACGTTGATCTTGGAACTGGCAATTTTTTGAGATGGAACCGTCACGGTGATTTTTCTGTTGGTGACAGCTAGGTTATTCTAAAAAATAACCCGTATCTAGAGCATAAGTTATTTCAGAAAATGTATAAGGCTTTTAGGAACAATAGAGGCTTTGTTGAGTAGTTCCTCTGATGGTGATACAAGTTACCCTTTCTCAAGATGTTTCACCTTTAATACCAAAAATCATTTAAAAATCATGGTTCTGATATGGAAGTAATCTGAGAGGCTCTGATGGAAGGATCAGAGGCTTTAAACCCCCCCCCCCCCCCTTAAAATATGCATGGTTTGAGACATAAAATGATAGAATGTACACGAAACAAATACAAAAAGCAAATATAAGAGGCTCTGATGGACATATCAGAGGCTCTGAGAAACAAGAACAGTTGAAAGTATGCTGAAATAACTCTAAGGAAAACATCCGAGGTTCTGACAACACTATGCTACCTAATTACTCTATCAGAGGCTCCGAGGTAGATGTTAGAGGCTCTGATCTTATGTCCAGAGATTAGGAAGACATATTAAGCATACCCAACTTGCTGATTATAAAGTTAAATCTCCTCTCATCAAGAGGTTTTGTGAATAAGTCAGCAAGTTGAAAGTCAGCTGAGACAAAGTACATCTCAATTGTGACTTTTTCAACATGATCTTTGATAATGTGGTACCTTATATCAATGTGCTTTGTCTTTGAGTACTGAACATCATTTACGGTGATTGCAACGACACTCTTAGAGTCATAGAGAATTGGAACTCTGTCAAACTCAAGACCATAGTCTCTGAGCTGAGTCTTCATCTAGATCACTTATGAACAACACCTAGCAGCAACCACATATTCTGCTTCTGCTGTAGAAGTTGACATACAATTTTGCCTCTTGGATGTCCAACTCACTATCTTTTCTCCAAGTAGTTGACAACTACCAGAAGTGCTCTTTCTGTCATTTCTGCATCGTCCATAATCTGAGTCTGTGTATGCTACAAGGTCAAAGCCAGAGTTAAGAGGACACCAGAGACCCAAAAATTGAGTCCCTTTAAGATATTTAAATATCCTTTTGACAACAGACAAATGAGATTCCTTTGGATTAGCTTGGAATCTAGCACAGAGACAGGTTGCAAACATTATAACAGGTTTGCTTGCTGTTAAGTATAAAAGTGATCCTATCATGTCTCTGTAGTTCTTGACATCAACAGATTGACCATCTGGATCATGATCAAGTTTTACTTTAGTGGCACTAGGTGTTTTCATGGGAGTTGAATTGTTGAGTTAGTATTTCTTTATAATATCAGAGACATATTTGGATTGACTTATAAGAGTTCCTCTGATAGTTTGTTTGACTTGCAATCCTAGGAAGAATGAAAGTTCTCCCATCATGCTCATCTTAAATTCACTTTTCATACCTTTCACAATACTTTTGATTAGTAGACCCAAAAATAATGTCATCAACATATATATGTACTAATAGAAGCTCATGCTTGTATCTCTTAATAAATAAGTTAGTATTCACAGTACCTTTTTCAAAGCCATTGATTGTCAGAAAAGTTAAGAGAGTTTCATACCAGGCTCTGGGAGCTTGTTTAAGGCCATACAGAGCTTTGTCTAGTAAGTAAACATGGTCTGGAAACTCTAAACTTTCAAATCCAGTTGGTTGTTAAACATAGACATCTTCATGCAATTTGTTATTCAGAAAGGAATATTTGACATCCATTTGATATACTTGGAACCCTTTGTGGGCTGCATAGGCTAGAAAAATTCTAATTGCTTCTAGCCTAGCAACTGGAGAAAAGGTTTCATCATAATCAATGCCTTCTTCTTGGCAGTATCCTTTTGCAACCAACCTAGCTTTGTTTCTGATAATGATCCCATCTTCATCTTTCTTGTTTCTAAACACCCACGTGGTTCCAATTGCTAATTTGTCTTTGGTAAAGGAACCAAGGACCAAACATTGTTTCTTTCAAAATCCAGAAGCTCTTCTTGCATTGCTTCTATCCACTTTGGATCATCATGGGATTTAGAGACTTTCTTTGGCTATATGACACTTAGAAAGTTCACAAAGAAAGCCTCATTGATTGTTGTAGATCTTGTCTTAACACCATATTCGAGAGCACCTATGATTTGATGATGTGGGTGATCCTTTTTCCATCTTGTCATTGGAGCATGGACATGAGGAGGGGTTTGTGCTTCGAAAGGATATTGGGGTAAGACAACTTCATTGCTCTGAGGTATGGTTCTAGTGCTCTGAAGTACATTGCTCTGAAGTGTAGCTTCATTGCTCTGAAGGGTACCATCAGGGCTCTGTGAAGGTGTACTGTTATACATGGAGTTTTTTCCAATGTTTGTCATCAATGGTGATGATGGTTCAGGTTTAGTTTCAGGTTCCTCTTTCTCTGACTGTTGGTTTGAGTTTTTATCTTGATTTGGACCTGTAGTCAGAGAGGTAGAAGGTGAATTATTTAAAGAACCAGATACAGATGTACCTGTTCGTTATGATCCTTCTTAACCTTGATCTTGATTGCCTCTGATGATGAGATCAGATGAATCTTCATCATCAAAAAAGTCATCAAATAACAGCTTGAGTTCTGATTCTCTTGATTTAGAGGAACTAGAATCCTCTCTGGTGTCTATCTTCTCTGATGTTGAAATGTCAGAGAATTTTTGATGCTCTGTCATCAAATGATGCATTGATGCTTTCCAGAATGACCTTTAATCTGAGATTATAGACTCAGTAGGCATTAGTAGTTAAGGAATATCCAATGAATTTTCCTTCATCAACCTTTCTATCAAACTTTCCAAGTTGATCTCTCTGTCATTCAGAATAAAGCATCTGCAGCAAAAAACATAAAAGTATTTCACATTTGGCTTTCTATTGTTGATGAGTTCAGAAGCAGTCTTCTTGAATATCTTCACAATGATAGCTCTGTTTTGGGTAAAGCAAGCTGTTGAGACTGCTTCTGCCCAGAAGTTTGTTGGAAGATCAAAGCCTGTGTTGGTCCCGAAGGGTAATACAAGTTTGTAGAAGGGGGGGGGGGGGGGGGGTTGAATACAAACACACGATTTTTACTTTCTAAATTGTTTATTGATATTTATCAAACAATTTACAACTTGTTGCGGAACAAGAGTAAGGATTAAACCTAATCTAAACAAGTTAAGAGAAACACTAAGTTTCTTGCACTAGAATTAAGAAAGAAAGGAGATAAGAATATTACGAATAATATTCTAACATAAAGATAGTAGAGAGAAGAAGATGGCCGAGCACTTCATTTCTGAAGTAGAGTTCTTCTTATATACTGCATGCATTTAATGCACAACAATATAACTTTACACGTGGCAGCAGCTGATTGGTTCCATGGTTTGATGTTTGTAGACAACCTAGTAGCCGCATGATGTACAATGTAGAATCAGAATTGGTAGTACGATCCTGGACAAAAGGCATGTCCTTTCTGACATTATCGTACGGAGTCGTGCAAGGGAGGTAAGACAGAAGTAACTTGTAGAGGAAACTTCATGGTCAGCGTTACTGAATAGTTCTATATCAGCGAGTGATAAAGTTCAGCATTCGCTGAAGTCTTCTACTTGTAACTTCACGTTGAGTGGACAAATCTTTGGCTTCGCTGATATCTGCATCAGTTCATTAGTAGACTTGTCCCTAGTTCTTGGGCTTGATCTTCGACTTCAGCGTAGAACATAGTTGACGTGAAACTTGTCTTCAGGGATCATAAGTAAACAACTAAAATTGTTAGCGATCATCAATAAGACTGAACAGGCTCAAGGCTTTATTGATGAACAGTTTTGCTGCACCTTTAAATTAAAGAGCATGAGTTTCCTATCAGCGATACTGTAGAGACATAGTACTTATCAGCGATAGTGAAACTCTAATACATATTGTCTACTTACAATTTTCACTAAGTGTTTCTTAAAGAGTCATTATCAAATCATTTAGGGTTTGGATCAACAATCTCCCCCTATTTGATTATGACATAGCAACAAAAGAAAATTGTTAAGTATGAAAACATAAGGATAAAAATATTTGTCCCTTTTACCGTTTTCTGGGATCTTTTGAGTACTGATGGAGTAAAGTACATTCGCTGAAATTTTTCTTTAAACTTCGTAAAGGTTACAGATGGAAGTTAAAAATTACAAGTACAGCAAATATATTTACAAGTACCAAAGATACAAGCGGATAAAGATAGAGGAATTACAAGGAAATCCTATCAACTTAAAAAGGTTCTTCCTTAATGAGAAGTTCATCAAGGGTTCTTGTAGAGGGAATCATCCAGTCAGAGACATTTTCTCCCAGATCCCGTCTGTTCTTTACTTTTGTGAAGATCAGGGGCTTCATGTATTGTCCGAGAAGATCTCTTTTGAATTCACACCAATAGACGAGATCCATGAGCTGTTCGATAGGAGTGATGGGGAGCTCAGAGATGCGTTGAAAGTGTTCTCGTCCATCATAGTCGTGAAACAAGATACCATAAGGTTCGCTTAGGACTTTTCCAGGGATGAAGAGTTCACCAGGGGGTAGGGAGGTGTCAAGTGCTGATAGGTCAGGTTCAGGACCGAGTACTTCAGCACGTGAGAAACCAATACCTGTTTCGTTCCGGATAGGAGGACTTGAGTCTGAAGGTATTATCTTTTTCTTTGCAGAGGCCCTTCTTTGTTGAGTTAGATTAGGAGGAGGAGGAGGAATATCCACAGCAGATGAAACCAAGTCGATCTGAGAATTTATGATTTTCTCAACATGGCTTTTATATTGTGAGCGAGATCGCTGAATGGCTATTCGCATCTCCAACGATTCAGAGAGATCGTACTTCTTGATCGTAGCAGCATAGATGGTCTCCTTGGTACCATTTTCTCTGAACATGTCAACTTCAACGCCATGAACGCTTATGGTCGTTCTTCCCCTGATGTTCACCTTGTTGATTCTGGCTACCCGAGATCGATAGTGCAGTCATTCTTTGCACCATTCCAAGGTAGAGTCAGATACCTTGGTCTTTTCTTCGATGATCTTCTTGGCGTCCTTCCACAATTGACATTGGACATCAATGGGAGTCTTCTTCAGATCAGGATCCTTCACCGATTGTTGGACAAGCTGGATGGCATAAGCCTTATCTTGTTCTTCAACTTTCCTTCAATCAGCGAGTTGTTTTTCAGCCTTGAGATGTTCAGCGAGTTCCTTTCTTGATAGTCTGAACTTAGGAGTATTGACTTTGCATCGAGGAAGGATGATTCGCTGATCTTCAAGTTGTTTGATCATGGCTTCTCTGTTCTTCAGGTCTTCTTCACTTAGCGTTTGAGGAGCCAAGGAAGGTCTTTTGTTGTGAGAAAGCAGTTGTTCTTCAGGTTCATCAGTCTCAGTGAAATCTAAGACCGGGATTATTTCTTCAGCGATAGGAGCTGGATTTATTGTTGTAGTTGCAGCCGGAGGAACTTCAGCTGGATCCTCAAGCAGGGTAGAGGACTAGCTGAAACACAACGATCATTTGAATAAGATCATTTGGGAGAAAAGAATTGAGGTTAAGTGTTTAGAGGTTTTATGGAGAGGAGAGCTGAGGTTGAGAAGGGATAAAGGAGGGATGCAGTGTAAGGGAAAAAGAGATATTGTACCTGACAAACTGGCTTTCAAAGCAAGATCGTCAGATTTCCTTCTGCAGTAAGGCCTTTGTTTTTGTCTTTGTCTGCTTCAGTTGCTGTAGGCTTTTTCTTTGTCCCCTCCCCTGATGGTTCATTTATCAGAACCCGTTTTTGAGCAGGGACCTTCTTGGGCTAGGCGAAAAAGAAGTCGTCATCATCATCATCGTCATCATCATCATTTTTAGGAGATGATGATGGTTCATCATTAGCGATGTCGATGTCTTCATCGTCTTCAGCTTCTTCCGCTTCAGATTCTTCCTCATCAGCGTAGGGTTCGGTAACGTCAGCAGCAACTTCAGTTTCCTCATCGAGTTGCTCCCCCTCAAATTCAGAGGGAGTTTTCTCAGTTCCCTAAGGGTTTTCATCTCCCCGAGGTTTATCAGCAGCAGCATCAGAAACGATACCCTCCCCCTCAGAGTTATGGGAAGGTCTTCAAGATTTTTCTTCTCCCCCTCAACATTATGGGGAAGGTCTTGATCCTTCTCCCCCTCTTCCACATGATGGATGGGGGAGGAAAGTGGAATATCAGTAGCAGCAGCACCAGTGTGCATTGGGTCCCTGTCTTCCAGGCCAGAGATCCCAACACAGGTTTCAATCCTACTTAATTTGTCTTCTAGGCCAGATATAGCAGGAGTGATTCGTTGAAGAACCTCTCGATCCACCTGAGTAAAATGTGATGGAGCACAAGTTGCAGCATTCAGGCGTTCGAGGATTTGCTGCAGTTGACCGGTGGCAGTGCTGATATCCGTCTTCAAGGTAGACATCTCTCCCTGAAGGTTACCAACCACTGTCTTTAGCGATGTGACTTCGCTGGACATGGCTGTAAAGTTGGTGGAGAGAGTGATGTTGGCGGTGGAGTTTTCAGCGAGGGTGGTAGCAAATTGACCAATGCTACCATCCACCTTCTTCAGACCAGCACTGGAGGCTTTGCCTTAGACCTCGGTGATCAGCTTCTTGAGAGCTTCTTCAGCGTTTGTAACCGCTGAAGAGTTAACAGAGAGAGTGGTGGTGAGAGATTCCAACTTGGTTGATAGATCCGTGAGAGATGTGTTGATGTCGCCCAAATTAGGACTTGTAAAAGTTGAAAACTTGTGAACAAAGGAAAGCTCAGAAGTTTGGGGTTTTGAGAGAGGAGTGTTTAAGATGTTGTGTATACCTGCGGGATGGTTGACGAAGTCCTCGAAGTTTCGATGACCTGTAAAGTGTTCATAGTCGTCTTCCAGAGAGCCTTTACGTTGAAAAGTTTTCGCAGGTCCTTTATTTAATACCTGCATCTGCCGTAGATCTTCAGCAGATGAGTCACTCAGATGAATGACTTTCATTTTAGAGAAGGGAGGAATAGATGGAGTGTCCAAAGAAATAGTTGGAGGAGTGAGAGTTGAGAAGAGGGTTGTGGTGCCAGATTCAACGTTGGGGCCACTGAGAAATTCTTCTTCAGTCCTTAGAGGGTCTGAAGGAGGGGGGTTCAGTTCCAAGTTTATAACCTCAGCGTTTAGAGACGCTGAAGTTGGGATGGAAAGGGTGGCTTGATCAGTTGTGGCAGAGCGTACCACAGAACTATCCAGCGGCTCTTGTACAGAAAGAGTCATGGATTCTTCAGCCTGTGAAGGCTTGGGGGGTTGCTCCTTGGTTTTCTTGATCCTTTGAGAATCAAGTGGGGTAGTAGAGTGTTTCCTTTTCTTAGAAGGAGTGGAGGTTGCAGCCAGGGTATCAGCAGTTGGGATTATCGCTGAGGTAGCCGCAGAAGTAGAAGAAGTTGGGGGATTGAGAATAGATAAGAGTTTAGAGAGACGTACCTCATTTGGTAGGGGCTTGAAGTCAAGAACTTTAGGGCCAACCTTTGAGAGCCTCAGGTCGCCCACCTTTGGGTATTTGTTTTTCAAGCCTTGTGCGAAGAGGGCACTGACAAACCTAGGGTATGGAACAGTTGTTGGTCTGTCAGCTGCATCCACCCTGAGCATCATATCATCGTAAATGATTTTTGCCCAGTCAACATGGAGACCTTTCAGTAGTGAGTACCCCATGGCCTGTTGGAGTTGTGATGCTTGGTCAGTTGATCCAGTTTTCGCTGTCAGGCAGCTGATCAAATGAGCAAAGATGAAGTTCATCTCGCTTCGCATTTTGGACTTCTTGATGGCAGTCAGCTTCTTGTCAGGGAGTTCATCTCTACCTGAGTCCCATACGTACTTCATTGCATCGAAAAATGCAATCAGGGCTTCCCTATCGGCTGAGTTTTTGGGATTTGGTACAGGGACGAAGCGTTTTTCTTTTATGGCTGCAGGGAGGTTTTGGGCACACCTGATATTACCAGGTGTAATCTTGGAGGTACCATGGTCGGTGTCAAAGAGGATCACATCGTTTTTCTTCTCAGGGTCCTTGGTAGAGGTGATCTGAGCTCTTCTGGCAGAATACCAGAACTGAGCTAGTAGATGTCGATTAGCCGGGGGTGCAATGGTAAGAGCTGTCGATAAAGGACAGGTCTTGAGAAAGTTCACAGCGTCATCTAGGTGTGTGACCTGCTTCTTTTCAGGGAAGTCGAAGAGAGCATAGGGATTATTTCTTTGAAAAGTAACTTTCTCGAGTTTGAACTTAACTTGAGGATCTTTTGTTAGTACAATAGTAGGCTCAGCAGCAGTGGGGGACATCGCAGTAGGAGTTTCAGTAGAAGATTCCATTTATGTTTATCACACATAAACATGAATAAGATGAACAAAAATGTCTTAATGTGGAAAGATTTTCCAAAATAAGATGTTTTTGGGTTTTGTGCATTTCATTCAGACAAAAGTTGTCTTAATGAAGATTAGGGTTTTTCTAGTTTTGAAAAAGAAATACAAAACATAGTGAATATGTGGTTTCCAGTTTGCTATTTAAAGAAGAGATTATGGAAAAACATATTGAGATGTCAAAGTTTAAGATTATTAGTTTAAACTTTGAAGAACAATCTGTTTCCAGATTGTGTTCATAAAATCATGAAGAGAAGATGATTTTATATTAAGAAAGTTCTTTTGTTTGATCTTTTGAAAACAACAATAAGATCAGAAACAAGTTTGTTAGTTGCAAAAGAAAAGAAATATTAACCTGTGATATTTAAGAAGATGAAGATGAACATGTTCTTGAGTTTATATCTTGAATGCAACAGAGAGTTCTTGCTTTGAAGGAGATGATGTTCGCGTAAAAGGTAAAAATATAAACGCAAAGGGTTTATATATTGAGAGTGGAGAGAGAAAAACTATGAGCGGGAAAGTTTTTCATGATGACACAGACACGTCCCTCAATTTTGATTGTACAAGGAAGTCGAAACGGGAGAACGTGTCAGAGAAAACGTGCCATGACTTATCCGTTGTGATGATGTCACAAACGTCCTTTCATATTTTAGGATGTCTCTGAGGATTTTGAAAGCTCAGGGACAATTTTTGAAAATATGAAGCACTGAATAGAAATATCAGTGAGGTTTATTAATTTCAAAAGTATCTATAAAAGGAAGAGATATTCAGCGATGTAATTTGTTTTGAAATCTTGCATTCATAGGCGAACGTCAGCGAGTAAGAGAGAACATACCTTGATATCAACGAACCAATTTTGTTCAGAGAGTAGGTGATAGGTATGGGTTATACAAGTTAATTGTTATCACTGATCAAATGTGAACCGCTGAAGATTTTACTCTTCTAAGTTCAGAGAGTAGGTGATAGGATAACTGGGTGGTAAGGGGCAAACTGTGATAGGATAACTGGGTGGTAAGGGGCAAACTGTCTAGGATAATTGCCAATTGGAGGTGATAACTCTATTTTTAGAGTTATTATTTCCTTTTATTTTTATTTTCTTTTGTCAAATTTGAGCAAAAAGAGTGACCCACAGTTTTTATAAACTATTTGGTAGATTTTTGCTGCACTTTCACGAAAATTCTGCAGTGACTTGCGGAGTGCCTACTCCGGATCCCACTGGCGTGCCAAGAAGAAAACAAAGAAATTCAAATCTTAGCTTGGAAATCAGTCATGGAGAATAGAAGAGTCTATGGCAGAAGCATGGGAAGAAAAGCAACAAGCATGTCCCCTTGAAGATGGCAATTAGAATTGTTTATTGAAACCAATGGTTCTTAAAGTTGACTTTTTGGAAAAAGTGAAGAGACCTTGGGGCTTGGGGTAATAGGCTACAAACTTGTGGAGAGAAGCTTTGCTCATGGGAAAAGGATTTTGTGTCTTCCACTTTGTTCTTTTAGCCTCTAGACAATCCCCCATTTTTTTTGGTCCAACTTTTCCTCTAAGTAGATAAAGAGGTATTGGGTTTCATTTAATCCACAATTCCATCTACCACATTTAGTGCAAGTTAGTTATAGTTTTAGCTCTAGAATTTACTGCAGTAGTCTTTAATTTTCTGCACTTCAATTCCTAGTGTAATCTTTAGTTTGAAGTAATTTTGTAGTGGTGTTGTACCCACAGTGCCCACTGCGGTTTTTAATCAAAGTCGCTTTCAGTATGTTTATGTACAACTTCTCATCTCTTGTTTTCTTTACTTCGGTAATTATGAACTAAACATCCCTTGGGATATAGGAAGGAAAAGTACCTGGATTTTATGAAAAATGTTTGAGTAATCTTCATACTTCGAATATTTATTGTTTTGGTCATTCACTCTCGATTATTGCCCAACGATGCAAACAAGCCGATCACTTGTGAGGATCTAAAGTCTAGTTCTTAACTCAGAAATGAGTAGAACGTAGTGACACGAGCTTGGATGATGCTAGGGAATTCGAAAGAATTCTTATGACACTTGCGAAAGTGAGGTCTGCACAGTGAGCTAATCTCAACCCACTGGAGTCGTAGGCAAGCTAGTTTGTGTATTTAAAAACACTTAGAGTGTTTGTCTCTACACATTCCATCGAAGCCTGAAAAGGTCCATTTTGAGATTACCATTGACAAAACAGTAAAGACTAAGAGTATGGGATTTTTATTAGGAGGTGTGAATATTTGTGTAACCGGGCTTCTCTAACGGGATTGTACACTTTGCACACGTATAGTGATCGCTCTTCTAGATCATGTATTTAACATAAAATCTAGGGAAAATCTAACCTACATTCCTTCTTTTAAATCTTTAGCAACTCGTTAAATTAGCATTTCACCAAACAAACCAACTTATTGCTTCTTCTGTAACTGAAACTTGTCAAAGGAGCTCACGAGAACCATATTGTCTTGATTGCCCAGTCTCTGTGGATACGATTCTGGTATTTTACCAACTATTACTTGTTGTGACGATCATAGTGGCAAGTGTACACTTGCGCTTCCCACTGTGGATATTTTGCATCCCACTGCGATTAAATCACATATTTCGCACGTACCAAGTATTTGGCGTCGTTGCCGGGGACTGGTGTGATTCTAAATCTCAAGACATTAGTTTTTTTTCGAGCCCGAGTAACTCGTTTTTCTAAGCCGTTCGTATTGCATGCCAAGGCAAAAACACGGACCTTTGGTACCAATCGATTTTGAAATAGAGAAAACTTTTCGAAGAAGACGTAAAAACAAGAACACAAATCGACAACCCCCTGTGAACCCCACTATAAATATGGCAGGTGTGGGAGGTGAAAGACTCATCAACCCACCAGTAGTGGAGACCACAGTGACGATTTCCGAAAGCAAAGATCAAAAAATAGGGGACTATGCTACTTCCGGAGTTACTGATTTAAGCTCCGGGATTCTAAGGCCCAACATGATTGCACAACACTTTGAACTCAAACCGGTAACGTTTCAAATGATCCAAGCCATGGGTAAATTTGGAGGGTTACAATCTAAGGATCCACACTCACACTTAAAAATCTTTTTTGGAAATGATTGATTCCATTCAATTGCAAGGTGTGACTGATGAAGCCTTAAGGCTGAAACTTTTCCCTTTTACATTGAGAGATAAGGCGAAAGCTTGGCTGAATTCACATGAACCTAATTCGATAAACAGTTAGCAAGAACTTGCTGACAAATTTCTACAAAAATACTTTCCTCCCACAAGGAATGTAAAGTCTCGAAATGAAATTATTTTGTTTCAGCAAGGTGAAGATGAAGCTGTTTCAGATGCATGGGAACGTTTTAAAGAGTTACTTCGAAAGTGCCCACATCACGGTATCCCACATTTCCCCGATGATTGTCTTCGCGGGTTTTTGGTTGGTGACCTCTACTGCATGGTCTCCCTTGACCTGGTGACCATTCCTCTTTTCCTCATAGCCCGAGTGATGGGGTTCTCCGCACTGTGGGCAGCCTTCCGCAGCACTTCCATATCCACGGTATATGTCCATTTGACTGTAACGGTGTTGGTACTCTTCCTCAACCTGCCTTCTCAACTTCTCTTCTTCATCGAACACGTCAGCCTCTGCCCTCTTTCTTTCTTCCTCGAATATCCTCTCTTTCTCAGCCTTAATCCTTGCTTCTTCCAATCTCCTCTCTTCCTCCTCTTTTCACACCCTTTCCTCTTCCTCTCACCTCCTTTTCTCGACTTCTTCTTTTCTTTTTCGAATGGCAACAATTCTTTGGTTGTACTCCTCTTCCAATCTCCTTTCTTCTTCCTCGGCTTGCAATGCCTCTTCATCGAAATGGATAGAACTGGAGTCCGCCACTTTTGATGAAGAAACACCCCTTGGACTCCCCTGCTTGGACGAACCTGTATCTGGAACATCATTGACTATCGGATTTTCGCCGGAGATCGGCGGCGGTTCGTTTAGGTCGCCAGTCACGATTTCCGGCGGGTGGTCGTCGGTGGTTCTGCGGCGGACCGCCGGACGTGTGGGTGCATCGGGGTGGTTATTAAGCCTTTTGCTTCTAGCCATTGTTTAGGGTTTTAGGAAGGTTTTTTTTCGGTTTGGCTTCGTGAGAGAGAGAGATGAAGAGTGTATGTATTTTGTAGAAAGAGTGGTTTTGTTTTGAATATTAAAAAGGGTTTTCTTTTGGTTAGTATGGGAGGGAACGGTTGCTTTTGGAGAGATAGAGAGATTAGAAATGATAGCTTTTCTTGGAAAATGGCGAGACTAGGACAAGTGGCAGCAAAAGGTGACCTTTGTGTAAGTAAAAGTTGATAGATGTCAGCCTTGGGCCCCCCAAAAACCGTCCCTTCTTATGTCAGACCGGGAGTGGGGAGCACAGGGACTTGCTCCTGCCCACTGCGAAGATTTTTCTTGATTTTTCCTCCAAAAAGTGGCACTTTCTCCTACACACATTAAAACAAACTACCATGCAGAATTAAAAAGACCAAAAATAATAAAAAAGACAGCAAACAACTGAAATAAAATATTTACAAGTGGTCCCGATGTTTCTTAACCATAGTGGGGTGGAGAGTGGGATGGAATGTGGGCACTCTCATTCAGAAAATGTTTCACCCTCTGCCTATTGACTTTAAAGATTTAACCAGCCTGTGGGGACTTCAACTCTACTATTCCAAAGGGACTTACCTTGACAATGGTGTATGGTCCCGTCCAACGTGATTTTAGCTTTCCTGGAAAGAGTTTAAGACGGGAATTGAACAATAATACCTGTTGTCCCTTCATGAACTCCCTATGGTTGATTATTCGATCATGCCACATCTTGGTCTTTTCCTTGTACAACTTTGCGTTTTCATAAGAGTGGTAACGCAACTCTTCTAACTCATGCAATTGTAAACTCCGCTTAATTCCTGCAGCATCCTCATTTATGTTAAGCTCTTTTAGGGCCCAAAATGCCTTGTGCTCTAATTCAATCGGTAAATGGCAAGCTTTGCCAAAAACCAATTTAAACGGAGACATTCCCAAGGGAGTTTTGTAGGCCGTGCGATAGGCCCAAAGAGCATCACCGAGTTTGGTTGACCAATCTTTACGGTGCGGTTTAACAACTTTTTCCAAAATTCCTTTGATTTCTCGGTTTGAAAGCTCGGCTAAACCGTTGGTTTGCGGATGGTATGCGGTGTCCACTCTATGATGTATGTCATATTTAGAAAGGACCGAGGCCATGACTTTGTTTACAAAATGGGTGCCTTCGTCACTAATCAATGCCCGTGGTGTTCCAAATCGAGTGAAAATATTTTTATGCAAAAACTTTACCACGGTATTGGCATCATTAGAATGACACGCAATGGCTTCCACCCATTTTCAAACATAGTCTACCGCAATCAAGATATAAAAATTATTATTGGAATTTGGAAAGGGTCCCATGAAATCAATCCCCCAAACATCAAACAGTTGTACCTCTAGAATGTTGTTTAGAGGCATCTCGTTCCTTTGCGAAATATTCCCGGTGCGTTGACATTGCTCACAATTTTTCACAAATTCATACGAGTCTTTAAACACAGTGGGCCAAAAGAACCCACTTTGCAAGATTTTTGCAGCAGTGCAGTTTCCACCAAAGTGGCCACCGTAGTGGGATGTGTGACAACCATGGAGTATTTGATGTTGCTCACTCCCGTGGATACAACGCCTCAAGATTTGGTCCGTCCCTATCTTATATAAGAACGGGTCGTCCCAAACATATTGTCGTATATCAGGTAAAAACTTTTTAAATGGTTGCCCACTCATCCCGTGGGGTTTCAGTCCACCTGCTAAAAAGTTTGCAATGTCAGCATACTAAGGAATATTATTTTCGAGATGTTGGGCTGATAACAATTGTTCATCGGGAAAATTCTCTCTGACCGGAGTGGGATCAACAGTGCCCACTATCTTCTCGAGCCTGGACAAATGGTCAGCTATCTGATTGCTTGTTCCTTTTCTATCAACGATCTCAAGGTCAAATTCTTGTAGCAATAAAACCCACCTAATCAAGCGAGGCTTGGAATCAGCCTTGTTGATCAAGTATTTTATCGCTGCATGATCCGTGTGCACTATGACATTCGTCCCTATCAAGTGTGACCTGAAACGATTAAAAGCAAACACCACCGCAAGTAATTCTTTTTCAGTTACTGTGTAATCAATCTGAGCTTCAATCAGTGTTTTACTTGCATAATAAATGGGGTGAAAAACTTTGTTCTTTTTCTGTCCGAGAACAGCCCCCACAGACCAATCGCTGGCGTCACACATCACTTCGAATGGGAGTGACCAGTCAGGAGTGGTCACTATGGGTGCTGTGACTAAGGCTTCCTTGATTGTTTCAAAAGCATTTCGGCATTCTTTTGAAAAATGAAATCTTTTTCGTGTTGTAACAGGTTGCATAAGGGTTTTGTTATTTTCAAAAAATCTTTGATGAACTTCCTATAAAAACCCGCATGACCCAAAAAACTCCGAATGCCTTTACAGTTATGTGTTCGGGAAGTTGTGCCACTACCTCAAGCTTGGCTTTGTCGACTTCTAACCCTCTTTTTGAAATAAGATGGCCTAGGACAATACCCTCTTCTACCATAAAATGACATTTTTCCCAATTTAAAATAAGGTCGTGGGTCTCACATCTCACTAGGATTTTCTCTAGATTTCCTAGGCAGTTGTCAAATGATGTCCCTATCACAGAAACGTCATCCATAAAAACTTCTATGGTGTCCTCAATCATGTCAGTAAAAATGGCCATCATACAACGTTGGAAAGTAGCTGGGGCATTACACAATCCAAATGGCATCCTCCGGAATGCAAAAGTACCGTAGGGACAAGTAAAGGTGGTCTTTTCTTGGTCCTCGGGGGCGATATGGATTGGGTTGTATCCGGAGTATCCATCTAGAAAACAATAAAATTCCTTTCCCGCTAACCGATCAAGCATTTGGTCGATGAAAGGTAGGGGGAAGTGGTCTTTCTTAGTGGCCAAGTTGAGTTGTCTATAGTCCATGCAAATTCTCCACCGCGTTACAGTTCTAGTGGGAATGAGCTCGTTATTTTCGTTCCTCACTACGGTCGTCCCTCCCTTTTTAGGGACACAATGGACGGGGCTTACCGAACTACTACTAGCTATTGGGTAGATGATACCGGGATGGTCCAACCAATTGCTTTCTTATGCTTCATCAACAAATCAATCAGACGTTGTTCCTGGTTCTCGCTAAGTTTGGAGGAGATAATAACGGAAAGTTTATTATCCTTAGCGAGATAAGCATATTTCAAGTGGAAAGGCAATGGTTTAAACTCTAACTCGGGGGGGGGGGGGGGTGTTCTATTGAAGGGGGTTGAACATTTATGTCCTTAAAATCCAAAGGTTCAAAGGCTGCCAGTATTTCGTTACACTCATCCTCAAAAGTGTCATCACTCTCAAGGTCAGAGTGCTCACTCTCACTCCCCACTGTGGGCACTGTGTCAAGACTATAGGATTCATAAATCGAACTTAAAGCAAAGCAGTCTTCGGTGTATATATACTTAAGGGATTTGAAGACATTGAATGTTACTTCTTGGTCATTAACTCTCATTGTGAGTTCTTCTTTGTGCACATCAATCAATGTTCGTCCGGTTGCAAGAAACGGACGTCCTAAGATGATTGGGATTTCTTTATCGGCCTCATAATCTAGAACTAGAAAATCGGCTGGGAAGATAAATTTATCCACTTGGACCAAAACGTCTTCTATTTTACCCTTTGGGTAGGCAATGGACCGGTCGGCTAGTTGTAATGTCACGGTTGTGGGTCTAGCCTCTCCAATACCTAACTTGTTAAAAATAGACAATGGCATCAAATTGACACTTCTTGTCCTCCTATTGTGCATGGAATGGTGAAACTACCCGGGTCTTTCAACTTAGGTGGAATCTTGCTAGTAAGGAGGGCACTACATTCTTCGGTCAATGCCACAGTCTCAAACTCACCCAACTTTCTCTTTTTGTTCAAAATATCTTTTAAAAATTTAACATAGCTTGGCATTTGCTCGAGAGCCTCTACCAAGGGTATGTTAATGTGAAGTTGTTTAAAAATGTCTAAGAATTTTTTAAATTGAACATCGACATTTTTAGGCTTCATTCTTTCAGGAAAAGGAATACTTCGTGGGTCAATTTGAGCTGACTGTGGTATTGGCTTTGGAATAGTAGGTCTTGGAATAGGTCCAAAAGTGGGAAGGTCAGGGATGTCGTTCCCCACTGTGGGGATGACAGTGACTTGAGGAGTGCCCACTGTGGGAATCACAGTGGGTATTTGAGGCGAATCATCAGACTCGAAAACGATATATTTCAGATCCTTTCCACTCCTAAGTGTGATGGACTTGACATGTTCAGATCCTTTTCCTATCACCCTAGCATGCTCGGTATCACTAGGTAACGTCCCTGGTGGTCTATTCTTAACTTCGACGGCTAGTTGTCCTACTTGAGTCTCTATGTTCCTAATGGATGCTTGAGTTTGATTCATAAAACCCTTGAGAATTGATTCAGTCGATTGTTGAGCCTCAGCTGGTTGATTGGATCGTGGTTGGTATTGTTGTGAGGATTGCCCTTGGTGAAAGTTCTGTGGGTGCTGCCCACTGTGATGTTGGGACTGCCCACTGTGATGTTGCTGAAATCCAGGGGGATTGTGTGGTCTTTGCTGGGTATGACTCACCCCGTGGGGTTGGAGTCCTGGATTACCAGCCCAAGAGAAATTTGGATTATTTCTCCAACCTGGATTATAAGTCTGCGAGTTTGGGTTGTTTCTTGGATTTGTCCCTATAACCTTAACGGCTTCGGGATTTGCTGGACAATAGTAAAAAGATGCTCCTCTCCATAGAGGGAGCAGTTTTCGGCTAGATGAGTTGCAGAATTGATTTGGCCTCTATTTTGGTTCAAAACGATTTTTGTTAAGGCCACTAACTGCGCATTCATGGTTTTGAGCTCTTCGGAATCGATGGTGTTGGTCTTTGGTACTACTGCTCTAGGATTGGACCACTCGGTATTGTTGTTGGACACTTTTTCTAAGATTTGATATCCTTCATTGTAGGTTTTACTCGTGAATGTTCCACCGGCTGTTGCATCTAAGATGATTTTGGCTGCATTGGAAAGACCATTGTAAAAGGTTTCCAATTGGATGCAATGTGGGATGCCATGATGCGGGCATTTTCGAAGTAAATCTTTAAATCGTTCCTATGCATCTGAAACAACCTCATCTTCTTCTTGTCTAAACAAAATTATATCATTTCGAAACCTTACATTCCTCGTTGGAGGAAAGTATTTTTGCAAAAATTTATCGGCAAGTTCTTGCCAAGTGGTTATCGAGTGAGGTGCATGCGAGTTCAGCCATGACTTTGCCTTATCCCTTAGTGAAAAAGGAAAAAGTCTTAGTCTTAATGCTTCATCACTCACACCTTGTAACTGAAAGGAATCGGTCATTTCTAAGAAAGATTTTAAGTGCGAGTGCGGATCTTCAGATGGTGATCCTCCAAACTGACCCATGGCTTAGATCATTTGAAACATCACCGGTTTGAGTTCAAAATGGTTTGCAACAATGCTGGGCCTTAGAATCCCGGAGCTAAAGTCGTTAGCTCCGGAAGTAGCGTAATCCCGTATTTTTCGATCTTTGCTATCGGCAATCGTCACTGTGGTCTCCACTATAGGTGGTGGTATTGCTTCCATGTTTACAGTGGGGATCACAGGGGGTTGTCGATTTGTGTTCTTGTTTTTACGTCTTCTTCGAAAAGTTTTCTCTATTTCAAGATCGATTGGTACCAAAGGTTCGTGTTGTTGCCGTGGCATGCAACACGAACAGCTTAGAAAAATGAGTTACTCGGGCTCGAACAAAAACTAATGTCTTGAGATTTAAAATCACGCCAATCCCCGGCAACGGCGCCAAAAACTTGTTACGTGCGAAATATGTGTTTTAATCGCAGTGGGTTGCAAACTGTCCACAGCAGGAAGTGCAAGTGTACACTGTCCACTATGATCGTCACAGCAAGTAATAGTTGGTAAAATACCAGAATCGAATCCACAGAGACTGGACAATCAAGACAATACGGTTCTCATAAGCTCCTTTTTACAAGTTTCAATTGGAGAGGAAAATAATACTTTGGTTTGGTTCGGTGAAATATCTACTTTGACGATTTTACTAAGATTTTAAAAGGAGGAATGGAGGTTAGATTTTCCCTAGATTTTATACTAAATACTCGGTCCTAAAAGTGGTCCTTGTATTCGAGGTTAGATTTTCCCTATATTTTATACTAAATACTCAAAGTGTTTTAAATACACAAATTAGCTTGCCTACTACTCCAGTGGGTTGTGACTTGCTCACTGTGCTGACCTCACTTTCGTAAGTGTCATAAGAATTCTTTCGAATCCCCTAGCATCATTCAAGCTCGTGTCACTACGTTCTACTTATTTCCAAGTTAAGAACTAGACTTTAGATCCTTGCAAGTGATCGACTTGTTCACATCCTTGGGTAAATATAGAGAATGAATGACCAAAACAACAATATTCTAAGTATAAAGATTACTCAAGCATTTTTAATAAAATCCAGGTACTTCTCCTTCCTACATCCCAAAGGATGTTTAGCCCATAACTAAAGTAAAGAAAGCAAAAGAGTAGAAGTTGCACATAATAAAACTGAAAGTGACTTGAATTTAACCCACAGTGGGGAACGAGAATTCATCCCTGTCACTGTGTACTTCGAACTACAACTTAAACTAAGAAAGTAAAATACAGAAAATTAAAGCTAGTTACTGCAGTAAATGAAAGACTAAAACTAATGTGGTAGTTAAAAGAATTTAAGACTAAGCCAAGCATGTATTAAATGGCACCCAACACCTCCTTTATATACTAGGAGAAAGAGTTGGGTATTACACAACAAAATGGATTTGTCCAATGGAATAAGACTGCAGTACCATGAAAGAAATCAGCACCTTAGATAATCCTTTTACCCAATGGTCTATTCACCTAGTCAACTCCTAAGTACAAAAGGTGTACTTGATGCTATCTTTAAGGAAACTACTTGTACTTCACCAGCTCATATTGCACTGCCATTTGAACCTTCTAAACCCCAGAATACTTGCATCCCAACTACTAGTTTCTTTTATCTTCTTGCTCTGCTCGAATAGTGGGGAACCGGAGTGGGAACAACAGTGGTCACTGCAGGATAAATCGTGAAAAACACCCAAATTCCACCAAATAATTTATTAAAGACCATGGTTCACTCTTTTTGCTCATTTTCGAGAATTGTACCAAGAATGGGGGTTTTGAGAGGTGAAATGGCTAAAATTGACGAAATAAAATGTAAAATAAAAGGAAATAATAACTCTAAAAATAGAGTTATCAGTATGCGTCGTAAATCCATTGCTAGGAAGCCTAGAAAAAACTGGGATATCTGGGGTCTTTCAGATAGGCAGACATTATTAACAGGATTAGCAACGTCGACAGAGCCTAGAAGTACCATTCGTAACGAAGACGATCTCGACGACTTTAGAAGTCTAGCGAGGATCCCGACGGGGATTACTGTAAGTAAGGAGGGCAATATTCGTCCGGAGATGTGCCCTGAAGGGTATGTCGTGATATATGAGTATCCGTTCAAGATTGGCTTCCACTGGCCATATTCGCCTCTGGCCAAAGCGTTTATGTGCGAGTTCGATTTGTCACCGGGACAACTGATGCCCCAGTTCTGGCGAGTTATCCAAGTCATCGAGCGACTTACCTCGAACTGGGAGTCGCCTATGAATGTAAGGGATTCGCTGACGGCGTATCAGGTCAAGAAGGATCAGTATCGTCGTTATAGCTTGTTCTCGAGGTACAAGGGCGAGCGCACGTTGGTTTTACAGACGGCAGTTAATGACCAGAAATGTAAGACCCGGTACGTGTTTGTGCGAGTGGCGACGCTAGATACTGACAGTGACTGGATTAGGATCGGTTGGAATATGGCGGGTAAGCTTTTTCCACCATTTTGTCGTACGCCTTGTGTCACTTTGTTATTTGGTTGCTTTTTCAACTAACCTGTTCCTTTTTGTGTAGATATTAATTTTGACAAAGTAAAGCCTGATGATGACTCTAAAACCAAGGTTAAGAAGTTCTTGGAATTTAGTGCCAATGACCGGTCGTACGTCACGCGTCATCTGATAGACGAGGACGACGATACTATTTTCTTGGGTGATAGAATGCAAATGGGTCGAGAAGAGGAGGAAGAAGAAGAAGATGAATCTGAAGGGACAGAGGAGGAAGAGAAGGGAGAACAGATAACTGGTAAGTATCTCTTTGCCTTCTTTTTGCTCGACCTAGTCTTTCTCTGTTCTCAATCGTCTAATTCTCTTTTGCCGTACAGGAGAATCTTGGGCGAAGATAACGCCTGCAGCTGCCAAGAAGGCAGCTCAAATCGAATTGGCTCGTAAGGCGAGGGAAAACAGGGAGAAGGATGCCTCAACAACTGGGTCGGGGGTCTTAAAGAGAAAGGATATCCCGGCAGCTGGGTCGGGACTCCTAAAGAGGACAAGGATGTCCGTCCTGAAGGAACCGTCGTCGAAGATGGGTGGCTCATCGAGAGTCGTCTCATCTGAGAAGACGAGGGCGTCGACCGTGTTTGACACGACCGGCGAAAGACCCGTGGATACTGCGCAACCGGCGACGATGTCTCCTACTGCCGCGTCTGGCCCCTCGACGGCCGACAAGGACAAAGGTGCGCAGACGGGCTCTAGGGAGGAAACGACGGTAAGTTTTACATTGCCGTCGGATTTCTTAGATGACAATGTCTTGGACTAGACGAAATTGTTCCCCCATTTGGGAAAATATCAGCTCCCTTCTTTCAGAGAGCGTTTCAACGGAGTTTCCCTCGAAGATACGGAGTCCCATGTCGCGGGGCTGATGTTCTTGGTAAGTCTATCTTTCAAGACTTTGTCTATTTCTCGTCGTCGTGTATTTTGTTAACATATTTTCGTATGTTTTCAGACGTTTCAGTCTTCCTTGGTGTTGCATGCTGAAACGACGAAGGTAGAAAGCTTAATGGTTTCTGCTATTAAGGTAGAAGATGCGGCGTTGGAGAGGGAAAGATCCGCTCTGGAACGTGAAGAAGCGACGTCGGTGCGACTTGACGATGCCTTAAATGAGTTGGAGGCCGTCGGCCATGCGAGGGATGACGTGAACTCGCGTCTGGAGCAGTCTCTGACTTTGATGTCTGACCAAAGAGAGGAACTAGAGGGGATGAAGGATTCTTTGACTGTGAAGGAAAAAGAAGTCGAGGAATCCAAATCCAAGGTGGCGAGCTTAGAGAGGGAGTCGGAGGAGCTGAAGGATGAAAATAAGTCCCTTTTTTCCTTTGCTCGACTTACTGCGTGTGCGGCGATCATGCGACGTCACTTGTTGGGCAAAGATCCTATGGCGTTGGCGTCGGACGAGTTGGTCCTCTTTTTCAGGGAGGTTGGGACCGAGAGGGATCTTGACTCGGATGATGATAAGGACGTCGAGGAGGAGGAAGGTCCCAAGGGTGAGACGTCAGGCAAGGATGCGACCGATGCTCCTCCTCTGCCTTAGAAAATATCTTTGTTTATTTTTGTTCTCTGCTACTCGACCGTCAGTGGTCGAGCTTTTTGGATATATATACGACAGTAAGTTCGATGAATGAAACTTAGATATCTTTTGATTTTGTGTCTTATATTTTTTGCACATAGATACAACGTCAATTATAAAATTCACCAAGTGGTAAGGGAACAGGAATTCATGCGACTTAGGGGCTGTTTACTTGGAGCTTAATAGGCTTAGTGGCCTATCTGGCTTATTCGCACAGCTCTTTTGGGTTGTTTACTTGTGGCTTATTCGGACATAACTTGTCTTATTCGCATAGATATAAATGGTGTGTTATCCCCATTAAGACAAACAAAAGACACCACTACCCCTCTTATGACACACATCCTTCCCACACCCATCTTCAAGACCTGTTCAAAACCCTAGTACCCTCTTCTTCCACTTTGTATCGTGAGACACCAAATCCACCCTCCATCTCACTGCTTTGTCTTTCCCTGACGACCGTCTTCTTCCTCGGCGAGCCTGTGTCTCCTTCCCAACGAACGCCTCCCTTTTTTCCCCACCACATCGTTTGAAGTTTATGAAGTTTATTTTCAATTTCTTCCCAGATTTCATTCATAGATCCATTCCCCAGATTTTGATT
The DNA here is from genome assembly GCA_033807775.1 of Saussurea involucrata. NCBI lineage: Eukaryota > Viridiplantae > Streptophyta > Magnoliopsida > Asterales > Asteraceae > Saussurea > Saussurea involucrata. The sequence goes on from CM066315.1 coordinate 115,937,836, forward strand.
TTTCTTTGATTTTCCAGATTTCGACTTCAGTTTCTGTTCGATTTCCTCTTTGTTCGATTTCTATTTGTTCATAAATCCATTTCTTCTTTGATTTTTCGTTCGACCTGTTCGACCTGTGTCTCTTTGATTTTTCGTTCATAAATCCATTTCCTCTTTGTTCGATTTCTGTTTGTTCAGATTATTGAAGTTCGATTTCAGTTTTCATTGTTTGTTGGATTTCAATTTTTTTTCGATATTGATTTTTATTTTTTCAGCTTGTTCAATTTCAATTGTTTCAGATTGTCCTATTTCGATTCTTTCAGATCGTTCGATTTTGATTGTTTCATATTGGTGGTTGATTGTTCAACTAATGGGTAAAACGGTCATTTTCATTATTCAGACTTTTGGTTCAGTAAAAAAAGTAAACGACAATAGATTTTTATCCAGACAGATAAATTTATCTAGACATACAAGTTTATCCATACAGGACTTAATAGGAAATTAGGTAAACACACCCTTAGGCATCTAGCTCAACATAATAATTAAGACATAAGTCATAAGACGTTAAACCGTGCAGGCGTTCATATACAATCACAACATTTATTCAGAGCATGTAAGTCTCCTAAGTTAAGGAACTGAAATCATGGGGTCGGTAGACCTTGTGGTCGTACGACTAGACCCTATCATGCCTTTGAATCATGCGTTCCTGTGATGGGATAATCGAGTCATGGACCCGATTGCTTATATCGTGCGATCTTGCAGAAGCGTACTGGTGTCATATGACAGACTCAGTGATTTATGTCATGCGGTCCTGCGATAAGACATCGTCAGAGGTTGGTCGTTGGCTAACCAACGACCCTCCGATGCTTAAGTCAGTAGTCGTTTGTGATAAAAATCGAATGAAAGAAGAGAAAAGAATTTAGAAAACGTACCTTCTCAGATTCTTTTTTACTTGATAGGTGATTTGCCCCCCGTCATTTACTATCCTATTTTTTCCAGGAAAAAATAGGTTTTAAATGACGGATTGACACTGAGTTTTCGAGGATTAACATCAATGTCTAGGCCGATCGTGTTTTCGTGCGACAAGGCAGAATAGTCGGCATATTCCTGTGACTGCCAAACAGCTTATTTTCGCGGCTTCAGGGTGGTCTTATAGCAGTCACGGGCGACTTTTGGCTCCGTTTTGATTTCTTGGACTCCCCATGGCGTAGGGAACTTCAGGGTCTGATGATACGTCGAGGGGACGGCTTTCATTTCATGGATCCACGATCGACCTAAGATGATGTTATAGGCCGACGAACAATCGATGACAATGAACTTAGTCTGCTTGTTGATTCCTCTGGCATAGACCGACAGGCTGATCTCTCCATAGGTGCTCGTTGCTTCTCCGTTAAAACCGACCAAGGTTGTCGAACGTCGGGTGATTTCCGAACGATCGATTCCCATGGCCTTGATGGTGTCAAGGAAAATGACGTTCGCTGAACTGCCCCCATCTATCAAGACTCGTCGGGTAAAACAATTGCCAATCGTGAGTTGAATGATCAACCCGTCATGATGCTTCTGATAGGAGTCACTGAGGTCGTCTTGATTGAACACGATCTTCATAACTTCTAGTTCCAGATCTCCTTTGGTCCTCGATGAACGTGGGATAGGTCGATCGTCAGGTGCTTGACTGGCGTGGCGCTTGGCTGCGGAGTACGTCAGACCACAAACGTCGGAACCACCAGTGATGCAATTGACGACCTTCGCATGCGCGGGGGTTGGCGGTCCATCGTCGCTAGCTGGAGCAACGACGTTATCGATGATATCTTTGAGATTTCCGTTCGGGGCATGATATGTTAACTCCTTTTTGAGAGCTATGCAATCATCTGTCGCGTGACCATGGTTGACATGGAAGTCGCACCACTTTGACTTATTTTTCTTAGCGTCGTCCTGATCGGACTTTTTTGGCCACCGGATGGTTGCTTGGGCGGTCTTCAGAGCTTCGACCAAGTCCTTAGTGAACCCTTTGAATCCATAAGAGGATATCTTAGGGTACTGAGGAAATTTGGTCGCAGTCTTGGCCTCTGTTTTTGTCTTGAACCGGACGTTCAAAATCTGGCACACGGGCTCTACTTTGGGAATTGCCTTTGTCTTGAATTCTGGCTTCTTCACACCTAACGATCTCTTGTCGTCGGTATGCTTGCGACGAAAGGAAGCGTCGTCCTCTACCCCATATGTGCTAGGGTTCGAGCTCGGACATCCTCAAAATTCTCCTGAGGATACTTGGTTAGATCAGTGTACAAACCCGAACTGTCGTCGAGACCACGCTTATAAGCTTCGATGGCGGTCTTGACGTCACAGTTGCGGACACTAATCATATCTGCATTGAACCTATTGAAGTAGCTTCGAATAGACTCATGAGTATTTGGGCGTGAAAGCGGGGACGTTGTATTTCTTCGGGACCTCGACGGTCGTAATTTCATCGATGAAGGGAGATGCCTGAAATCCTGATCGAGGCTCGACGTCGACGGACATGGCTGCCCCGGGTAGCTTTGCGAGCAAAGACAGGATACGCTCGTTCTGATCTTCTAGCATCTTCAACCGCTGGGCGACGGGGTCAGTAGGATTAGGATTCGCACCTGTCTGCGGATTGACTCTTGAACTGGTGCCATTGCCGTGCGACGAGCCAATGGCGTCCCCATTGAAAGGGACAAAATACGGCTGTGACCCTTTCTGAAACGGCTGCGATCCATTCTGAAATGGTTGCGATCCATTCTGCATGGGTGGTGGCCATATATGCTGAGGAGGAACCGTCCCGAGCTGGGGGGTTTGGGTTGAACGGCCCCGGCTGCTGGTTCTGCAGGACGAACCTGGATGCTGATTCTGAGCGAACGGACCCGGATGCTGAGTCTGAGCGAACGGACCTGACCCTAGACCTGGATTATGCGCGAATAGTCTAGGACCATTCTGACCGAACGATCCTTGGCCTGGATTCTGAACGAATGGCCTAAGACCATTCTAGGATCCAAAGGGATTCCTCAGCCGCACGATCTCCTCTGCTGCTCTTCGACTCTGCTCGGCCATGGCATTGATTTGATTCCGAGCAACTTCTAGCTCCTGATACATATGAGCAATAACATGCTCTTGATTTCTTGGGGCTGCCATCTTCCTGAAACAGAAAACAAGGGAAACTCCAAGAAACCGTTAGTAGGACGCACGTTTGTCGAAGATTTTCTCTAGATGGGGTCCCACGGATGGCGCCAAACTGTTAATGCCAAAAATCGCACAAAAGTACAACTTAAGGTCGATTGTGGAAATTAACAACTAAAGAAAAGAATCTCTCGACAAAGCGTGCGATTAAGATAAAAAAATGTAAAAGAGACAGAGAATTTGGTGACGCGGGGAAAACCTCAACGAGGAAAAAACCCGCGGACGACTATGGAAGTCGTCGCTGCACTATGGTCGCCAAACAGGGGCGATGTCCTTATGTTTCAGGTGTCGATCGTACGGAGATTACAATACAAATGAAGGAAAGACTTCGAAATGTAAAGTAACAAGTGCTTCGAATGTAAAAACAATGTGCGTCGTGTGTATAGTCTGTGTGTCGTGCGTAAAAACTATGCGTTGAGCGTGGGAGTCGTGCGTCGAGAGCGATCTGTTGTGAGAAAGTTCTTTTCTTCGTATGTTCTTGAATACGTAGTGTGATTCTTGGATGCGATCCCCTTCAATGATGATGGAACTCTATATTTGTAGCCTTCAGGTGCTTTGATTGATTTCTTGAATGCTTTACGTAAATGTCGTAACGGACGTTGTCTTTAATGCTGTTAATGGCCCTTTACAGGTTGTAGCCGTTGGTACATTAATGACGTTGACTCCTGCATTAAACACTGAACAAACGTAACAGTCATAATGAACGTTAGTTGGTGGAGGTAGCATGGTCTTATGCGATGGTCGTGAGAACTAGACGACATCGTGGTCGAGTGTCATGAGGTAAATATCTTTTCGATCTCAACTCTAATCAGAGGATAAAAATGCTCATGATTTTATTTTACCAAAGACAAGGGAAGTAGGTGTTTTCCTTACCTCGGTCGTGGTCAAGACTGGTGAAATTTTGCCCAAACAGTCATCTTGTCTCAAGGAGAGGGTTGGAGGTTGACAAAGCCAAACTTGAAGTGGTAGCACAACTTCCCGAACCCACAACTGTGAAAGGAATTCGAAGTTTCTTGGGTCATGCCGGTTTCTATAGGAGGTTCATTAAAGATTTTTCCAAAATAACTAAACCCCTATGTAACCTTTTGCAACATGAAAAAGAATTTAAATTCACCCAAGAATGTCGAGATGCTTTTGAAACAATCAAAAAAGCTTTAGTTACTACACCCATAGTGACCACTCCTGACTGGTCACTCCTATTCGAAGTTATGTCTGACGCCAGCGAGTGGGCCGTGGGGGCTGTTTTAGGACTGCGGAAAAACAAAATCTTTCACCCCATTTATTATGCAAGTAAAACACTAATCGAAGCTCAGATCAATTACACGGTCACTGAAAAAGAATTACTTGCAGTGGTGTTTGCTTTTGATCGTTTCAGGTCTTACTCGGTAGGGACGAAGGTCATAGTGCACACTGATCATGCAGCAATAAAATACTTGATCAACAAAGCTGATTCCAAGCCACGTTTGATTCGTTGGGTATTATTGCTGCAAGAATTCGACCTTGAGATCGTTGATAGGAAAGGAACAAGCAACCAAGTACCTGACCATCTGTCCAGGCTCGAGAAGGTAGTTACCACTGTGGAACCCACTCCGGTACAAGAAAGTTTTCCCGATGAACAATTGTTATCAACTCAACATCACAACAATGATATTCCTTGGTATGCTGATATCGCAAACTTTTTAGCATATGGACTGAAACCCCACGGGATGAGTGGACAACCATTTAAAAAATTCTTACACGATACTCGTCAATATGTTTGGGATGACCCTTTCTTATATAAGATAGGGACGGACCAAATATTGAGGCGATGTGTCCATGAGAGTGAGCAACATCAAATCCTCCAAGGTTGTCACACATCCCACTACGGTGTCCACTTTGGTGGAAACCGCACTACTGCAAAAATATTGCAGAGTGGGTACTTCTGGCCCACTGTGTTTAAAGACTCTTATGAATTTTTGAAAAATTGTGAGCAACGCCAACGCACCGGAAATATATCACAAAAGAAGGAAATGCCTCTCAACAACATCTTAGAGGTAGACCCTTTTGATGTTTGGGGGATCGATTTCATGGGTCTTTTCCCAAACTCAAGCAATAATTTTTATATCTTGGTTGCGTGCGGTAGACTATGATTCAAAATGGGTGGAGGCAGTTGCATGTCACTCCAATGATGCAAACACTGTTTGGGTAAAAAATCACACCCTCGACCGACTTGGGAAATCCCCTTGACATGACCCATGGACATTGGTTACCCCCGACCGACAATGATAATACCCATTATTATCATATCCCCGACATACATTAAATAACCACGATAATTGACATCTTGCGTCAATAGTCATCTTACATCTAATGATCGCACGTCACGTGGCGCACGTCATGCGTCGCACGTCGTACATCGCTAGTCTTACGTCTTACGTTACTAGTCTTATGTCGCCAGTTACTTGTCGCCAGTTACGACTCGTCGGTCTTACGTCGACAGTCTCATGTCATCAGCCTTATATCGCTCTGGTCTTGCGACAGCGTCGTCCTGACATCCTGGTCTTACGACCTGGTCTTACGACATTTCCTAGTCTAACGATATTTTCATAAGACCATTCTTATATTAAGATAAGGTCCCGACAAAGATCCAGAAAACATCCGTCGTCCCTCCCGAAAGGTAAGTCGAGAGTTCGTCGTGACACTCGACCTCGACGTCACCCGTTCCGCACGACCGTCGCATAAAGACCATGCGACCTCAACAAGCTAACACATAATATAACTGTTACGTTTGTTAAGTGTTTAATGCAGGAGTCAACACTCTTTATGAGCAACGGTTATAACGGACGAGTCATCAAAGCGCATTAATGATCCGACAGTGGTTACGAAAACCACTCATCAATGACATTAAAGCTCCCCAGCGGTTACAAGACCAAACATTAAAGCACAATTAAATCACCCGAATACTATAAATAGGGAGTTTTAGTCATCATTTCAGGGGCATCTTGGACAGAATAGGAGAATCCTACACCGAAGTACCACTGAGCTCCAGAATTCCACTGCGTACTCAAGAACACTCGGAGTGAAGCACTTTCTCTTGAAGAATCGCTCTCGACGCACGACATCAGCCCTCGACCAACAGTTCTTTACACTTTGTATTCACACACGACAAACACCTGTCTTCCATTTCAAACATTTGTACTTTACATTTCGAAGCATTTCCTTCATTTGTATTGTAATCATCGTACGATCGACACCATTACCAAGGACATCGCCCCTGATTAGCGACCATAGTGCAGCGACGACACCGACTGTCGTCCGCAGGTTTTTTCCTCGTTGAGGTTTTTCCTGCGTCATCAAATTCTTTGTCTCCTTTATTTTTATCCTCGTCGCACGCTTTGTCGAGAGATTCTTTTCTTTAGTTGTTTAAGTCCACATCGACCTTAAGTTGTCCCTTTGGTGCGATTTTTGGCATTAACAGTTTGGCGCCATCCGCGGGACTACATCTAGAGAAAATCTTCGACGAACGTACGTTTCTACTAACCATCTTGCAAAGTTTTTGTTACATTCATGTACATGGCAAATCTTCAAGATCCCCTGATTAACCTTCAACCAGAATTGAATACGGCTCGAAGCCAAATTCAAGCCCTAAAAAAATGCTCAGTCAATGTATCGTAGGTATCGCATCATCCGAAAGACTCGGGGGATCGAAACTCCCGTCACGAAATAGATAACACCATATTTCGATTTCAAAAGTCCTTGGAAAAAAGGCGCTTCTCGACCCCAAGTTATGGTAACTTTGACATCTCACTTGGATGAAATATGGTATAACAACTCTAAGTATATTCTCCTCGTTAATTATTTTTTCTAATATATGATCGTTGATTCAAGCATCAAAAGATCATTGGTCAAAACCAACGACCACCCCCGATTTTACATTGCAGGTTCGCAATATCATATAAATACAGGTCTTACGATTTACATCGTAAGAAACAAAAATCTCTACGGCTTAAAACGTAAATCTTACAATTTATATCGTGAAAAAATGAAAGTCTCTAAGACTTACATCGCAGGTCTTATGATTTATATCGGGAGAAACAAAGTCTCTAAGACTTACATCGCAGCTCTTACGATTTATAGTCGTCAATAAGAGACGACTCATATTTTTTTTAATCTTATGATCGCCAGTCATGGCCAACGCAGGTTGCGATTTATAATCGTCAATAAGAGACGATCCGCGTGTTAAATCTTATTATCGCCAGTTATGGCAAGCGCAGGTTGCAATTTGTAGTCGTCAATACAGACGACTCACCTTTTTAATTTTATGATCGCCAGTCATGGCAAACACAGATTAAAATTCTCGGTTGCCAGGTTAAAATGCTCGGTCGCCAATAAAGGCGACTCACATGTTGAAATCGCACGATCACTAGTCGTGACATATGTCGTCAATAAAGACGATCTAAACATTGAATTTCACAATCACCAGTTATGGTAAGACGCATGTCAAAGCGTAAAAGTCGCCAACAAGTGGGACTCACACATTTTAATCTCATGATTGCCAATAAAGGCAAGTCGCCAGATTAACCGTATAATCACAAGCAAAAGTCTTTCAAAAAGGCGACTACGTTCTCCAACGAGTGTTTCAAAGCACTCAAAAGCTTAGTGCAAGTAAACTTTTCTCTAAGTGGAAAGGTCCTTATCGTATCTTAGAATTGTGGGTAAAGGTGCCTAGCGGCTCCAAACCCTCGACGGTCGAGATATCCCAAGCAGCTGGAATGCTACGCATCTGAAAAGGTATTTCCTCTAAGTCCTTTTCCTTTTTTCATACGATTTTTTTTATCACGACGATTACTGACTTAAGCATCGGAGGGTCGTTGGCTAGCCAACGACCAACCTCTGACATTGTTTTATCGCAGGATCGCACGACATAAGTTACTAAGTCTATCATACGACTTCAGTAAAATCGCACGATATAAACAATTTGTTCTATTAGACGACTCGATTGTATAACTACAAGAACACATGATCCAAGTTCATCGTATGATCAAATCACACGATCGTAAGGTCTAGCGATCCCCCAATCTAAGTTCTTTAACTTAGAAAAAATTCGTGTTCTGAATGAATGCTTTGATCGCATGCGCTTATGTTTGCTTATACGATTCAGAAATATGAAAATCTTATGACTTACGTTCTAATCGTTGTATTACAATGGATGCCCAAGTCGCATGACTCTTTGTACTTAAAGAATTTTTTACAGACGACATTACATCTGTCCATGACGTGCAGGAGTCGAAATAATACTCAGGGAGGTACAACTTTTTACCGATTATCGCTAAAGCAAAACTTACACAACGTAACATAGGTCTCTAACGACCATATCGGCTGTAAGCGCCAATCCAAAGGTCTATAACGACCGTATCGGCTCGGAATGCCAGAACATATGTCTCTAACGATCGTATCAGCTGTGAACACCAGATCACAGGACCACGTCGACTAGGAACGCCAACCTGACGACATGGACCCCTGTCTCCTCGATAGGAAAACGCTCACTGAAAGACGGGAGCAAATATTTCCTCAGATGAGGAAACAACGTCGTCCCGTCTAGGACACCAACAACGTCGTCCCGTCTAGGACACCAACAACGTCGTCCCATCTAGGACACCATCGGCCGATAACCCGTCCCCCTTGTCGGCAGACGCTGGGGACAACACCTTGGACACTATCTTCGTCACTGTCGCCGGAAGCGCCGAACTTGCTGGTGTCGCGTCCATCGCACCAGAATGGATGGATGACGCCCTCGCCTCCTTATGCGTGACAACTCTCGATGAAACGTCAGCCCTCGAAGACGGATCCTTCAGGACTACCATCCTTGTCTTCTTCAAGATTCCCGACCCAGCTGTCGGTGCATTCTTTCCCGGCCTCGAAGGGCAAGCGCAACTTGCGTCGCCTTCTTTGGCTGTCCAAGTCAGTTTTTCTTCTGATGATCTTAGCAAAGTAACACGTCTCCGTAGCAACGCATTAGTGCGAGATCTGAAATTCCAATGGCTTTGAAATTCAGATCTCGGGGGGCTAACTGTTTGGGTAAAAAATCACACCCTCGATCGACTTGGAAAATCCCCTTGACATGACCCATGGACATTGGTTACCCCCGACCGACAATGATAATACCCATTATTATCATATCCCCGACATACTTTAAATAACCACGATAATTGACATCTTGCGTCAATAGTCATCTTACATCTAATGATCGCACGTCACGTGTCGCACGTCATGCGTCGCACGTCGTACATCGCTAGTCTTACGTTACTAGTCTTATGTCGCCAGTTACTTGTCGCCAGTTACGACTCGTCGGTCTTACGTCGACAATCTCATGTCATCAGCCTTATATCGCTCTGGTCCTGCGACAGCGTCGTCCTGACATCCTGGTCTTACGACCTGGTCTTACGACATTTCCTAGTCTAACGATATTTTCATAAGACCATTTTTATATTAAGATAAGGTCCCGACAAAGACCCAGAAAACATCCGTGGTCCTCCCGAAAGGTAAGTCGAGAGTTCGTCGTGACACTCGACCTCGACGTCACCCGTTCCGCACGACCGTCGCATAAATACCATGCGACCTCAACAAGCTAACACATAATATAACTGTTACGTTTGTTAAGTGTTTAATGCAGGAGTCAACACTCTTTATGAGCAACGGCTATAACGGACGAGTCATCAAAGCGCATTAATGATCCGACAGTGGTTACGAAAATCACTCATCAATGACATTAAAGCTCCCCAGCGGTTACAAGACCAAACATTAAAACACAATTAAATCACCCGAATACTATAAATAGGGAGTTTTAGTCATCATTGCAGGGGCATCTTGGACAGAATAGGAGAATCCTACACCGAAGTACCACTGAGCTCCAGAATTCCACTGCGTACTCAATAACACTCGGAGTGAAGCACTTTATCTTGAAGAATCGATCTCGACGCACGACATCAGCCCTCGACCAACAGTTGTTTACAATTTGTATTCACACACGACAAACACCCGTCTTCCATTTCAAACACTTGTACTTTACATTTCGAAGCATTTCCTTCATTTGTATTGTAATCATCGTACGATCGACACCAGTACCAAGGACATCACCCCTGATTAGCGACCATAGTGCAGCGACGACACCGACTGTCGTCCGCAGGTTTTTTCCTCGTTGAGGTTTTTCCTGCGTCATCAAATTCTTTGTCTCCTTTATTTTTATCCTCATCGCACGCTTTGTCGAGAGATTCTTTTCTTTAGTTGTTTAAGTCCACATCGACCTTAAGTTGTCCCTTTGGTTCGATTTTTGGCATTAACAGTTTGGCGCCATCCATGGGACTACATCTAGAGAAAATCTTCGACGAACGTACGTTTCTACTAACGATCTTGCAAAGTTTTTGTTACATTCAGGTACATGGAAAATCTTAAAGATCCCCTGATTCAACTTCAACCAGAATTGAATACGGCTCGAAGCCAAATTCAAGCCCTAAAAAAATGCTCAGTTAATGTATCGCAGGTATCGCATCATCCGAAAGACTCGGGGGCTCGAAACTCCCGTCACGAAATAGAAAACACCATATTTCGATTTCAAAAGTCCTTGGAAAAAAGGCGCTTCTCGACCCCAAGTTATGGTAACTTTGACATCTCACTTGGATGAAATATGGTATAACAACTCTAAGTATATTCTCCTCGTTAATTATTTTTTCTAATATATGATCGTTGATTCAAGCATCAAAAGATCATTGGTCAAATCCAACGACCACCCCCGATTTTACATTGCAGGTTCACAAGATCATATAAATACAGGTCTTACGATTTACATCGTAAGAAACAAAAATCTCTACGGCTTAAAACGTAAATCTTACAATTTATATCGTGAAAAAATGAATGTCTCTAAGACTTACATCGCAGGTCTTACTATTTATATCGTGAGAAACAAAGTCTCTAAGACTTACATCGCAGCTCTTACGATTTATAGTCGTCAATAAGAGACGACTCATATTTTTTTTAATCTTATGATCGCCAGTCATGGCCAACGCAGGTTGCAATTTATAATCGTCAATAAGAGACGATCCGCGTGTTAAATCTTATTATTGCCAGTTATGGCAAGCGCAGGTTGCAATTTGTAGTCGTCAATACAGACGACTCACCTTTTTAATTTTATGATCGCCAGTCATGGAAAACACAGATTAAAATTCTCGGTTGCCAGGTTAAAATTCTCGGTCGCCAATAAAGGCGACTCACATGTTGAAATCGCACGATCACTAGTCGTGACATATGTCGTCAATAAAGACGATCTAAACATTGAATTTCACAATCACCAGTTATGGTAAGACGCATGTCAAAGCGTAAAAGTCGCCAACAAGTGCGACTCACACATTTTAATCTCATGATTGCCAATAAAGGAAAGTCGCCAGATTAACCGTATAATCACAAGCAAAAGTCTGTCAAAAAGGCGACTACGTTCTCCGACGAGTGTTTCAAAGCACTCAAAAGCTTAATGCAAGTAAACTTTTCTCTAAGTGGAAAGGTCCTTATCGTATCTTAGAATTGTGGGTAAAGGTGCCTAGTGGCTCCAAACCCTCGAAGGTCGAGATATCCCAAGCAGCTGGAATGCAACGCATCTGAAAAGGTATTTCCTCTAAGTCCTTTTCCTTTTTTCATACGATTTTTTTTATCACGACGATTACTGACTTAAGCATCGGAGGGTCGTTGGCTAGCCAACGACCAACCTCTGACATTGTTTTATCGCAGGATCACACAACATAAGTTACTAAGTCTATCATACGACTTCAGTAAAATCGCACGATATAAACAATCTGTTCTATTAGACGACTCGATTGTATAACTACAGGAACACATGATCCAAGTTCATCGTATGATCAAATCACACGATCGTAAGGTCTAGCGACCCCCCAATCTAAGTTCTTTAACTTAGAAAAAATTCGTGTTCTGAATGAATGCTTTGATCGCATGCGCTTATGTTTGCTTATACGATTCAGAAATATCAAAATCTTATGACTTACGTTCTAATCGTTGTATTACAATGGATGCCCAAGTCGCACGACTCTTTGTACTTAAAGAATTTTTTACAGACGACATTACATCTGTCCATGACGTGTAGGAGTTGAAATAATACTCAGGGAGGTAAAACTTTTTACCGATTATCGCTAAAGCAAAACTTACACAACATAACATAGGTCTCTAACGACCATATCGGCTGTAAGCGCCAATCCAAAGGTCTATAACGACCGTATCGGCTCGGAATGCCAGAACATATGTCTCTAACGATCGTATCGGCTGTGAACCCCAGATCACAGGACCACGTCGACTAGGAACACTAACCTGACGACATGGACCCCTGTCTCCTCGATAGGAAAACGCTCCCTGAAAGACGGGAGCAAATATTTCCTCAGATGAGGAAACAACGTCGTCCCGTCTAGGACACCAACAACGTCGTACCGTCTAGGACACCATCGGCCGATAACCCGCCCCCTTGTCGGCAGACGCTGGGGACAACACCTTAGACACTAGCTTCGTCACTGTCGCCGGAAGCGCCGAACTTGCTGGTGTCGCGTCCATCGCACCAGAATGGCTGGATGACGCCCTCGCCTCCTTAGGCGTGACAACTCTCGATGAAACGTCAGCCCTCGAAGACGGCTCCTTCAGGACTACCGTCCTTGTCTTCTTCAAGATTCCCGACCCAGCTGTCGGTGCATTCTTTCCCGGCCTCGAAGGGCAAGCGCAACTTGCGCCGCCTTCTTTGGCTGACCAAGTCAGTTTTCTTCTGATGATCTTAGCAAAGTAACACGTCTCCGTAGCAACGCATTAGTGCGAGATCTGAAATTCCAATGGCTTTGAAATTCAGATCTCGGGGGGCTAACTGTTTGGGTAAAAAATCACACCCTCGACCGACTTGGGAAATCCCCTTGACATGACCCATGGACATTGGTTACCCCCGACCGACAATGATAATACCCATTATTATCATATCCCCGACATACTTTAAATAACCACGATAATTGACATCTTACGTCAATAGTCATCTTACATCTAATGATCGCACGTCACGTGTCGCACGTCATGCGTCGCACGTCGTACATCGCTAGTCTTATGTCTTACGTTACTAGTCTTATGTCGCCAGTTACTTGTCGCCAGTTACAACTCGTCGGTCTTACGTCGACAGTCTCATGTCATCAGCCTTATTTTGCTCTGGTCCTGCGACAGCGTCGTCCTGACATCCTGGTCTTACGACCTGGTCTTACGACATTTCCTAGTCTAACGATATTTTCATAAGACCATTCTTATATTAAGATAAGGTCCCGACAAAGACCCAGAAAACATCCGTCGTCCCTCCCGAAAGGTAAGTCGAGAGTTCGTCGCGACACTCGACCTCAACCAAGCTAACACATAATATAACTGTTACGTTTGTTAAGTGTTTAATGCAGGAGTCAACACTCTTTATGAGCAACGGCTATAACAGACGAGTCATCAAAGCGCATTAATGATCCGACAGTGGTTACGAAAACCACTCATCAATGACATTAAAGCTCCCCAGCGGTTACAAGACCAATCATTAAAACACAATTAAATCACCCGAATGCTATAAATAGGGAGTTTTAGTCATCATTTCAGGGGCATCTTGGACATAATACGAGAATCCTACACCGAAGTACCACTGAGCTCCAGAATTCCACTGCGTATTCAAGAACACTCGGAGTGAAGCACTTTCTCTTGAAGAATCGCTCTCGACGCACGACATCAGCCCTCGACCAACAGTTGTTTACACTTTGTATTCACACACGACAAACACCTGTCTTCCATTTCAAACACTTGTACTTTACATTTCGAAGCATTTCCTTCATTTGTATTGTAATCATCGTACGATCGACACCAGTACCAAGGACATCGCCCCTGATTGGCGACCATAGTGCAGCGACGACACCGACTGTCGTCTGCAGGTTTTTTCCTTGTTGAGGTTTTTCCTGCGTCATCAAATTCTCTGTCTCCTTTATTTTTATCCTCGTCGCACGCTTTGTCGAGAGATTCTTTTCTTTAGTTGTTTAAGTCCACATCGACCTTAAGTTGTCCCTTTGGTGCGAGTTTTGGCATTAACAAACACCGTGGTGAAATTTTTGCACAAAAATATTTTCACTCGATTCGGAACACCACGGGCGTTAATCAGTGACGAAGGCACCTATTTTGTAAACAAAGTCATGAGGTCGGTCCTTGCTAAGTATGATATACATCATAGAGTGGCCACCGCATATCACCCGCAGACCAACGGTTTAGCTGAACTTTCAAACCAAGAAATCAAAGGCATTCTAGAAAAAGTCGTTAAACCGCACCGCAAGGATTGGTCAACCAAACTCGATGATGCTCTTTGGGCCTATCGTACGACCTATAAAACTCCCTTGGGAATGTCTCCATTTAAGTTGGTTTTTGGCAAAGCTTGCCATTTACCGATTGAATTGGATCACAAGGACTTTTAGGCCCTTAAAGAGCTTAACATGAGTGAGGATGCGGCGGGGACCAAGAGATTTTTTCAATTGCATGAGTTGGAAGAATTACGATACCATTCTTATGAAAATGCAAAGTTGTACAAAGAAAATACCAAGATGTGGCATGACTGACGAATCCATCATAGGGAGTTTACCAAGGGACAACAAGTGCTCTTATTTAATTCACGGCTCAAATTATTCCCTGGTAAGCTTAAATCTCGATGGACGGGACCATACACAGTGGTCAAGGTAAGCCCCTTCGGAACTATTGAATTAATGTCCCCACAATCTGGTCAGACTGTTAAAGTCAATGGGCAAAGAGTGAAGCACTTTCTGAGCGACAGTGCCCACTCTCTATCTCACTCTGGTTGAGAAAATTCCAAATCATGTGTAAATATTTTATTTATGTTATTTGCTGTCTTTTTATTATTTTTGGTATTTTTAATCCGTTGTTGTAGTTTATTTTGAATGTGTGTAGGATGAATTGTCAATTTTTGAAGAAAAAATCAACAAATGCTTCGTAGTGACATCGGCCATATCACTGGGCATCCCGCTGCGTGTCTGACACTTGGATTTGACGGTTGGGTGGCCCAAGGAGGTGAAAAACTGTCAACTTTTCTTATAACCCATCACCTTTATGTGCCACCTCACCCTACTCTTTCAAGTTTCAAGAAAAATACTCATCATACCCTAAATAACCATTCCCTCCCAAATCTTTTACGCAATAACTAATCCTTTTCCATACTAAACCTTCAAAACCTACCTTTTTGCTCTCAAAATTTCAAATACACTCTCTCTCTTCTCATATTCTCTCTCACGAAAAAGAAAAGAAAACCCTCACCATGGCAAGGAGCAAACGACCGGTGCCCAACACAAACGAACCCAGCCGCGCCACTCGCCGCCGTACGACCAACGCCGATAACCCGCCGGAGAACGTCACCGGCGACCTGAAGCAACCACCGCCTTCTTCCGACGAGAACACGGTGGTGGCTGTTGTGCCCGACGCCGAATCTTCTAAGCAAGATGGATCGAAAGCTGCATCATCAATGGCCTCAGACACAAGTCTGAGCGAGTTCGATATCGAGGATCAGAAGGCCGAAGAAGAAATGCTCCGGTTACAAGAGGAGTTCAACCAAAAACTCCAAGCCCTTCAGAAGAAAAAAGAGGAGGTCGAAAAGAGGAAGCGGAAAGGTTATAGAGAGAAGAAGAGGAAAGATTGAAACGAGAGGAGGAAGAACGATTACCAAGGGAGGAAGAAGAAAAAAAGAGGGATGAGGAAGAAAGATTGCGACGAGAGGAGGAAGAGAGACGACAGAAGGAGGTAGAGGCTGCATTATTCCGAGAAGAGGAGGAATGCAGAAGGAAAGAAGAAGAGGACTATGTCAACCAATACCTGCAAATCGGAAACACCATCGACTTGGAGGCTCTGAAAAAGGCAAGTCACAGTGAGGAAAACCCTATTAAGAAGGCTTCGAGAAAGAGGGGAATGGTCACCCGAACTGCGGCGACCACTCCGGCAAAATCAGCGGCATGGAGGTCCATAAAAGCCACATCTGGAAAAGGTAAGGGTCTTATTCTCTCTGCTAGTTCATTATCAGAAGAATCAGATGCTGATAATGAACAACTTTCAACTCAAAACCCTCATGAATCCATAGTAGGCACTGAGCATGCCCCAGTGGCATTCCCAGGCAGTTCACAACCCTTGTGGTTGCTGCCCACTATGACTATATTTTTAAGCAGAAGTTGAACATGGAGAGGGGGTTTGACCCCGAATTTGTGGAAGCGAACCCTTTTATCAAGGAGAGGGTTATTCAACAAGATTGGGCAACGTTGGCCACTGCCAATAGAAGGGCCAACGCTTCTTTGGTCAAAGAATTTTTTGCCGTGGCCTCTCAAACCAAGACCACATGCGTAACAGTCCGGGGTCGTAAGGTGCATTATGGCGCATCCACAATCAATCGGCTCCTTGGTATAAGGACCCCACTTTCGTGCACTTTTGCTAGGTTTCTACAGAAAATGACCCCGACTGATGAGGACACTATTTTAAAAGCTCTAGTAGTAGAAGGTAAAACTTGGGACATGGATGGCAGTAGGAAGTGCCTACATGCCAGCTCCCTCCCTACGGAGGCTGCTGTTTGGTTTCAATTCCTACGTCACTCCCTGTCGCCCACTACGCATGATACAACTCTTTCCATGCACAAATGCGGCCTTCTCTACTGCATCCTTGCTGGCTAAACAATCAATCTTGGAATTCTGATGCAATCGGCAATATATCAGGCCCGGACTCATAAGAAGGTAATCCTCCCACTCCCATGTCTTATTACTTCCTTGCTAATCGATGTTGGAGTGCCATCTGCTCCAGGTGATGCTTGGGTCACTTCCGCCAACAACATCAGCGTGGTGACCATTAAGAAGATGGGGAGAGCGATCACCACTCCCACCGATGAACCCACTGCTGATGAAGTCCCAGTGACCTCTACCATCAACCCACTCTCAGCTCCCACTCCAAGACGAAACACCAATCCCATGGCTGCTATTTTGGAGGCACTCAAAGCCATAACTGACCGTCTAACCACTACGGAAGAACAACGGAAGCACATGGATAGGGCCACGAGTCCTTTTGGATGTACACCCAACAGCGGGATGCGGTCATGCATCAAATGTTACAAGGTGCTGATCCAGAACTGGCCGCGCGACTTCCGGATTTTCCCGAGGGTATTTGTCCAACAAATGAAAGTGATGATCTCTCTAGTGGTGTCTTTGCAAAAATCTCACAGCATGCAACTGCTACCCGTTGAATGGTTTGTTGGGATTGTGGTTCCCACTCTTGATGCCCCAAAAACAATTTTAATTTTCTGTCTATTTGGTATTTGCCTATGGCTGGCTGTTGACAATTTGCTACTTTTTACTTTTGGTTAATGATGCATGAACTCCTACTGTTAAGTAGGTGCTTTTGGGTACTAACAAATTTATTGTTTGAATGTTTTTTGATCATCTTCCATTTCAAGGTGCGCAACTTTCGGACTCCGAACTGAAAATTCGCTTTTGTAAATTCTGATCATCAACTTGTCATGTTGAAATGACATAGGACTTCGTTCGCATACACTTGCCAAACACGACCTTTTGGTACCCCAAATGCCTCTTTGAACCCACTTTCCAAGTCACAGTGAGGACACTATGAGCTCTTATGTTTGAGGCGGGGACTTCCAGTGTGACTTCCAGTCTTTATCCACATTGAGGACAATGAGAAGTCTTAAGTTTGAGGTGGGTAAACAGTACCCCCTCCGAAAAAAACAACAAAAACAAAGAAAAATCGGAGTGCCACTCCAAGAAAAGGATGGTGTGCCTTTTTCTGGACCATCAGAGTGTTCAGTCCCAGAAAAAGATGGTGTGCCTATTCTGGACCATCAGAATACCCACTCTCACAAAAATACCCTTATCCAAATAAAACCTGAAGTGTACTTGCTTACCCTTGCAAAACCCAGAAATGTTCACTTCTTAAAATAAAAATCCCAACGCGGGGTTTTCGGTTCAATTTGTAAATGTTTGCTACAAAGCCATTGGGAAACACACACAAAGGCACAAATCCTTCAAACCAATCAAGTCTTATTGATCAAATGTGAACAAGGGAAATATGTCGTCGAATGCACAAAAGTGAAAATTTTGTTTTGGGACCGAAAGAAGCATCCATGTAGGGAGATCAACATTCATTCAAAGTGGGAAATCTGGTAAGTCTCTAAAAGCTCAAAATGCATAGTTTTTATTTATTTATTTTTCTTTCTTTTTATTACTTGGAGACAAGTAATGGTTTAAGTTTTAGGTTGTGATAACTCTATTTTTAGAGTTATTATTTCCTTTTATTTTTATTTTCTTTTGTCAAATTTTAGCCATTTTTCTTCTAAAATCTCCCATTCTTGGTAATATGACGAAAATTGAGCAAAAAGAGTGAACCACAGTTTTTATAAACCATTTGGTAGATTTTTGTTGCACTTTCACCAAAATTCTGCAGTGACATGCGAAGTGCCCACTCCGGATCCCACTGGCGTGCCAAGAAGAAGACAAATGAAATTCAAATGTTAGCTTGGAAATCAGTCCTGGAGAATAGAAAAGTCTATGGCAGAAGCATGGGAAGAAAAGCAACAAGCTTGTCCCCTTGAAGATGGCAATTAGAATTGTTTATTGAAACCAATGGTACTTAAAGTTAACTTTTTGGAAAAGGTGAAGAGACCTTGGGGTAATAGGCTACAAACTTGTAGAGAGAAGCTTTGCTCATGGGAAAAGGATTTTGTGTCTTCCACTTTGTTCTTTTAGCCTCTAGACAATCTCCCATTTTTGTTTGGTTCAACTTTTCCTCTAAGTATATAAAGAGGTGTTGGGTTTCATTTAATACACAATTCCATCTACCACATTTTGTGCAAGTTAGTTATAGTTTTAGCTCTAGAATTTACTGCAATAGTCTTTAATTTTATGCACTTCAATTCCTAGTGTAATCTTTAGTTTGAAGTAATTTTGTAGTGGTGCTGTACCTACAGTGTCCACTGCGGTTTTTAATCGAAGTCACTTTCAGTATGTTTATGTACCACTTCTCCTCTCTTGTTTTATTTACTTCAGTAATTATGAACTAAACTTCCCTTGGGATGTAGGAAGATAAAGTACCTGGATTTTATGAAAAATGCTTGAGTAATGTTCATACTTCGAATATTTATTGATTTGGTCATTCACTCTCGATTATTGCCCAATGATGCAAACAAGCCGATCACTTGTGAGGATCTAAAGTCTAGTTCTTAACTCCGAAATGAGTAGAATGCAGTGACACGAGCTTGGATGATGCTAGGGAATTCGAAAGAATTCTTATGACACTTGCAAAAGTGAGGTTTGCATAGTGAGCTAATCTCAAACCACTGGAGTAGTAGGCAAGCTAGTTTGTGTATTTAAAAACACTTAGTGTTTATCTCTACACATTCCATCGAGGCCTGAAAAGGTCCATTTTGAGATTACCATTGACAAAACAGTAAAGACTAAGAGTATGGGATTTTTATTAGGAGGTGTGAATATTTGTGTAACCGGGCTTCTCTAACGGGATTGTCCAATTTGCACACGTATAGTGATCACTCGTTAAATTAGCATTTCACCAAACAACCCAACTTATTGCTTCTTCTGTAACTGAAACTTGTCAAAGGAGCTCATGAGAACCATATTGTCTTGATTGCCCAGTCTCTATGGATACGATTCTTGTATTTTACCAACTATTACTTGATGTGACGATCATAGTGGCCAGTGTACACTTGTGCTTCCCACTGTGGATAGTTTGCATCCCACTGCGATTAAATTACATATTTCGCACGTACTAGAAGGATACTAACTCTCCATTCTAGATACTTCCTCTTGTATCTGTCATCTCTCTCTTCTTTCACACTTTCCCTGTTCAATGTTGGCTTTCTAAAGGATCCTCTGTTGAATTTTTTGGTAAGCAGAGCCAAGGATGTGGCTATTGAGGTCATGTATGTCATTTCATCCTCTTCACTAACCTCTTTCTCTTCCTCACTCTCAGCCTTTAACAACTTCTTTCCTTTCTTTACACTTTTTGAACTGGACTCAACTCTTTCTTTTAAAGGATTAATAGGGGGCTCTGTAAAGTTGCCCATCAAAGCAAGGGGTCTACTTATAGTAGGCTTAGACTTGACAATGTGTTGTTCTTGAGCAGCTAGAGTCCCATACATATCAGAATGTGACCAGGCATCTAGATCTTGGTTTATCTGCAGGGATATGGATAGTGGAGCCATTCTTCCCTTAAGCTTTTGAGGTAGAGGACATTGTTATCCTCAATAGTCCTATGAATGCCATTCTTCCTACATCTGTTCGTGAGAGCATTAAACCTAACATATGTTTGTTGTAGGGTTTCATCAGGCTTTGTTTTAAAGTTATAAAACTCATTTAGACATAGGGATCTCCTGTTTTTCTGAGTCTTAATGACTCCCTCAAGCTGTTTTTCCAACTCTAACCATAAATCCTTAGCAGTCTGACAGACATCTAGAGAAGAGAATATATCATTTAGGATAGCCATTATCAACAACCTTTTGGCCTTTCTCTCATTCTTAGTCATTTCCCAGTCAGTGTCTGACCAGTCCTTAACTTTTTAAAGCATATAGTGAGCAGGGATTTCAGGTGTTGTTTCAGTGGCTGGGACCCTTGGAACTTCCACCAAAGTAACATGAGGTCCATTCTTGATTGTTTCATACAACTCTCTATCCACTCCGTCCAGAAAGTTTATCATATGGATCTTCCACTGAGGATACTCATCCTTGAACAGGGTTGGAGATTTGGTCAGAGATCCAACAGTATAGATGGCATTGAGATGTGCCATTTTGGAAGAAACCAGCGAAATAACAGAAGAAAAAGGGTTTTGAGTAATCTAGACAAAAATCAACACCACACTTAATGAAGCTTTCTTTGAAAATCTGTTTGAATCAGATCTAGCACACACACTATTGTTTTTCTAAAAAAGAAACAGTTCTATGAATGCACAATGATTGAACAGGTCAAAAACTGCATAAAATAGAGACTGTTTATGAATGGAAACCAAATTAGAAAAACTAGTTGTTCTGTCTTTAGATAAAATCAGCAAACAGAGATGCTCAGTTGATTTAAGCAAATCAAAACTTCTCTGATACCAATTGTTGATCCCAATTTATCTCTATTTACTAAAACAATCCAAAACAGATGTATTTGTGGAAGCGTTTGATAAACAAATTTTATTAGACAAGGTAGAAAACATTAAACAAAAGATAGTATAACAACAATAAGTAATCATTTCAATAAGCCATTGGCTTGATAAAAATAAAAAAGGATTACAATACTGATGAACAATGAAGAACACACACTACTATGTGTAAAACCCTTATTCTATCTATTTGTACGAACTATGTGTTGTTGGTGGTGTGAAGTGTGTGCTATTTTGTCATGTAAAAGCTTGTAGGAAGATCATGGGAAATCTCCTATTTATAGCAAAATAGTACACAAGAGTCAACACACTAGCTAATGAGATTCTGCCACATGGAAAGGTGCTGCAACCGTTAGTGGGGCACGTGGCAGTCTTCAGTAGGATAGTACAAGTGTGAAAAGAGGGGGTTGATCTTCAACAGGTCTTGAATTTATCAATTGTTGATGTCCCAGAGATGTATGCATCAGAGCTTTTGAGGTCTTCCACAGAGCCTCTGAGCTCTGCATCAGAGCTTTTGAGGTCTTCCACAGAGGCTCTAAGCTTATGATGTTTCTTTTATTTTTATTGTAATATGTTGCGCTCTCGACACCTGTTACACAAGGACGACGTCCCTTATTGACGTCGATAGTGCAGCGACAACTTCCATTGTCGTTCGCGGTTTTTTTACCGTCGACGGGGTTTTTCGTGTCACCAATTTCTCTGTCTTCTTTATCTTTTTGTTATTAGTCATGTGATTTCCTATTATTTACTTCTTAAGCTCCACACCGACCTTAAGTTATCCATTGAGGTAATTTTTGGCATTAACAATATACACATTATTCATCATGAATATTTATTAACGATTGTTAATGCCAAAAATCACACAAAGGATAACTTAAGGTCGGTGTTGAGCTTAACAACTAAAGAAAGAAAATTTATAGACAAATCGCATGACCAAAGACTAAAATAAAAATAGACAAGAGATTTGGTGACACAGAAAACCCCATCAAGGGTAAAATCCGTGGACGATAGTGAGGTCGTCGGTGCACTATGGTCGTCAATAAGAGACGACGTCCTTGTGTACCAACTATCGACAATACAATAGGTTACAATAATAAGAAAAAGTAAACTAGTCGTAAAGTCCTTCGTGTGTCGCGAGTGGAAATGAGGTGTCGAGAGTTTCTTCGAGAGGAAATACCAAAGATAGCCTGAATGCTTCAAGAACACTTCCGAGGAATGTCTGATGGTCCACATATCAGCTTTGAACCTTGTTTATATATCTTTGGTCATCATAAATGAGTCTTTAAATGATGAGTAACGGTCTTGGTCATAAATGCTTTTGATGACAGCCTTCGGTTATGATCGTTGTCTCATTAAAGTTTCGTGACCTACATTAAAGAGAAACAAAGAAAACGTATAGTCGAAAGTTAATTATTCGTGGTCGTAAGATATCTTACAATACTCGTACAATACTCTCGACGGATGTCCCGGTCGCTAGTTGTACGTCGTGATAAGCCTACAACCATCACTAGAGGTGACGATCGTGGTGTCGATCGTATGTGGTCGTCAGGAGTTTATCATAATACAAGACATGTCTTAAGTCTTCTGTGGGTTTTTCCCCAAAAAGTTTCCCCCAAAATTTGAATTTAGTGCGTAAATTTAAATTTTTAATGCCAATGCAACTGAATCGGCACGTGTCGATCAAAGAAACTGAATCAGTTCTAAGGTAACCGAATTGGTTTGTGGGAAACCGAAAAGTCGATAAGGACTGTGACGACATGACGACCTGGGGCGCGTGGATGATAGTTGTGGTGACAATTGTCGTCCATCCGATAGAGGTTTCCGAAAAGGCGGGGACAACTGTCGACCATCTATCGAGGAAACCTGACACGATGGACCGTATTAGAAGGCTTTTCGTTTGATTTCTTTCCATTTCACGCTCACAACCATCCTCTGTGAATCCTTGCCTTTTTCCGAAGATCTCTGCCATAATCTGCAAACTTTTAGAGGATCATTACCAAAGTCGTTTCGGTTTAGAATCTATATATACATAAGGTACGATCTTTTTTTAGTCCTTTATGCGTATAAAAACCAAATAAAAAAAGCTCCCTGAGCACTCGGATCTTCGTGAACTCTACATTGCACAAGTTACCAATCCCGAATTTTTAATGGCTATAGAACCTATCAGTTCGATTAACGATGGTGAAGAATAAGAGGCTTTTAGAACCTAAGCCAACATTCCTCTTGTTGTCAGACTAAATCTTCCCGATAATCTGCGACCTGAAGAATGCCCAAACGGGTATTATGTCCTGTATGAGTACCATTCCAAGATAGGGTTTAGATGACCTTTCTCCCCTCTCTCTAGGTCATTTTTAGACATTTTCAATCTCTCCCCTAGGCAGGTGATGCCCAAATTCTTTCGTATTATTCATGTCATCGAACGAGTCACAACCGATTGGGAGTCGTCTTTTACTGTAAATGACCTTCTGACAGCGTATATGGTCAAGGTGGATAACAACCACCTCTATAGCCTCTTCTCTAGGCATCGAGGCGATCGGACCCTAGTCCAGAACACTGCGATCAATGACCGTAAGTGGAAGACTAGTTACGTCTTTGGTCGCCTAGCGTCTCTTGATGACGACAGCGAATGGCTCGTGACGAGCTGGAATACCGAGGGTAAAAGGTTTATCTGTCGTGTGTTTTTCTCATTAGTTTATTAATCGTATGCCAATCATTTTTCTGTTGATGTTTCAGTTATCAAACTTTCTAAGGTCGAGCCTCTTCTCGACACCCAGGATAAGATCGAGAGGTTCCTCGAGTATAGTGTTGAGGAACGATCCTTTTTTAGTCGATTGTTCATCGACGAGGACGATGAAGACATATTCGAGGTCAAGGCGCCTGAAGCTTCAGTCGTGAAAAGGAAAGAGGAGAGAGAGAGAGAGAGAGAGAGGAGGAGGAGAAAGAAGAGGAGAGAGGAGAAGAGAAGGAAGAAGAGGGAGAGAGAGGATAAGAGGAGGCCATGACTGGTAAGTCTTTTTCCCGTATCGTATTTTTTGTCTTTCTCGGCCGTTCTTCTAACTTCGTTTTCATCTTTTCTCTCAGGTGGCTCCGGAATGAAATCAACAGGGGGCATGTCGAAGAAAGAGGCCCAGTTGTACCTTGCCCAAAAGGGCAAGGAACTGAATAGGAAAGCTCCATTGACCACCGAGTCCGGGTCAAAAAAGATGAAGATGGTTCTCCCGAGGGACCCATCTTCAACGGGTGGCGACCAATCGAAGGTCGCCACTCTAGAGAGGAAGAAGTCATTGTTAGAGGCGATCCTTGCTACACCGCTGTTGGCGATACTCTTTCAGGAGGGGTCCTCGACCGTAGATATGGGGAAGGTCCTTAGGTCAAGGAGATGACAAATGTTAGGATGGTCAACTTTACGTTGCCGTCGGACTTTATGGCCGACAACGTCCGGGACAGGGCGAAGATATTTCCTCATCTGCGGAAATATTTGTTGTCGTCCTTCCGGGAACGTTTCAAGGATGTCACCGTCGATGACATGGGGTCCAACATCACCAGGTTGACCTTTATGGTAAGTGTCGTACAATATCCTTGTGTTTTTCCCTTGCGTCTTGTGTTTGTGCTAACTTTTGACATGTTTTTACCTTTTAGGCGTTCCAGGCCTCCCTGAGCCTCTGTACCCACTTGGAGAAAACCAGGCGACTTCTACCGAAGGCTTTGGAAAGAGAAAAAGAGGCCTGGAAAAGCTTGAGGAATTCTCGACGTGACTTGATGACCCTCTTAATGTTCTAGAGGTCGCGGGACACGAGAAGGCCGATCTTCAAGGTCACCTAAAAGAAGCTCTCGACAGGTATCTTACCTAATTTCTGTAAGTCCAGACCCGGAGTCGTAAGACTTATGATTAGAATGACTTTTTGAATCGTGAGTCATCTCGTTAGAACGGATCAGGAGTTTCCACTGACTTGTATTGTGTAATCATGCGATCCTGTGACACATCAATCGTTAGTGGTTGGTCGTTGGCATAGCCAATGACCCTCCGATGCTTAAGCCAGTAATCGTCATGAGATATAATCGTAAGAAAAAATAATTGTTTTAGAAAAATACCTTTTCAAATGCACAACGTTCCAACTTCGTGGGATGTCTTTGTCATCAAGGGTTTGTAACCTGTACGCACCCTTTCCTCTGACTTTAAATATTCGGTATGGTCCTTCCCACTTAATGGACAACTTACCCACGTTTAGTTCTTGTGTGTTCTGGAACACTCGTCGCAATACATAATCTCGTTCTTGGAAAACTTTAGCTTTGACGTTTTTGTTGAAATGTCGTTCGACCATTTGTCGTAAGGATGCCATTTTGACCAACGCAGACTCCCTTAACTCCTTCAATACGTTAAGGTCATAACTCAAATTTACCAAGTTATAATCGACCAATGTGTGTCGCGAGGTTGGTAGTTGGATCTCGATAGGTAGGGCCGCTTCACAGCAGTAGACTAACGAAAAAAACGTTTGTCCTATGGATCTGTGAGGCGTCGTACGATTAGCCCATAGGACTGTTGGGAGTTCTTCGACCCACTTGCCTTCAACCCACTTACCCTTTTCCATAGACGAATACCTGGTCTCTACATCCAATAGTGACTTACATACATAATAGATCGGGAGCTATTGTTTGTCGTCTTCTCGAGTCACAACGACACTCACAACATTAGAGTTGACGGCCAAATAGAGTTGCAAGACTTTTTTGTCTTTAGGTTTTGATAATAGAGGTGACGACGCCATGTATTCTTGTAACTTTTGTAGTGCTCGTTCGTGGTCATTCGTCCATTCAAGACCCCTATTTTTTCTCAAGACGTTATAAAATAAATGACACTTCTCTGAGGATCTTGAGATAAACACGTTCAAGGCCTCGACTCGACCAGTGAGTCGCTGGACTTCTTTGAAATTGATAGGAGATTGATGTCGATGATCACTTTCATTTGGTTGAGGTTGTCTTCGATCCCACGTCGCGTCACCATGTGCCCTAAAAATTTTCTCGCGCTTACTCCGAAAGAACACTTTGTCGGGTTCAGCTCCATGTTGTATTCTCTTAGTATGTCGACTGATTTCTTCTGATGATCGATGTGATTTGACGTGAGCTTCAATTTGACGAGCATATCGTCGATATAAACATCCATCGTGTCGCCTAGGTGTTCTTTGAACAACTTATTGGCCAACCTTTGATTTTTCGAACATGCATTTTTAAGACCAAAAGGCACGACTTTATAGCAACAAATACCTTTGTCCATTATGAAGGCAGTTTTCTCTTGGTCGTCGGGATGCATCATGATTTGGTTGTATCCGGAGTATGCGTCCATAAAGGTCAAGAGGTTATGGCCTGTTGTTGCGACAACCATGGCGTCAATGTGTGGTAGAGGGAACGGGTCCTTAGGGCAAGCCTTGTTGAGGTTGTAAAGTCCATACATACCCTCCATTTTCCATTTTTCTTTTGCCAGTCTTGAGTAAATTGTCAACCTCGTCGTTTATCACTTTGTTCTGCTCTAGGGCGAACTTTTGACGCTTTTGTTTGACAGGTTTGTGCAATGGTTCAACGTTCAAATGATGTGAAATGAATTCAGGATCTTTGCCGATCATATCTTTATGCGTCCACGCGAAGCAATCAGCATGTTCATGCAAAAAAGAAATTAACGAATTTTTCACGTCGGGGTCGAGGGATGACCTGATGAAGACGATTATGTTAGGCTTATCATGATCTAGGATGACTTCCTCCAGGCGATAGTCGTCGATAGTTTCAGGAACGTCCTAGTTCTATGATTGCTAGATATCCTGGTTTTGAGCTTTCATCGTGGTCTTGTAGTAATCTCGCACAATCTTCTGTTCACTCTTGATCTCATTAACTCGCCACGGTGTTGGGAATTTGACCGTCTGATGATACGTCAAGGGAACGACTTCATGTCATGAATCCAATGTCGACCCAATATGACGTTGTAAGATGATGAGCAGTCGATGACGTTGAATTTTGTATTCTTTGACCCCTTTGGCATATATCAGAAGAATAATTTCTCCGATAGTGTCGGTCACGTCCCCATTGAATCCCACCAACACGGTCGAACATCGTATGATATCGGCTTTGTCGATCCCCATGGCTTTGATCGTACTGAGGAAGATAATGTTGGCAGAGCTTCCTCCGTCGACTAGGATCCTTCTGGTCGAGCAAATCTCGTTCGTGAGTTGAATAATCATTGTTCGTGATGTTTCTGCCATGAGTCGTTAAGATCATATGGGTCGAATGTCATCGGCATGGCTTCCAGCTTGATCTTCTGTTTTGGTCTTGATGACCTAGAGATCGGGTGTTCATCAGATCGTCGACTAGAATGTATTTTGCTCGAAGAGTAAGTCAGCCCGCAGACATCCAACCCTCTAGTCACGCAATTTATCACTTTTGTGTGCTCTGGTGATGCTGGTCGGGCGTTTGGCTTTGCATCCATTAGCTCTTGAAGATGTCCGTTTGGGACTAACCATGTTAGCTCATTCCTTAAAGCTATCCACTCTTCCGTCGTGTGTCCATGGTCACTGTGGAAATTGCACCACTTGGACTTGTCTTTCTTGTCGTTGTCTTTGTCTCTTTTCTTTGGCCATCGAATGGTCGAGGGCATGTACTTGAGGACTATCTCCTTTGGTGTTCCCTTAAACCCGTAAGAGGAAATCGTAGGATACCGAGGGAACTTGGAAGTCGAGACGTTTTTCTTTTTCTCGAATCTAACTTTCGAGATTTCTCGAGATGGTTCGGTTTTTGGAGCAGTCCTGGTCTTGAAGTCTGCCTTCCTGACACTTAGCGACCTCCTGTCGCCCGAATGCTTTCTTCGAAATGCAACATCCTCCTCGACTCGCATGTAAGCGAGAGTTCTTGCTCGAACGTCTTCAATGTTTTCCGGGGGTACTTTGCCAGTTCTGTGTACAAGTCTGAGCTATCGTCAAGACCACGTTTATAGGCTTCGATTGCGGTCCTAATATCACAATTCCGTATGCTGATCATTTCGGAATTGAGGCATTGAAATAGCTGCTGACGAATTCTCCGATCTTTTGGGTTCTGTTAATGCCGAAAATCACCCAAAGGATAACTTAAGGTCGATGTGGAGCTTAACAACTAATGAAAGGAAATCTATCGACAAATCGCACGACCAAATAAATAAATGTAAATCGGACAACAAATTTGGTGACGCGGAAAACATCGTCGAGGGTAAAAACTGCGGACGACAGTAAGGTCGTCAGTGAACTATGGTCGTCAATAAGGGGCAACGTCCTTGTGTAACAAATATCGAGAGTACAATGGATTACAATAAGACAGAAAAGTTAACTAATCGTAAGATTCTTTATGCGTCGTGAGTAAAAACACTTCATCGTGAGTTTCTTTGAAGAAAAATACAGATGATTGCTTGAATGATTCGAGAGTGCTTCTGAGGAGTGTATGATGCCCGAAGAGCGATCCTGAACTTCGTTTGTATACCCTTGGTCGTCATAAATGAGTCTTTAAATGATTAGTAACGGTCTTGGTCATTAATGTCTTTGATGGCAGTCTTTGGTTATGACCGTTGTCTTATTAAAGCTTCGTTGCCTGCATTGAATAAAGACAAAGAAAACCTCTGGTTGAATGTTAATTAGTCGTTGTCATAAGGTATCTTGTGATAATCGTACGATACTGTCAACGGAAGACCTAGTCGCTAGTTCGCTAACGGGATAACCTTGTGACTATCGATATAAGTGATAATCGTGGTCTCGATCATACAGGATCGTCATGACCTTATCTTAATACAAGACCTGTCTTAAGTCTTATGTCATGATATTTTTTTCGTCGGTCGTGACCTATGGTTTTTTGTCCAAACAGTTTTCCCCCAAAATTTGAATTTAGTGCATAAATTTAAATTTTAAATGCTAATGCAACTTAATCGACCCATGTCAATCAAAGAAACTGAATCCGTTCTAAGGTAACCGAATTGGTTCGTGCGAAACCGGAAAGTCGATAAGATTTGTGACGTCATGACGACGTAGGGCGCGTGGATGACAGTTATGTTGATAGTTGTCGTCCATTCGATGGAGTATCAGAAAAGGTAATGGACAGGTGTCGACTATCCATTGAGGCAACCTGACATGACGGACCGTATATATAGGGGTTTTGTTCGATTTCGTCCCTTTTCATGCTCATATTCATTCTCCATGAATCTCTGCTTTTGTCTTGAAAATCTTTCCCTAAATCTGCAATATTTAGAAGATCATTACCAAAATTATTTGAGGTTTAGAGGATATATAAGGTACAATCTCTATAGTACTTTTTGCGTATAAAGACCATAACAAAAAAATCCTCCAAAGAAGTGGAACCTTCGTGAGCTCTACATTGCCCAAGTTACCACCCCTGATTTTACTTGGCCATAGAACCGGTTAGCTCCATTAAAGACGACGAAGAGTTAGAGCTCTTCAGACCTATAGCCAAGATTCCCCATGTTGTCAGGTTTAACCTTCCTGACAACTTACGACCTAAGGAATGCCCGAATGGTTATTTCGTCTTGTACGAGTATCCATTCAAGATAGGGTTAAGATGGACCTTTTCTCCTCTCTCCACGTCTTTCCTGGATACCTTCAACCTCTCTCATGGGCAAACGATGCCCCAATTCTGGCGTATCGTTCAAGTTACTGAGCGATTTACAGCCGATTGGGAGTCACCGTTCACCGTCAATGATATATTGATGGCGTACATCGTTAAGGTGGATAACAACCACCGATATAGCCTCTTTTCTGGGTATATAGGTTATCGAACCCTAGTCCAGAACATTGCGGTCAATGACCGTAAGTGGAAGAGTAGGTACATCTTCGGTCTCCTGGTATATCTTGATCACGACTGGCTCGTGTCGAGCTGGAATACCGAGGGTAAAGTTTTCTCCTGTCGTGCGTTTTTTCCTTGTTATATATTTTTTACTGTGTTCTAACCGTTTGCTTTTGATGTTTTGGCAGTTATCATTTTTTTTTTGGTCGAACCGCTCCACGACACCCAGGAGAAAATCGAGCGATTCCTCGAATACAACATCGCGGAACAATACTTCTTTACTCGATTGTTGGTCGACGAGGAAGACGACGATATAGTCGAGGTCGAGGCGCCTGAGGCTTTGTGCACGAGAAGGGAAGAAGGGAGAGAGAGAGAGGAGGAGGAGAAAGAAGAAGAGATGGAAGAAGAGAAGGCATAATAGAAAGAGGAAGAAAGAGAAGAACGGGAGGCCATCACTGGTAAGTCTTTGCCTCGGTCGTACGTTTTTCTTCTTTCTGGACCGTTGTTCTAACTTTTCTTCTGTCTTCTTTGATAGGAGGCCCTGGAATGAAATCGATGGCGGGTATGTCGAAGAAAGAGGCCCAACTGTACCTTGCCTGAAAGGCTAAGAACTTGAAGAAAAAATATCCCCCGACCGCTGGGTCGGGGTCAGAAAAAACACTGATTGTTCCCCGGAGGGAACCGTCTTCAAAGGGTGGCGACTAGTCCAAGGTCGCTACTCCGTAGAAGACGAGGGCATCGTTGGACACGATTTTGGCTAAGCCGCTGCAAGCGATACCTCTTTAGGAGGGGTCCTCGACCGTGGATAAGAGAAAAGGTCCCCGGGTCGAGGAGGTGGCGGACGTCACGACGATCAACTTTACGTGTCGTCGTTGGGCTTACTTTTATGGTAAGTATCGTGTATTTTTTGTTGTGTTTTCTTGCGTCTTTTACTTGTACCAACTTTCGGTGTTTTTAACCTTTCAAGCGTTCCAAGCTTCTATGAGTCTCTATACTCATATGGAGAAGATCAGGCGACTTATGCCAAAGGCTTTGGAGAGGGAGAATGAGGCCCTAGAAAAAGATAAGCTTGCGAAGGAGAATCTTGAGGAATTCTTGACGCGGCTTGACGATGCTCTGAACGGACTAGAGGTCGCGGGACATGAGAAGGCCGAGCTTTAAAGTCGCCTAAAATAAGCTCTCGACGGGGCTTCTACGTCTAAGGCAGAGGCGAAAACGGCTAAGTCAAACTTGTTTGTGCGTGAAAAACAGGTCGGGGAGACCGAGGAGCAGGTGGGTGCTCTCGAGGAGAGGCTTGCTTCTCTTGAGGCATTTACGCGCATCAAGGTTCGGACGATGCTTATGCGTCATCACTTGCGGAAGAAAAACCCCATGGCGGTGGCCGAGGAGGAGGTCTCCACCTTTCTAGATCGTGTTGGGACCGAGAAGGATCTCGATTCTGATGACGAGATGAACGAGGGCATTGAGGTCGAGCCAAACCAAGAGGAGCCTCCCCAGCCTTAGTTTTATAAATTTTTTTTGTTTTTTTTCTTTTTGACTGGGGCGAAACACTTGTAATTTTTTGAACTTTTAATGAATGCAAAACATCACGTCGACTCACTAACCCTCGTCTCTGAAAAACGTGAACAGTATAGCCATAGCTCAAGACGCGCACAAGAAACAAGCGAGTCGAACCTGAGGAGGAGGAACAAGAAGAGAGTGATTCAGATTCTAAACTGAATGATATCAAGAAAGCCATGGCCTTCATCTCCAAGGCATTTTAGAAAAAGGCATTCTTCAAGAAACCGTCTTCTAATAACAAGCGCTACTCGACCACTCCCCACAAACGCCATGATTGTAAAGAAAAGTATGAGGGAAAAAAGAGATCAGAAGAGGCCAGACAACCTGATCACAAAGAGAAGAATGAACGCAAGCCCGAGGTGAAAAACAAAGTCGAGCCAGTAAAGTGCTACAACTATGGCAGATTGCGTCATTTCGCCAAAGAATGCAGAAAGACAGTCGTTCGCAATGTTTAGTAGTATAAGAACAAGTTGCTTTTGGCCCAACAGAAAGAAGTTTGGAAAGCATTGACGGCCGAAGATGATCAATGGATGAACCTGTCTGATGGAGAAGATATAGAAGGTGTTGATGCCCACCTGTGCTTGATGGGCAACCACACCAATCCTCCAGACCTCGAAGAATCTTGTCAGGTATGTGCTCCTATTCATCAAGCCTTATTCGATCAAATGCAACTGCTTGTTCAAAGGATAGAGTCCTATAAGCTTACCACTAAAGAATAGTCACTTGAAATATCAACTTTAAATGATAAGTTAGATGTTCAGCATAAGGCTATAGACAAACTAAGACTTGAAAACGCTGGTAACCTATGCATAACTGAAAATCTAAAGGAAAAGTGTGCCAAGCTTTAAAAAGCACCTCAAGCCTTAAGGACTCAAGTATATGATCTAACTGAAAAGCTCAATATGTCTGAGAATGGGAGATTTGAGGTTGTCTATCAATGTTCTTCTCTTCAAATTAAAAACAAAGAGCTTGTTGAGAAAATAAATGATCTTGAACTTAAGTTTTATAAACGTGGTCAAACAGCCCAAACAATTCATCTAAACAAACCACGAGACTTTGAATATTTCAATGTTGAATGGGGAATCGGACGTGATAATCCTTATTATCTGAAGAAAATTTTATCCCAGGTGCCTACTCTATATGAATTTAATTTCCTAGGCCTGGATAAGACATGTCCTCAGTATAAGATTAATTGGACCGGAATAGATGAGGAGGCGAAACAAGATGATTTTAAAAGAAAAGGAACTATAAAAGTGAAATTACCTTTTGTATATGAAATGCTTAACACATCTTATAAGCAAAAGAACAACAAAACCAAATCCGAGTACCTCTCAAATGACTACTTTGATTGCTATTCCAACACCAATACTAAAGCATCATCTGCTAAAGTTGAGGCTAACTCAAATGAAGAGTAGGACGAGTTTAAACGCTATGTTCCACCTCTAGTTTTAGAAAAGAAAATAGTTCAGTTAGAGGAGTGATTTGAACAAGAACGGATTAAATTTCAAAAGGAAAAACAAGAGCTTTTATCCAAACCTGAGTGTTCCAATTCCACGAAAACGGAATATGTATTAAGTGAGGAAAAGGAACTCCTTCAGACAGAAATCAGTCAGCTCACATCTAAAATGTTTGCCTTGGCAACAAAAGTGATGCAAGAGTAAGTAAGCAAGACCAAACTTCAAAAGAAGTTTGACCAAGTCCAAGAAGAGAAAATCATTTAGTCTGAACCCTCCTCTACCTCATCAGATACATTTCCTGTAAGGATTTTATGGGAAATAATTCCTCAATTTCTTCCAAAAAAGGAAAAGGACATCAAATGGAGCGTTTTAAAAAGAATCTTGACCTTTATTTTTAAACAGCTTCCACACCTGATTCTTCGCCAAACACAATTCCAACTTATTCCCACCTCCTTTGACCGATGATATTCTATCCGAGGGTGAACTTGATTTTTCCGCATTCATAAATTAAATGTTTGTTCAGATGATGTGCTTCCAAAGTTTGAATTTGATAAAATCCTTCCAAGCCATACTGATTTTCTTCTACAAACGCCTGAACGATCGATCAATTTTCATAAGGGTGAATGCTCTATATCCGCCTCTCAAAACCGTTCTTTGAACAATGTTTTCCAAAAACAAATCTAAATCTAAAAGACGTTCACAGAAACGAAAAAAGACCGGTCCCTGACAAAATAGACATCCTTACTACTCAAGCTCTTCTGACTATGACTTTAATGATATTTCAGATAAAAGCGGTCGGGGAAAAACCATTAAACAGAAGTGGGTAGCGAAAGGATCTAAAGAGAGCAAGTTGTTGACAGAGTCATTTAGATCAGTTTTTAATTCTAGGAAAAACAATAATAATCGTGATGTAAATGATTCAAGTACTACTGTTGAACAAGTTGTTTGTTTTCCATTAAAGATTTATTCTATTCATCAACTACTTCAGTTATCTCATGATTGTGTTTGTTGTTCCAATTGTGGTTTGAATGACTTTGTTGATAAAAAGTGTGCATCTGATTGGTTTTGTTCTTATCATGTTTATAATTCTCGTACTATGTTTAAACCACCCAAGCCCAAACATGAACCCACTTCCAAATGGGTTCATAAGACATGTGCTACATCTAACCCCCGAGGACCTATTTTCAAATGGGTACCTAAATCTGCTTAATTATTTTTGCAGACCGCTCATGTGTGGTATTTAGATTCAGGCTGCTACAAGCACATGACCGGAAGGAGGGAGCTTCTCACAAACTTCACCAACAAATTTTGTGGAAATGTGAGATTTTGAAATGGCCATTCTTTGGAAATGACCATTCTGCACCAATCTTGGGTTATAGAGACATAGTTCAGGATCAGATCACCATCAAGAAGGTTTCATATGTTGAAGGTTTATGTCACAACCAATTTAGCATAGATCAATTATGCGACAAGAGCTTAGAGGTAAACTTTAAAGCCAAGAGGCACAGCGTCCGAACTGAAGACGGAAAGGAGCTATTAGTTGGGATGCGCAAAACCAATGTTGGGTCATTGACCAACATCTTCCTAAATTGCCTATATGGAAATAAGTTGCGCCTTCTCCATCAGCAATTGCTTTTGGCGTAGTGGTAAGCACTTG
This sequence comes from Saussurea involucrata, assembly GCA_033807775.1. Lineage (NCBI taxonomy): Eukaryota > Viridiplantae > Streptophyta > Magnoliopsida > Asterales > Asteraceae > Saussurea > Saussurea involucrata. The sequence goes on from CM066315.1 coordinate 115,972,705, forward strand.
GATGCTAACATGTGGTATCAAAGCAGGTCATAGGTTCGAATCCCATGGAGTGCATTTAAAATGCCAAAGGCATGCTGTGCAGCCATTGACTTCTAGCAAAGCTCTCGTTAGTGTTGGCAGATGCTGGGGGGGGGGGGGGGGATTGTTGGGTCATTGACCAACATCTTCCTAAATCGAAACGTGGCACTGCCTACTACGCTATATGGAAATAAGTTGCGCCTTCTCCATCAACAATTCCATTTGGCGTAGTGGTAAGCGATTGGATCCTAACATGAGTCCCGATTGGTTAGTTGAGCAAGAAGTTGAATTCACTGAAAGTGAAGTGGAATTCCTGAATCGGTTTTATGGGCCAAGCACTCCAGATGATATCTGTGTAAGTCCTATGCAGTGTCCTGATCCTATTTCAAGCACCTTAATCCCAACTCAACCTGAAACCACTCAGATCAATATAGCCCTAAGCCAACCTCAAACAACACAACCTGAAACTACATCACCTGTTTCAATTCCTGTTCAATCTAACACACCTCCAACACCTAAATCCAACATACCTGAAACTGAACCTAAAATCAAACCTGAATAACATGAACCACCTTTCTTTCCATCCTTTAACCCAAACACTGACCAAGCTAGTCCATCCAATCCTTATGCTTCACATCAACATGGCCCTTCTACATCCAGAAAACCAAACTTAAGCTAAGTGGAGGAAAGACAAAGAACTTTAAGATTGAGAACACCATTCTTAAGCTCCACACCGACCTTAAGTTATCCATTGAGGTAATTTTTGGCATTAACAATATACACATTATTCATCATGAATATTTATTAACGATTGTTAATGCCAAAAATCACACAAAGGATAACTTAAGGTCGGTGTGGAGCTTAACAACTAAAGAAAGAAAATTTATAGACAAATCGCATGACCAAAGACTAAAATAAAAATAGACAAGAGATTTGGTGACACAGAAAACCCCATCAAGGGTAAAATCCGTGGACGATAGTGAGGTCGTCGGTGCACTATGGTCGTCAATAAGAGACGACGTCCTTGTGTACCAACTATCGACAGTACAATAGGTTACAATAATAAGAAAAAGTAAACTAGTCGTAAAGTCCTTCGTGTGTTGCGAGTGGAAATGAGGTGTCGAGAGTTTCTTCGAGAGGAAATACCAAAGATAGCCTGAATGCTTCAAGAACACTTCTGAGGAATGTCTGATGGTCCACATATCAGCTTTGAACCTTGTTTATATATCTTTGGTCATCATAAATGAGTCTTTAAATGATGAGTAACGGTCTTGGTCATAAATGCTTTTGATGACAGCCTTCGGTTATGATCGTTGTCTCATTAAAGTTTCGTGACCTACATTAAAGAGAAACAAAGAAAACGTATAGTCGAAAGTTAATTATTCGTGGTCGTAAGATATCTTACAATACTCGTACAATACTCTCGACGGATGTCCCGGTCGCTAGTTGTACGTCGTGATAAGCCTACGACCATCACTAGAGGTGACGATCGTGGTCTCGATCGTATGTGGTCGTCAGGAGTTTATCATAATACAAGACATGTCTTAAGTCTTCTGTGGTTTTTCCCCAAAAAGTTTCCCCCAAAATTTGAATGTAGTGCGTAAATTTAAATTTTTAATGCCAATGCAACTGAATCGGCACGTGTCGATCAAAGAAATTGAATCAGTTCTAAGGTAACCGAATTGGTTTGTGGGAAACCGAAAAGTCGATAAGGACTGTGACGACATGACGGCCTAGGGCGCGTGGATGATAGTTGTGGTGACAATTGTCGTCCATCCGATAGAGGTTTCCGAAAAGGCGGGGACAACTGTCGACCATCTATCGAGGAAACCTGACACGATGGACCGTATTAGAAGGGTTTTCGTTTGATTTCTTTCCATTTCACGCTCACAGCCATCCTCTGTGAATCCTTGCCTTTTTCCGAAGATCTCTGCCATAATCTGCAAACTTTGAGAGGATCATTACCAAAGTCGTTTCGGTTTAGAATCTATATATACATAAGGTACGATCTCTTTTTAGTCCTTTATGCGTATAAAAACCAAATAAAAAAAGCTCCCTGAGCACTCGGATCTTCGTGAACTCTACATTGCACAAGTTACCAATCCCGAATTTTTAATGGCTATAGAACCTATCAGTTCGATTAACGATGGTGAAGAATAAGAGGCTTTTAGAACCTAAGCCAACATTCCTCTTGTTGTCAGACTAAATCTTCCCGATAATCTGCGACCTGAAGAATGCCTAAACGGGTATTTTGTCCTGTATGAGTACCATTCCAAGATAGGGTTTAGATGACCTTTCTCCCCTCTCTCTAGGTCATTTTTAGACATTTTCAATCTCTCCCCTAGGCAGGCGATGCCCCAATTCTCTCGTATTATTCATGTCATCGAACGAGTCACAACCGATTGGGAGTCGTATTTTACTGTAAATGACCTTCTGACAGCGTATATGGTCAAGGTGGATAACAACCACCTCTATAGCCTCTTCTCTAGGCATCGGGGCGATCGGACCCTAGTCCAGAACACTGCGATCAATGACCGTAAGTGGAAGACTAGTTACGTCTTTGGTCGCCTAGTGTCTCTTGATGACGACAGCGGCTGGCTCGTGACGAGCTGGAATACCGAGGGTAAAAGGTTTATCTGTCGTGTGTTTTTCTCATTAGTTTATTAATCGTATGCCAATCATTTTTCTGTTGATGTTTTAGTTATCAAACTTTCTAAGGTCGAGCCTCTTCCCGACACCCAGGATAAGATCGAAAGGTTCCTCGAGTATAGTGTTGAGGAACGATCCTTTTTTAGTCGATTGTTCATCGACGAGGACGATGAAGACATATTCGAGGTCAAGGCGCCTGAAGCTTCAGTCGTGAAAAGGAAAGAGGAGAGAGAGAGAGTGAAAGTCCAGGATACACTCTTACAATCAAATATGAACAATTAAGATCGTATTCACAGCAACTGGTCATATGATTTATTAACAATTTGTGAATTACAAGATATTACAATGAATTTCTCTCTCAATAGATCTAACAAATTTATGCGTAAAGAGTTATCCAAAAGGTTAGCCAAAGATTCTATCAAAGATTTTCCAAAGATTTTCCAAAAGATTCTTTTAGCTACAGTTCCTAACTCCTATATATACTGTATAAGAAAGGCTAAAGCTACAGTACATATAAGAAACAGACTAATAGAACAATTACACGTGTCCTAATTAGTAACTGATTATAACAGATAATATCCCAAGATATGAATTCTGAACATACTTCTGAATAAGCGCTTCAGAACATTTGTCTTCATAGTCAGAAGTTCTGAGTCTCCTACTCAGAACTCTGAACCTTCTAGTCAGAATCCAACACTTAGAATCTTTTTGAGATTTCTCACACAGAACTTCTGAGTCTTCTACTCAGAACTTCTGAGTCTTCCGACCAACTTCCATACTTGTAATCTTTTCATTATTCTCTGATCAGAACTTCTGAGTCTTCTTACTCAGAACTCTGATTCTTCAGATCAGATCTTAACAGTTGTGTTTTTGACAAAACTCTAGATCTAACAATCTCCCCCTTTTTGTCAAACACACTTGTACTTTTCATCATCAAATTCTTAGAGCAGGAACAATCTTCAGAAGGAGCTCTTCTGAATGCTTTGACAACTTTTGCTAAGAATTCTGAATAATCTGAGTTAACAACTTCTGGTCAGTTTTTAATCAGCAGCAGCAACGATTTCCAAATTGATTTCTGTTATATATTTGCTTTTTCTTTGCTCCCCCTTGAAATGACAATTCTCATCTTCATTTCAGCTTTCATAAGATTTCTTTATAAGAAACAACCGATCAGTTTTCTTTTCCTCTTCTCCTTCTTAAAATAACATTTCTCTCTTTTGTTATTTCTGTACAAAAACCATATCAATCTTCAAAATCTTTAGCTTTTCTCCCCCTAAAGTTTTGGAAAGCAAAATCATCTTCAAAATCTTTAGCTTTTCTCCCCCTTGATTTTCAAAACTTTAGCGATGCTTTTTCTTCGAATGAAGTCTATGCTTTTTCTCCTCCTTAATGAATAACCTTGCTCCCCCTCAAAATAAGAATTCTGGAGCAATTTGTTTTCTCCCCCTGAAAGTATGCATATATTTCATTAAAATTATTCATTTCAAATATAGTGCTTTAATGAAAACATTTATACAAGAAAAATAAAATTCACTGAACTACACTTGATAACTACTAACATTTGATCATTTGAAAATTTTACAAAAGAAATCCAACTTAATGAAATTTATCAGATTTTTCAATCAAATGAAATCAAATGCATGTGTTTGGATTCAAATACAAGTCATCATTGCATATCAAGTTAAAAATGTTCAGTTTCAATTCCTTTATTAAATCTATTTGGTGTGCTTAGCATGCGAAATATGATTAGCTTCAAGCATATGCAATTCTAAAAACATATACGAATACTTTGCTCTACTCACACTATTTGTCCAAAATCAGGATTTTCACAAATTTACAGGTTTATTGCGACTTTGAATTTTCCCAAAGTTTCAAGAGATGTGTGCTCATTGGCATCTTTTAATTTTGTGCTCATTGACATCTTATAATTTTGTGCACATTGGCATCTTTTAATCAAAAAGTTTAGTAAGAATAAGATACATCGTTAAACATGACTTTCTATCTGGTTCTATAGCCGGATTTGGGTCAGCATATCCCAGACCAGTTGGTCTTAGGTGCTAGGTGACAAGCACCCCTTGGAACTTAATTTCCCAAACCAGAAAGGCCACATCGATATATCTTAAACCCATTTGTACCAGTAGAACATAGCTTTCTATCTGGTTCTATTGCAGGATTTGGGTCAGCCGATCCCAGACCAGTTGATCTTAGGGACTAGGTGTCGAGCACCGCTTAGGACTTACTCTCCCAAACCAGAAAGGCCACAGGTACAAACTTTCAAACTAAATGATTTTATATATATTTATATTTCATCTCAATCACTTGGTACTAAAACGTAGTACTTCCCCCATATTTTTGTTTCCATCCAACATTCTGACATTTAGGCCTTTTGAACATTATATTCTATATAAGTATAGATTTCATAACATTGAGCATTCGGCATAATTTCATTCATGTTTTGCTTACCTTTCGATTTAATTCAGAAGTGAAAGTTGAAACAAATATAGCTCAGATAATACAAAATACTTGTAAAATCACTTTTTGACACACATTTATTCATTGAATGAAAATTAAAAAAAAATCATATCATTGAATTAAATTGTTAAGATTCAAACATTCAAAGCAATAGAAATAAAACATAATACAATGTTACCTTTCACCACTTGTTCCTTGAAACAGAAAAATATGACAGTTAAGGATATCACCTGAGAAGTATGAGTTCTAAACTGATTTGTTTAGAAGTCTTAGTCTCTGAAGTACGGGTCCTGAACCGAATTATTCAGAAGCCATAGTCATTTAAGTACGGGTTTGAACTGATATGTTCAAAAACCTAAAATGTTGAAGCACGGGTTTTGAACTTTATCTTGAAACAATCAGATCAAATTTTGAGTCAATACTTCCTCTGAAATCAAGATAATCCTGCAAAATCAAGAGATTTTGGTAATCATCTACGATGATTCCTCATTAGATATCAAAAATCCAAATTCTGAGTAGTAGAGTCAGAATTCTGATTATAAGAGTCAGAATTCTGAGTAACTTGCTCAAAATTCTAAGTATCAGAGTCAGAATTCTGATTAGTTGAGTCAGAATTCTGAGTAGTAGAGTCAGAAGTCTGAGTAACTTGTTCAAAATTCTAAGTATCAGAGTCAGAATTCTGAATAGTTGAGTCAGAATTCTGAGTAGTAGAGTCAGAACTTCTGAGTAAGAGAGTCAGAATTCTGATAAAACTATCCAGAGAAAATTCCTTAGAAAAATGTTTGGATTTTGTGATTTTTGAACATTCTGAACTTCAAATCACCATAACTTGCTCAAAAATCAGAATTTTTCAACCAAAATTTGCAGGGTTGCTCAAAATGTGATTCTGAACACATTCTCTAAAATGTTTTCTACTAAAAACACCCACAACTATGAGTTCGATTACACCACAGTAAACTGAACTTTTTTTTAAAAAAAAATTCTTCAAAATCAACAAATTGATCTGTATGAATCAGAAATCCATAATCACATTCATACCGAGTTTTGGACTGAAGTATCCAAAAGTCAATTTTCAATTAAGCACAACATCTGTTTTCAGTCATGTGTCGGTATGGATCATTCATTCAGCTCTACACATGAATAACCTGCAAAACAGATTAAGTTGACTTTGGTACCCATATGAACTTGGGTCCAGGTTTTTTAGGTGCAGTAGCATTTGCAGATATTCTATAAGAACCAAACCAATGCTGAATGTACCTTTTGTTTACAAAGTCATCAGTCCCACAATATGAACAACAAAGTTTTTTTTGTGCAATTCTGACTAATTGATTTACAGAATAAATCACATCAGGTTTAACAAAAGATTTTCTTTGAAATGTATTGTTCTTCTTGACATTTGAATTAGGAACCTTTGATTTTCGCACTTCTTTCTTGGAAGTAGTTCCTTTAACTCTACATTCCATATTTATCTTTTTAAAAGAACAATTATAAGATTTATCAATAGGAGAATTATAAAACAGATTAGAAGAACGAATCTGATCTTTTGAACTATGATTTGATTTGTCAACAACTTTCGTTTCAAATTCTTTAAACTTTTTAACATACAAATCAAAGCTTGACTGCAAATCAGATTTGGACTTCCTCTCTATCATGATTTTAGTTGATAAATCAGATAATTTCTTAATAAGGCAAGAAGAACAATTTGTTGAATGATCTCTATTCATATGCTTTACAATACAATGGAGGGAGAAACTGATATACGACTCTTTCAAGACTCACTGTGTATTCTCTTAATCGTCTCAAAGTCTCTTTATCTCCAAATGAAAAACTTTCTTTTCCTTCTCAAACTCATCTTTTAAGCATTTTTCTTTAAAGCCATTTACCTTCTTCTTTTCAGTCTCTTTCCTTCCATCTTCTAACTCTTTCTACAACTCATTGATTTTTACAGAAAACTCATTTAACATTCCTGTTTTCTTTTTCTCAAAACCATTCTTTTCTTTTTGAAAAACATTTTTCTTGCATTCAAACTCTTTTCTTTCTTTTGCAAGAATTTTCTCCAAATCAGAATTTTTCAGAGATAATTCAACAGACTTTGTTTCAAAACCTTTCCTCTCAGTTTGAAAGTCTCTTCTCTCTTTCTCAAATTTCTCTCTTTCAAGTATAAGAATTTGTTTAAAATCATAGATTTGTTTCAAGAGTTGACAATTTTTCATTTCACATGATTTGATTCTATTTTTAGAATCTGTCAACATCTTTCTTTCAAAGTTGATTTTCTCTTTCAAATCAACATTCTCTTTTTCTAACAACTTTGTGTTCTCTTGAGCCTTTTCGAAATCTTTTAGAAGATCGAATTTATCTTTTTGCAAATTTACAACAACTTTTGCACTTTCCTCAAATTTGGCTTTAAGATTAGCAATCTTGCTTTCAAAATGAACAATCTCAGTTTTTGGTTTAGAAATTGTTTCTTTTGCTTTTACAGGACTTAATTTTTGTAAATTGTCTGAACTGGTTATAGAACTTGCAGGTCTCACAAAAACTTCAATAATCTCAGGCATGATGAAATGACAAATTCGAATATCAACTATGAATTATGATCAAAAATGAGAATCAACACAAATCTAGAACATGCAAGAATTAATCAAATCTGTCACATGCATTTCATCAAACAGTTAGAGTACATGAATTAATGAAATCTTCTTTTCAACAAAAAATTTGAATACTAATCAACATGCAACAGATATAATCACTTTGATCCAGAAACCAATCAAGAATTTCGAAAACATACCTGTGATCTCTGTTTAATTTCGAGAATTAATCAGCATAGAGAGAAAATATTTGGATGACTTGATTGTAAGATATCGATTCAACAGAAAGACAAATTCAAATTTCTTGAATCAATGATAGAAACGAATTCAAGAATTGTTAGGAATTCAAGAATTGTTAGCAGCAACGGAATCAATTGTCGAATTGATCAAGAAACATCAAGAACGCGATCAAACACACTCTTGGACGAATTTGTTTGTTGATTGGCTCTGATACCAATTGAAAGTCCAGGATACACTCTTACAATCAAATATGAACAATTAAGATCGTATTCACAGCAACTGGTCATATGATTTATTAACAATCTGTGAATTACAAGATATTACAATGAATTTCTCTCTCAATAGATCTAACAAATTTATGCGTAAAGAGTTATCTAAAAGGTTAGCCAAAGATTCTATCAAAGATTTTCCAAAGATTCTCCAAAAGATTCTTTTAGCTACAGTTCCTAACTCCTATATATACTGTATAAGAAAGGCTAAAGCTACAGTACATATAAGAAACAGACTAATAGAACAATTACACGTGTCCTAATTAGTAACTGATTATAACAGATAATATCCCAAGATATGAATTCTGAACATACTTCTGAATAAGCGCTTCAGAACATTTGTCTTCATAGTCAGAAGTTCTGAGTCTCCTACTCAGAACTCTGAACCTTCTAGTCAGAATCCAACACTTAGAATCATTTTGAGATTTCTCACTCAGAACTTCTGAGTCTTCTACTCAGAACTTCTGAGTCTTCTGACCAACTTCCATACTTGTAATCTTTTCATTATTCTCTGATCAGAACTTCTGAGTCTTCTTACTCAGAACTCTGATTCTTCAGATCAGATCTTAACAGTTGTGTTTTTGACAAAACTCTAGATCTAACAGAGAGAGAGGAGGAGGATAAAGAAAAGGAGAGAGGAGAAGAGAAGGAAGAAGAGGGAGAGAGAGGATAAGAGGAGGCCATGACTGGTAAGTCTTTCTCCCGTATCGTATTTTTTCTCTTTCTCGACCGTTTTTCTAACTTCGTTTTCATCTTTTCTCTCAGGTGGCTCCGGAATGAAATCAACAGGGGGCATGTCGAAGAAAGAGGCCCAGTTGTACCTTGCCCAAAAGGGCAAGGAACTGAAGAGGAAAGCTCCATTGACCACCGAGTCCGGGTCAAAAAAAATGAAGATGGTTCTCCCGAGGGACCCATCTTCAACGGGTGGCGACCAATCAAAGGTCGCCACTCTAGAGAGGAAGAAGTCATTGTTAGAGGCGATCCTTGCTACACCGCTGTTGGCGATAGTCTTTCAGGAGGGGTCCTCGACCGTAGATATGGGGAAGGTCCTCAGGTCAAGGAGATGACAAATGTTAGGATGGTCAACTTTACGTTGCCGTCGGACTTTATGGCCGACAACGTCCGGGACAGGGCGAAGATATTTCCTCATCTGCGGAAATATTTGTTGTCGTCCTTCCGGGAACGTTTCAAGGATGTCACCGTCGATGACACGGGGTCCAACATCACTAGGCTGACCTTTATGGTAAGTGTCGTACAATATCCTGAAAGGCTGACCTTTCAGGCGTTCCAGGCCTCCCTGAGCCTCTATACCCACTTGGAGAAAACCAGGCGACTTCTACCGAAGGCTTTGGAAAGAGAAAAAGAGGCCCTGGAAAAGCTTGAGGAATTCTCGACGTGACTTGATGACCCTCTTAATGTTCTAGAGGTCGCGGGACACGAGAAGGCCGATCTTCAAGGTCACCTAAAAGAAGCTCTCGACAGGTATTTTACCTAATTTCTGTAAGTCCAGACCCGGAGTCGTAAGACTTATGATTAGAATGACTTTTTGAATCGTGAGTCATCTCGTTCGAACGGATCAGGAGTTTTCACTGACTTGTATTGTGTAATCATGTGATCCTGTGACACATCAATCGTTAGTGGTTGGTCGTTGGCATAGCCAATGACCCTCCGATGCTTAAGCCAATAATCGTCATGAGATATAATCGTAAGAAAAAATAATTGTTTTAGAAAAATACCTTTTCAAATGCACAACGTTCCAACTTCGTGGGATGTCTTTGTCATCAAGGGTTTGTAACCTTTACGCACCCTTTCCTCTGACTTTAAATATTCGGTATGGTCCTTCCCACTTAATGGAAAACTTACCCACGTTTAGTTCTTGTGTGTTCTGGAACACTCGTCGCAATACATAATCTCGTTCTTGGAAAACTTTAGCTTTGACGTTTTTGTTGAAATGTCGTTCGACCATTTGTCGTAAGGATGCCATTTTGACCAACGCAGACTCCCTTAACTCCTTCAATACGTTAAGGTCATAACTCAAATTTACCAAGTTATGATCGACCAATGTGTGTCGCGAGGTTGGTAGTTGGATCTCGATAGGTAGGACCGCTTCACAGCAGTAGACTAACGAAAAAGAAGTTTGTCCTATGGATCTATGAGGCGTCGTACGATTAGCCCATAGGACTGTTGGGAGTTCTTCGACCCACTTGCCTTCAACCCACTTACCCTTTTCCATAGATGAATACCTGGTCTCTGCATCCAATAGTGACTTACATACATAATAGATCGGGAGCTATTGTTTGTCGTCTTCTCGAGTCACAACGACACTCACAACATTAGAGTTGACGGCCAAATAGAGTTGCAAGACTTTTTTGTCTTTAGGTTTTGATAATAGAGGTGACGACGCCATGTATTCTTGTAACTTTTGTAGTGCTCGTTCGTGGTCATTCGTCCATTCAAGACCCCTATTTTTTCTCAAGACGTTATAAAATAAATGACACTTCTCTGAGGATCTTGAGATAAACACGTTCAAGGCCTCGACTCGACCAGTGAGTCACTGGACTTCTTTGAAATTGATAGGAGATTGATGTCGATGATCACTTTCATTTGGTTGAGGTTGGCTTCGAACCCACGTCGCGTCACCATGTGCCCTAGAAATTTTCTCGCGCTTACTCCGAAAGAACACTTTGTCGGGTTCAGCTTCATGTCGTATTCTCTTAGTATGTCGAACGATTTCTTCTGATGATCGATGTGATTTGACGTGAGCTTCAATTTGACGAGCATATCGTCGATATAAACATCCATCGTGTCGCCTAGGTGTTCTTTGAACAACTTATTGGCCAACCTTTGATATGTCGAACATGCATTTTTAAGACCAAAAGGCACGACTTTATAGCAACAAATACCTTTGTCCATTATGAAGGCAGTTTTCTCTTGGTCGTCGGGATGCATCATGATTTGGTTATGGCCTGTTGTTGCGACAACCATTGCGTCAATGTGTGGTAGAGGGAACGGGTCCTTAGGGCAAGCCTTGTTGAGGTTGTAAAGTCCATACATACCCTCCATTTTCCATTTTACTTTTGCCAGTCTTGAGTAAATTGTCGACCTCGTCGTTTATCACTTTGTTCCGCTCTAGGGTGAACTTTTGACGCTTTTGTTTGACAGGTTTGTGCAATGGTTCAACGTTCAAATGATGTGAAATGACTTCATGATCTTTGCCGATCATATCTTTATGCGTCCACGCGAAGCAATCAGCATGTTCATGCAAAAAAGAAATTAACGAATTTTTCACGTCGGGGTCGAGGGATGACCTGATGAAGACGATTATGTTAGGCTTATCATGATCTAGGATGACTTCCTCCAGGCGATAGTCGTCGATAGTTTCAGGAACGTCCTAGTTCTATGATTGCTAGATATCCTGGGTTTGAGCTTTCATCGTGGTCTTGTAATAATCTCGCACAATCTTCTGTTCACTCTTGATCTCATTAACTCCCCACGGTGTTGGAAATTTGACCGTCTGATGATACGTCAAGGGAACGAATTCATGTCATGAATCCAATGTCGACCCAATGTGACGTTGTAAGATGATGAGCAGTCGATGACGTTGAATTTTGTATGCTTTGACCCCTTTGGCATATATCAGAAGAATAATTTCTCCGATAGTGTCGGTCACGTCCCCATTGAATCCCACCAACACGGTCGAACATCGTATGATATCGGCTTTGTCGATCCCCATGGCTTTGATCGTACTGAGGAAGATAATGTTGGCAGAGCTGCCTCCGTCGACTAGGATCCTTCTGGTCGAGCAAATCTCGTTCGTGAGTTGAATAATCATTGTTCGTGATGTTTCTGCCATGAGTCGGTAAGATCATATGGGTCGAATGTCATCGGCATGGCTTCCAGCTTGATCTCCTATTTTGGTCTTGATGACCTAGAGATCGAGTGTTCATCAGATCGTCGACTAGAATGTATTTTGGTCGAAGAGTAAGTCAGTCCGCAGACATCCAACCCTCTAGTCACGCAATTTATCACTTTTGCGTGCTCTGGTGATGTTGGTCGGGCGTTTGGCTTTGCATCCATTAGCTCTTGAAGATGTCCGTTTGGGACTAACCATGTTAGCTCACTCCTTAAAGCTATCCACTCTTCCGTCGTGTGTCCATGGTCACTGTGGAAATTGCAACACTTGGACTTGTCTTTCTTGTCGTTGTCTTTGTCTCTTTTCTTTGGCCATCGAATGGTCGAGGGCACGTACTTGAGGACTATCTCCTTTGGTGTTCCCTTAAACCCGTAAGAGGAAATCGTAGGATACCGAGGGAACTTGGAAGTCGAGACGTTTTTCTTTTTCTCGAATCTAACTTTCTAGATTTCTCTAGATGGTTCGGTTTTTGGAGCAGTCCTGGTCTTGAAGTCTGCCTTCCTGACACTTAGCGACCTCTTGTCGCCCGAACGCTTTCTTCGAAATGCAACATCCTCCTCGACTCGCATGTAAGCGAGAGTTCTTGCTCGAACGTCTTCAATGTTTTTCGGGGGTACTTTGCCAGTTCTGTGTACAAGTCTGAGCTATCGTCCAGACCACGTTTATAGGCTTCGATTGCGGTCCTAATGTCACAATTCCGTATGCTGATCATTTCGGAATTGAGGCATTGAAATAGCTACTGACGAATTCTCCGATCTTTTGGGTTCTGTTAATGCCGAAAAACACCCAAAGGATAACTTAAGGTCGATGTGGAGCTTAACAACTAATGAAAGGAAATCTATCGACAAATCGCACGACCAAATAAATAAATGTAAATCGGACAACAAATTTGGTGACGCGGAAAACATCGTCGAGGGTAAAAACTGCGGACGACAGTAAGGTCGTCAGTGAACTATGGTCGTCAATAAGGGGCAACGTCCTTGTGTAACAAATATCGAGAGTACAATGGATTACAATAAGACAGAAAAGTTAACTAATCATAAGATTCTTTATGCGTCGTGAGTAAAAACACTTCATCGTGAGTTTCTTTGAAGAAAAATACAGATGATTGCTTGAATACTTCGAGAGTGCTTCTGAGGAGTGTATGATGCCCGAAGAGCGATCCTGAACTTCGTTTGTATACCATTGGTCGTCATAAATGAGTCTTTAAATGATTAGTAACGGTCTTGGTCATTAATGTCTTTGATGGCAGTCTTTGGTTATGACCGTTGTCTTATTAAAGCTTCGTTGCCTGCATTGAATAAAGACAAAGAAAACCTCTGGTTGAATGTTAATTAGTCGTTGTCATAAGGTATCTTGTGATAATCGTACGATACTGTCAACGGAAGACCTAGTCGCTAGTTCGCTAACGGGACAACCTTGTGACTATCGATATAAGTGACAATCGTGGTCTTGATCATACAGGATCGTCATGACCTTATCTTAATACAAGACCTGTCTTAAGTCTTATGTCATGATATTTCTTTCGTCGGTCGTGACCTATGGTTTTTTGTCCAAACAGTTTTGCCCCAAAATTTGAATTTAGTGCATAAATTTAAATTTTAAATGCTAATGCAACATAATCGATACATGTCAATCAAAGAAACTGGATCCGTTCTAAGGTAACCGAATTGGTTCGTGCGAAACCGGAAAGTCGATAAGATTTGTGACGTCATGACGACGTAGGGCGCGTGGATGACAGTTATGTTGATAGTTGTCGTCCATTCGATGGAGTATCAGAAAAGGTAATGGACAGGTGTCGACTATCCATTGAGGCAACCTGACATGACGGACCGTATATATAGGGGTTTTGTTCGATTTCGTCCCTTTTCATGCTCATATTCATTCTCCATGAATCTCTGCTTTTGTCTTGAAAATCTTTGCCTAAATCTGCAATATTTAGAAGATCATTACCAAAATTGTTTGAGGTTTAGAGGATATATAAGGTACAATCTCTATAGTACTTTTTGCGTATAAAGACCATAACAAAAAAATCCTCCAAAGAAGTGGAACCTTCGTGAGCTCTACATTGCCCAAGTTACCACCCCTGATTTTACCTGGCCATAGAACCGGTTAGCTCCATTAAAGACGACGAAGAGTTAGAGCTCTTCAGACCTATAGCCAAGATTCCCCATGTTGTCAGGTTTAACCTTCCTGACAACTTACGACCTAAGGAATGCCCGAATGGATATTTCGTCTTGTACGAGTATCCATTCAAGATAGGGTTAAGATGGACCTTTTCTCCTCTCTCCACGTCTTTCCTGGATACCTTCAACCTCTCTCATGGGCAAACGATGCCCCAATTCTGGCGTATCGTTCAAGTTACTGAGCGATTTACAGCCGATTGGGAGTCACCTTTCACCGTCAATGATATATTGATGGCGTACATCGTTAAGGTGGATAACAACCACCGATATAGCCTCTTTTCTGGGTATATAGGTTATCGAACCCTAGTCCAGAACACTGCGGTCAATGACCGTAAGTGGAAGAGTAGGTACATCTTCGGTCTCCTGGTATCTCTTGATCACGACTGGCTCGTGTCGAGATGGAATACCGAGGGTAAAGTTTTCTCCTGTCGTTCGTTTTTTCCTTGTTATATATTTGTTACTGTGTTCTAACCGTTTGCTTTTGATGTTTTGGCAGTTATCAATTTTTTTTCGGTCGAACCGCTCCACGACACCCAGGAGAAAATCGAGCGATTCCTCGAATACAACATCGCGGAACAATACTTCTTTACTCGATTGTTGGTCGACGAGGAAGACGACGATATAGTCGAGGTCGAGGCGCCTGAGGCTTTGTGTACGAGAAGGGAAGAAGGGAGAGAGAGAGGAGGAGGAGAAAGAAGAAGAGATGGAAGAAGAGAAGGCATAATAGAAAGAGGAAGAAAGAGAGGAAGGGGAGGCCATCACTGGTAAGTCTTTGCCTCGGTCGTACGTTTTTCTTCTTTCTCGACCGTTGTTCTAACTTTTCTTCTGTCTTCTTTGATAGGAGGCCCTGGAATGAAATCGATGGCGGGTATGTCAAAGAAAGAGGCCCAACTGTACCTTGCCTAAAAGGCTAAGAACTTGAAGAAAAAATATCCCCCGACCGTTGGGTCGGGGTCAGAAAAAACACTGATTGTTCCCCGGAGGGAACCGTCTTCAAAGGGTGGCGACTAGTCCAAGGTCGCTACTCCGTAGAAGACGAGGGCGTCGTTGGACACGATTTTGGCTAAGCCGCTGCAAGCGATACCTCTTTAGGAGGGGTCCTCGACCGTGGATAAGAGAAAAGGTCCCCGGGTCGAGGAGGTGGCGGACGTCACGACGATCAACTTTACGTGTCGTCCTTCCGAGAGAGTTTTAAGGACGTCACCGTCGATGACACGGGGTCCAACGTCGTTGGGCTTACTTTTATGGTAAGTATCGTGTATTTTTTGTTGTGTTTTCTTGCGTCTTTTACTTGTACCAACTTTCTGTGCTTTTAACCTTTCAAGCGTTCCAAGATTCTATGAGTCTCTATACTCATATGGAGAAGATCAGGCGACTTCTGCCAAAGGCTTTGGAGAGGGAGAATGAGGCCCTAGAAAAAGATAAGCTTGCGAGGGAGAATCTTGAGGAATTCTTGACGCGGCTTGACGATGCTCTGAACGGACTAGAGATCGCGGGACATGAGAAGGCCGAGCTTTAAAGTCGCCTAAAATAAGCTCTCGACGGGGCTTCTACGTCTAAGTCAGAGGCGAAAACGGCTAAGTCAAACTTGTTTGTGCATGAAAAACAGGTCGGGAGGCAGAGGAGCAGGTGGGTGCTCTCGAGGAGAGGCTTGCTTCTCTTGAGGCATTTACGCGCATCAAGGTTCGGACGATGCTTATGCGTCATCACTTGCGGGGGAAAAACCCCATGGCGGTGGCCGAGGAGGAGGTCTCCACCTTTCTAGATAGTGTTGGGACCGAGAAGGATCTCGATTCTGATGACGAGATGAACGAGGGCATTGAGGTCGAGCCAAACCAAGAGGAGCCTCCCCAGCCTTAGTTTTATAATTTTTTTTGTTTTTTTTCTTTTTGACTGGGGCGACCGTTGGTGGTTGTGCCCAAACACTTGTAATTTTTTGAACTTTTAATGAATGCAAAACATCACGTCGACTCACTAACCCTCGTATCTGAAAAACGTGAACAGTATAGCCATAGCTCAAGACGCGCACAAGAAACAAGCGAGTCGAACCTGAGGAGGAGGAACAAGAAGAGAGTGATTCAGATTCTAAACTGAATGATATCAAGAAAGCCATGGCCTTCATCTCCAAGGCATTTTAGAAAAAGGCATTCTTCAAGAAACTGTCTTCTAATAACCAGCGCTACTCGACCACTCCCCACAAACGCCATGATTATAAAGAAAAGTATGAGGGAAAAAAGAGATCAGAAGAGGCCAGAAAACCTGATCACAAAAAGAAGAATGAACGCAAGCCCGCGGTGAAAAACAAAGTCGATCCAGTAAAGTGCTACAACTATGGCAGATTGCGTCATTTCGCCAAAGAATGCAGAAAGACAGTCGTTCGCAATGTTGAGTACTATAAGAACAAGTTGCTTTTGGCCCAACAGAAAGAAGTTTGGAAAGCATTGACGGCCGAAGATGATCAATGGCTGAACCTGTCTGATGGAGAAGATATAGAAGATGTTGATGCCCACCTGTGCTTGATGGGCAACCACACCAATCCTCCAGACCTCGAAGAATCTTGTCAGGTATGTGCTCCTATTCATCAAGCCTTATTCGATCAAATGCAACTGCTTGTTCAAAAGATAGAGTCCTATAAGCTTACCACTAAAGAATAGTCACTTGAAATATCAACTTTAAATGATAAGTTAGATGTTCAGCATAAGGCTATAGACAAACTAAGACTTGAAAACGCTGGTAACCTATGCATAACTGAAAATCTAAAGGAAAAGTGTGCCAAGCTTTAAAAAGCACCTCAAGCCTTAAGGACCCAAGTATATGATCTAACTGAAAAGCTCAATATGTCTGAGAATGAGAGATTTGAGGTTGTCTATCAATGTTCTTCTCTTCAAATTACAAACAAAGAGCTTGTTGAGAAAATAAATGATCTTGAACTTAAGTTTTATAAACGTGGTCAAACTGCCCAAACAATTCATCTAAACAAACCACGAGACTTTGAATATTTCAATGTTGAATGGGGAATCGGACGTGATAATCCTTATTATCTGAAGAAAATCTTATCCTAGGTGCCTACTCTATATGAATTTAATTTCCTAGGCCTGGATAAGACATATCCTCAGTATAAGATTAATTGGACCGGAACAGATGAGGAGGCGAAACAAGATGATTTTAAAAGAAAAGGAACTATAAAAATGCAATTACCTTTTGTATATGAAATGCTTAACACATCTTATAAGCAAAAGAACAACAAAACCAAATCCGAGTACCTCTCAAATGACTACTTTGAATGCTATTCCAACACCAATACTAAAGCATCATCTGCTAAAGTTGAGGCTAACTCAAATGAAGAGTAGGACGAGTTTAAACGCTATGTTCCACCTCTAGTTTTAGAAAAGAAAATAGTTCAGTTAGAGGAGTCATTTGAACAAGAACGGATTAAATTTCAAAAGGAAAAACAAGAGCTTTTATCCAAACTTGAGTGTTCCAATTCCACGAAAACGGAATATGTATTAAGTGAGGAAAAGGAACTCCTTCAGACAGAAATCAGTCAGCTCACATCTAAACTGTTTGCCTTGGCAACAGAAGTGATGCAAGAGCAAGTAAGCAAGACCAAACTTCAAAAGAAGTTTGACCAAGTCCAAGAAGAGAAAATCATTTAGTCTGAACCCTCCTCTACCTCATCAGATACATTTCCTATAAGGATTTTACGGGAAATAATTCCTCAATTTCTTCCAAAAAAGGAAAAGGACATCAAATGGAGCGTTTTAAAAAGAATCTTGACCTTTATTTTTAAACAGCTTCCGCACCTGATTCTTCGCCAAACACAATTCCAACTTATTCCCACCTCCTTTGACCGATGATATTCTATCCGAGGGTGAACTTGATTTTTCCGCATTCATAAATTAAATGTTTGTTCAGATGATGTGCTTCCAAAGTTTGAATTTGATAAAATCCTTCCAAGCCATACTGATTTTCTTCTACAAACGCCTGAACGATCGATCAATTTTCATAAGGGTGAATGCTCTACATCCGCCTCTCAAAACCGTTCTGTGAACAATGTTTTCCAAAAACAAATCTAAATCTAAAAGACGTTCACAGAAACGGAAAAAGACCGGTCCCTGACAAAATAGACATCCTTACTACTCAAGCTCTTCTGGCTATGACTTTAATGATATTTCAGATAAAAGCGGTCGGGGCAAAACCATTAAACAGAAGTGGGTAGCGAAAGGATCTAAAGAGAGCAAGTTGTTGACAGAGTCATTTAGATCAGTTTTTAATTCTAGGAAAAACAATAATAATCGTGATGTAAATGATTCAAGTACTACTGTTGAACAAGTTGTTTGTTTTCCATTAAAGATTTATTCTATTCATCAACTACTTCAGTTATCTCATGATTGTGTTTGTTGTTCCAATTGTGGTTTGAATGACTTTGTTGATAAAAAGTGTGCATCTGATTGGTTTTGTTCTTATCATGTTTATAATTCTCGTACTATGTTTAAACCACCCAAGCCCAAACATGAACCCACTTCCAAATGGGTTCATAAGACATGTGCTACATCTAACCCCCGAGGACCCATTTTCAAATGGGTACCTAAATCTGCTTAATTATTTTTGCAGACCGCTCATGTGTGGTATTTAGATTCAGGCTGCTACAAGCACATGACCGGAAGGAGGGAGCTTCTCACAAACTTCAACAACAAATTTTGTGGAAATGTGAGATTTTGAAATGGCCATTCTTTGGAAATGACCATTCTGCACCAATCTTGGGTTATGAAGACATAGTTCAGGATCAGATCACCATCAAGAAGGTTTCATATGTTGAAGGTTTATGTCACAACCAGTTTAGCATAGATCAATTATGCGACAAGAACTTAGAGGTAAACTTTAAAGCCAAGAGTCACAGCGTCCGAACTGAAGACGGAAAGGAGCTATTAGTTGGGATGCGCAAAACCAATGTTGGGTCATTGACCAACATCTTCCTAAATTGCCTATATGGAAATAAGTTGCGCCTTCTCCATCAGCAATTGCTTTTGGCGTAGTGGTAAGCGCTTGGATGCTAACATGTGGTATCAAAGCAGGTCACAGGTTCGAATCCCATGGAGTGCATTTAAAATGCTAAAGGCATGATGTGCATCCATTGACTTCTAGCGCTACTCTCGTTAGTGTTGGAAGATGCTGGGGGGGGGGGGGGATTGTTGGGTCATTGACCAACATCTTCCTAAATCGAAACGTGGCACTGCCTGCTACGCTATATGGAAATAAGTTGCGCCTTCTCCATCAACAATTCTATTTGGCGTAGTGGTAAGCGATTGGATCCTAACATGAGTCCCGATTGGTTAGTTGAGCAAGAAGTTAAATTCACTGAAAGTGAAGTGGAATTCCAGAATCAGTTTTATGGGCCAAGCACTCCAGATGATATCTGTGTAAGTCCTATGCAGTCTCCTGATCCTATTTCAAGCACCTTAATCCCAACTCAACCTGAAACCACTCAGATCAATATATCCCTAAGCCAACCTCAAACAACACAACCTGAAACAACATCACCTGTTTCAATTCCTGTTCAGTCTAACACACCTCCAACACCTAAATCCATCATACCTGAAACTGAACCTAAAATCAAACCTGAATAACATGAACCACCTTTCTTTCCATCCTTTAACCCAAACACTGACCAAGCTAGTCCATCCAATCCTTATGCTTCACATCAACATGGCCATTCTACATCCAGAAAACCAAACTTAAGCTAAGTGGAGGAAAGACAAAGAACTTTAAGATTGAGAACACCATTCCTGGAGGATTCAGAAAGAAGATTATTTGCTCATTACATACGGAGATTGAATCCATATGCAGTTCTGGGAATCAGTGATGAGTCTGAAGAGTTTAAGTTGAGTATATCTACTTCATGAGAGCTAAGTGTCAGAAGGTACATCTAGTAAGAAGTAAGAAGCTGATTGTAACAGAAAATGAGGTATACGCAAATCATCTCTACAGGCTTTGGTATCCAGTCTTTGTGGTTCAGAGGCAAGATTGCAAGACTTATACTTTCTCTGAAGCAGATTTTTGTCATCTTTTGATAGAAGATTTTGAGTTCATGTACAACTATTTCAGAGATCTTACAATCAGACTGGATAACATTACTGTTGATCCAACCTCTCAGTGATTTGATAATGACTCTGAGAAACACTTACTGAAAATTGTAAGTAGACAATATGTATTAATGTTTTCTCATCAAAGAAAATATACCAAGTCTATTTAGTATCACTGATGGAAAACATACGCTTTAAATTTATACATCAACGAACAATGTACATCAGTGAGCCCTGAGCTTGTTCAGTCTCACTGATGATCGTTGATAATTTATGTTGTTTACTTTTGATCCCTGAAGACAAGATTCACATCAACAATGTTCTACGCTGAAGTTGAAGATCAAGCCAATGAACCAGCGACTAAGTCTACTAGTGACCTGATGCGGATATCAGCGAAGCCAAGACTTGTTCATCCCACGTGAAGTTTCAAGTAGAAGACTTCAGTGAACGTTGAACTTTATCATTCGTTGATAAAGAGCCATTCAGCAAACACTGATCATGAAGCCTCCTCTACAAGAAACTCTGTCTTATCCCCTTGCACTCCTTTTGTACGATCTGTCAGAAAAGACATCCTTTGTCTAAAATCGTACAACCAACTCTGTCACTACACTGTTCATCATGCGGCCAAAAGGATGTCTTGCTAAAGTCAAATTCATGCATCCAATCAGAGGCTGGCACGTGTAATGGTATAATGAATTGCATTAAATGCATGCAATATATAAAGGAAACCCTACTTCATTTTGAAGTGCTCGGCCATTCCACTCTCGTTGAACTACTGTGTGAAAGAAAACCATCCTTAGTTTTCTTAATCTTTTTTCTTTCTATTTCAAGTGCAAGAACTCTTGTTCTGCAACAAACTGTAAATTGTTTGATACATATCAATAAACAATTTAGAAAGATAAAAACTGTCTGTTTGTATTCAACCCCCCCTTTCTACAAACGTGTATAACTCCTTTAGGACCAACAAGTGGTATCAAAGCAGTTTGTTTAATCTCATAAACAAGATCTTGCTTATACACTATCTTTCTCTCTTCCTTGCTATTCTTCATTATGGCAAACAGCTCAAACACAAACTACATAGATAATGGCTCTCTTGCCAAACCACCTCGATTCTCTAAAGATAACTTCAATCTCTGGAAAAATCGAATGATGCTTTTTCTAGAAGGTGTAGATCGAACTATGCCTTACTATATTGAAAATGGACCCTATGTTCCACATATGATCCAAGCTTCTGTTCCAGCCACAACAAATACTCCTGCCATCCTTGAAAGAGTAATCGTCAGAAAAGTCTCTCAGTGGACTGAAGAAGATAAGAAGAAGGTGGCCATTGATACAAGGGTCAAATCTATCATCTCTATGTCTCTTCCTGATGAAGTCTACCACTCCATCGTGAACCTGAAAAGTTCAAAAGCCATGTGGGACACTATATGTGTTCAATATGAAGGTACTGCTGAAGTCCAGGACTCTAGAAGAATCAACCTGGTAAGGCAATACAAAATTTTCATCTGTGGTAAGACTGAAACTCTTTCTGAAGTACACCAACGTTTTAACTGCTTAATCACTGATTTAAAAAATGTTGGTAAGACCTAATCTAACTGCGAGATTCTGACTAAATTCTTGGAATGTCTTCCTGAAAGCTGGGACAACTATACTATGTGTCTTAAGCTATCAAATGGAACGATTATCGAAACTGCACGTTCAATGCTCAGTGATTCTCATCTACCTACTCAGTTCTGGGCAGAAGCTGTCAACACTGCTTGTTTTACTCAAAACAGGTCGCTGATTGTCAAAAGATTCAAGAAAACAGCCTACGAATGTTTTCAGGGGAGAAAGCCTTCTATTAGGTTTCTTCACATCTTTGGATGTCAGTGTTTTATACTGAACAACAGAGATGCCCTAGAAACGTTTTATCCTAAGGCTAACGATGGAATATTTCTTGGATATTCTTCAATCTCTAAAGCCTTCAGAGTCTTCAATCGTAGAAGACAAACTGTAGAAGAAACAATCCACGTCACTTTTGACGAATCCCGTTCAACGAATTCAAGGCCTTCTACTGATACTGAAGAACTGAATCAATGGATGTTTTCTCATCTTGGAGATTCAGAAGCTACTCCTATACCTCAAACCAATACTCCTACCGCTGATGATGATCCTACCATCATCCCAAGCATGCAGACTAGTGAAGCTGAATTGTCATGGGTTTCAGCTGTTCCTCTCAACACTACGCATGCTTCTGAACCATCTACCTCAGATATCCCATCTACTTCTCAGCAATCAGTGAATGAAATGCCATCTGAATCTCTTCCTCTTTTGCTTGATATACCTGAAGTTGCTGAAGCCTCTTCTTCAGCTCCTCCAGAAGTTCATATTGAGTCAACAAATCATGCTCTGGCTCAACGATGGACTATTAATCACCCCATTGATCAGATTCTTGGTGATCCAAACGTTGGTGTTCAGACTCGACGAGGTTCAGGTAACATTTGTTTATTTGTTAGCTTTATTTATTTGATTGAACCAAAGAAAACAAATGATGCCCTCAGAGATCCAAATTGGGCCAGCGCTATGCAAGAAGAGCTGACAGAATTTGAAACAAACAAAGTTTGGAATCTCGTTCCAAGATCATCTGACAAGTCAGTGATAGGCACTAAATGGGTCTATCGAAACAAGTTGGATGAACATGGAACTGTAACCTGCATCAAGGCTCGTCTGGTTGCTCAGGGATACGGACAATAGGAAGGCATAGACTACGATGAAACATTTTCCCCAGTGGCAAGACACGAAGCAATTCGTCTATTCTTAGAATACGCTATTCACAGAGACTTCAAGGTATATTAGATGGATGTGAAATCAGCATTCTTAAATGGAAGGCTGAATGAAGAAGTCTATGTTGAGCAACCTCCAGGATTCACTGATCCTAAGCATCCAGGTTATGTATATAAGCTGGATAAGGCAATCTATGGCTTAAAGCAAGCTCCTCGTGCATGGTATGACTCTCTCAACTTATCTCCATAATGAAAATTTTGAGCGTGGTAAAATCGATAAAACACTATTTTTCAGGAAAGTAAAAGGTCATATCATTCTTGTTCAAATATATGTCGATGATATTATCTTTGATTCTACTAACCCAGATTTATGTACTCGTTTCGCTGAAAGAATGAAAGCTGAATATAAAACGAGTATGATGGGTGAACTGACATATTTCCTTGGTCTCCAAATCAAGCAGAATGAAAAAAGGCACTTTCATTCACCAAGGTAAGTACGTTAAAGATATGATGAAAAAGTTTAATTTAACTCAAAGCTCAGCTATGAAAATCCCTATGGCTCCGCCACTGACACTTAACAAAGATCCTTCAGGGAAATCTGTTAATGTCACAGCATACTTACTGAGGGATGATCGGCTATCTTCTGTATCTTACAGCGATTCATCCTGATATTATGTACGCTACTTGTTTATGTGCACGATATCAATATGAACCTAAGGAATCTCATTTGATCGCTGTAAAGCGTATTTTTAGATACCTTAAAGTTACTCCCAACCTAGGTCTTTGGTATCCCAAAGACTCAGGGTTTGATGTAATCGCCTATTCAGATAGTTATTTTGTAGAAAGCAAATTGGATAGGAAAAGCACCACAGGAGGCTGTCAGCTCCTGGGTGGAAAGCTAGTGAGTTGGACAAGTAAAAAGCAAAATTCGGTGTCCACCTCAACCGCTGAAGCTGAGTACGTAGCCGTTGGAAGCTGTTGCTCTCAGGTCTTATGGATGAGAAATCAACTATGGGACTATGACCTTCAGCTCTCCAAAATTCCAATCTATTGCGACAGCAGTAGTGCGATCGCTATAGCCAACAATCCAGTGCTACACTCAAAGACCAAACACATCGAGATCAGGTATCATTTTATCAGAGATCATGTGATAAATGGTTATATAGAACTCCAATTTATCCCAACTGACTTTCAGTTAGATGATCTGTTCACCAAACCTCTTGACGAGACAAGATTCAACTTTCTCATCAGCGAGCTTGGAATGTTGAACCTAGAAGAGTAAAATCTTCAGTGGTTAGCATTGGATCAGTGATAATGTTTTATATATCCTTATTCATCATTTAATCTCTGAACAAAAGGTTCCCTGATCACAAGGTACGTTCTATCTCTTAAATGCTGACGTTCGCTTCAGCATGCAGAATTTAAAAACAAATTACATCGCTGAATATATCTCCTTTCAGTGCTTCTTTTGAAAATCCCACTAATATTTCTAATCAGTGCTTCTCTATTTTGAAAATGTCCCTGCGTTTTTTTTAACCCTCAGAGACAGCTTAAAATATGAAAGGACGTTTGTGACGTCATTACAACAGATAATCCATGGCACGACCTTTCATCTGACACGCTCGCCCGTTCATTTCCTTGTCCAATAAGATTCAAGGGACGTGTCACGTGTCATCATGAGAAATTTTCTTGCATCTCTAAGCTTTGGATTACTAAGAACTTGTGATCTTCATCTCAATCTTCAATCGTCAATCAAACATGTTCTTACTCACTCTTCAATCCATTTAAACTTGTTTTTGATCTTATTCTTGTTTTTAAAAGATCAAACAAATGCACTTTCTAAAAACATTAAATCTTCTTTTTCATGATTTCATGAACATAATTTATTTTCAAGTTGTTCCTGTAGGTTTACAAATCGAAATCTTAAACTTATACTTTTCATACGTCTTACCAGAATCCTTCCTTAAAAGGAAATGGGAAAACAAAAAATTTCACTAGTTTTTGAACTTCTTGTCAAAACTAGAAACCCTTTTTTACCATATTTTCCACAATGGAAACTGGGAAACCCTAAAAACCCCTATTTTGTAATTTTTTTCCATTTTAAGTTTTTGTCTCATCTTCTTCTATATGTTTTGTCATTCTAAACGGAAATGGCTTCCAACGTTGATGTTGCTGCAACCACTACTCCCTCTGTCCCTCTCTTCCAAAGGGCTGCTAACATGAAACTCTCGATGGGCCAGATCACTTTCCAATCCAACAACCCTTACGCTCTCTTGGATTTCCCTAAGAAAAAGATGGTTACCCATCTTGATGATTGGAGCAAAAAGTTGTTTAACCGGCAACCTCAAACCGGCCCACAATCGGCTGCCAATTCCATAATGTGGGGGGCGGGCATACCTGACTCATCAGCGGCAAGGCGATTGCGAGGGGGCCCCGAGCCCATCTCCCACAGGATTCGAACTCGTGACCAGTGGCCTATTGGAGCACACATCTCCTCGCCCCTTAACCAACTGAGCTACACGCCATTGGCTACCTATCTTGATGATGTAGTTAACTTCATCAAGAACTACCCACTTTCAACTGCCATGACCATTAAACCCCCAGCCCACAAATGGCTCTTACAACAATTTTGGTATACAACGCATCGTACCACTACCACCTCCACGAAAAACCCTAACGACAAATACGAAGTCATCGTCTTTGAAACTGAACTAGGCGAGGCACAAATTTCTCCGGCAGCAATACGCTCAGCGCTGAATCTCCATGGTAGATCCAAAGCTCACCAATTCATATCTTTCCCTGATCCTAACTCTCCACAAGGAAAGGAGGAAATCATCCATTTCCTTGACTGCATGGGGTACATCTGGAACCCTGACTGTGCTGGAGTCCCTGAGAAGAAAATCACCACCGTTCTGAAGAACAAGATGCCCTCTGAGGTGAATTTCATTTTTACTCACGTCATCAGCTGCATGACTGCCAAGACGGGCTCGCATGATCAGGCCTCCAAACCTCAGACTGCCATGGCCTACGCCTTACTGAAGGGTCTTCATGTTGATTGGGCCAAAGTGATCTTTGAAGATTTGATGGAGAAAGTGAAATGCCTGAAAGATCAGCAGTGGTTCCTTATCCTCGCATTCTCAGCGCCATTGTTAGCTCCAACTTCTAGCCTAGAAAAGTATTAAAAAATAGGCTAAAGAAGAACTCTGGCAGAAGCCTCTGCCGAACACCAAGAGCATAGAACCTCCACTCTTTAATCATCAGAAGACTATCAGAGGACAAAGTAACAGAGCCTCTGTCACCCTTGACAGAGCCTCTATTGTATGAAAAACTGAAGTTGAAGTTTTGTGAAGACAAATACAAGGACAGGCGTGCCCCTCACGTGCCTCTTATGTACGAAAATCCTGAAGACCAATAGTACAAGGCGTGATCTTCTACTTTCCACGTGTCATCATCAGAGGGGTCGCAACTTTTTTAGATAGCGGCGCACAACAGTATTGTGTACTAGGATCAGTCCCACGAACTTGTCTCCTCTACCTATGTACTATTTGTCCCCTGTCGTTTGTATAATTACGAGGTTCTACCAGACTTTTCTGGTAACGAAGCACACACACTAATACACATGCGTATGAAAAACACAAACTCTACGGTGTTCTTAGTGTAACTTTTGACAATCAAATAGAGATGAATCATTGATCATTATCATTGTTATTTGTAGCTTTCATTCTTATATTTTGTGTGTAGTCTACCATACAATCAACTCAAGTTGTTCTGAAAAACGCTTCCGCATTTACACAGTTGTTAACTCTATTTTGAACTGTTTGTTGTTGAAATACCATTGTTGAGTCAAAGTGGGATCAACAATTGGTATCAAACAAACTTTGATTCTTAATATCAAAGGATCCACTCTGCAATGATCTTGACTCGTATTTGGTAGATCTATGGATTGATTTAAAGCTTTACTCCTCAGTTTCATACACAGCCCCTGTTTTCTGTTATTTTCGACCAGTTCGACTCTAACAGCTAAATAGGCACTGTTTTCTTGCTAAAATTATTCCATCAAGTTCTTTGTTTAAATACTTAAAAGTCTAAACTCATACTTCAAGCCAATCCCATCATCTGAAGACCTTTTCTTCGCACTCTGTTTTCTGTTCATTTTGAAACCACTTAAAAATGGCAAACGCATAAAACTTCTTTACTGCTGGTTCTTTGACAAAGCCCCCAACTCTTCTCAGAGATGAGTATCTGTTGGTCCCGAAGGGCTATACAAGTTTGTAGATGGGGGGGTTGAATACAAACACACAAATTTTATTTTCTAAATTGTTTATTGATAAATCATTAACAATTTACAGCTTGTTGCGTAACAAGATTAAGGATAAATCCTAATCTAAACAAGTTGGAACACTAAGTTTTCTTGCACTAAGAAAGAGAAGGAAATTACTAATAATAACCTATCTCAAGATATAAGAAGATGACTTGACCAGAGTTAGCAAGTACTTCAAAATGAAGTGAGGTCTTCTTCTTATATACTGCATGCATTTAATGCAAGGCAGTTTATACTTTACACGTGGCAACAGCTGATTGGTTGTAGGATCTGACTTGAGTAGACAACCTTAGTAGCCGCATGGTGAACAGTGTAATTGTACGATTTCAGACAATAAGGAGGTCCTTTTTTGACATATCGTACGGAGTCGTGCAAGGGTGGTTAACACAAAAGTACTTTGTACGGAGGACTTCATAATCAACTTTACATTGATTCAGGGCTTTATCATTCTTTATCAGCGAATGACGAAGTTCAGCGATAGTTGAAGTCTTGTACTTGATACTTCACGTTGAGTGGACAAATCTGAGTCTTCGCTAATCCGCATCAATTCATTAGGAGACTTGTCGCTGGTTCTTGAGCTTGATCTTCGACTTCAGCGTAGAACTTATGTTAACGTGAAACTTGTCTTCAGGGATCATAAGTAAACAACTAACTTATCAGCGATCACCATAAGGACTGAACAGGCTCAGAGCATTATGGTGAACAGTGTCCGTTGAATGTTTTAATCTAAAGAACGAGAGTTCCCATCAGTGGTACTGTAAAGTCTTAGTACTTATCAGCGATAGTGAAATCTGATACATATTGTTTACTTACAATTTTCACTAAGTAGAATGGAGCGGGTCATTATCAAATCACTGAGGGTTTGGATCAACAATCTCCCCCTATTTGATTATGACATAGCAACAAAGAAAATTGTTATTTAATGAAAACATAAGGATAAAAAGAACTCATAAAATATTTGTCCCTTTTACTGTTTTCTGAGATCTTTTCTGTACTGATGGAGTAAAGTACTTTCGCTGAAATCTTTCTTTAAACTTCGTATCAGATTACAAAGGGAAGTGGAAAAATTACAAGTACAAGCAAAATAAATTACAAGTACAAAAGAATAACTGCTAAAATAGAAGAATAAGGCGATTCTATCAGCTTATAGAGGTTCTTCCTTAATGAGAAGTTCATCAAGGGTCTTTGATGTGGGAATCATCCAGTCAGGAACCGTTACTCCTTGATTCCTTTTGTTCAAAGGTTCTTCAAAAATCAAGGGTTTAAGATGCTGTGCCTGAATGTTGCGTTTGAATTCACACCAGTAGATGAGATCTTTCAGCTGTTCGATTGGAGTGATGGGAAGCTCAGAGATACGTTGAAAAAGTTGTCGTCCACCATAGTCAATAAAGAATATCCCATAGGGTTTGCTTATGACTTTCCCAGGGATGAAAGTCTCACCAGGAGGAAGAGATGTGTCAAGTGCGGAAAGGTCAGGTTCTGGACCAAGAACTTCAGCACGAGAAAAACCAATACCTGTTTCGTTCCGTATAAGAGGACCTGAGTCTGAAGGTTAGACTTTTTCTTTCAGAGGCCCTTCTTTTCTGATTTGCGAGAGGAGGGGAGGAGGAATATCCACACAAGAAGAGACTAAGTCGATCTGTTTATTTATCAGCTTTTCGTCATGATCCTTGTACTTAGATTGAGACTTCTGGATGGCTAATCTTCTCTCCAACCATTCATAGAGACCGTACTTCATGATGGCTTCAGCATTGAATTTTTTGTACTATCCGTTCTCTCTGAATATCTCGATTTCAGCGATTGAAACTTTGAGGGTTGATCTTCCAGTGATAAGTACCTTGTTGATTCTGGCAGGTCGATATCTGAAGTAGATTGAGACACAGTTCTCTTTTCTTCAACGATATTTTGAGCATCTTCCCAAAGCTGACGTTGGACTTGAATAGGAATTCGTTTCAGCTTGGGGTCTTCGACTGATTCTTGGACGAGCTGGATGGCGAGAGCCTTGTCTTTTTCTTCAGCTTCCCTTCTTTCATCGATTAATCTTTCAGCTCTGAGGTGATCCTGGTATTCCTTTTGTTAAAGTCTGAACATTGGAGGAATAGAAGGAAGTTGATCACGCTTCAGGATGATTCGCTGATCTTCGAATCTCTTAATCATCTCTTATCTTCTTCTCTGATCCTCTTCACTTGGTTTTTCAGGAACCAAGGAAGGTCTGTTTTTGTGAGAGGGCAGCTGTTCTTCAGGTTCATCAGTCTCAGTGGTTAAATCCAAGATTGGGATTATTTCTTCAGCGTTGGGAGCTGGGATTATTGTTGGTCAAGTCGCAGCTGTAGAAACTTCGGCAATATCCTCAAACAGGGGAGAAGACTAGCTGAAACACAGCGATCGTTTAAGTAAGAAGAGTTGGGGAAGAAAGAGATAGAAAACGAATGTGGTTAAGTGTATAGAGGTTTTATGGATTGAAGGATTGAGATTGAGAAGGGATAGAGGAGGGATGCAGTGTAAGGGAATAGAAGGTAGTGTACCTGACAAACCGGCTTTTTAAGCAAGATCGTCATATTGTCATCTTCATACGCTGCAGGCTTTGTCTTGGTCCGCTCCCCTGAAGGTTCGTTTATCAAAATCCCTTTAAGAGCTGTAGTCTTCTGGGAAGGCTTGACGATAAATGATTCATCATCATCATCGTCATCATCATCATTCTTTGGAGAAGAAGATGGTTCATCATCAGAGATGTCGACGGCTTCTTCATCTTCAGCTTCAGATTCAGATTCTTCAGCAACTTTTTCGAGTTGCTCCCCCTCAGATACAGAGGTAAGCTTCTCATTTCCCTCAGGGTTTTCATTTCCCTGAGGTCCAGCAGTTGTTTCTTCATTTGTCTTCTCCCCCTCTTTAGTAAGGGGAAGGTTATCAGTCTTATCCCCCTCGATAGATTCATCAAGGGGAAGGTCTTCAGTCTTCTCCCCCCCCCTTCCGTATGATGAGTGGGGGAGGAATGCGATGACTCAGCAGATGGTGTTGGTTTCCTGTCTTCTTGGCCAGGGATCCCAATATAGTTTTCAATCGCTGCTACTCTGTCTTCTAGGCCAGTAGTAAAATGTGAAGGTGCAGGGGCAGGGGCGGTCGTGTGATTCAGGATCTGCTGTACCATCGTCTTCACTGAACTTACGTCAGTCTTTACTGAACTTACGTCAGTCTTTACAGCGGACACATCTGTCTTAAGATTTCCAAACGATGTTTTTAGCGTTATGACCTTGCTGGACATGGTTTGAACTGTTGTTTTGAGAGATGTGTAGTCTGTGTAGATGTCAGCAAGAACTTTGGCAAAATCACCAAGAGTTCTATCAACCTTCTCCAAATCAGCTTTGGAGGCATTCTGTTCAACCACTGTTGTCAGCTTGTTGAGATTCTCTCCAGCGTTTGCTACAGCTGAAGAATTGTCTGAGAGAGTAGTGGTGAGACCTGTCAGCTTTGTATCCAGGTTCTTCAGAGATGCATTGATGTCTCCCAAATTAGGACCTGTAACAGATAAGAACTTATGAACAGAGGAAAGCTCAGAAGTTTGGGGTTTAGTTACAGTGTATATGGTTTGGTGTATACCTGCAGGAGGGTCGACGAAGTCATCAAAACTTCTGTGACCTGAATAATGTTCCATGTCGTCAGCTAGAGTGCGTGTACGCATGGAAATTCCTGCAGGTCCTGCATCCATCATTCCTTGAAAGGGATCAACTTTAGCTTCTGGAAGAATGACGGTTGCTCCAGTGATCGCGGTGAAAACTGGATTAGAGTCCAAGGGAGTAGAGAGAGAAACGAAGGTTGAGAAAGTTGGTTGGGTGCGAGGTTCAGCGTTGGATCCGCTGAGAATCACTTCTTCAGTCTGTAGAGAGACTGAAGGAGGTTGGGTAGATTCCAAGTTTATAACCTCAGGGCTTTTCGGATAATGGCAGGGGTGATTTTTATGGTGCCAAAATCAGTATCATTGAGGATGCAATCAATTTTCTTTATGGGGTCTTTGGTCAATGGTAGCTGAGTGTGTCTGGCAGAATACCAGAACTGAGATAGTAGTAGCTGATGAGCATGGGGTGTTATGGTCAGGGCTGTAGAGAGGCAACAGGTTTTAAGGAATTTCACAGCATCATTCAGATGTGTGACTTGCTTTCGAGGAGGAAACTCGAAAAGCGCATAGAGGTTGTTTGTTTTTGTCCAATCAAGTTCCTCAAGCGTGAACTTGACCTGAGGAGCTTTGGTGATTTCTAGTTCCTCAGCAGCAGCCGTGTTCTCAGCAGTAGGAATATCAGTAGATGCCATTGCTGAATTATCAGTTCAACCAAAGATATAACAAATAAGAATAATCTTAATGTGGAAAGATTTTCCAATAAGATGGTTCGAATTTTGTCCATTTCATTCAGACAAAAATGTCTTAATGAAGATTAGGGTTTTCTTGTTTTTGAAAAAGAAATGCAAACCCAATAAAAAGTCTAGTTATCTAGTTTCCTTTGAGGATTGGGATTCTGGAAAAACGTATGAAGAACAAGTTTAAGATATTTGCGATTAAACTTGAAGAACAACCATGAAAGGTTGTGTTCATAAAACCATGAAATAAATGATTTTATTTTAAGAATGGTTTCTTTTGTTTGATCTTTTAAATAACAATGATAAGATCCAAAACTAGTTAAAACAATAGATAATATAAGAATATTAACCTTGTGTTCTTTGTAGAAGATGAACAGTTCTTTAGGAGAGAAAACTCGAATGTTCAAGATGCAACGGTATTCTTGAGAAAACTTGAGTAAGAAGTTGTTCGCGTAAAGGAAAATTATAAACCCAAAGTGGTTTATATAGAGATATTAGAGAGAGAGAAAATCTTGAGCGGGAAAATATTTTCATCATGAAACGGACACGTGTTTGCATTTGATTGGAAGGTAAACGAAACGTGCAAACGTGTGTCAGAAAAAGTACGTGCCAGGGCTTATCCGTTGCTATGACGTCACGGATGTCCTTTCATATTTTAGGATGTCTCTGAGGTTTTTGAAAGCTCAGGGACACTTTTGAAAACATGAAGCACTGAATAGAAATATCAGTGTTGGTTTTAGAAATTTCAAAGTATCGCTGATTAAGGAAGAGATATTAGCGATGCAATTTGTCTTGAAATCTTGCATTTACAGTCGATTGTCAGTGAGAGAAAAACATACTTTGATATCAGCGAATCAATTATGTTCAAAGAGAGAATGATAGAATGGATTATACAGGTTGATTTTATGCTATCGCTGATCAAATGTGAACCGCTGAAGATTTAATTTTTCAAAGTTCAGCATTCCAAGCTCGCTGATGAGAAAGTTGAATCTTGTCTCATCAAGAGGTTTGGTGACAGATCAGCTAACTGATAGTCAGTTGGGATAAAATGAAGTTCTATATCACCATTCATCACATGATCTCTGATAAAATGATACCTGATTTCGATGTGTTTTGTCTTTGAGTGTAGCACTGGATTGTTGGCTATAGCGATGGCACTTGTGCTGTCGCAATAGATTGGAATTTTCGAGAGCTGAAGGTCATAGTCTAGTAGTTGATTTCTCATCCACAAGACCTTAGAACAACAGATTCCAGCGGCTACATACTCAGCTTCAGCTATGGAGGTGGACACTGAGTTTTGCTTTTTACTTGTCCAACTCATCAGCTTTCCACCCAGGAGCTGACAGCCTCCTATGGTGCTTTTCCTATCCAATTTGCAACCTGTAAAATAACTATCTGAATAGGCGATTAGATCAAACCCTGAATCTTTGGGATACCAAAGACCTAGGTTCACAGTACCCTTAAGGTATCGAAAAATTCGCTTTACAACGATCATATGAGATTCCTTAGGTTCAGCTTGATATCGTGCACACAAACAGGTTGCGTACATAATACCGGGTCGGCTAGCTGTAAGATACAAAAGAGAGCCGATCATCCCATGGTACAGTGTGACATTAACAGGTATTCCATTTAAATCCTTGTCTAGTGTCAGCGGTGGTGCCATAGGGGTTTTCATAGCTGAACTCTGAGTTAAATCGAATTTCTTCAGCATATCTTTAACATACTTTCCCTGATTAATGAAAGTTCCTTTTTCATTTTGTTTTATCTAAAGACCAAGGAAATATGTTAGCTCACCCATCATGCTCATTTTATACTCTTCTTTCATTCTATCAGCGAAACGAGTACAAAGGTCAGGGTTAGTAGAACCAAATATAATGTCATCAACATATATCTGAAAAAGAATAATATGACCTTTTACTTTCTTGAAGAATAGAGTCTTATCGATTTTACCACGCTCAAATTGTTCAATATGGAGATAAGAGGATAGAGTGTCATACCATGCACGAGGAGCTTGCTTTAAGCCATAAAGTGCCTTATCCAGTTTATAAACAAAACCTGGACGCTTAGGATCTGAGAATCCTGGAGGTTGTTCCACATAGACTTCTTCATTCAGCTTTCCAATTAGAAATGCTGACTTAACATCCATCTGATATACTATGAAGTCTTTGTGTACAGCGTATGCTAAGAATAGACGAATAGATTCTAGTCTTGCTACAAGAGCAAATGTTTCGTTGTAATCTATGCCTTCCACTTGTCTGTATCCCTGAGCAACAAGTCGAGCCTTGTTGCGGGTTACAGTTCCATGTTCGTCCAACTTGTTACGATAGACCCATTTAGTGCCTATCACTGTATTGTCAGTTGGTCTTCGAACAAGTTTCCAAACTTTGTTTCTTTCGAATTCAGTCATCTCTTCTTGCATAGCGCTGACCCAGTTTGGATCTTTGAGGGCATCATCTACTTTCTTTTGTTCAATCAGAGAAATAAAGTTAGCAAATAAACAAATATTACCTGCACTTCGTCGAGTCTGAACACCAGCATTTGGATCACCAAGTATTTGATCAATTGGGTGATTTACAGTCTATCGCTGAGCCGGAGCGTGAGTCACTGACTCAACCTGAACTAGAGGAGCTGAAGATGAAGCTTCTGCAACTTCTGGAATATCAGCCAAGAGAGGAGTAGGTGCAGATGTCATGTCATTCACTGATTGCTGAGAAGTAGATGGAATGTCTGAGACATTTGGTTCAGAAGCAGGTATAGTGTTTAAAGGAACAGATGAGACCCATGATGTTTCAGCTTCACTATTCTGCATATTTGGGATGATAGTAGGACTATCATCTTCAACTGTATGAGTATGAGGAGTGGGAATATCTTCTGAATCACCAAGATGAGAAAACATCCATTGATTCAGTTCTTCAGTATCAGCAGACGGTTTAGAGTTCGCTGAACAGGATTCGTCAAACGTGACTCGAATAGTTTCTTAAACAGTTTGTCTTCTTCGATTGAAGACTCTGAAGGCTTTGGAAATTGAAGAATATCCAAGAAAGATTCCATCATCAGCCTTAGGATCAAACTTTCCAAGGGCATCTCTGTTGTTCAGTATGAAACACTGACATCCAAAGATGTGAAGAAAGCTAATTGAAGGCTTTCTTCCATGAAAAAGTTCATAGGATGTCTTATTGAATCTTTTGACTATCAGCAACCTATTTTGCGTAAAACAAGCAGTGTTGACAGCTTCTGCCTAAAACTGAGTAGGCAGGTGAGAATCGCTGCGCATTGAACGTGCAACTTCAATAATTGTTCTATTTCTTATTTTAGCGACTCCGTTTTGTTGTGGTGTTCTCACTGAAGAAAAGTTGTGAGAAATACCCTTACTCTCAAAGAAGGAATCAAAAGAACTGTTTTTGAATTCAGTCCCATGATCACTCCTTATTGAGCGAACGGTCAAGTTGTTCAGGGTTTCCATCTTCCGAACAAAGGTGATGAGTTCTTCAGGGGTGTCACTCTTAGAACGAAGAAACATAACCCATGTATGGCGAGAGAATTCGTCAACTATGACCAGTGTATATTTCTTTCCAGCGATGGATTGTTTGTTAACAGGGCCAAACAAATCCATATGGAGAAGTTGTAGAGGAGATGACACTGAGGAGACTTGCTTTGACTTAAAGATTGCTTTGGTCTGCTTCCCTTTCTCACACACTGAACATAAAGACTCTTTGGCGTATGAGTGTTGAGGTAGACCAGTGACTAACTCTTTTGAAGAAAGAGTGTTCAGTGTCTTGAAGTTTAGATGAGAGAGCCTCTTATGCCATAGCCAGTTGACATCAGATGAGGATTTTGAGAAGAAACAGGAGTTCTCAGTGGTTGTTGAGTCCATGTTTATTACATAAACATTTTCCAAACGATAACCGCTGAGAGCTATCTTCTCCTTTTTGTCAGCGACAAAGCAGGATTCCTTGGTAAACATTACCTTGTCGCAAAGCTGACTGATGCTTAGAAGATTATGCTTCAGCCCTTCAACATATGCGACTCTTCTGAAGGTTGTTGTACCATTTGAGAGTACACCAAACCCTCGGGTATGTCCTTTTCCATTTCCACCGAAAGTCACAAAGGGACCCTTCTCTTCCTTGTATTCAGCGAGCAGGCTTTTCTTTCCAGTAATGTGTCTAGAGCATCCGCTATCAAGATACCAGATACCCTTCATAACCTGCATTACAAAGGAAGATTAGTTTTTCTTGGGTACCCACTTAACCATGTGTACACATTTGTCAGTGCAAGTAGTTGGAATGGAAGGTTCAGCAGTCTTCGCAGCATTTGAAGATTCAGCTTTGTCAGTCTTCACTTTGGTTAATTTCTTATCCTTAGTGGTCTTCTTTGCCTTGGGGGCAGTGATCTTCACCTTAGCTATCTTTTCAGCTTTGGTGGCTGTGGGGCACTTACTAGCAATATGATCAGTAAGTCCACAGTGATAACATTTCCTATAACTAAAAATAGTTTTAGGACCATTTGAATGTTGAGCTTTAGATTTTGAATTAGAAGGACCAACACCATATAAGCTATTGGTTTTTGAAATGGGAGGAACATTTAGTTCTTCGGATTTCTTACCAAAGACATCCACTCTGATTCTAGGAGTAGATCGCTGAATAGATACATGCTGAGTAGATCCAGAGATCTGATTCCTTGATCCAGAGGGATAGGTCACTTAAGCTTTAGAAGCATTCAGCTTAGGTTTACAGATACCCTTCTGAGGATTTTGGTTAAAAGGAATTCCTTTACCTTTATCTTTAAAGACAGAGGTAGGTTTTGGATAAACCATTTTCTCTTTACCTTTTGAAGAGGTGGAGATTTCCTCAGGGATAGGCGGTTTAGAAGAGGAACACTGAGAGGGTGAAGTATCAGCGACTAAGGATACGAAAGTTCCAAATAAGAGCATGGAACGATCAGTGGTTGGTTCTAGAGTATCAGCTTTGTAACCGATACCACGTTTATCACTCAGGGGAATCTGAGACTTAATTATCTCAGTGATCTTTGTTGAGGAATTATACCATCCATCAACAGTAGTTTTTTCAACTTTTAATGCAACGATAGCTTCTTCGCGCTCGATTTTGACTAGCTGATTTAGGTGCACTTGATCTTTAAAATCCTTTTCAATTTTAGAAAGATTTTCTATTTGAAGGTGACAGTTTTTAAGCTGTTCAGCGAGATCAAGGTTTTGATTTTCAACTACAGTTTTGCCATTCATGGCTTCATATAAACTTCTAGTCAATAGATCGATCTTTCGAAGACTATCAGCTTCATCAATATTTGCAATATTGGTAAAGAAGGAAGGTGATACCTGAGTAGCAGAGGTTGAAGTAGAGGGAATGTCAGAATTTTCTTCTTCATCTTCAAGTTTGGCCATAAGACAGAGATTGGCTTCATCATCTTCAGAGTCAGATGATGATTCTTCTTCGTCAGAGGCAGCCCAATCATAGTCAGCCATCAGGCCTTTGCCTTTCTTCTTAAAGCTTTTCAGCTTTGCATACCTTTCTTTCAGCTTGGCGTATTTGTCATCTCTAGACCTGAGGTTAGAGGATTTCTTGGGAAACACTGAGTTTCTCGAAACTTTCGTTGACCTGCACTCGTTAGCGAAATGTCCTATCTTTTCACAGTTAAAACAAGTAGCAGTAGCCTTATCAACAGGAGCTGATGATCTTGGCTTGTCAATAATGGAAAGAGGTTTATTCTTTCTGAACATTTTCTTTTTGGCGAATCTCCTGAACTTTTTAGTGAGGAGAGCCAAAGATTCATCAAGATCTGAAGAGTCAGAATCTGATGACCTTTCAGAGTTACTCTCCAACTCAGTGATAGTGACCGAGGGTCGCTGAGTGGAAGGTTCCTCTGAGATTAACGCAACAGTGGTGCTTTTGGAATCTTTTACAAGATTCTTCTTAAGATGACTCGATTGCTCATGATTCAGCATCGTGCCATATAAGGTAGAAAGATTCATCGATTTGAGATCTTTTGACAGCTTGAGACACATTGAATAGTTGTCCCAGCTTTCAGGTAAACATTCTAAAAACTTTGTCAGCACTTCAAAGTTAGAATATTCCTTACCAACAGTTTTCAGATCTATTATTAAACAGTTAAAACGTTGGTGTACTTCAGAGAGAGATTCATTCTTACCACAAATGAAGCTTTCATGCTGTCTTACCAGGTTGATCTTTCGAGAGTCCTGGACTTCAGAAGTACCTTCATACTGAACACAGATTGTGTCCCACATAGCTTTTGAAGTTTTCAGGTTCATGACGGAATGGTAGACTTCGTCAGGAAGAGCCATGGAGAGTATGGATCTGGCTTTGGTGTCGATAGCCACTTTCTTCTTATCTTCATCAGTCCACATATAAATTTCCTTAGGAATCAGCCTTTCTGGAATAACAGGTCTATTCTCAGCGGCTGGAACTGCAACATCAATTCTTACAGGAATATATGGGCCGTTTTCAAGATAATAAGGCATAGTAGGGTCTACACCTTCTAAGAAAAGAATCATCCTATTTTTCCATAGATTAAAATTATCTCTGGAGAATCTAGGGGGTTTTGCAAGAGAACCATTGTCAATATAGTTTGTGTTTGTGTTGGTAGCCATTTTAAGAAATAGCTAGGAAAAGAAATCTTAGTATAGATCAGATCATGTTTATGAGTTTAAACAAATCTGCTCTGATACCACTTGTTGGTCCCGAAGGGCTATACAAGTTTGTAGAAGGGGGGGGGGGGGGGGGGGTTGAATACAAACACATAAATTTTACTTTTCTAAATTGTTTATTGATAAATCATTAACAATTTACAGCTTGTTGCGGAACAAGATCAAGGATAAATCCTAATCTAAACAAGTTGGAACACTAAGTTTTCTTGCACTAAGAAAGAGAAGGAAATTACTAATAATAACCTATCTCAAGATATAAGAAGATGACTTGACCAGAGTTACCAAGTACTTTAAAATGAAGTGATGTCTTCTTCTTATATACGGCATGCATTTAATACATGGCAGTTTATACTTTACACGTGGCAGCAGCTGATTGGTTGTAGGATCTGACTTGAGTAGACAACCTTAGTAGCCGCATGGTGAACAGTGTAGTATCAGAGTAGTTGTACGATTTCAGACAATAAGGAGGTTCTTTTCTGACATATCGTACGGAGTCGTGCAAGGGTGGTTAACACAAAAGTACTTTGTACGGAGGACTTCATGATCAGCTTTACGTTTATTCAGGGCTTTATCATTCTTTATCAGCGAATGATGATGTTCAGCGATAGCTGAAGTCTTGTACTTGATACTTCACGTTGAGTGGAAAAATCTGAGTCTTCGCTGATCCGCATCAGTTCATTAGGAGACTTGTCGCCGGTTCTTGAGCTTGATCTTCGACTTCAGCGTAGAACCTATGTTAACGTGAAACTTGTCTTCAAGGATCATAAGTAAACAACTAACTTATCAGCGATCACCATAAGGACTGAACAGGCTCAGAGCATTATGGTGAACAGTGTTCGCTGAATGTTTTAATCTAAAGAACGAGAGTTCCCATCAGTGGTACTGTAAAGTCTTAGTACTTATCAGCGATAGTGAAACTCTGATACATATTGTTTACTTACAATTTTCACTAAGTAGAATGAAGCGGGTCATTATCAAATCACTGAGGGTTTGGATCAACAGTATCCACAGTGGAAAATCCATATGATCCACTTCTTTGAAGGTGTAGACAAAGAACTAATCACTTATCTCTACAATCTACCATATGTTCCCATGGTAACAGTACCTAGGGTACCTGCTACTGAAACCACACCAGAGGTTGGAGAGTATGATAAGCCAAAAGACATCGATAAGTGGTCCCTACAGGATTAGGAAAAATATGAATGGGAAAAGAAGGCAAACCGACTTCTGACTATGGCCATACCTAACGACCTCTTTCAATCCTTGGATGCTTATGAAACTGCCTATGATCTGTGGAGAGAGCTGGAGATGCAGCTGGAAGGTGGAGCCAAAACCCAGAAGAATAGAAGGGCTCAGCGTATAAACGAGTACTACGCATTCAAAGCTCTGCCGTCAGAAACTCTGCGGAACACTTATGACAGATTCAACTCCTTGATAAACAAATGCAAGAAGTTTGGCATCCACATAACCTCTGAGGAAAACAATGCCATGTTCCTCAAGAGCGTAAATGATGAGTGGCTTCAACTATCCATGTCCTTACAAACAAATCCAGACCTGGATACTTGGACCCTCTCAGACCTCTGTGGCACCTTGTTGCACAAGAAAGCCAAATAGCCCAGACGAAAGCCCAGGTGAGTGGACCTCTGGCACTTGTAGGCAAAGCTACAGAGGTGGAAGAAAAGCCCAAGAAGGAAAAAGCTCTAGAGGAGAAAGAGGAGAAGGAGAATAAGAAGAAGAAGGTTTTGGTGGTTGATAGTGATGAAGAAGATCTGGTGGATGCGGAAGAAGCAACGATGGCCTCAATAGCTAAATCTGTAGCGTTGTTGACCAAAGAGTTCGGAAACAGAGGATACAAATGGAAGTTATGGTACGAAAGAGATGGGAGAGATGACAAAGGTGGCAAGTACCAGAACCATGGGCCACCACAAGGGTATGAGCAGAGGAACCAAGGGAGAGAGGATTCACATGATAGAAGTTATGAACAGAAGGGAGGTGGAGATCACCAACATAGGCAGAACGACAGAGCTGGCAATGCACCACAGAACTCAGGGTGCTTCAGTTGTGGCAAGCCAGACCATTATGCACCTGACTGCAGAAGCAAGCCCAATAGACCCCAGAGAGACTCTACCTTTTACAAAAAGAAGGCAGAGTACTATGCTCAAAAATCAATCATGGTTGAACAGGAGAACTGGGTATCTGATGAATATTCTGATGAGGAAGAGAAGAAAAATGCCCTGTTCTATGGGATGGCAGAAGTCAGCAACTTTGACTCTGATAGTAAGGTATCCAATTCTAACTCACCCTCTAATGATACTGAAGCTAATCTTCTTAAACTAACAGAAGATTACAATGAACTTGAATAGACTTGTGCAAACGTTAAGAAACAACTTGCCTTCTATGAGAGAGAAGCCAGACTTCTCACTAAGGAAAAGGCAAAAATAACTTTAGAAAAGGAAGATCTTGAATCAAATTGGCATAAAGAACTAAAACCTTTAAAAGAGAAGATTTCTGATCTTGACTTGGCCTTAAAAGTCAAATCTAAAGAACTTTCAGATAATGAGAGTGACAGTCTTAACATACTTGCTCTTAAAAACTTTTTTCAAAAAGAAAGAGAAGTTCTTCACCAAGATCTACTCGGCATAGATCTCTTAATTAAAAGGTATCAAGACGCACAGAAGGTGTATGAAAAGATAAAGGGGAATTGGCTTCTGTGACTTGGATCCTTATACAGGAACCAAGAGAGACAAGTCCCTGTCTTTTCTATTCTGTGTAGGAGATACTCTAAACTAGGATTTCCAAATCTACTCACTGTAAACAGAAGGCGAACAATCTCTGGGGAACCTCACAAGTGGAAACCTCTGCAGATTATCAATGTGTGGTATCAAAACACAGATTTACCATCTTCGGACTCTATCAAAAGAGACTCCAAACCAAAGAAATATCTGAAAACTCGGGATCATATAGGAATCTTCAAGATTGGTGACCCAGAGACTCAGACCCAGGTTGCTTTTGTATGCACTATAGATTCAGAAAAGGAGCTATCTACAGAGGCACCTGAATTTGTGCCTGCTTCTACAGAAGAAAATTTGCAACACATTTCTGAAAATGAGTTAAAGGAAACTGGTAAAAACAACTTCTACGAAAGTCATGATACACTTTCTGTCAAACAAGATATTTGTGATGAAATCTCGGTGAACACATCCAAAGTTCTAGAAGATGTTCCCAAAAACAAGGAAGAAAATGAGCATGATACGTGCACAGAAAATCCAGCCTCTGATGACAGAGACTCCTGTGGTCCATCCTCTAAATACGAGAATGACTCAACCTCTATCGACTCGGAGATAGTTCCTTGTGAATCAGGGTGATTTAAGCTTCCCTCTCGCATTCTTAACAAAACTATGTCCCCAAAGGAGAAATTCACAAGTGTTGCTATCTGCCCAGACTTTCTGGATATGTGTATACAAGCAAAAACTTCTCTTAAACTTGAGAAAATCAAAGAAGAAAAGAAAAGATCCTTTCAAAATCCAAAAGTTTCAAAACCTTTATGGCCAACTCAAGAAAAACTTACTTGGCAACAAAAAGGAAAATGGGTTGAAAATAACAAGTCTTTTTCCTCTGTGATAGTGAAATTGGCAGAGGTTACCCACAGAAGATTGGTACAACAGGAGGCTACTCTGAAGAGAGATTTTCCAAAAAATAAATATAGCCTAGATAGGACTCTCTGTAATAGAATGTCTGATACTAGGAGAGATTGCAATCATAAAGCCTATGTACCCATGTTCAATGTTTTCAGTGAAAAGTTTAAGAAAATATCTTCACATGTTGATTACTGTCATTGCTTTGAACTCATGTATCAATTAAATCAACATTTCTCCGGTCCTCACTGTTTCCTCTCTAAACCCAAAGCCAAGAATGCAAAATTCAAGGGTAAGAAGAAACAAAATGGTTCTCCAAAAGAAGATAAAACCAAAACAAAGGATGTTAAGGCAACCTTGAAGCCCTCTAACAAAACTGGACCCATTCGGAAATGGGTACCTAAATCTCTCTAATTATGTTGCAGAAGCAGTATGTGCCTATCTGGTACCTAGACTCCGGGTGCTCGAAGCATATGACTGGCGACAGAGGTTTACTATCCTCGTACAAAGATAAACTTGGATGAGGATCTGTAACCTTTGGAGACAACAAAA
Organism: Saussurea involucrata; assembly: GCA_033807775.1. NCBI lineage: Eukaryota > Viridiplantae > Streptophyta > Magnoliopsida > Asterales > Asteraceae > Saussurea > Saussurea involucrata. Next base: position 116,015,419 of record CM066315.1, read on the forward strand.
ATGGGTACATCAGAGGCTATGGAGTCATCAAGAAAGAAGATATAACTGTGTGCAAATTTGCGTATGTGGATGGCCTCAAGCACAACCTTCTAAGTGTAGGCCAACTCTGTGACACATGTTTCGATGTTAAGTTCAAAAGAACTTATTGCTCTCTACTTGGGGAGGACACAGAGGTAGAACTGCTGCGAGCTGAAAGAAGAGGCGATCTGTACCTAATGAACTTTAAGGCCAAGAACAAAGATGACAAGCTCTGCCTTGTCTCATGTAAAAATGAAGAAGCATGGTTGTGGAACAACAGGTTCCACACTCTGGATAAACTGGTAAAGCTTGATCTAGTAAAAGGTTTGCCAAATGTTAAATTTAAAAAAACCATTTATGCTCTGCCTGTGAAATGGGAAAACTCAAAAGAGCTTCCCACAAAGGCAAATCTGATGTGTCTTGCACTAGGCCTTTGTATACGCTTCATGTTGACCTCTGTGGTCCCATTGCTACACAGAGTCTATGGCAAGAAATATATGCTAGTGTTGGTCGATGAATTCTCAAGATATACATGGGTAGAATTTGTCCGAAAGAAGTTAGATGTTACAAACATCTTGATTAACCTAATGAAAAGAATCCAGTTTGTTTATGAGTGTATGATACATAAGCTGAGAACCGACAATGGAACAAAATTCAAAAACTCTGTCATTGAAGCTTATCTTACAGAAGAAGGAATCTTACAAAACTTCTCTGCCGCACGCACCCCACAATAATATGGCTTGGTCGAACGCAAAAACCGAACGCTTGTGGAGGCTGCAAGAACCATGCTCACAACATCTGGATTACCCATATCTTTCTAGGCAGAAGCAGTTTCAACTGCATGCTTTACCCAAAATCGATCAACAGTGGTGAAAAGATACATCAAGACACCATACCATCTGATCAACCAGAAAAGCCCAACATCAAGTTCTTTCACGTATTTGGATGTAAATGCTTTGTCCTCAACGACAGAGAAAATCGAGGAAAGTTTGATGTTAAGGCAGATGAAGGAAAATTCATCGGGTACTCTGCCACTTCCAAGGCCTACAGAGTTTACACTCTGCGAACTCGGTCAATTGTGGAAAGCATTAATGTTTCTTTTGACGATTCATTCCAATAGACTTCTGAACAAATCAGTTCAGAACACGGGCTGAACAAAGAAACCTCAGGCGTTTCTAAATCAAGAGAAGCAAAGCTTAATCTGCTATTTGAAGAAATGTTCTATGATGATGTTGATCTTGGTCTCTAGTATCCAAAGAACTTTGGCTTTTATCTTATGGCTTATATACAGATTCAGATTACGGAGGATGCAAGCTAGACAGGAAAAGTACCTCTTAGAGTTGCCAATTCCTAGGTGGTAAATTGGTAAGCTGGACTTCTGAGAAGCAGAACTGCGTGTGAATATCCACAGCAGAAGCAGAATACGTTGCTGCTGCAAGCTGTTGTTCACAAGTTCTGTGGATGAGAACTCAGCTAAAAGACTATGGTCTAGACATCCAAAAGATACCAATCCTCTATAACTCCAAAAGCGCCATTGCGATCTCTTCCAACCCTGTGCAGCACTCTAAGACAAAACACATAGATATCAGGTACAACTTTTTAAAGCATCACGTTGAACAGGGCACCATAGAGATGTAATTTGTGTTTACAGAATATCAGCTTGCGGACTTATTCACCAAAGAACTTGACGATAAAAGATTCCTATTCTTGGTGGGTAAGTTAGGTATGCTAAACATGAGCTAAATCCCTCTGTAAGTTTGATTAAATCCCCCTGTATATATGTAAATATTTAAATCTTTCAGTATGTACATTCTTTACCTCTTAAATTTCTGTACTCAATAGAGCTTCTGTGAGGTGGCACAGAGCCTCTATTCACTTTCACAGAACCTCTGATGAGCTTGATCTATGTTTTGTGCTCCACTTATCAATATATGATCCAAGCATAGGTCAAGGGGGAGCAGAAGGAGAACTTGTAATGATCTACAGAGGTTGATCATTCATAGGGGAGTCAAAGAGGATCTTTGGTCGAACAAACCAACAGAAGTCAGAGACTATGCCGAACAAAGGAGAAACTCAGAGTAAATTCCTCGCACAAATCCTCTTTCCAAAACATTCTTCTAGGACACCACTTTCAAAATATGTCCTAGAGACACAATTTCAAACAGTCAAAACTTTGGATGATCAAAATGTTTTATGAGCTTTCAGTAATTAGAAATTTTCAGTCATATAGCCTCCGCGGCGATTGGCATAGTTTTGGTGAACCAGGGTCTCTGTTAGTGAGAATTTCGTACGAATGCTCTATCAATCATTCCAATTGAATTTACAAGTACTTTTGGTAAAGGTGCAAGTTCTAGGAAATTGGAAGAAGGTCTCAAATTACAGAGCTCATTCCACCACAAAGCTTCTGTGATTTCCAACATTAATGGCCGCTGATTTTCAAAAGTGACAGCCTTTTTACCCATATCTTTCTAGGCAAAAACCGAACGCTTGTGGAGGCTGCAAGAACCATGCTCACAACATCTGGATTACCCATATCTTTCTAGGCAGAAGCAGTTTCAACTGCATGCTTTACCCAAAATCGATCAGGATTAATGGCCGCTGCACGATGTTCCATCGTGCAACGCCACTTCTGACGTGGCACGTTTCTATTGGACGTGCGTGCCACACGACAGGACTGAAGCATTGAACCCAGCTGTACACTCAAGAGCGGATTCCAAACTTTATAGAATTCACTTTTTACCGCCCAAATTCTATCCGAATTCACCCACTATAAAACCAATTTTAACCCTTCTTCTTCAACTTTACGATTCCTTTCTCTCTGATTTCTCCGGCGAACCTTTGCAAGAACCTGTAAATATCTGATTTTCTTCCCATTTCTTCGAAGAACTCCTTCAATGGCAACCTTGATCACTCATTGCCTCCATTCCTATGTGTTTTTCCGGTGAGCCAACACACGGAAAAACATGGTCAATCTAGGGACACAACCAAAGAGACGAGAACCGACTAGAATCCATCTGCGGCCAGAAACGACATTGAAAAGGAAAAAGTGGTGATTCCGTTGAATTTGCTCCGACTACCCATCTGCAAAACTTCTTGGACAATGACCTGTTCGAGAACTCCCTCCCACTAAAACTAAACAATCATTACCTGGTACACTCCAGAACTGCCTTTGGAGATGAACAAGCCATTCTGATGAGCATTCTGGAAAACCATCCCCTTAGAATCCTTCTAACAAAAAATGTCACCAAAATCCCTGCGAGATATCTGAACCAATTCTGGCAGAGCTGTTACTATGACTCTGAAACCAAGCAGATAAATGGATATCTGTCAAAACCCGACAATTCACAGACCCTAAACATAGGCTTCAATAAGACCATGCTCTATGTCGAATTCGAACTCCCCACCATAGGACTACTAGGAATCAAGAAATATGTTGAAGACCCCTCGAATGCAGACCTCTGTGCCTTTGCAGAGATGTTAGGATACAATACCCACCTTACCAAGAGTAACGATTTCAGGAGGAATAGACTTCCCCCTCTGAGGAACACCTTATTTTCCATCCTAAACAGATGCCTAACTGGGAAAGTAGGAAGCCCAGACTAGAGCTCCAACCAGATTTTGTCGATAATGTATGGGATCTACTACGATTTGCCTCTGGACTATGCTGCTCTGATGATGCAATAACTGGTAGCCACAATAGAGCACAGACATTCCACGCAGAGGGCAAAGGGCAAGAATGCAAAAACTCAGCTCCCAGCTCTGCAATTCCAGAGAACAATTGGCATTCTGGCGGAACCTCTGCTGACAGCAGAAAAATGGCCCACGAAAGGAGAAGTTGTGAAAACCTATCCTATGATGAGGAATGTTCCAACCAAATACGCAGACGGCTACAGATTCTGCAGGCCTCTGTCAGAGAAAATGTTGACCTATGCGTCTGACGTAGAACTTAGGAGAGACTACGTGCGTGCACACAGGACTCCCAAACCAAGTCCTGTGACACCCCCACGCTTAGGAGCCCCCATAGGAACTGAAATAGTTGAAAGGTTGAGTGTAGAAGACTAGGTCGTGGCTCTGAAGAAGCACAACTAGAAGATGGAAATTGGAAGGCTAGCAAGATCTAGAGCAGAGACCTCTAAACCCCCACTGCGTGTCACAGAGCAACCTCCACAACAAGTGGAACGAAAAAAAGGCTCCAAAAGCCAAGTCTGCAAAAGAAGTTGCCTCTGCCAGCACTGAACCACCCCAACAACCATCCACAGAACACACTGTGATAGCCTCTTCTGCATCTCCTCCTCAGAAGGAGAAAAAGAAAAAGAGGAAATCCAAAACCTCTGAGGAAGGAGCCCCTAAACTGAAGAAGAAAAAAAGAACCCATAAACCCAAATCTCCTCTGCAGACCATCGCAGAGGAAGTAACAACCGCAGAACCAAATCTGCAATCCCCCACCCCTCTACAATTCGCTAAACCCGATGAATTTGCTTCATTCCTATAACGCTCAGACATAGCAAACACCCTTGATACCTCTGGATGGGAAGCAGAATCTATACCAGAATTCAACACCAACACTGCCCAAATGACTTGTACAGTGGGAAATGTCAATTCTGATCTGGAAGTGGAAGACAAAACCCCCACTGGCAACCAGGCAGAAACCCCAGAGGGCCCCATGAATTCAGACCTATATGCCTCTCCACCGAGCTACGATCCAGAACTTGAACACACTGAGGAATTTATGGATATAGCAGACAAATGGGAGGAAGTAGAATCTAGGATAGAGACTCCTACGATTTTAGGAAACCCAACAGAGGAAGAAAGTGTGAAAGATGCCGAAGATAGAAGTGGCACACAACCAAATGCCCCTCCCAGTGCAACCCACATATCTAACTCTGCCAGTCTAGTGGCGAATAGAGTTATTGAAAAAGAGCCGCACAGCTCGAACCCTTCCCCATCCAACTAGCCAGAGGAACCTTTTTCCTCCTCTACGCCTACACAAATTGGGGAATCCCCACAGAAGGTGTCCTCTCCAAAGGACACTCTTCTCATTCAAGACCATTCGTCCCAGGTCATATCTGAAATCACAGAGGAATTTGTTTCCTCTGGTACACAAGCACAATTAGAAACCAATCGCTCTTCAGAGGAGCGTACAGTGCACTTCGACGAAGAGACTCTAGACAAGTCCCCTAGTCAACTCAAGGTTACTTCTGTCCCCACCTCTGAAGTGGCTCAGAACAAGGTCCTTGACAGAATTCTTGTAGAGTCCGAGACTTTAAAACCCTCTGCTCGAGGATCAGATGGAAGTCCTACCATTCTTAACGTCAAAACAGGAATAAACGTAGGCACCTCAGGAACAGAGGTAAACTCTGGGGAAGGATGTATTCCCCCAGAGGTCACCCGTGGTACACAAGTCACAAAGGATGAGTACCAAACGTTTGTCACCTCTGTGACCACCACCTTGGCAGAGTTGAAAAGCTCTGTCAGCATTGTTGCAGATTCTACCAAGTCGGCGCTTGACAACCTATCCACCAAGGTTGAATCTCTGTCAAATGAGGTCAAGGATGCCACTGCTCTGCTAAAGAATATATCGACCACTTCTGCATAGAGCACCTCCACTTCTGCGACCGAAGCTTCAATTGCCCATTTGTCAAAGCAACTAAAGAAGACATGAAAGGTTGCCAAGACTCTGTCATCTCAAACCCCTACATCTCCAGACATAACAACAGAGGATTTATGCAAAGCCTTAAAAAAAGTTTAGGAGAAAACTACAACTGAAACTCAAGCCATTAAGCCCACTGACTATATCACGCGGGCTCAGCTCACAGAGCTAGGCTAAGGCGTTCTGATTGAAATGACTGAATTCATCAAAGCCTTCACTTCTGCCAATGCAACATATGTCAAAGAGTTCCATAACAGTGTGGGAAAGCTCAGATTCAAGTTCAAGGCAGAAGTTGCGTACCTACTAGGCATATATGACGACCTCTGCGCAAAGATGATTGCAGCAGGGGCTAGCCAACCAAAGAAACCACCCACGACATGCCAAGCAGAGGGTCGAAAAGATGAAAGGAGGCAGGATGACTCTGATAGCGACTCAGATGGGCCATCAGATCATCCTGAGGGGGAGAAGAGCAGCATAGCCATCCTACCAACGCCATTAGACATCAAACCTCTGGCGCAGGTACCCATACAAACACAACCGTCTAACCAACCATAAGAGCAGAAAACCACAGAGGGAACACTCACCTCTGTGGAAACAAATCAACCCACAGAAGAGTTGCCCTCACCCACACCTAAACCAACAGCAGTAGAAACCAAACTACCATCCCCCACACCTGCAGAACAACCAACACCAAACCAAGAACAAAAACTGTAGCTCTTAAACCAAGAAGATATCTGAACAAACCCAAACCAACCACAGAAGAGATTGTAACCCAACTCCAGAAGAAACATCTACAGAGAGAACAGGCCAGAGCAACATTCATGCCACAATTCACAACTGTTGATAGATTGCACAAATTGTATCCAGGGGGAACATCAGCAGAATAGCCTACACCAACCAAACCCTCATCACCAATGAAACTGCAAAAGAGAAATCAAACCAACCCCCAACCAAACCTACAGAAGCACCTTCAACAAAAACCCCAACCACCACTATAGAAGAATCATCAACCAAACCACCATCAAAATTACAGAGGAAACATTACCTAAGGTATGTGCCAAAGACAAATAGAAAGATGTAATCGCAGAAGATCCAAAACCGAATAAGGCCAAGCCTCAAGTTACAGAGAAGCTAATGATAAGCTCTTTCGACGCTTTCATCACGCCTAAACCAGAAGAGGAAGATTGGGCCTTTGGAGTTCCTCTGCCTGAAAAACCCATCATAGACCCCAATTCCAAGCCAACAGATGACAGAGTAGCTAGTGTTATCAGAGACATGGAAGCTCTAAGGAAGCCCATGCCTGTACCCCTGTCCCTCAGCGTCAAATGGAAGAAGTTATGCATTAGTATCTGTATAGCACAACCATAAACGATCCTCTCCCTAATCCAACTCTGGCCGTGATATTATCCAACATGAGAGAGAAAGGTTCTTTAGAGACAAAGCCAAAAATGTCAAAGACGTTTTCTCAGAGTCAAGGATCAAACAAGTCCTGCTCTGCAAACTATCACATACAAAGGACAGAAACTTCTAGTATAACCTCTACACTGTGCTAAGAGAGGAAAGATCACAGATGAAGTTCTCTGACGCATACCTGAGAAATCTGTCACTATACGACCTTCAAGAACTCTTCAGTTGGGCTAGGAAAAACTACATGGAAAGGCTAGAACACCAAAAAGCTTATGACGAAATCAAAAAGGCCATGAGGGAAAAGCTTCTGTTCTACAGCGTGATTGACTTCCAAGTGGGTCTGGACCTTGGAGTCAAGAAAATCAGGCTCTCTATCCCATATGACAGCTGCCCCTCCTCTGTTGAACCGCACACCATCATCCAGAGTCCCAAGATTGGATATGTCTTTTTTGACCCACAGGGAAGGTAGAAGTTGTTTGTGGAGTATGATTGCTAGAAGTACGCCACAGAAACACTTCTACAATTAAGGATGGATCTTTTGAATAGCAGAGGAACAGAGTTCGTTGACCTACAGTATGCCAATAGGGCGATAGAGTTAATCGACGCCATTATCTGCTTCAGAGACCTCTGCTCGTACTTCTACAGAGAGCTTAAAGCTGGAGGATTCACAAAGTCGGTCAATGACTTTCCAAATGCAAGAATTTAAGCTCTGCAACTCGTTAATGATTTTGTTTACTTTTCATGTTCTGTAACTTATGTTTAAACCAATGTAAATGCCTTTCGCATAAACTCAATTAAAATTATCGTTTTTAGTGAGGTTGACTTTTTCACCTCTTGTTCTTTCTAGCCTAAGATCCATGCAACTTTCAATTTTTTATTTTTCAATACCTAGGGGAGATTGTTAGCTCCAACTTCTAGCATAGGAAAGTATTGAAAAATAGGCTAAGGAAGAACTCTGGCAGAAGCCTCTGCCAAACACCAAGAGCACAAAACCTCCACTCTTCAATCATCAGAAGACTATCAAAGGACAAAGTCCCAAAGCCTCTGTCACCCTTGATAGAGCCTCTGTGTTATGAAAAACTGAAGTTGAAGTTATGTGAAGACAAAGACAAGGACATTCGTGCCTCTCACGTGCCTCTGTTGTACGAAGATCCTAAAGATCAATAGTACATGGCGTGATCTTCTACTTTCCACGTGTCATCATTAGAGAGGTCACAACTTTTGCAGATAGCGGCGCACTACAGTAACGTATACTAGGATCAATCATATGAACTTGTCTCCTGTACCTATGTACTGTTTGTCCCCTATCGTTTGTATAAATAGGAGGTTCTACCAGACTTTTCTAGTAACGAAGCACACACACAAATACACCTGCTTAGAACATATGCTTATGAAAAACACACACTTCATGGTGTTCTTGGTGTAACTTTTGACAATCAAATAGAGATGAATCATTGAGCATTATCATTGTTATTTATAACTTTTGACACACACTTCTATTTTGTGTGTAGTCTACCATACAATCAACTCAAGCTGTTCTTAAAAATGCTTCCGCATTTACACAGTTGTATACTCTATTTTGAACTGTTTGTTGTTGAAATATCATTGTTGAGTCAAAGTGGGATCAACAGCCATATTCGCCTATGGCATGAAGGACACATACCCCAAGGTTGGTGACCTGAAACTTTCTCAGGCTGGCCTAAAAGTGCTTGACTTCAAGCCTGTCCACAGTGAGGTACGTCTCTCTACTCTTCTTTCTCTTCTCCGCTCTCCTTCTTCTACTCCTGCAGCTACCTCTACGGCAACGGTCGACCCAACCGCTGATACCCAGGATGAAACCACCACCTATTCCAAAAAGAGGAAATAATCCACTACCCCCCCTTGGCATCCATAAGTCCAAGAAGATTTCAAAGGAGCAACCCAAGCCTTCCCAGGCTGAAGACTCCACATCGGTCCCTCTGCAGACGACGATGGATAGTTTTATGGTACGCTCCGCCACATCCGCTGAACCCACCCATTCAATACCAGTTTCAGTGCCTCAGTTCACTAAATCTTTCATGGATCAGGACCCCTATCTCAGTACCTCAAAGTACTGACGAGATTTTCCTCAGCGGATCCAACGCTGAATCTACTACCACTACCCTCTTCACAACCTTTGCTTCTCACTCACATTCTTTGGTCTCTTCACGTTTCATCTTCCCTACAGCGACATCTACGCCCATCCTCCATCTGGACGACAATGCTACTGTTGAACTGCAACGAATTATACAGTAGAACCAAGGACCTGCAGGCGCTTCTAGCCACCCTTCACTGGAAGACGATATGGAAACCTACTCAGGGTATCGTGATATCAACACTTTTTCCAACCCGCCTACAGGTATCCTATACAGTGCTCCTCTCTCTGGACCCCCAACTTCTGAGCTTTCATTTGTTCATATGTTCATTTCTGTTACAGGTCCTAACTTGTCCGTTATGAAGGCAGTTTTCTCCTAGTCGTCAGGATGCATTAAGATCTTTTTGTATCCTGTGTATGTGTCCATAAATGTTAGGAGTTCATGTTTTGCTGTCGCATCGACCATGGCATCGATGTGTGGTAGCGGGAACGGGTCCATGGTGCAAGCCTTGTTGAGATCAGTAAAGTCTATACATACCCTCCATTTTTCATTTGTTCTTTTGCACGACCATTCCATTGGCCAACCAGTCGGGGTATTTGACCTCCCTTATTTTTCCAGTCTTGAGTGAATTTTCGACCTCGTCGTTTATCACTTTGTTCTGCTCCGGGGCGAACTTTCGATGCTTCTTTTTAACAGGTTTGTGCGACAGGTCAACGTTCAAGTGATGTTCATCCTCAGGGTCTATACCGACCATATCTTCATGTGTCCACGCGAAACAGTCAGCATGTTCTTGCAAAAAAGAGATTAGTGATTTCTTCATGTCGAGATCGAGGCAATAGTCGTCGATAGTTTCAGGAACGTCCTGGCTTTGTAATTGCTAGATATCTTGATGATAAGGCTTCATCGTGGTCTTGTAGCAATCTCGCGCAATTTTCTACTCACTTTTGATCTCCTGGACTCCCCAAGGTGTTGGGAATTTGATGGTCTGATGATACGTCGAGGGGACGACCTTCATGTCATGAATCGAAGGTCGACGTAATATGACGTTGTAGGCCAACGAGCAATCAATGACGTTTTATTTGGTCTGCTTGTTAACCCATTTAGCATATATCGAAAGAATAATTTCTCCGATGGTGTTGGTCACGTCTCGGTTGAATCCCACCAGCACGGTCGAGCGTCGTATAATTTCAACTTTGTCGATTCCCATGGCTTTGATTGTACTAAGGAAGATGATGTTGGCAGAGCTGCCTCCATCAAATTGGTCGAGCAATTCCCGATCGTGAGTTTCATAAGCAGTCCATCGTGATGTTTTTGCCATGAGTCGTTAAGATTGTCGTGGTCGAACATTATCGGCATGGCCTCAAATCTTGTTTTGGCCTTGATGACCTAGAGATCGAGTGTTTATCAGATCATCGACTAGCATGTCTTTTGGCTGCAGAATAAGTTAGTCCGCAGATAGCCGACCCTCTAGTTACGCAATTGACCACCTTTGCGTGTTCTGGTGATGTTGGTCGGGTGTTTGGCTTTGCGTCCGATGACTCTTGAAGATATCCCTTTGGAACTAACCATGCTAGCTCCTTCCGTAAGGATATTTACTCTTTCGTCGTGTGTCCATGGTCACTGTGGAAATCTCACCACTTGGACTTATCTTCCTTGTTGTCTTTGTTAGTTTTCTTCAGCCACCGAATGGTTGAAGGCACGTTCTTGAGAGCTTCGACGATCTCTTTCGGTATTCCCTTAAATCCATATGAAGAAATTTTAGGATATGGAGGGAACTTGGAAGTCGAGACGTTTTTCTTTTTCTCGAATCTAACGTTCGAGATCTGTCGAGATGGTTCTGTTTGAGGAGCAGTCCTGGTCTTAAAGTCCGCCTTCCTGACACTTAGTGGTCTCCTGTCGCCCAAATGCTTTCGTCGAAATGCCACGTCATCCTCCAGTCGCATGTAAGCAAGATTTCTTGCCCGAACATCTTCAAAGTTCTCTAGCGGGAACTTTATCAGTTTAATGTATAATTCTGAGCTATCATTGAGACCTCGTTTATGGGATTCGATCGCAGTCTTGATGTCACAATTTTGTATGTTTATCACTTCCGAATTGAAACGATTAAAGTAGTTGCGGACATATTCTCCGGTCTTTTGGGTTATGTAGTAGAGGTCGCTAGTCTGCTTTTCCATCTTGCGACTGCTAGCGAATTGTTGGAAGAACTAGTTGACTAACTCGGATAAGTTCTTGACAGACTTAGGTTTGAGCTTGATTAGCCACTGGAGGGCAGCGCCTGTAAGGGTCGCACCAAAAAAATTGCACATGCAGACTTCATGGTACTGATGGGGTATTGACATGGTCCATATCAGCTGTTTATATTGCGCGATGTTTTCTGTTGGATCCATCAATCCAGAATATTTAGTGGGAAAGTAGGAATGTTGAACTTCTTTGGGACATCGACCAAGTCTACTTCGTCGATGAATGGGGATGCTTGGAATCTTGTGCGTGGTTCGACGTCGGTTGGTACAACAGCACCGGGCAACTTAAAAAGTAGCGACAACATCTTCTCGTTTTGTTCTTCCAGTAGCTTTAACCGTCGTGCGACTGGATCATATGGATCGGTTCCGTCGGATGCTGTCGGTTGTACCACAATGAACCCTGAATATTGAGAGGTCATACCGATGGTTGTATAGAAGCCATGATGTTGTAACGACTCGGTGGTTTCTCCATTGGTTGGCATTTGCATTGTTGGGATTGACATTGACGTAATGGGCATCGTCAGGATCGCTGTTAATGCCAAAAATCGCACCAAAGGGACAACTTAAGGTGGATGTGGACTTAAACAACTAAGGAAAGAATCTTTCGACGAGACGTGCGACGATAAATAAAATAAAGAAACAAGGGATTTGATGACGCAGGAAAAACCTCAATCGAGGAAAAAACCTGCGGACGACAGGGGGTGTCGTCGCTGCACTATGGTCTCCAATCAGGGGCGATGTCCTTGGATACTGGTGTCGATCGTACAGTGATTACAATACAAATGAAGGAAGTGCTTCGAAATGTAAAGTACAAGTGTTTGGAATGTAAAACAAGTGTTTGTTACGAAACAAAGTGTGAACTGCTGGTCGAGGGCCGTTGTCGTGCGTCGAGAGCGATACTTAGAATAATGGTTCTTCACTTCAGGTGTTCTTGAATATTGGTTCGGTTGTTAATCGCCGGATATTCGATCTCTGGAAATGTTGATTGAGCTTGATATTTATAGTCTTCGTGTCCTTAGCTTCATCCATGAATGCTCCTTTAATGGCCTTAACGGTTGGAAACGATCGCCGGAGTAATGATCTTTGTCCGTTACGGTCGCCGGCTGTTTAATGATTGCGCCGGTTATAGTCGTTGCTCCTTAATGACTTTTACTCCTGCATTAAACACTTAACAAACTGTAAAGCCCGTGTCCCGATATGATTTTTTTCTTTCTTTACGTAATTAATTTATTTAATCTTCTCTCTTAACGTTTTTAATTACGGGTTGTCGGGAATGACCGTAAATGTTAATTACTTTGGCACTTAGGGGCTAAATGCTAAATCCTTGGTTAAGTTGGGATAAAGTGTCGGAAATTTCTGGTTAGTTACGGGAAAGTTGTAGTTAAGGGGCCTATTGTGGAAACTCTAACCTCAGGGACTGTTTGTGCATTTGTGTTAAAGTATGCATGGGATCGGCCCATGGACCGATCCCTCCTTTTTCTTGGCTGATTTTCACGACAAAGCACACACAACAAAAACAATCAACCTCTCCCTCTTTCTCGTTTAATTCCACGGCACAAACAACCGAACCCTAATCCCCTCTTTCCCTTCCCCCGCCGCTGCCACTGCCGTGAAACCACCAGCGCCGTTGCTGGTGTTGGCCGGAGAGAGAGAGAGAGCAGCGCGAGAGAGAGAGAGGTAGAGAGAGAGAGAGAGAGCAGCGCGAGAGAGGGTGGTAGAGAGAGGTCGCCGGAGCCGCTGCCTTTCGCCGCTGCTGTCGCCGGAGACCACCGCCGCCACTGCTGTTCGTCGGAGGTTTCGAGAGTGAGAGGAGCCGGTGCGGGTGTGCGGTGTAGCCGCGAGGTAAGTCGTTCTTTCGTTTCGATTCCTCTTTCTTTTCTTTTTCCGGCAAAACAACCACCGCGACATCGCCGCCGCCGCCGCCGGCGACCACCGCTGCCGGAGGTGGCAGTGGGTGGTGCTGGTATCTGTCCAATTAGTGGAACCTTAATCCTAATCGAGAAATCTAAACCGATCGCGTAACTCGACTCGTTAAACCTCAAACCGTTTTATAAAATCGTCAATTTATGTGAAAAACGTCCTTCTGCCACTGTTTTGCGTCAACCATAACTTTTCTGTCGTAACTCCGATTGAGCCGAAACTGGCGCCCACGGTTCAAGCTCGGGGTCGGGCATGTTTTCCGTGTTTTAGCGGAAAACTGGTTCGGCCTCTAGCTAGGTGGAAAAGTGGTCGTAAGTTCAGTGAATCGTCATTTTATGTAAAAGAAACTGCAGTTCGGTCACTGTTTTGCGTAAGCTGTAACCTTTTCCTCGTAACTCGGATTGGGGTGATTTCGGTGCCAAAAGTTCCCTTTTTGAGTCTATAAACTTTTCTGTGTTTTGTGCAAAATTCAGTTCGGAACGTAGCTTAGGCCAAATCGTCGTTTTATACTGATAAGTGCTGTTTTTCACTGTTCTGCGGGCTGATCTTATAAAATCCGTAATTAAATGTAGAAAAATCGTTAGGAGGTGTATAATATGTCCTTGGAACCTTAACTCAGAGTACTTTCTGGTCATGTAATTTAATTAAGGTTTTTCTGGGTTTAAAGGGGTCGAAACAGGTCCCGAACAGACCTGTTTGGCGAGAACGGAAAATAGTTTTAGTGACGGTTTAAGCGTGTGTCGGGTCGTAGGGTCCGGGTCTCGTATTGACACGTTTTAACATGCGTTTAGGTGCTGGGAAGTGACCGTAATTGTGAAGCTTGAATTGTATTGTTAAGCTAGGCGCGCTTTCGAGGTGAGTTCTCTCACTATATCTAATAACGGTTGTTTTATCATTGCTGTAGTACGTGTGTGGTAGCTTTATGTGATTGTGTTGTGGAACTAGATAGTGGGGTGTCTAGTTGATACTATGTTGTCATATTAACTCGGTGGGACCGGGGATCCGGCGGGGCCAGAGATTTTATACGCGGGTGGCGTAGAGACTCGGTGGGACCGGGGATTCGGCGGGGCCGAAGATGTTATCATGTGGTCGGTGGGACCGACTTGTGCCTTTATGGTGGGTGGGTGTGGATATACATGTTTATGATTTGTTCGTAGACCTGTATGATCGCTTATGTGTCACTATCTGTTTTAGGGGTAGTGTGGAATAACTGTATTATTTATGTTGTTTGAATTCACTAAGCTTCGTGCTTACCCTTTTCCCATAAACTGTGGTTTCAGGTCCGAGCGGCTCCAAGACGTGATGAGTACACACTGGCGCGCGAGGAGAGCTGGCTGATTTATGGTTTTAATAATTAAACATTTATTCCGCTAGTTTTAATTTATAAAGATATTAATTATGTGTTTCAAACGAAACGTTGGTATCAATTAAAGAGTTGTTATAAATGAATTGTTTATTTAAAAATTTAAATTTGCTTGTAATTTTTGGGACGTTACAACTTGGTATCAGAGCACAGCTTGAGTGAATCAAATGCACCTCGGTGTGTTTGATCTCAAGTTTGCGGCTATAAAATTTTCTTTAAAATTTTTGGAAAATAAAAGAAAGGAAAACCCGTTTGAGAAACGGTGATCGATGGCGCAGTGTGTACAGTCAGCCGGAGCCAGGGGAAAAGGTATAGTACTTAGTGTTTTATTGCTTTCTAGATCATAGAGTATGCATGCTAGATTGCCTGTTGTGGACACTATGCTGTATGTTGAACTACTTGCTATTAGGAATTTATGCTAATTATGATAGGTTACTAAGTGGATGCCCTCTAGGTTGTATGCAGTAAGAGATTTATAGCCTTAGAATATTCGATTTAGTTCTATTGCGCAGCTCTTGTTTGAGTCCAATCGTTCTATGATAGAGTCTTGTATTCGACTGTCTATTTATTTCGCACTGCATATAATCGGGTATTCGCGAGGTCACCCGTTATAATTAGTAGGGATTCAGTAGTAGCAAGGGTAGTGGGATAAGAAGAAGTTCCTAGAGAGCTGGGAAGGGTGTTTATGTATGAGTACATGTGCTAGATTGTTTTCTAGAACATAGGAGTATGTATGCTAAATTGCTTGGTGCTTGTTACACTGTATTGCATGTCTGCTGTTTGCTATTAGGGATTTGGCAGTAGCAAGGGTAGTGGTCTGGATAGAATTCCTAGGGAGCTAGGAAGAGTGTGTACATATGCCGGTGCGGGCATATGTGTATAGTTTCGGCGAGAAACTACTTGGACCCCTTGGGATGGAACTCGGAACGGGCGATGATAGGTGTGGATGGTAGTAGTAGAGCTCATACTACCGGAAGCACAGGATCAATGCTCGAGTCGGGGAAGTCACGAGGAATCCAAGGAGTGGAGCGTGAGTGTTGTTAGTATGAGTTATTATGTGCTAATAACGCGTTGTATTGTCTACCCAGAATAGCCATCACCAGGAGGAACAACTATAGTAAACCTACTAGTACAGGTGCGTACTCGAAGTGTTTTGAGGTGATGATCGTTGGGGGTAGTGATGAAGGTCCTAAACTAGTAGTCGTTGGAATAGAAAGACGATTCTACTATTAGTCACTTGGAGTGACGATAAGGATGATATTTGTTGTAAGCAGATCATTTCGGGCCAAGATGGAAGATTGTGCTAGAGTCATAGGCTCATAGAGCCGACTTTGATTTGAGGAAAACCCGTAAGATGATTTGATGTGATTTCCCAACTTGCCTTAAGAGGTTTAAATGTCTGGATGACAATAGTAGACCGGAGAGTTTCGGAGTAGTAGGGGTCGAGACGTTGAATGCCGAATGAGTCATGCACGAAGTTATTTTGAAAATAAGATCGCATTAACAAATTCTTGTGTTTCAAATCTTTGTATGGACGGTGTTTTGGAATTTTGGGAATTGCTCAGCACACGCACAAGATTTTGAAATATGGTTTTGAAAGTGTATGAAATCGTTTTATCACGGGAATGCAAACTTTGTTAGAATTTGTCTCATTTTCGTTATTTTTCCAACGGTTCTTTTGGGTACGATGTTATCCGTGCTTTGTGGTGGTTAAGATGTTGGGTAAGTGACTACGGATTAAGACTCTAACATTGGAACTCCTCCACATGTGTTAGAGTTGAGACGGAAAGTTACATTCCACGATGTCTGTATAAAGGCTAATTTGGTGATTTGTTTAAAATGAGTTTGGAATTCCAGTGTCGCTTAACTTTTCGTTCGAGAGTTTGTATTACTAAGTGTTTTATTGCAAATAGTTCAGTGTGTGGATTGATTCATGCGTGACATAAGTGATGCATGGAGGAATTTTGGTAACATTTCATAAGGAGTTGTTTGGTGCGCTTTTTAGTCAGCTAAAGGTTTTATTGACATTTCCATTTAATAGAAGCGGACTGGTTTCTGTCTTCAAGTTTGAAACTTACACGAGACAGTTGTGTTTTAACAAAAATATATTTGTAAACCGTGTCATCGTTTTGTGTGATTAGCTGACGCGCGAAAAATTTGTGGCGAACCCTGTGCCACGTCATTTTTATGATTAAAAAGAAGAATATTTGAATCAAATGTCGTGAAACTTATTTTGAATTATGTGCACACCTTTGTCGCACCCTGTTTAAGGTCAAGCGGTTACTTTAAGTGCACGTCATGAGTCAATCCATACTGGAATCGAGGCGGTTCATTTTAAAGAAATTATTTATTACGCTTGCTTTTGTGTGAGTAAACTGAACTGCAATGGAACGATTTTCAACATGATTTTCCTATGTGGGACGAGCGTGTCCAGTTTTGCGTAACTATCGATCAGGTAATAGTAGTTTTATTACATACGATCTTTTTGAGATGAAAATCCTGATGTTGAATATATTTTGTAAATGATTTTGTAAACCATTTGGGGAAATGTGCTTTTAAGTGTCATGTGTCATTTCGAGAATTTTTAGGGTGTGAGTCCTTTTGGAAAACTCTTTTGTTTAACCCGTGTTGAGTCCGGGACTAAGGTTGAATTCAGAGTATTGCTTGCTTAAACTTTGTTTAAACGCATTTTCCGACCTATGGGTCTAGCAAGCGTGGAGCATTTTGCTCGGTTTTGACTTGGAGTTAGTCATGGGCCTATTGCCCGGGTTTAATGGCTCGATGTGGAGTCTAGTTGATGAGTTGTTTTTGTCGCACCGTTTGGCATTCTTTGCACGTTGAGTGTTTACATGTTTGGGTGAGTGAGTCAATCCGGAATAGGCATGTTGTTGGTAGGCTGTTTGCTTTGGATCCTTAGACACGATAGTCAGTCGTTGGTAATGGTCGGTTGGGTATCTCGGGGTGGGACCCCGGTATTCATGTGTTTTAACCTAGACTTTCCAGTAAGTACTAGGAGGTTATAGTTGTGGGCACTTACCTGGGAGGTAGTTCCGGTGTGCTGGGTCTTGAGGCGTTACCTGGGAGGTAGACGTCAAGGTGTATCCTCGATACGGTGTGACTTGGCTTCGTAGAGCAAGTGTGGATGATACGTCGACGGTGGAAGGTAGGTATTCCACGCGCGTTAGTACTGTAGGCCGAATAGTATCGGTTAAGGGATTGATGCCCTTTGTTATTAAGAGAATAAATGCGCATCAACCATTTTGAGGTAGGTGGTATATTTAGGTGTCGACTTTTGGGCTTAAGGCCAAAGACCTTTAGTATAATCGGAGAGTTGTAGCCGATGTTAAGATAATCATGGTGATGGTAGTAGTAACCCTGAAATGATCACTTGTGATGAATGGTTGTGGTGGAATGATCTACGTGTGTGTTAGTTGATTTGGTAGTGGGGGATATCTATTTGTGTTAGTGTCTAGGATAATACAACGCTTATGTGATTTATTGTAATCGGTTGGACCGATGTTCGGCGGGTGGCCGATGTTTGTTATTGTGATCGGTTGGACCGATGTTCGGCGGATGGCCGATGTTTGTTATTGTAATCGGTTGGACCGATGTTCGGCAGGGGGTCGATGTTTTGTTGATATAATTTATTGAAAATCTTTGGAGTCTATTAGAATTCGTGGCAGTTAATCGACAGTTAAGGGTAGGAATGATCGTAGTCGAGTATCCTGTAGGGTATACTGTGAGCAGCTTTAGAATGGTTAAAGCTTGAAAGTGGATTGAGTTTGGGATATCATCAAATGCCAGAGAGTTATTAGGAGCTGTTTGCGAACGTAGACTTCGGGGACGAAGTCTAACCCAAGTGGGGGAAAGTTGTAAAGCCCGTGTCCCGATATGATTTTTTTCTTTCTTTACGTAATTAATTTATTTAATCTTCTCTCTTAACGTTTTTAATTACGGGTTGTCGGGAATGACCGTAAATGTTAATTACTTTGGCACTTAGGGGCTAAATGCTAAATCCTTGGTTAAGTTGGGATAAAGTGTCGGAAATTTCTGGTTAGTTACGGGAAAGTTGTAGTTAAGGGGCCTATTGTGGAAACTCTAACCTCAGGGACTGTTTGTGCATTTGTGTTAAAGTATGCATGGGATCGGCCCATGGACCGATCCCTCCTTTTTCTTGGCTCATTTTCACGACAAAGCACACACAACAAAAACAATCAACCTCTCCCTCTTTCTGGTTTAATTCCACGGCACAAACAACCGAACCCTAATCCCCTCTTTCCCTTCCCCCGCCGATGCCACTGCCGTGAAACCACCACCACCACACCAGCGCCGCTGCTGGTGTTGGCCGGAGAGAGAGAGAGCAGCGCGAGAGAGAGAGGTAGAGAGAGAGAGAGAGCAGCGCGAGAGAGGGTGGTAGAGAGAGGTCGCCGGAGCCGCTGCCTTTCGCCGCTGCTGTCGCCGGAGACCACCGCCGCCACTGCTGTTCGTCGGAGGTTTCGAGAGTGAGAGGAGCAGGTGCGGGTGTGCGGTGTTGCAGCGAGGTAAGTCGTTCTTTCGTTTCGATTCCTCTTTCTTTTCTTTTTCCGGCAAAACAACCACCGCGACATCGCCGCCGTCGCCGCCGGCGACCACCGCTGCCGGAGGTGGCAGTGGGTGGTGCTGGTATCTGTCCAATTAGTGGAACCTTAATCCTAATCGAGAAATCTAAACCGATCGCGTAACTCGACTCGTTAAACCTCAAACCGTTTTATAAAATCGTCAATTTATGTGAAAAACGTCCTTCTGCCACTGTTTTGCGTCAACCATAACTTTTCTGTCGTAACTTCGATTGAGCCGAAACTGGCTCCCACGGTTCAAGCTCGGGGTCGGGCATGTTTTCCGTGTTTTAGCGGAAAACTGGTTCGGCCTCTAGCTAGGTGGAAAAGTGGTCGTAAGTTCAGTGAATCGTCATTTTATGTAAAAGTAACTGCAGTTCGGTCACTGTTTTGCGTAAGCTGTAACGTTTTCCTCGTACCTCCGATTGGGGTGATTTCGGTGCCAAAAGTTTCCTTTTTGAGTCTATAAACTTTTCTGTGTTTTGTGCAAAATTCAGTTCGGAACGTAACTTAGGCCAAATCGTCGTTTTATACTGATAAGTGCTGTTTTTCGCTGTTCTGCGGGCTGATCTTATAAAATCCGTAATTAAATGTAGAAAAATCGTTAGGAGGTGTATAATATGTCCTTGGAACCCTAACTCAGACTACTTTCTGGTCATGTAATTTAATTAAGGTTTTTATGGGTTTAAAGGGGTCGAAACAGGTCCTGAACAGACCTGTTTGGCGAGAACGGAAAATAGTTTTAGTGACGGTTTAAGCGTGTGTCGGGTCGTAGGGTCCGGGTCTCGTATTGACACGTTTTAACATGCGTTTAGGTGCTGGGAAGTGACCGTAATTGTGAAGCTTGAATTGTATTGTTAAGCTAGGCGCGCTTTCGAGGTGAGTTCTCTCACTATATCTAATAACGGTTGTTTTATCATTGTTGTAGTACGTGTGTGGTAGCTTTATGTGATTGTGTTGTGGAACTAGATAGTGGGGTGTCTAGTTGATACTATGTTGTCATGTTAACTCGGTGGGACCGGGGATCCGGCGGGGCCGGAGATTTTATACGCGGGTGGCGTAGAGACTCGGTGGGACCGGGGATTCGGCGGGGCCGAAGATGTTATCATGTGGTCGGTGGGACCGACTTGTGCCTTTTTGGTGGGTGGGTGTGATATACATGTTTATGATTTGTTCGTAGACCTGTATGATCGCTTATGTGTCACTATCTGTTTTAGGGGTAGTGTGGAATAACTGTATTATTTATGGTGTTTAAATTCACTAAGCTTCGTGCTTACCCTTTTCCCATAAACTGTGGTTTCAGGTCATAGCGGCTCCAAGGCGTGATGAGTACACACTGGCGCGCGAGGAGAGCTGGCTGATTTATGGTTTTAATAATTAAACATTTATTCCGCTGGTTTTAATTTATAAAGATATTAATTATGTGTTTGCAAACGAAACGTTGGTATCAATTAATGAGTTGTTATAAATGAATTGTTTATTTAAAAATTTAAATTTGCTTGTAATTTTTGGGACGTTACACAAACGGTCATGGTTAACGTTAGCTTTGGTCGAAGTCGCACGTCCTTATATAATAGTCGTGTGGATCGGGTGACGCTATGGTCGAGCGTCGTAAGGAACTCTCGACCTATCTTTTATGAGGGAAGACGATGGTGTTTTAGGTCTTTGTCTAGACCTTATCTTAATACAAGATATAGTCCATTGTCATACGTCTTACCTGTTTTGGTCGTGGTCGAGCGACGTGATTTTTTGCCCAAACAGTTTGCCCCCAAAATTTGAAAATTGAATGTCAAATTTAAGTTTTAAATTTTGCTTGTCGAACGCTTAGACTTGTGACCTGGGTTGAGGGACTTACCTGGTTGTCGTGGAACTAGACCGGTTCGCCTTTAACTGAACGAGAAGTTGAAAAGTTGTGACGTCATACTGACGCACGATGATGCTTACCAGCTGTCGAGGACAGGTGTCGAAGATTCGGATAGGTATGGACGCGTGTTGATCATCAACGAAGGTGACGCAAGTTGTGCCTGCCCTTCGAGGTTGGGAAAGGATAAAGAATGCCCCGACAGCTTGGTCGAGAATCTTTGAAGAAGACGAAGTTCTGAAGGAACAGTCTTCGAGGGCTGACATTTCGTCGAGAATTGTCACGCCTAAAGAGGCGAAGGCGTCATCCAGCCGTCCAGGCGCGATGGACGCGACACCAGCAAGTTCGGCGCTTCCGGCGACAGTGGCGAAGCTAGTGTCCAAGGTGTTGTCCCCAGCGTCTGCCGACAAGGGGGACGGGTCATCGGCCGATGGTGTCCTAGACGGGACGACGTTGTTTCCTCATCTGGAAAAATAGTTGCTCCCGTCTTTCAGGGAACGTTTTCCTATCGAGGAGACAGGGACCCATGTCGCCGGGTTGATGTTCTCGGTCGACATGGTCCTGTGATCTGGCGTTCACAGCCGATACGGTCGTTAGAGACATATGTTCTGGCGTTCCGAGCCGATATGGTCATTTTAAAGACCTATGGTCTGGCGATCCGAGCCGATATGGTCGTTAGAGACCTATGTTACGTTGTGTAGGTTTTGCTTTAGCGATGAAAGGTAAAAAAGTTTACCTTTCTATTGAACCTGAGTATTATTTTGACTCATACATGTCATGGACATATGTAATATCGACTGTAAAAATTCATTAGGTACAAAGAGTCGTGCGACTTGGGCATCCATTGTAATACAACGATTAGAACGTAAGTCATAAGACTTTCGTATAAGCAAACATAAGTGCATGCGATCAAAGCATTCATTCAGAACATGAAATTTTTCTAAGTTGAAGAACTTAGATTGTGGGGTCGTTAGACCTTACGATCGTATGATTTGATCATACGATAAACTTGAATCATGTGTTCCTACAGGAGAAAGATCAAGTCATGGACTTGATTATTTACGTCGTGCGACCATGCGAAATTAAAATCATATAGTAGACTTTGTGACTACTGTCGTGCGATTCTGCGATAAAACAATGTCATGGGTTGGTCGTTGGCTAACCAACGACACATCGATGCTTAAGTCAGTAGTCGTTTGTGATAAAAAATCGTATGAAAGGAATGAAAAAGAGATAGGGAACATACCTTTTCAGATTATATTGTTAGTGGGGTATTTGCCCCATGTCATTTAATATCCCATTCTTCTCAGGAGAAAGTGGGTTTTAAATGACAGATCGATACAGAGATCTTGAAGAATATCGTCCATGTCTGCGTCGATCGTGCTTTCGTGCGACAGGGCAAGATAGTCGACTTGCGGAAAAGATATCAATTTATCTAAGAAGTCAGGGATAGAGGGATGAACCTGTCGAGATTTTGCAGTTATGTCTTGTTAAAGGGACAACTTAAGGTCGATGTGGACTTAATCAACTAAAGAAAGGATCTTTCGACGAGACGTGCGACGAGGGAAAAAATAAAAGAGAAAAAGGATTTGATGACGCAGGAAAAACATCAATCGAGGAAAAAACCTGCGGACGACAGTGGGTGTCGTCGCTGCACTATGGTCGCCAATCAGGGGCGACGTCCTTAGTACTGGCGTCGGTCGTACGATGATTACAATACAAATGAAGGAAAAGCTTCGAAATGTAAAGTACAAGTGTTTAAATGTAAAAACAGGTGTTTGTTGTGTGAATACAAAGTGTAATCAGCTGTTGGTCGAGGGCTGTTGTCGTGCGTCGAGAGCGACACTTGAGCTTTCCTTCGAGTGTTCTTGAGTTCGCTGTAAGGTTCTGGATTTCAGTACTTGATCTCAAGAGTTTGAATGTTCTTTGCTATGAGTTTGGATGATTTTCTCTGCTGTTTGGTGATATTCACTGATGATCGCTGATGTGTGTCGGATTTTTCCGATGGATCCTTGAAATGAGGCTTTAGCTTGGCTTTTATAGTCTTCGTGCCATTAATTAGCTCCTTGAATGCTTTGATTAACGGCTACAACGGTCAGAAACGGTTGCCGGAGTGATTATCCATAATGCTCTTCGTCCGTTACGACTACTCACTGTTAATGGCTTTGACTCCTGCATTAAATACTTAACAAACGTAACAGACAAGGTTAATGTTAGCTTTGGTCGAAGGTGCAATGATCTTACGAGATGGACGTACGGGACGGGCGATGCTATGGTCGAGCGTCATGAGGGACGTACGACTTACCTTTTACGGGAGACGACGGATGTTTTCTGGGTTCTTGTTGAGACCTTATCTTAATACAAGATATAGCTTAGGACATGCGTCTTACTTGTTTTGGTCGTGGTCGTACGACGTGATTTTTTGCCCAAACAATTTGCCCCCAAAATTTGAAAGAAGGATGGCAAATTCGAGTTTAAATTTTGTCAACCAGAAGCGTAGGGAAATAAGGAAAATTACCTTTTATCGGATAGGAACTAGGCTGGTTCGTTTCCAACTAAACGAGAAGTCGAAAGAGGAAGTCGTGACGTCACGCTGACGTACGATGATGCTTACTAGCTGTCGAGGACAGGTGTCGAAGATCCGGGCGGGCATGCGAGAGGACGGGGATGTGTGGCGATCATCCAGGGATTCGAGTTGATGCGTTTGTTTGTATAAATAAAGATCACGACGGATCTTTTCTTGCTATACTTCGAAGTGTTTATTTGGGAAGAGATTTCGCCTTGATTCCTTTTCATTCTTCGTCCGAACTTACTCGAATCGTTGCAAATCTTCAACCCGCATTTGAGAGTGTTTTATATAAGACCTTGTTTTGTCCTCTGATTCACAATGTCGACGGAGCCTGCTAGTCTTATCATGAATCACGTAGACTTAGATGCTTTTAGGAGTTTAGCAAAAATTCCTGCAAATGTAGAGTTGCGGTGTCCGGGGATTGTTCGTTCTAAGGATTGCCCTGAGGGATATCTCGTTTTGTACGAGTATCCTTTTAAGATAGGGTTTCAATGGCCGTTTTCTAGTTTAGCCAAGTCATTCATGCAGGATTTCGATGTGTCGCCGGGATAATTGATGCCCCAACTTTGGCGAGTTTTGCTGGTTATTGAGCGAGCGTCCGCGAAATGGGAGTCTCCTATGATCATGAATTATTTCTTGGCGGCGTACCAAGTTAAAAAGGATAAGAACTGGCGTTATAGTCCTTATTCTAAGTTCAGGGGTGATCGTGCCTTGGTTTTGGGAACTGGCGTCAATGATCGTGGGTGGAAGTCGAGGTATGTATTCGTTCTTACCGAGTCATTGGATTCCAGCAGCAATTGGATGCGGTCAGACTGGAATAAGACAGGTATGCTTCGTTTGTTTCTGAATTTTATTTATTTTTATGACTTCTACTTATCATTTTCCTCTTGTCGCCTTCAGAGATTCAGCTTGTCGAAGTGAAACCGACTGTGGATTCCCAGGCTAAGATCAACAAGTTCTTGAGTCTTAGCGTTGATGACCGATCCTTCGTTTCGTTGCAATCGGCGGTCGAGGACGAGGATGAGGACGTGATAGAAGAAAGAGATGAGGACGTGATAGAAGAAAGAGATGAGGACATGATAGAAGAAAGAGATAAGGACGTGCAGGAAGAGGCGACTGGTAAGTGTACCATAGTTTTTATTTTATTTCGTTTACTCTATCTGTCTGACGCTTCATGTATTTCCTGATCAGTGCCGACTGAGAGGAAATCGGTCTCTAGGGCGAGAGGAAAGCAGGTTATGCGTGCCCTTCGGGGTGAAAATGTTTTGACAGCTGGGTCGAGCCAGAAGAGAACCAAGAGGACAATCCTGAGGGAACCGTCATCGAGGGTTGATAACTCACCGAGAGTTGTTCTGCCTAAGAAGGCGAGGGCGTCATCTAGCCGTCCTGGCGTGATGGACGCGACACCAGCAAGTTTTGCGCTTCCGGCGACGGTGACAAAACCGGTGTCTCAAGTGTCCATCCCAATATCTGCCGACAGGGGCGAGGGATCATCGGTTAAAGTTATGACGGTCAATTTTACATTGCCGTCTGACTTTATGGCGGATGGTGTCCTAGACGGGACGACGCCGTTCCCTCTTATAAGGAAGTATTTGCTCCCGTCTTTCGGGGAGCGTTTTCGGGGAGTTCCGGCCCCGATATGGGGAAGTGTCAATCTTTCATGACTTATCTTGTTCGTTTAGTCGTCTAATATTTTCTTGTGTTATTTTTCAGACGTTCCAGTCGTCTTTGGCATTACACGCTGGGATGTCGAAAGTTGAAGATCTGGTGGCGTCTGCTCTTGAGAGGGAAGCTGCAGCGTTGGAGCGGGAGAGAGCGACTTTATAGATAGGGAGAAGTTGGCCATGGCGCGTGCCGATGAGTTGGCTATCCAACTTTTCGATGCTCAATATGAATTACAGGAGATTCGTGCGGGAGGAGTGACAGATGAAGGCCCTCAGGTCGGGACTTTGAGCAGGGACACGACCGATGTTCCCCCTGTCGTCTAGAATTTTTTCTTTCCTTGTTGTTTTTGCCACTTGACCTATCGGGGGTTGAGTATGTATATGATGGTTTACTCAACAAATATATCTTTTGCTTTGAATCTTATGCTTTATTCACATCATATTGATTATGAAGTCGAACATTAAATACATATGAAATCATGCGACTAAGGTACTCATTGTAATACGATGACAAGAACGTAAAACAAATATAAAAACACGCGATTAAAGCATCCATTCAGGGTATGAAAGTTAAGAAACTTAGGGGTAAAGTCGTCTAGACTCTGCAATTGTACGACCAGATCGTACAATGAGTTTGTATCGTATGCCCCTTTGGAGAAATGATCAAGTTAGAGGCCTGATCGTTTATGTCGTTCGACCTTGCGATATTAAAGTCATATAGTAGACTTAATGATTACTGCCGTGCGATTCTGCGATAATTTGTCGTGCGATTCTGCGATAAAACGATGTCGGGGGTTGGTCGTTGGTTGGCCAACGACCCTCCGATGCTTAAGTCAGTAGTCGTTTTGTGAGAAAAAATCGTATGAAAAAGAGTTAGAGAGCGTACCATTTTGACTTCTCTCTCTATTTGCCCCCTGTCATTTATTACCTAATTCTTTTTGGGAGGAACAGATAGGTTTTAAATGACAGAATGACACGGAGGAATATTGTCCTGCGTTGACTATGTTGGCGTGCGACCGGGCACCATAGTAGACTTATCTCTGTGAAAAAGATATTAATTTAGGGATAGAAGAAACGAACCTGTCGAGAGCCTGATCTTGTGTCTTTAGTTTATTTTCGCGGCTTCAAGGTAGACTTGTAGCACTCACGAGCGACTTTTGGCTCGCTCTTGATCTCCTGGATTCCCCAAGGCGTAGGGTATTTCAACATTTGATGATATGTCGAAGGAACGGCTTTCATATCGTGGATCCATGGTCGACCTAAGATGATGTTATAGGCCGACAAACAATCGATGACACTGAACTTGGTCTGCTTGTTGACTCCTCCGGCGTAGACGGGCAAGATTATCTCTCCGAAGGTGCTCGTCGCTTCTCCATTGAAACCGACCAAAGTCGTCGAACGTCGGGTGATTTCCAAGCGATCGATTCCCCTGGCTTTAATGGTATTGAGAAAAATGACATTTGCTGAGCTGCCCCCGTCAATCAAGACTCGACGCGTTAGGCAGTTACCGACTGTGAGCTGAATGATCAACCCGTCGTGATGCTTCTGATACGAGTCGCCAAGGTCGACGTGGTCGAACACAATCTTCATGGCTTCTAGCTCCAAATCTCCTTTGGGTCTAGACGAGCGAGGAATAGGTCGATCATCGGGCGCCTGACTGGCATGATGCTTGGCCGCTGAATACGTCAGACCACACACATCTGAACCACCGGTGATGCATTTGACGACCTTCGCATGCTCGGGGGTCGTCGGTCGATGGCTATTAGCTGGAATAACGATGTCATCGATGATATCTGTTTGGGCAAAAAATCACGTCGTACAACCACGACCGGAACAGGTAAGACGCACGTCATAATCCAAATCTTGTATTAAGATAAGGTCTCGACGAGAACCCAGAAAACATCCGTCATCGCCCGTAAAAGGTAAGTCGTACGTTCCTCACGACGCTCGACCATAACGTCGCCCGTCCCGTACGACCATCGCGTAAGATCATTATACCGACGACTAAAGCTAACGTTAACCTTGACTGTTACGTTTGTTAAGTGTTTAATGCAGGAGTCAAAGTCATTAAAGAGCAACGGATATAACCGACGCAACCATCAACGATCGATAACTGTAACGGACGAAGATCATCATGGATAATCACTCTGGCGACCGTTTCCAGTCGTTGTAGTCGTTGATTGAATCATTAATGGAGTTAATTAATGACGCGAAGGCTATAAAAGATAAGCTAAAGCTTCATTTTAAGGGACATCGATTAACATCCAATACACTTCAGCGAACATCATTATACAGCAGAGAAAATCATCCAAACTCATAGCAAAGAACGTTCAGACTCTGGAGATTAAGTATTGAAAGCCAGAACCCTACTGCGAACTCAAGAACACTCGAAGGAAAGCTCAAGTATCGCTCTCGACGCACGGCAATAGCCCTCGACCAACAGTTTACACTTTGTATTCATACACGACAAACACCTGTTTTCACATTTAAGCACTTGTACTTTACATTTCGAAGCATTTCCTTCATTTGTATTGTAACCTCTGTACGGTCGACACCAGTACCAAGGACATCACCCCTGATTGGCGACCATAGTGCAGCGACGACACCCCTTGTCGTCCGCAGGTTTTTTCCTCGATTGAGGTTTTTCCTGCGTCATCAAATCCCTTGTTTCTTTATTTTTGTCCTCGTCGCACGTCTCGTCGAAAGATCCTTTCTTTAGTTGATTAAGTCCACATCGACCTTAAGTTGTCCCTTTGGTGCGATTTTTGGCATTAACAGTTTGGCGCCATCCGTGGGATCTCATCTAGAAAAAATCCTCGACGAACGTGCACCCTACTAATAGTTTCTTGGAGTTTTCTTCTATTTTCTGTTGCAGGAAAATGGCAGCCTCTGGGAATCCGCAGCAAGCCATCGCTCAGATGTATCCGGAGCTCGAAGTCTCCAGGAATCATCTCAATGCAATGGCGGAGCAGAATCGCAGAGCAGCTGAGGATATCGCACGGTTAAGAAATCCTCTTGGGCCTCAAAATGGTCCTAGGCCGTTTCTGCAGAACCCAGTTCCAAGATCGTTCGACCAGAATGGCCCTAGACCATTTGTCCCGAATCCGGGTTCATCCGCGCAGAATCAGCATCCAGGCCCGTTCGTGCAGAATCAACAGCCAGGGTCGTTCAACCCAAATCCTTAGTTTGGGACAGTTCCTCCTCAGCACATAAGGCCACCACCCGTGAAAAATGGGTCGCTACCTTTCCAGCAAGGGTCGCAACCATTACAGCAGCCATTTCAGAATGGACCTCATAGTGAATTTCAACCACTCCACGGTGGATCGCAGCCATTTCAGAATGGACCGCAACAATTCTACTATGGGTCGCAGCCATATTTCGTCCCGTTCAACGGGGACACCAATGGTTCGTCGCATGGTAATGGCACTAGCCCAGGGGCCAATCCCTCGGCAGGGGCAAATCCCGATCATAATGATCCCGTCGCTCAGCGTTTGAAGATGTTAGAAGACCAAAATGAGCGTGTCCTGTCCTTGCTCGCTAAGTTGCCTGGGGCAGCCGTGCCTGTCGACGTCGAGCCTCGTTTGGGGTACCAAGCATCGCCCTTCATCGACGAGATTGTCACCGTCGAGGTCCCAAAGAAGTATAACATTCCTGCCTTCACTCCTAAGTATTCGGGTGTGACCGATCCGACTGAGCACGTCGCGCAATATAAGCAGCTCATGTGGACGATCTCGACCCCATTTATGTACTAGGAAGTATGCATGTGTAAGATTTTTGGAGCAACTCTCACTGGTCCAGCTCTCCAATGGTTAATCAATCTCAAACCCAAATCCATCAGGTCGTTTGCTGAGTTGGTTAACCAATTCTCCCAGCAATTCGCCAGCAGTCGTAAGATGGAGAAGCAGACCAGCGACCTATATTACATCGTGCAGAAACCTAATGAGTCTATTCGAAGTTATTTCAATAGGTTCAGTGCCGAAATGATCAGCATTCGCAATTGCGACGTCAAAACCGCGATCGAAGCCTATAAGCGTGGTCTGGACGATAGTTCGGGTCTATACACCGACCTGACCAAATATCCCCCGGAGAATTTCGAAGACGTCCGAGCTCGAACCTTAGCATATATGAGGGTAGAAGATGATGCCGCCTTTCGTCGCAAGCACACTGACGACAAGAAGTCGTTAGGTGTCAGGAAGCCATAGTTCAAGACAAAGGTTTTTTCCAGTGTAGAGCCAACGCGCCAAATTTCAAATGTTCGTTTTTAGACAAAAGCAGAGGCCAAGACTGCGGCTAAGTTCACTCAGTACCCCAATATATCCTCTTACGGATTCAAAGGATCTACATAGTCGAAGTTCTCAAAAGTGCCCAAGCTACCATTCGATGGGCAAAGAAGTCCGACCTGGACGATGCTAAGAAAGACAAATCAAAGTGGTGCGACTTCCATGCCGATCATGGTCATGCGACAGACGATTGTATCGCATTGAAGAAGGAACTAGCATATCATTTTCCGAAAGGAAATCTCAAAGATATCATCGACAATGTCGCTATTCCAGCTAACAGCCATCGACCGTCGACCCCCGAGCACGCGAAAGTCGTCAATTGCATCACCGGTGGTTCAGACGTATGTGGCCTGACGTATTCTGCGGCCAAGCGTCATGCCAGTCAGGCACCCGATGATCGGCCTATTCCTCGCTCGTCCAGACCCAAAGGAGATTTAGAGCTAGAAGCTATGAAGATTGTATTCGACCACGTCGACCTGGGCGACTCGTATCAGAAGCATCATCATGATGGGCTAATCATTCAGCTCACAGTCGATAATTGCCTAACGCGTCGAGTCTTGATCGACGGGGGCAGCTCAGCAAATGTCATTTTTCTCAACACCATTAAAGCCATGGGAATCGATCGCTCGGAAATCACCCGACGTTCGACGACTTTGGTCGGTTTCAATGGAGAAGCGACGAGCACCTTCGGAGAGATAATCTTGCTCGTCTACGCCAGAGGGGTCAACAAGAAGACCAAGTTCAGTGTCATCGATTGTGCGTCGGCCTATAACATCATCTTAGGACGACCATGGATCCATGATATGAAAGCTGTTCCTTCGACGTATCATCAAATGTTGAAATTCCCGACGCCATGGGGAATCCAGGAGATCAAGAGTGAGCCAAAAGTCGCTCGTGAGTGCTACAAGTCTACCTTGAAGCCGCGAAAATAAACTAAGGTCACAAGATCAGGCTCTCGACAGGTTTGTTTCTTCTATCCCTAAATTAATATCTTTTCCACAGGGATAAATCTACTATGGTGCCTCGTCGCACGACAACATAGCCGACCGCAGGACAATATTTCACAGGATCGCCGTGTCATTCTGTCATTTAAAACCTATCTTTTCCTGCCAAAGAGAATAAGGTAATAAATGACAGGGGGCAAATAGAGAGAGTCTGAAATGGTACGTTCTCTAACTCTTTTTCATACGATTTTTTCTCATTTTTTCACAAAGCGACTACTGACTTAAGCATCGGAGGGTCGTTGGTTAGCCAACGACCAACCCTTGACATCGTTTTATCGTAGAATCGCACGACAGTTTATCGCAGAATCGCACGACAGCTTACCGCAGGATCGCACGACAGTAGTCATTAAGTCTACTATATGACTTTAAATTCACAAGGTCGCACGACATAAACGACCAAGTCTATGACTTGATCATCCTTTACAGGGACATACGATTCAAATTAATCGCACGACTTGGTCGTATGATTGCGAAGTCTAACGATCTCATGATCTAAGCCTCTCAACTTAGAGAAATTTCATACTCCGAAAGTATGCTTTAGTCACATGTGCTTATGTTTATACACACGATTTAAAAGTCTTATGGCTTACGTACCCGTTATTGTGTTACAATGAATGCCTTAGTCGCATGATTTCCAGATTCAATTTCATAATTGATATGGTATATAAAATGCAAGTTCAAACAAAAGTTCAAAGTTTCATTTACAGAATTGTCGATTACATTCAAAAGAACTCGACTACCTATGGTTCGACCACCAACGATCGAGACATGAAAAGACATAGCATATCCTAAATCTAGAAAGGAGCTTCGATGGCAGGCTTTGTTCAAAAATCTCGATCTTTGAAATCCTATCAATCCCGAAGAACTGATGCAAGGATCAAACGACTATATTAGGAGCGGTCTTCCAACTCCTTACGCCTCGACCTTCTGAGAATGTGGCTCTTAAGATTAATGCTAAGGTTGGAGGAAGGAATATATCCTTCTCAACGATCGACCTCCACTCCAACATTTCCTCTGCCTTCACATATTCAATGAGAGGAAACAGAAGCATCTGCAAATTACAAAAGAAACATACTACGTGCTCAGTGAAAGAACATCAATAACACAAGTTTTGAAAGAAAAACTTACAAAGAACGCCAGTTCGGTTAAACACAGTCCAATCTCTTCAACAGAGATTCTTCGAAAACGCTCCTTTAAAGATAAGAGCTGATATTTCCCCAGATGCGGAAGTGACTCTGCCCTGACGAGGACATAGTCAATTAGGAGGGTTGACGACAACGCAAAGTTGTTCGTCGCCATAAACCCTCCCTCATTCTCTCCCGTCCTTACACCCTTGCCCTTGTCGGCTGACAAAAGGGTCGACGTGGCAGCATAAAACATCATCGCCAGTTGCGCAGTATGAGACATCGTCGCCAGATGCGCAGTATGAGACATCGTCGCCAGTTGCGCAGTATGAGACATCGTCGCCAGTTGTGCAGTATCTACGGATATAATCCAATAATTTTCCGCACAAGTACATACTTCGTCCTCCATTTACGATCATTGACAACAGTGTTCAAAACTAAGGTACGATCACCTTTAAGTCTTGAAAGTAAACTATAACGACGATATTGGTCGCTCATGACTTTATACGCCACTCCTAGTGCGAAGTAATTCGCTCGGTGACTAGAATGACTCACCAAAACTGGGGCATCAGTTGCCCTGACGATAGGTCAAACTCACACAGAATTGCCTTGGCCAGAGGCAAATACGGCTAGTGGAAGCCCATCTTAAAACAGGTATTTGTATATAACGACGTACCTCTCGGGGCACATTTCCGGTCGAACCTTGCCAACCTTGCTTATGGTAATCCTCATGGGAATCCTCGCTAGACTTCTAAAGTCATCGAGATCTTTTTCATTTCTAATAGCACCTCTGGGCTCCGTCGACATTCCTAAAATAACGGCTGGTAAGCATAATCATACGGCAGCATGACATCACAACCCCGACTTCTCGTTCAGATAAAGACGAACCAGCCTAGCTCCAAGGCGATTGAGGTAATTTTTAACTCTCGTCTTATTTCCCATGCGTCTGATTGACAAAATTTAAAACTCGGATTAGCTATCCTTCTTTCAAATTTTGGGGGCAAACTGTTTGGGCAAAAAATCACGTCGTACGACCACGACCGGAACAGGTAAGACGCACGTCATAATCCAAATCTTGTATTAAGATAAGGTCTCGATGAGAAACCAGAAAACATCCGTCATCGCCCGTAAAAGGTAAGTCGTACGTTCCTCACGACGCTCGACCATAACGTCACCCGTCCCGTACGACAATCGCGTAAGATCATTATACCGACGACTAAAGCTAACGTTAACCTTGACTGTTATGTTTGTTAAGTGTTTAATGCAGGAGTCAAAGTCATTAAAGAGCAACGGATATAACCGACGCAACCATCAACGATCGATAACTGTAACGGACGAAGATCATCATGGATAATCACTCAGGCGACCGTTTCCAGCCGTTGTAGCCGTTGATTGAATCATTAATGGACTTAATTAATGACGTGAAGGCTATAAAAGATAATCTAAAGCTTCATTTTAAGGGACATCGATTAACATCCAATACACTTCAGCGAACATCATCATACAGCAGAGAAAATCATCCAAACTCATAGCAAAGAACGTTCAGACTCTGGAGATTAAGTATTGAAAGCCAAAACCCTACTGCGAACTCAAGAACACTCGAAGGAAAGCTCAAGTATTGCTCTCGACGCACGACAACAGCCTTCGACCAACAGTTTACACTTTGTATTCACACACGACAAACACCTGTTTTCACATTTAAGCACTTGTACTTTACATTTCGAAGCATTTACTTCATTTGTATTGTAACCTATGTACGGTCGACACCAGTACCAAGGACATCGCCCCTGATTGGCGACCATAGTGCAGCGACGACACCCCTTGTCATCCGCAGGTTTTTTCCTCGATTGAGGTTTTTCCTGCGTCATCAAATCCCTTGTTTCTTTATTTTTGTCCTCGTCGCACGTCTCGTCGAAAGATCCTTTCTTTAGTTGATTAAGTCCACATCGACCTTAAGTAGTCCTTTTGGTGCGATTTTTGGCATTAACAATATCCTTGAGATTTCCTTTCGGGAAGTGATATGCCAACTCTTTTTTGAGAGCTATGCAATCATCTGTCGCATGGCTATGGTCGACGTGGAAGTCGCACCACTTTGATTTATCCTTCTTAGCATCGTCCAAGTCATACTTCTTCGGCCACCGGATGGTTGCTTGGGTGGTCTTCAGAGCTCCGACTAAGTCCTTTGCAGATCTTTTGAACCCGTAAGAGGATATCTTGGGGTACTGAGTGAACTTAGTCGCGGTCCTCGCTTCTGCTTTCGTCTTGAAACGAAGATTTGAAATTTGGTGAGCTGGCTCTATTCTGGAAACAACCTTTGTCTTGAACTCTGGCTTTCTGACACCTAACGACTTCTTGCCGTCAGTGTTCTTGCGACGAAAGGCGGCATCATCTTCTACCCTCATATATGCTAAGGTTCGAGCTCGGACGTCTTCGAAAGTCTCTGGGGGATACTTGGTCAGATCGATATATAAACCTGAACTATCGTCTAGACCACGCTTATAAGCTTCGATCGCAGTTTTGATGTCACAATCGCGGATACTAATCATTTCGGCATTGAATCTATTGAAATAACTTCGAATAGACTCATTGGTCTTCTGCACGACATAGTATAGATCACTAGTCTGCTTTTCCATCTTACGACTGCTGGCGAATTGCCGGGAGAATTGGTTGACCAATTCGGCGAATGACCCGATAGATTTGGGTTTGAGATTGATCAACCACTGGAGAGCTGGACCAGTGAGAGTCGCCCCGAAACTCTTGCACATGCATACTTCCTGGTACATGTATGGAATCGAGATTGTCCACATGAGCTGCTTATACTGCGCGACATGCTCGGTTGGATCGGTCACACCCGAATACTTGGGAGTGAAGGCAGGAATGTTATACTTCTTTGGGACCTCAATGGTGATGATCTCGTCGATGAAGGGAGACGCCTGATACCCCGAGCGAGGCTCGACGTCGACAGGCATGGCTGCCCCAGGCAACTTGGCGAGCAAGGACATGACGCGCTTATTTTGGTCTTCTAACATCTTCAAACGCTAGGCGACGGGATCGTTAAGATCAGGATTTGCCCCTGTCGAGGGATTGGTCCCTGGACTAGTGCCATTTCCATGTGACGAACCATTGGTGTCCCCGTTGAACGGGACAAAATATGGCTGCGACCCATAGTGGAATTGCTGTGGTCCATTCTGAAACGGCTGCGATCCTTGCTGGAAAGGCTGCGATCCACCGTGGAGTGGCTGAGATCCCACCTTGAGGTCCATTTGAAATGGCTGCTGAAATGGTTGCGACCCCTGCTGGAAAGGCTACGACCCTTGTAATGGCTGAGACCCATTATTCACGGGTGGTGGCCTTATGTGATGAGGAGGAACTGTCACAAACTGAGGATTTGGGTTGAACGGCCCTGGCTGTTGATTCTGCATGAACGGGCCTGGATGCTGATTCTACGTGGGTGAACCTAGATTCGGGACAAATGGTCTAGGGCCATTCTGGTCGAACGATCTTGGAATTGGGTTCTGCATGAACGTCCTAAGACCATTTTGAGGCCCAAGAGGATTTCTTAACCGCGCGATCTCCTCAACTGCTCTGCGATTCTGCTCTGCCATTGCATTGAGCTTATTCCTGGCGACTTCGAGCTCCTGATACATCTGAGCAACAGCTTGCTGCAGATTTCCAGGGGCTGCCATTGTTCCTGCAATAGAGAGCAGAAAAAACTCCAAGAAACTGTTAGTAGGGTGCACGTTCGTCGAGGATTTTCTCTAGATGTAGTCCCACTGATGGCGACAAACTGTTAATGCCAAAAATCGCACTAAATGACAACTTAAGGTCGATGTGGACTTAATCAACTAAAGAAAGGATCTTTCGACGAGACGTGCGATGTGGGAAAAAATAAAAGAGACAAAGGATTTGATGACGCAGGAAAAACCTCAATCGAGGAAAAAACCTGCGGATGACAGTGGGTGTCGTCGCTGCACTATGGTCGCCAATCAGGGGCGACGTCCTTAGTACTAGCGTCGGTCGTACGATGATTACAATACAAATGAAGGAAAAGCTTCGAAATGTAAAGTACAAGTGTTTAAATGTAAAATCAGGTGTTTGTTGTGTGAATACAAAGTGTAATCAGCTGTTGGTCGAGGGATGTTGTCGTGCGTCGAGAGCGACACTTGAGCTTTCCTTCGAGTGTTCTTGAGTTCGCTGTAAGGTTCTGGCATTTAGTACTTGATCTCCAGAGTTTGAATGTTCTTTGCTATGAGTTTGGATGATTTTCTCTGCTGTTTGGTGATATTCACTGATGATCGCTGATGTGTGTCGGATTTTTCCGATGGATCCTTGAAATGAGGCTTTAGCTTGGCTTTTATAGTCTTCATGCCATTATTTAGCTCCTTAAATGCTTTGATTAACGGCTACAACGGTCGGAAAGGGTTGCCGGAGTGATTATCCATAATGCTCTTCGTCCGTTACAACTACTCGCTGTTAATGGCTTTGACTCCTGCATTAAATACTTAACAAACGTAACAGACAAGGTTAATGTTAGCTTTGGTCGAAGGTGCAATGATCTTACGCGATGGTCGTACGGGACGGGCGATGCTATGGTCGAGCGTCATGAGGGACGTACGACTTACCTTTTACGGGAGACGACGGATGTTTTCTGGGTTCTTGTTGAGACCTTATCTTAATACAAGATATAGATTAGGACATACGTCTTACCTGTTTTGGTCGTGGTCGTACGACGTGATTTTTTGCCCAAACATGTCTCTTGCAACTGCTTGATAGTCTATTTTCGCGGCTTCAAGGTGGACTTATGGCATTCACGAGCGACTTTCGGTTCACTCTTGATTTCCTGTATTCCCCATGGCATAGGGAATTTCAACATTTGATGATATGTCGAAGGGACGGCTTTCATATCATGAATCCATGGTCGACCTAAAATGATGTTATAGGCCGACGCACAGTCGATGACGCTGAACTTGGTTTGCTTGTTGATTCCTCCGGCATAGACAGGCAGGATAATCTCTCCAAAAGTGCTCGTCGCTTCTCCATTGAAACCGACCAAAGTTGTCGAACGTCGGGTGATTTCTGAGCGATCAATTCCCATGGCTTTGATAGTGTTGTGAAAAATGACGTTTGCTGAACTGCCCCCGTCTACCAATACTCGACGCGTCAAACAGTTACCGACCGTGAGTTGAATGATCACCCCGTCATGATGCTTTTGGTACGATTCGCCGAGGTCGACTTGGTCGAACACGATCTTCATGGCTTCTAGTTCCAAATCTCCTTTGGGTCTAGATGAACGAGGAATAGGCCGGTCGTCGGGCGCTTGACTGGCATGACGCTTAGTTGCGGAGTACGTCAGACCACACACGTCCGAACCACCAGTGATGCAATTGATGATCTTTGCAAGTTTGGGCACTGACGATCGGTGGCTATTAGCTGGAAGAACGACATCATCAATAATATCTTTGAGATTACCTTGTGGGACATGATATGCCAATTCCTTCATGAGTGCGATACAATCATCTGTCGCATGACCATGGTCGACGTGGAAGTCGCACCACTTTGATTTATCCTTCTTAGCATCGTCCAAGTCAGACTTCTTCAGCCACCGGATGGTTTCTTGGGTGGTCTTCAGAGCTTCGACTAAGTCTTTAGCTGACCCTTTGAACCCATAAGAGGAGATCTTGGGGTACACGGGGAATTTAGTCGCGGTTTTAGCTTCTGCGTCGTCTTCGACCCTCATATATGCTAAGGTTCGAGCTCGGACGTATTCGCAAGTCTCTGGGGGATACTTGGTCAGATCGATATATAGACCTGAACTATCGTCTAGACCACGCTTATAAGCTTCGATCGCAGTTTTGATGTCACAATTGCGGATACTCATCATTTCGGCATTGAATCTATTGAAATAACTTCGAATAGATCTATTGCGGATACTTATTGGTCTTCTGCACGACATAGTATAGATCCCTAGTCTGCTTTTCCATTTTACGACTGCTGGCGAATTGCCGGGAGAATTGGTTGACCAATTCGGCGAACGACCCGATAGATTTGGGTTTGAGATTAGTCAACCACTGGAGAGCTGGACCAGTGAGAGTCGCCCTGAAACTCTTGCACATGCATACTTCCTGGTACATGTGTGGAATCGAGATTGTCCACATGAGCTACTTATACTGCGCGACATGCTCGGTTGTATCGGTCACACACGAATACTTGGGAGTGAAGACAGGAATGTTATACTTCTTTGGGACCTCGACGGTGGTGATCTCGTCGATGAAGGGCGACACCTGATACCCCGAGCGAGGCTCGACGTCGACAGGCACGGCTGCCCCAGGAAACTTGGCGAGCAAGGACAGGACGCACTCATTTTGGTCTTCTAACATCTTCAAATGCTGGGCGACGGGATCGTTAAGATCAGGATTTGCCCCTGTCGAGGGATTGGTCCCTGGACTAGTGCCATTACCATGCGACGAACCATTGGTGTCCCCGTTGAACGGAACAAAATATGGATGCGACCCATAGTGAAATTGCTGCGGTCCATTCTGAAACGATTGTGGTCCATGCTGAAATGGCTGCGATCTCTGCTGGAAAGATTGCGATCCTTGTTGGAAAGGTTTCGGACCACTTTGGAACGGCTGGGAAATCGGCCGGGATCCATTCTGAAACGGCTGGGCGCCACCTTGCAATGGTTGTGATCCATTGTTCAAGGGTGGTGGTCGGATGTGCTGAGGGGGAATATGCCCAGACTGGGGATTCGGAATGAACGGACTCGGCTGCTGATTCTGCATGAATGGACCTGGATGCTGATTCTGCGCGGACGGGCCTGGTCC
The DNA here is from genome assembly GCA_033807775.1 of Saussurea involucrata. Taxonomy (NCBI): domain Eukaryota; kingdom Viridiplantae; phylum Streptophyta; class Magnoliopsida; order Asterales; family Asteraceae; genus Saussurea; species Saussurea involucrata. Next base: position 116,054,052 of record CM066315.1, read on the forward strand.
CGGACCTGGATTTTGGATGAATGGTCTAGGACCATTCTGGGGTCCAAAAGGATTCCTTAGCCGCGCGATCTCTTCAGCTGCTCTGCGATTCTGCTCTGCCATTGCATTGAGTTGATTCCTGGCAATCTCGAGCTCCTAATACATCTGAGCGACGGCTTGCTGCGGATTTCCAGGGGCTGCCATTTTCCTGCAACAGAAAATAGAATAAACTCCAAGAAGCAATTAGTAGAATGCACGTTCGTCGAGGATTTTCTCTAGATGTAGTCCCACAGATGGCGCCAAAATGTTAATGCCAAAAATCGCACCAAAGGGACAACTTAAGGTCGATGTGGACTTAAACAACTAAAGAAAGAATCTTTCGACGAGACTGCGACGATAAATAAAATAAAGAAACAAGGGATTTGATGACGCAGGAAAAACCTCAATCGAGGAAAAAACCTGCGGACGACAAGGGGTGTCGTCGCTGCACTATGGTCGCCAATCAGGGGCGATGTCCTTGGACACTGGTGTCGATCGTACTGTGATTACAATACAAATGAAGGAAGTGCTTCGAAATGTAAAGTACAAGTGTTTGGAATGTAAAACAAGTTTTTGTCGTGTACGAAACAAAGTGTGAACTGCTGGTCGAGGACCGTTGTCGTGCGTCGAGAGCGATACTTAGAATAATGGTTCTTCACTTCAGGTGTTCTTGAATATTGCTTCGGTTGTTAATCACCGGATATTCGATCTCTGGAAATGTTGATTGAGCTTGATATTTATAGTCTTCGTGTCCTTAGCTTCATCCATGAATGCTCCTTTAATGGCCTTAACGGTTGGAAACGGTCGCCGGAGTAATGATCTTTGTCCGTTACGGTCGCCGGCTGTTTAATGATTGTGTCGGTTATAGTCGTTGCTCCTTAATGACTTTTACTCCTGCATTAAACACTTAACAAACGGTCATGGTTAACGTTAGCTTTCGTCGAAGTCGCACGTCCTTATATAATAGTGGTGTGGATCGGGCGACGCTATGGTCGAGCGTCGTAAGGAACTCTTGACTTATCTTTTATGAGGGACGACGATGGTGTTCTAGGTCTTTGTCGAGACTTTATCTTAATACAAGATATAGTCCATAGTCATAAGTCTTACCTGTTCTGGTTGTGGTCGAGCGACGTGATTTTTTGCCCAAACAATCGCCATTGACGGTATGGGCACCGTCGGGATCGACATGGACACCGTCAGAATCCATTGATGGCATAGGCATAGTTGAGACCTGGAAAGATGCGGCTCGAGTGTATAGTGGTGATGGTTTCAGGTACTGCGGAGGAATAGGATTTTGACTTGCAAAAGCTACATTGAAGAATAGTCTTGGACCGTTCTGAGGTGCAAAGGAATTTCCCATATTCTGATTCCTTAAGAATGTGATTTCTTCCCTATTTTGCGGTTTTGCTCCTCTAACGCGTTGATGCGGGTGCGGGTGCGGGCAGCGTCTAGTTCCATGAGTAGTTAAGCATGTGAATTATGCTAAGGTCCTTGTCCTGACATGTTCCTGTCAACAGAAAAAGGCTCCAAGAAAATGTTAGAAGGACGCGTGTTTTGTCGAAGATTTCTCTAGATGGGGCCCCACGATCGGCGCCAAACTGTTAATGTCAAAAATCACCCAAAGAATAACTTAAGGTCGATGTGAAGCTTAACAACTAAAGAAAGGAAATCTATCGAAAAATCGCCCAAATGAAAATCGGACAACAGATTTGGTGACACGGAAAACCTCGTCGGGGGTAAAATCCACGGACCATAGTAAGGTTGTCAGTGCACTATGGTCGTCAATAAGGGACGACATCCTTGTGTAGCAAATATCGAGAGTACAATGGATTACAATAAGACAGAAAAGTAAACTAATCGTAAGATTCTATATCCGTCGTGAGTAAAAACACTTCTTCGTGAGTTTCTTCGAAGGAACATACAGATGATTACATGAATGCTTCGAGAGTGCTTCTGAGGAGTGTCTGATGCTCGAAGTGCATGCTTGAACTTCGTTTATATAGCTTTGGTCGTCATAATGAGTCTTTAAATGATTAGTAACTGTCTTGGTCATTAATGTCTTTGATGGCAGTCTTCGGTTATGTACGTTGTCTCATTAAAGCTTCGTGACCTGCATTGAATAAAGATAAAGAAAACGTCCGGTCGAGACTAATCGTGGTTGTATGGTATCTTATGATAATCGTACGATACTGTCGACGGAAGACCTGGTCGCTAGCTCGCTACCACGACAATCTTGTGACTATCTATATAAGTGACGATCGTGGTCTTGATCATACAGGATCGTCAGGACCTTATCTTAATACAAGACATGTCTTAAGTCTTTTGTCGTGATATTTCTCTCAACCGTCTTGAGCTATGGTTTTTTGCCCAAACAACCTCCATAGCCGCAATGGTTATCGCAGCGCCTGAATTTTGTATCTAATATTTACACTACAAAAAAAATTGTTATTTTCGACCAAATATCATCGATGTATTTAAGTCATCGGAAATTACCAAGGGATCACCGACGTACACAATATTTTTTTTTATAAATACATATCCGTAGCAAATCCGACGTTAATATATTAATTTTGTTATTTATTTTTTTATTCCATGTGAATCGTTAGAGATCCGTCACAAATCACCGATAGATTACCGACGGACATGGGTCATCCGTCGATGATTTGCGATGGATCACCAACAGCTAATGATTTATTTCTTTTCTTGTTTCTGGTACGTTGATAGGGTTATTTATTTAACCCTATTTTAGGCATATAATTCCAATTTTTGAGCCATTTTATTATCCCATTGAGTCGTTTTTAGTCTATTTTAGTATTATTTAAGTAAAATAAACGATTAATACTTCCAGGTATTAATTTGGCTAAAAACATATAAAAATCACATAAAAGTCGCACCAAAAATATAATTATATACTTTGCGTATTTTAGGTTGCAAAAAAACGGTCATTTGGAGCTCTATATTAAAGAAGATTGCGAATAGCAACTTTTGAACGAAAACTAAGACTCCGATTTTTGTAGACCGAGATTGCAATTTTTGAGGATCACGTCGTGGGCCGACCAAATCTCAATTGGGCCGAATTAAGCATATGGACCGAAAGCTTCATTTTCGGATTGCATTTTTTATGGGCTTGGATTTTAAGGCCCATGCCTCTTTGTTGGCCCATGGGTATTTCTTGATGAACAAGTATTTTTCCTACTATAAGTATGGAGCTCTTGTAACCAATTTTATTCATCTCTCAAATACATTGATTGATCAAGTAGGTTAGTATTTTAGTGAACTATTAGTGTTCGGTTCACCAACCGAAACTATAGCTCACGGTCTGGTCCTTTTCGGGTCGCCATTGTCGGTTCTCCTTAGTTAATCAAGTTACGTTACATTTCCGTCTTATCTTTTACTGCTTTATCATTGTTTACTTGCATGCTTTCTGTGTTCGTTGGTTAACCACGATAGCTATCGATTTTACTGCAATTTCGTATCATTCGGTTTTCAAAAGTAAATTGCGGTTTTATTTATATTAATTCCGATTTCGATTCCGTAACTATCATTCACCGGAAGTCCGACTAATACTTTCGGATCCCCAACTAGATTGGTTCACGATTGAATATAGTCCATGGAATTGTAAGAAGTTTTAATATAAAGAGAGTCATTATTTGCACGTCACGTCTTCGTTTATAATTCATTTAACGTTTTTGGATTCTATACTATTAATTCTAATCCGATTCCAACATTATCATTCACCGGAAGTCCGACTGATACTTTCGGGTTCCCAACTAGATTGGTTCACGGTTGAATATAATTCTTGGAGTTGTAGAGGTTTTAATACAAAGATATCCATTTTACTTGTGCGGCAAGTCTCGTTTTGAATTTCCACATTTGAAACAAGATTTCCCTTTATGATTTAAAGCTGTCGTTAACTTCTCATTTAATAAATCCTATTTTTATTGTTAAATCGTTTTTCTAAACTATAATTAGATTCTTGAGATTTGGTTACATGCACAGCAAGTTGCGTACTTCCTTTAATAAGTATTGTAGTTTGTTTGTGTATTATCCATCTCCATTATTTGCTTTTCAAGTTTATACATATTTTATAATTAGAAAACGAACGATGATGGGTTAAACGTCCTAGTTCGGGGTATAAAATGATGTTGGGACCGAGACCGATAATAAAAATAAAGAGGTGTATCGTATGGAATGATTGTCCAAAGTTATTTAAATCAAGGTTATATTTTGTGGTGGATCACAATCGACCAATTGACACCCGGTACGTTGTATCATAAAATAGTGGACTCTTGAGATAACTGAGGAATGTCGTCTCATCTTTTTATCTAATTATTTATTTCATCCCAACGTAGCTTTATACACTGTGCTTCTCTTTATAATTTATTTTTAGTTAATTGATAACAAAACCTCCAACAAAAATATTGTTTTCGAATTCGCCATCTGAAACTGGACTTTTAAAGAGAAACTTTTATCAACTGGACTTTTAAAAAGAAACTTTTCCACGCTTCCCTGTGGGATCGATATTCGGTACTTTTGTACCATTATTACTTGTTTAAGGACGATAATAGACTAAGATGTATACTTGCGTAAAGGTTTTATTTATTTTAAACGAAACACTTTTTTTAAAGGTGTGATCATGTAACGACCCGGTATCCCATAACATACATAATATATAACAATTAACATTTCATACACAACGTCGTTACTTTCATAACAAAATACAAGTTAATTCACATTCGGTCCCAAAGTCTCAAAACTATACAATACAGAAATGTAAACATATCCTAGTCTTCGTCAGCTATCAACCGCCCCCTATGCTTTATCCTTCCCTTTGCTAACAAAAGATCCTTGACCTGGAATACATATTTTTAAAAGGAAAATGAGGGTTAGACCTAAAGGTCTAGTGAGATAATCCCTGTCAGTTTAGAAATCTTTTTTATAAAATACACGTATACCACAAATAATTAAATACCAATTAAGACTCGTATATCGTTTTCCTCTCCTCATTCCCATGGCCAAATTAGTTGGTAGCAAGCCAACTAATCAATCAACTTCATTGTACAACAACTACAGCCAACAACACTGTACGAATGTATTACAACCAATCACACCGGTCCTAAGCCCGGCCAGTCGTTTTCTTGTTTAGTATAATTCTTATGTAAATACAATATCTCAATATATTATATTTCAACATAAACACACAGAATCACACATCTGTCACATACTCAAACCACACATATACGTATTCCAGTTTGTAAACATTTTAAGTAAAACTCACCTTGAATTCTTAAAATACGCTTCCAAGCCTTTCTCCGAGCTATCCGATCATTTATCCAAATACCTCAGAATCTGAAACCATTTACATACAAATATCTTCTTACCAACTTATGTATAAGACTTACTATCAGGCTAAGAACTCTAGATACATCTATCTAACTTTTATCCTCAAAATGATCAAACAGCCAAAGTTTCCGGACAACCCAAAAGAATCCGGAAAACACGATTTATCCGGACAACACAAGGAATCCGGACACCAAAGGAATCCGGATGCCATCCGGTATCTAAATCATCCGGAAACCATCAAACGAATCGTCCGGACACTATCAACAAAACTACCCGGACACCAGCCAAGAATCTACCCGGACACATTCATTGTGTCCGAAAACCATCGTCTGTTTATGTGTTTTCTACCCAGAAATCGACTGATTCAATACCAGCAGTGAATTCAACTATTCTAATCCGATAGAAACCTTCTAATAGCAATTACAAACATAAAATACAAAGGAACATACCTCAGATACATTTCCAAGCACACCAATTTGAACCCTTTAGCACAAACCCTTCTTTTCTCTTCTTGCTTTCTCTCAACACACGCACACACACTAACTTTACTGATTTTTCTGCTTGTGATAATATCTGAATTCAGAAAGGATAATATCTAACTTAATTTACCACTTTAGTCCTTAAACTAATCACTAAAGACCAAAACACCCTTAACTTATAAATTTACCCAAACTTACCCTAAACATCAACTTTAAACTTAACTTAATTTAACGGAAAGATATTTTTAACTAACGAACTTACCCGGGGTATTACATTATCTCCCCCTTAAAAGAATTCTGTCCCGGAATTCGGTTAAATGAAAAGGTAGGGATACTTACCACTACTACCTCGAACCCAATCAAGGTCATAGGAACTAACTGAATAGACACCCCACGCCCACCTATATTTCTAACACAGATAAACAACAAAAGCACGGAAATACCTGTTGATCCAAACCCTCAGTGATTTGATAATGACCCTCTCTTATATACTTAGTGAGAATTGTAAGTAAACAATATGTATCAGAGTTTCACTATCGCTGATAAGTACTAAGATCTTCCAGTACCGCTGATAGGAACTCTCGCCCTTTAGATTAAACATTCAGTGAAACTGTTCACCATAATACTCTGAGTCTGTTCAAGTACCTATGGTGATCGCTGATAAGTTAGTTGTTTACTTATGATTCCTGAAGACAAGTTTCACGTTAACATAGGTTCTACTCTGAAGTCGAAGATCAAGCTCAAGAACCAGCGACAAGTCTCCTAATGAACTGATGCGGATCAGCGAAGACTCAGATTTGTCCACTCAACGTGAAGTATCAAGTACAAGACTTCAGTTATCGCTGAACTCTATCATTCGCTGATGAAGAATGATAGATCGCTGAATCATCGAAAAGCTGATCATGAAGTCTTCCGTACAACGTACTTTTTGTCTCATCCACCCTTGCACGACTCCGTACGATATGTCAGAACATAACCTCCTTATTGTCTGAAATCGTACAACCACTCTGATACTACACTATTCAACATGCGGCTACTAAGGTTGTCAACAAAGGTCAATGACATGCAACCAATCAGTTGCTGCCACGTGTAAAGTGTATACTGCCATGCATTAAATGCATGTAGTATATAAGAAGATGAACTCACTTCATTTTGAAGTAACTTTCTAACTCTGGAAAAGTTCATCCTTCTTATCTTGAGATATGTTTTTATTAGTAATCTCCTTCTCCTTCTTAGTGCAAGAAACTTAGTGTTCCAACTTGTTTAGATTTAGGATTTATCCTTAATCTTGTTTCCGCAACAAGCTGTAAATTGTTAATGATTTATCAATAAACAATTTAGAAAAGTAAAATCTATGTGTTTGTATTCAACCCCCCCCCCCCCCCCCCCCCTTCTACAAACTTGTATAACCCTTCGGGATCAACAAGTGGTATCAGAGCGGATTTGTTTAATCTCATAAATAAGATCTAATCTGTACTAAGATTTCTCTTCCTTGCTATTTCTGAAAATGGCCACCAACACAAACACAAACTATATAGACAATGGTTCTCTTGCAAAACCCCCTAGATTCTCCAGAGATAATTTTAATCTATGGAAAAATAGGATGACTCTCTTCTTAGAAGGTGTAGACCCTACTATGCCTTATTATCTTGAAAACGGCCCATTCATTCCTGTAAGAATTGATGCCGCAGTGCCAGCCGCTGAGAATAGACCTGCTATTCCTGAAAGGCTGGTACCCAAAGATGTTCATACGTGGACTGACGAAGATAAGAAGAAAGTGGCTATCGACACAAAAGCCAGATCCATACTATCCATGGCTCTTCCTGACGAAGTCTACCATTCCGTCATGAACCTGAAATCCTCAAAAGCCATGTGGGACACAATATGTGTTCAGTATGAAGGTACTGCTGAAGTCCAGGATTCTCGAAAGATCAACCTGGTAAGACAGTATGAAAGTTTCATTTGTGGTAAGAATGAGACTCTCTCTGAAGTCCACCAACGTTTTAATTGCTTAATAATAGACCTGAAAACTGTTGGTAAGGAATATTCTAACTTTGAAGTACTGACAAAGTTTCTAGAATGTTTACCTGAAAGCTGGGACAGTTATTCTATGTGTCTCAAGCTGTCAAAAGATCTAAGATCAATGACTCTTGCTACCTTATATGGCACAATGCTGAATCATGAGCAATCAAGCCATCTTAAGAAAAATATTGTAAAAGATTCCAAAAGCACCCCTGTTGCGTTAATCTCAGAGGAACCTTCTACTCAGCGACCATCGGTCACTATCACTGAGTTAGAGAGTAACTCTGAAAGGTCATCAGATTCTGACTCTTCAGATGATGATGAATCTTTGGCTCTCCTAACTAAAAAGTTCAGGAGATTCGCCAAAAAGAAAATGTTCAGAAAGAACAAACCTCTTTCTATAACTGATAAGCCAAGATCATCAGCTACTGTTGGTAAGGCTACTGCTACTTGTTTTAACTGCGAAAAGATTGGGCATTTCGCTAACGAGTGCAGGTCTAAGAAAGTATCGAGAAACTCAGTGTTTCCCAAGAAATCTTTTATTCCCAGGAATAAAGATGACAAATATTCTAAACTGAAAGAAAAATATGCAAAGCTGAAAAGCTTCAAGAAGAAAGGCAAAGGCCTGATGGCAAGCTATGATTGGGCTACCTCTGAAGAAGAAGAATCATCATCTGACTCTGAGGATGATGAAGCCAATCTCTGTCTTATGGCAAAGATTGAAGATGAGGAAGAAAGTTCAGACATTCCCTCTGCTTCAACCTCTGCTATTCAGGTATCACCTTCCTTCTTTACAAATATTGCAAATATTGATGAAGCTGATAGTCTCCGCAAAATCGATCTCTTGACTAGAAGGTTATATGAAGCCATGAATGGCAAAACTATAGTTGAAAACCAAAATCTTGATCTAGCTGAACAACTTAAAAACTGTCACCTTCAAATAGAAAAGCTTTTTAAAATTGAAGAAGATTTTAAAGATCAAGTGCATTTAAATCAGCTAGTCAAAATCGAACGAGCAGAAGCTATCGCTGCTTTGAATGCTGAAAAGGCTACTGTTAAAGGATGTTGCAACTCTTCAACAAAGATCACTGAGATAATTAAGTCTCAGATACCCCTGAGTGATAAACGTGGTCTTGGTTACAAATATGAAACTCAAGAACCAACCACTGATCGTTCCATGCTCTTATTTGGAACTTTCGTATCCTCAGTCGCTGACACTTCATCTTCTCAGTGTTCGTCCTCTAGACCTCCTATCCCTGAGGAAATCTCTGCCTCTTCAAAAGGTAAAGAGAAAATGGTTTATCCAAAACCTACCTCTGTCTTTAAAGATAAAGGTAAAGGAATTGCGTTGAACCAAAATCCTCAGAAGGGTACCTTAGTACCAAAGCTGAATGCTTCTAAAGCTTTAGTGATTCATTCCTCTGGATCAAGGAATCAGATCTCTGGATCTACTCAGCGTGGGTCTATTCAGCGATCTACTCCTAGACTCAGAGTGGATATCCTTGGTAAGAAATCTGAAGAACCAAGAGTTCCTCCCATTTCTAAAGCCAAAAGCTTATTTGGTGCTGGTCCTTCTAATTCAAAATCTAAAACTCAGCATTCAAATAGTCCTAGAACTATTTTTAGTTATAGGAAATGTTATCACTGTGGACTCACTGATCATATTGCTAGCAAGTACCCCACAGCCACCAAAGGTGTTAAGATAGCTAAGGTGAAGATTACCCCCAAGGCAAAGAAGACCACTGAGGTTAAGAAATTAACCAAAGTGAAGACTGACAAAGCTGAATCTTCAAATGCTGCGAAGATTGCTGAACCTTCCATTTCAACTGCTTCCACTTACAAACATGTACACATGGTTAAGTGGGTACCCAAGAAAAACTAATCTTCCTTTGTGATGCAGGTTCAGAAGGGTATCTGGTATCTCGATAGCGGATGCTCTAGACACATGACTGGAAAGAAAAGCCTGCTCGCTGAATACAAGGAAGAGAAGGGTCCCTCTGTAACTTTCGGTGGAAATGGAAAAGGACATACCCGACGGTTTGGTGTACTCTCAAATGGTACAACCACCTTCAGAAGAGTCGCATATGTTGAAGGGCTGAAGCATAATCTTTTAAGCATCAGTCAGCTTTGCGACAAGGATAACAAGGTAATCTTTACCAAGGAATCCTGCTTTGTCACTGACAAAAAGGAGAAGATAGCTCTCAGCGGTTATCGTTTGGAAAATGTTTATGTAATAAACATGGACTCAACAACCACTGAGAACTCCTGTTTCTTCTCAAAAGCCTCATCTGATGTCAACTGGCTATGGCATAAGAGGCTCTCTCATCTGAATTTCAAGACACTGAACTCTCTTTCTTCAAAAGAGTTAGTTACTGTTCTAGCTCAGCACTCATACGCCAAAGAGTCTTTATGTTCAGTGTGTGAGAAAGGGAAGAAGACCAAAGCAAGCTTTAAGTCAAAGCAAGTCTCGTCAGTGTCATCTCCTCTACAACTACTCCATATGGATTTGTTTGGCCCTGTTAACAAACAATCCATCGATGGAAAGAAATATACACTGGTCATAGTTGATGAATTCTCTCGTTATACATGGGTTATGTTTCTCCGTTCCAAGAGTGACACCCCTGAAGAACTCATCACCTTTGTTCGAAAGATGGAAACCCTGAAAAATTTGACTGTTCGCTCAATAAGGAGTGATCATGGAACTGAATTCAAAAACAGTTCTCTTGATTCCTTCTTTGAGAGCAAGGGTATTTCTCACAACTTTTCTTCAGTGAGAACACCACAACAAAATGGAGTCGCTGAAGGAAGAAATAGAACAATTATTGAACCTGCACGTTCAATGCTCAGCGATTCTCACCTGCCTACTCAGTTTTGGGCAGAAGCTGTCAACACTGCTTGTTTTACGCAAAACAGGTCGCTGATAGTCAAAAGATTCAATAAAACAGCCTATGAACTATTTCACGGGAGAAAGCCTTCAATCAGATTTCTTCACATCTTTGGATGTCAGTATTTTATACTGAACAACAGAGATGCCCTTGGAAAGTTTGATCCTAAGGCTGATGATGGAATCTTTCTTGGATACTCCTCAGTTTCCAAAGCCTTCAGAGTCTTTAATCGAAGAAGACAAAATGTTGAAGAAACGATTCACGTCACGTTTGACGAGTCCCGTTCAGCGAACTCTAAACCGTCCGCTGATACTGAAGAACTGAATCAATGGATGTTTTCTCATCTTGGTGATTCAGAAGATGTTCCCACTCCTCGTGCTCACACAGTTGAAGATGATGGTCCAACTATCATTCCAAATATGCAGAATAGTGAAGCTGAAACATCATGGGTCTCAGTTGTTACTATAAACACTATACCTGCTTCTGAACCCAATGTCTCAGACATTCCATCTACTTCTCAGCAATCAGTGAATATAATGACAACTGCATCTATTCCTCTCTTGGCTGATACTCCAGACGTCGCTGAAGCTTCATCTTCAGCTCCTCCAGTTCAGGATGAGTCAGCGTCTCACACTCCGGCTCAGCGACGGACTGTAAATCACCCAATTGATCAAATTCTTGGTGATCCAAACGCTGGTGTTCAGACTCGACGAAGTGCAGGTAATATATGTTTATTTGTTAACTTTATTCCTCTAACTGAACCAAAGAAAGTAGATGATGCCCTCAAAGATCCAAACTGGGTCAGCGCCATGCAAGAAGAGCTGACTGAATTCGAAAGAAACAAAGTTTGGAAATTTGTTCGAAGACCAACTGACAAAACAGTGATAGGCACTAAATGGGTCTATCGAAACAAGTTGGACGAACATGGAATTGTTACCCGCAACAAAGCTCGCCTTGTTGCTCAGGGATACAGACAAGAGGATGGCATAGAGTATGACGAAACATTTGCTCCTGTAGCAAGATTAGAATCTATTCGTCCATTCTTAGCATATGCTGTACACAAAGACTTCAAAGTATATCAGATGGATGTTAAGTCAGCGTTTCTCAATGGAAAGCTGAATGAAGAAGTCTATGTGGAACAACCTCCAGGATTCTCAGATCCTAAGCATCCAGATTATGTTTATAAACTGGATAAGGCACTTTATGGCTTAAAGCAAGCTCCACGTGCATGGTATGACACTCTTTCCACTTATCTCCATATTGAAAAATTTGAGCGAGGCAAAATAGACAAAACTCTATTTTTCAGGAAAGTAAAAGGTCATATCATCCTTGTTCAAATATATGTTGATGATATTATATTTGGCTCGACTAACCCTGATCTCTGTACTCGTTTCGCTGATAGAATGAAAGATGAGTATAAAATGAGCATGATGGGTGAACTAACATATTTCCTTGGTCTACAGATAAAACAAAATGAAAAAGGAACTTTCATTAATCAGGGAAAATATGTTAAAGATATGTTGAAGAAATTCGACTTAACTGAAAGTTCAGCTATGAAAACCCCTATGGCACCACCGCTGACACTTGATAAGGACACTAAGGGTGTTCCTGTCAATGTCACGCTGTACTGTGGGATGATCGGCTCACTATTGTATCTTACAGCTAGCTGACCCGATATTATGTTTGCAACAAGCTTATGCGCATGATATCAAGCTGAACCTAAGATATCTCATATGAAAGATGTAAAGCGAATTTTTCGATATCTTAAGGGTACAGCGAATCTAGGTCTTTGGTATCCCAAAGATTCAGGATTCGATCTAATCGCCTATTCAGATAGTGATTTTGCAGGCTGCAAAATGGATAGGAAAAGCACCACAGGAGGATGTCAGCTTCTGGGTGGAAAGCTGGTAAGTTGGACAAGTAAAAAGCAAAACTCAGTGTCCACCTCCACAGCTGAAGCTGAGTATGTAGCTGCTGGAAGCTGTTGTTCTCAGGTCTTGTGGATGAGAAATCAACTACTGGACTATGACCTTCAGCTCTAAAATATTCCAATCTATTGCGACAGCACAAGTGCCATCGCTATAGCAAATAATCCAGTGCTACACTCAAAGACAAAACACATCGAAATCAGGTATCACTTTATCAGAGATCATGTGATGAATAGTGATATAGAACTTCACTTTATCCCAACTGATTATCAGTTAGCTGATCTGTTCACCAAACCTCTTGATGAGACAAGATTCAACTTTCTCATCAGCGAGCTTGGAATACTGAACTTTGAAGAGTAAAATCTTCAGCGGTTCACATTTGATCAGTGATAGGATAATGAAAGAACAGGATCTAATCTTACAATCAATATAGAAAGCAGTAATTGAGAAGTTGTATGATCAAGCCCAATTGTATTCAATGATGAACAGAATTACAGATCTAAGAGAGAGAGAATCTCAAAGATTACAAAGAATGAATACAAAGTTATACGGGAAAAATCAATCAGTTAGCAACATAGAGCTAACTACTATTTATACCGCAACGGACATCTTAAAGCTACAGTACAAATAAGAAAGACTAATAAGAACATAACACGTGTCCTAATTAGTTTATAAAATACTAAGTAAAGTATCTCGTCATAAGTTCTGAACAGGTAGTTCAGAACTTCTGAACATTCTTCTGATAAAGCTTCTCAGATCTTCTGACTCCTTAACTCAGACATCTGACTTCTCTTTCCAGACTTCTGAGCTTTCACTGATCAATACTTATGAGCTTTCACAGTCAGACCTCTGACTTCTCTACTCAGAACATCTGAGTCTTCTTATCAGATCTTCAACACTTAGTTTATTGACAAAACTTCAGATCTAACAATCTCCCCCTTTTTGTCAAATAAACTTAAACTTTGCATCATCCAGTTCTTTCAGAGCAGGAACAATCTTCTGAAGTAGCACATTTCTCAGATTAAGCCTTTTATCAATTTTGTCAATGATTTCTTGAATAATCTCAACTTGCTGATTGATTGCTTCTTGAGTCATGTTTGCTTCCTTCACTTTCAGCATCTTTTTCTCCAAATTATGCTTTATGATTCTTAAAGTTCCAGAACAGTATTTTGCAGTTTCCTTTGCTCTGAAGAAAATCTTTCCACTTTTGTTTTTCAAAAATACTCCCAAATCTGGATATTTGTGAACACTTCCAGTCTTTAACTTTTTTTTCTGTTCATGATCTGTGTTGGGATTTGCCAGATAAACACATGACTTTTGTAGATACAAAGCTATTTGAAAATCTGTATAACAGTGCCACCTTAAGATGTAGAACATGGCCTCAATTACCACACTTCTGGCCTTCCTTTCATTTCTGTCTTTGCTCGACTCTTTGAAGCATAGAAAGCTGTGTAATCTGTAGAAGTCAACTACTGATAGTTTCTCAAAATCTGCATCAGTAAAGTAATAAACCTTGCCATCTTCTCTCAGAACTTCAAAAGATAAGTACTCCATCTTTCTGAATTTCTTAACCCTCAACTCTCTGATTCCAGTGATTAAAAAATCTGAGTAAACAGCTTGCTTTGTTTTGCCAAGACATCTTAATTTTTCAGCCAACCGGATCTGAGTCTCCTTAGGTCTATCATAATACACATCCAAGAATTGTACCTCTTTTGGTTTGAAGAACTCAGGTAAATCAAATTCAAGAAAGTATCCATTTAGATCAATGGATATTTCATCTTCTTTTGGTTCAGACTGTTCAGCTTGATCAAAACTAGTTATCTGCACATTCTGAGATATTGTGTTCTGCACTTCTTCAACTTCATCTGACAAAATTCCATTCACTTCATACTCAGCAGGAAACACAAAATCATTATGTAGAATCTTTTTTGGGATTCACCTCAGATAGCAACCATTCACTACTATTTCTGATTTTTCTTCTAAGATCCAACCTCCTCTTCACACAGTTTATACATCTCTTCTTCAAACTCTCTTTTTCAGCTTCCATACTTACTTCCATTTTAATCAACAACCAATTCAGAGTTGCATCACTGTACTTTACCAACTCTTTTAATCTGAACAATTCAAGCCTTTCGTGAACTATATATGTGAACCCTTCTGTCTCCATTCCTTCATTCACAAATCCCTTCAAATGCAAATCAACTTCTGTTTTCTTTGTGGGAGAACTCAGATTACACTTTTCTTTTCTTTCCTCAATAGCCAATTGGAAGTCATACAAGTATATATTTCTGACATAAATACCCAGAAGTCTTCTGCATTCAATTTCTATCAAGGCTTCTTCAGTGCTAGCAAAGAACTTGACTAGAAAGATCTGATCATCAAGAGTCAATCTGTGAAAATCAAAGGTAGACATGGAAACCTTTGTATTTCTTTCTTTCAGTACTTCCATTCTAACAAACATTAAACCATTGAATTCATCTTGTTGAAACATCAGAACTTTCTCAATTCTTTTCTGAATATGCAGTTTTGAGTCAGGAACTCTGAACCTGTTAGAAGCTTCTGAGTAGACCATCTGAGCTCTGTCATCCATAAAACCATCAATGTTACTTTCCAAAGGCTCATACTCTCCTTCTGTGTAGTAGAGATTATCATATATTTCCTCAGGAAAAATATCATCATGAAATTGTCTGGCTAATGGCACATCACTTAACTCTAGAAAGAAGTCACACACAGGTTCTTCTAGTCTTTGCAATTTAATCTTTGGAATTTCAATTGGTTTTCTGAATACATACTCAGAAGGCATAAAGAAGTCTTTCACTTTCACATACTCTTCTTCTGTATTTAACTCATCACAAAAGTTAAATCTAAAATCATCTTCAAAATCCTGAGTATAATTCACAGTTCTGTCTTCTTCTCCCATTAGATCAATAGGTCTTGTCATTTTTATTCCTTGCTGAACTTTTTGAACATTCAAAGCTCTGACTAAACTATTATGCATCCTTCTGATCAACTCTTCACTTAACCTCCTTTCTTTTAATTCAGAATCCGTCATATTTTCTTTGTTATACACCACAATATCTGTACACATGTTGACCACTTCACTTTCCACTGTCTTTTCTGATCTCAATGCAGATTCCTCAATAGCTTCAGTTTCATCTGAGTTTCTTTCCATTTCTATGTCTAAGTTCAATTCCTCCGTTTTATCTGACTCACCACCATCTGTACTTTCCAACTCCATTTCCTCTGTATCTGAGCTATCAATCTGAACTATCTGAGTTATTGCCTTTAAATTTTCCTGTATCTGATCTTCTGAACTTTTTGTACTAGCTAATTGCATATCTGCCATCTCAAAATCTTCTATGCCAATATCATCATCAGAACTTAACCTTTGTCCTTTCTCCCCCTTTTGATGATCATGAGGCTCATTATCATCAAACTTTCTTTTCAAGTTCTGATTAAAAATAACTTCAGGTTCAGCTTCTGCAATAGGAACAGGATCAAGAGGCTTTGAAGTAGAAGCCAAAGATACACTCAGTGCTTTCAGTATAGATTCCTGCATACCTTGCATTTGTTGTAACATATCTTTTTGAAAACCAGACATTATATCCACGATCTCCTTTTTGTGAGAATCCAAGGATTTCTTTACATCATCTACTTTGGTTTCAACAGAAATCAACTTTTTCTCCAACACAACTTTCAACTCTGACATCTCATCATTCAAATCCTCCACCCTCTTCTCCAAATTTTCTACTTTTTCCCCCATCTCCTTGTTTTGTTTCTGAATCTTTTCAAATTCAGAAGTTTCTAACAGTGAACCTGAACCAACAGATGGTCCAGTTTTCATGTGCCCAGAGGGCTCATGGCCTGTAGATAACACACAGTCATCTTGTACAACAGATGCACGTTTGAATGAGGCTTTTGTAATGTTCACCTCACCAGGACTTCCATCCAATCCTCGACACCCAACATTAGGTATGTCTATGAATGTTGTTTCAGGAATACGAAATTCCTGATTTGTGCAAGTGTCAAAAGGAATTTCAGGCTCAATATGAATAGAACTGTGATATTCAGACTCAATGTGTTGAAAAATAAATTGGGATTTATCACCTCCCTCCAAATGAGTTTGGGATGGTTCCCCGGATTTGTGTGAAACAGTAGCATGTTGAAATGCTTCTGAGTGGATATGGATGGGTTGTTCAAGATCCACCACTAGGTCCATGGTGTTTGTTTCAATATTGGACACCAAGAGATGTGAACCAATAGCATTTGTGGTTACCTGGTCAAGATTAGCTGGTTTAGTGGCATCTCTTTCTGTTTGAACCTCTGTTGACAATCTCTCATCCTCATCACTCTCATTCTGTTTTTCCTCACCAAATCTAACCAAGCTCTCAGAATTTTCCCCCTCAAGTCTCTCAGAATGTTCACCCATCTGAACATCCTCCCCCTCTCTAATTCGACTAGACCCCTCACCTCTCTTCTCAGGTTGGTCCTCTTGGGTAGGGATTTGAGGTAATTCAATTCCCATAGAGGTGCAGTAAGCTTTTAAAATCTCACTATCCCTTGGAATATAGCTCCTAAGTGATTTTGGCAATAGTTTTTGATTGGGATAGTTTTCAAGTCTTGTTACTGAGGTCATCTTACCCAAATAAAATGTAGGACCATGCTCTTCATTTGTTCTTCTTGAGATTGTTCTGTTTTCCTGCATGGCACACCAAATAACAATTTGCCAGTACCTTATGTAAGGAATGTATGTCAGTGGAGCATCCTTTGTTTTCTTCTGAATTGCTTTCTGATTCTTCTCAAATGTATTCTTCATAACTTCCCAAAGTATTAAAGTATAGTCATAATGCCTATTCTTAACTAAACCCTGAAATATCTGAAGAATTTGTTTAGAACCTTGATCAGCAGAACTATTCTTCACTGACAAACATTTATTTACCACATGAAAGAAGCAAGCCCAAATAGGTGGTAATTTGTTTCTTCTGAACAAACTGAGAGTCCTCAATCCTTCATTATATCCCAACTTCATAAACTCTGCTATTAATTCCTCTGTTAAGGGTGAATCCTCAAAATCTGTTCTTCTTTGTACATCATCTTTCTCTGGTAGATTCAGCATTTCTCTTAGTGCAGAAATAGATAAGACAAATGTCACTCCTCCAATTTCAGACACAAACTTATTATCTTCTAACCTAAGATGTTTCCACCATTGTTGTATGTACTGAACAGGCACATTTTTACTTCTTGTAAACCATTTTCTGTACGGATGATGTTTGAATAACTCCATGATAATTCTGTGTTCAGGCTTAAAACGACTTTCCTCAAACAATATAACACAGTTATTTTCAGATAAATTCAACCATTCACTCTCAGGAACAACTCTTTCCACTAAAATAGATCTATCTACATAATAGAACCTGCAGCACTCTGTTCATGTTCAATATTAACGTTTACCTCATCCGCATTTCCTTCAGATTCATCCATTTGTTCATCTTCTTCATCATTTCTTATTGCCCCTTCCTCTGCAACTCTATTTTGTACTTCATCATTTTCCGAATCGGATGAATCCATTATCGATTTTGTAGAATGTAGAAAAATTGGACCACTTCTTCGTATTTCAGACATGATTTAAGAAGAAAACAGATTCAAAGAACTCTGGATTTGATTCGTATCTCACGTTTCGCTCTGGAATTTGAAAGAAATTTGAAATAGGGATTTTAAGACCTATTTAAAATCCGCGAAGTTGAAAGGTTTAACGGAAAAGCGAAATCAATGTTATAACGGAGTCAACACATGTGAAATACCACAAAGGATTTAAATGAAATGCGTGGCATTGTCAAACAAATATGAAGCTGACACGTGTTAGTGGATAGAATTTTGACTTAAGTCAAAGATCTGAATAACACGCACAGATGTTCTGATTCCATGACTCAGAAGAATTTTGCCTTGTAACCAAAATGTCATTTAAAATCAACTTCTGACCAATATAAAACGTTTTGATTATTCAGAAGAGGTTTGAACAGATAGAAGCATTTTTTTTATCATCAAAACTCTGTTCATATTATGATGATTTAAAAAGGATCATTTAAAATCTTATATCTGAATATGAAAAGTTTTTAATTCAGATATAGTTTGAATAACAAAAAATTTATCATTAAACGCTTGTTCTTAGAATGATCAGCGATAAGAAATGAAAACAAATCTTTTAAGCATCACAAAATGATTTCCAAAAGAATTTTGATGCCCCCCCTTGACTTGAGCATACATTTGACTATTAATGATACATAAAGATTAGATAAAAAGACAATAGAAGAAGCATAATCCATACAGTTGAAGTTATTTGTATTTCTCAAAAATAAATTTTTGAAAGTTAGATTGCTGAAGTATTGACTCAGAATCTCTGACCTTAAGATTCAGAGGTTCTGATCTCAAGACTCAGAAGTTCTGAACTCAAGACTCAGAAGTTCTGAACTCAAGACTTAGAAGTTCTGATCTCAAGACTCAGAGTTCTGATCTTAAGACTCAGAAGTTCTGAACTCAAGACTCAGAAGTTCTGAACTCAAGACTCAGAAGTTCTGATCTTAAGACTCAGAAGTTCTGAACTCAAGACTCAGAAGTTCTGATCTTAGTACTCCGAAATTTTGATTCTTAAGACTCAGAGTTCTGAGTACACTACTCAGACAATTTTACTTAGAAAAATTTAGCATTTTTAAGAAAAAAATATTTTCAATTAGGCAGATTAAGCATTCCTATTTTACATATGAGAAAAGAAAACCTTTTGTGATCAAGAGGCTTTGTGAACAAGTCAGCCAATTGATACTTTGTATGCACAAAGTGCATCTCTATAGTTCCTTTTTCCACATAGTCCTTTATAAAATGATACCTCACATCTATATGTTTAGTTTTTGAATGTTGAACAGGGTTCTGAGTAATGGCAATTGCACTTTCTGAGTCACAATAGATGGGAATCTTGTTAAGCTGATATCCATAGTCCATGAGTTGTGTTCTCATCCACAATGTTTGAGAGCATGAAGCAGCAGCAGCAACATACTCTGCTTCAGCAGTTGAAGTGGATACACAATTCTGCTTCTTTGATGCCCAACTCACTATTTTATCTCCCAAAAAGTGACAAGCACCAGATGTACTCTTTATGTCCAACCTACTTCCTGCATGATCAGCATCAGTGAAAGCAGTCAATTTGAAGTCAGTTTCTTTTGGATACCATAAACCTAGATCATGTGTTCCTTTGAGATATCTTAAAATCCTTTTGACAGCCAACATATGTGATTCTTTCGGGTTAGATTGAAATCTAGCACAGAAACAGGTAGAAAACATGATATCTGGTCTACTTGCAGTCAAATAAAGTAATGATCCAATCATGCCTCTATAAAGTTTGATATCTGCTGAAACACCTTTGAGATCAACATCTAACTTTATGTTAGTTGCCATAGGTGTTCTCATAGAAGCACAATCAGACATTTTGAACTTTTTCAGAATATCTCTGACATATTTTCCTTGATTTATAAAAATACCTTTTGGTAATTGTTTGACTTGAAGACCAAGGAAAAAATTCAGTTCACCCATCATGCTCATTTCAAATTCAGATGACATGATTTTTGAAAAATTATCACATAATTCTGGACTGGTAGAACCAAATATTATGTCATCAACATAAATCTGAATCAGAATCAAATCATCACCCTGTTTCTTTAAAAACAAAGTTGTGTCAATCTTACCTTTCTTGAATCCTGAACCTAACAAGTGTTTAGTAAGAGTGTCATACCAGGCTCGTGGTGCTTGTTTTAGACCATATAAAGCTTTGTCTAAAATATAAACATGATCAGGGATATCTGGATCAACAAAACCTTCAGGTTGATGGACATACACCTCTTCATTAAGTTTGCCATTTAGAAAGGCTGATTTGACATCCATTTGATACACCTTGAAATTTTTATGTGCAGCATAGGCTAAAAATATTCTGATTGCCTCTATTCTTGCCACTGGTGCAAATGTCTCATCATAATCAATTCCCTCTTGTTGACAGTATCCCTTAGCAACTAATCTTGCCTTGTTTCTGATGACAACACCTGATTCATCCTTTTTGTTTCTGAACACCCATTTAGTTCCAATAATAGATTTACCTTCAGGCTTTGGGATGAGTCTCCAGACTTTATTTCTTTCAAATTGAAGCAATTCCTCTTGCATTGCTGAAATCCAGTCTGGATCCTCTAAGGCTTCATTAGCTTTCTTTGGTTCAATCACACTCAAGAAACCAGCAAACATTGCTTCATTTGCTGTAGCTGATCTGGTTTTTACTCCTGCTGAAGGATCACCTATTACTTGATGAATAGGATGATTTTTAGTCCATTTATTTGCACTAGGAAGTACATCAATCTCTGAATAATTGTTGTTTGCATCATTCTCATCAATGATTGCTTGTAATTCTGAACTGTCCCCTTGTTCTGATGTATGAATAGGAGTCATATCCAAGTTTGGGTTCTGATTAATGAAGTCAGAATTCTGAGTGACTTGTTCAGAGTTCTGAGTACAAGAATCAGAATTCTGATTACAAGGTTCAGAATTTTCACCACTTGTATTTATTAGATTTGGACATTCCTCTGATGGACCTTTGTCAGAAATTACAGTTGATTGAACTATTTCTGGAGTCTTATTTTTCATCTCTTTGACCATCTTTGGGTTTTCATATTCTGCATAAGAATCAGAAATTAGTTCACTAAAAGCATCCTTAAACAGTAAATTGAGTTCTGAACAAATAGGATTAGAATCTGTATCAGAAGTCATTTTTGTCTTGTTCAGCATGAGTTCTGAACTGTCTTGTTCAGAAGTCCGCATTCTGGCTTCATCAAAAGTTACATTTATGCTCTCCATCATCCTCTTGGTTCTTTTATTATAGATTCTGAATGCTTTGGAAGTTAAAGAATAACCCACAAAGTATCCTTCATCTGCCTTTTTATCGAATTTGGCAAGATTTTCTCTGTCTCTAAGAACATAGCACCTGCAACCAAAAACATGAAAGAATTTGATTAATGGTTTTCTTTTATTTATCAGTTCATAAGCAGTCTTATTTAATCTCTTATTGATTAAAGTTCTATTATGTGTAAAACAAGCCGTTGCAATTGCTTCAGCCCATAGGAAAGTAGGAAGATTTGCATAAGCCAGCATTGTTCTCGCAGCTTCAACTAGAGTTCTATTCTTCCTTTCAACAACACCATTTTGTTGAGGAGTTCTGACAACAGAAAAATTGTGAGAAATCCCAGAACTTTCTAAAAAATTCTGAAGAGTCTCATTTCTGAACTCTGTTCCATTATCACTTCTGATTTTCTGAATTGGAAGTTGTAAGAGAACTTGAATCCTTTTGATAAAATTTATCAATGTAGTAGCAGCTTCTGACTTAGCTCTTAGGAACTCAACCCATGTGTATCTGGAGAATTCATCAACAATCACAAGCATATATTTCTTTCCTCCCATAGATTGAACTGAAATTGGACCACAAAGATCAGTATGAATCATTTCTAATGGTGCTTTGCAAGATGAGTCCATTTTTAATTTGTGAGAACTCTTTTTCATCTTGCCCATTTCACAAGCTGAGTATAATGATTCTTTTTCAAATTTAAGCTTTGGTAAGCCTTTAACCAGATGTTTTGCAACAAGATTATTAAGATCTTTGAAATTCAGATGAGAACATCTTCTGTGCCAAAGCCAGCATTCATTTGCAGTTGATTTTGATAAAAGACGAACTGTATTTAATGTTTTCAATTTTGAAAAATTAACTATAAATAAGTCCATATGTCTTTTGGCCCAGAAGACTTTAACATCATTTTCAGTTAAAATTATGCAACCTGTTATTTGAAACTTAATTTGACAAAGACTGTCTAAAAACTGACTTATGCTGAAAAGATTATGCTGTAATCCTTCAACATAGAAAACCTTTTGGATAGTCAGATCCCCTTTAGTTAAATCCCCATAACCTTTGACTTGTCCTTTGCTGTTATTTCCAAAGTTTACTGCTCCTCCAGCCTTTTCTGTGAAGTTTGATAGAAAAGACTTCTGACCTGTCATGTGTCTTGAAGCTCCTGAATCTAAAAACCACACATGACAGCCCTGCAAAAGGATCAGTTAGGTTTAGGTACCCATTTTGGAATGGGTCCATCTTTGTTAGCTTTGTCATTGGATTTAACATTAGTACCTTTTACTCTCCACTCAAAATCTTTCTTCAAACACCACTTTCCTTGAACTTTTATGAAGTCAGAACATTTTCTGCTTACAAGCTTGTTCAAATTCTTTTTGAGAGTTGTAACTTTTGGTTTTGCTATATTTTCAACTTTCTTTTCTTTTATCTTTTCTTTCTTCTGAGTCTGAGGAACATAAATTTTCTTCTTTTCTGTATTTTGAGGAACAGAACCTTTCTGAATATCTTTTCTTATGTATGAAACAGAAGTTATTTTGACTTGACATTTATGAGAATATTGGAATGAATCATTTTTACATCTAACACAAACAAGACTTTTCTTTGCAAGTGACAATAAATCTGAAACATAGGTCATTTCATTTTTATTGATACTGTTCAGAGTACAATTGCCCTTATTACAAGAATTTCTAGCTTTGAGTTCAGAAGTAGATTTCATTCTAAGCTTCTCAAGATCCCTTTTCAGATCATTCAACTTTGCAAGATCATCTTTCCTTTTGCTTTCTTCTTTTTCTGAAAAATTCAAGTTCTTTTTGTTAGAAGAATTAGATGATTCACCTTTTTCATATGTACTTGATTCATTAAAGAATTTATCATTTTCTCTTGAAGCATTAATTTTAAAAAGATCATACTCAGTCTTCAGTTTTTCAAGCTCTGTTATTTTCTGAATAAAAATATTCTTTTCTTTCAAAGCTTCTTCAAGTTTAATATCCACCTCACAGAAATCATTTTCAAGTTCATCATAAGCTTTCCTTAAGTCCTCAAGTTCTTGACTCACAAGATTAAATCTTTTTTCAAGTTGCAAAAATTCATCTGATTTTGTTTCAGAAAATCCAGTTGAATCAGACTTCTGACTACCTGAGTCAGAGTTCTGATTTACAGACTCAGATGTCTGATCTTTAGACTCAGAGTTCTGACTACAAAGTTCAAAATCCTGACTAGAAGTTTCAGACTTCTGATTGACTGTTTCAGAATTTTTACTTGTGTCAAATATGCTCTCAATGTCATGATATGAAAAACTTGGTTGTTTATTTTTGTAGCTGACATTTAAAGAATCATACTTGAATTTAGTATCATTGTATCTTGGCTTCTCATCTGTTGGTTTAGAAACTTCTTTCTTAACCTTTTCTTCTGAACCAACTGACTTTTCTGTTTTAGACTCAGAAATTTTCTCATCTGACTTTTTAGAGTTTGGTCTTTGCAAATTGTCAGAACTTGTTATAGAACTAGCAGGTCTTATGAAAACTTCAACAATTTCTGGGATTTTTGGCTTAGAAACTTGAAGTTTTTCATATAAGTTGATTGGAGCTCTTTTTAAAGTGACATTTTCTTCCAATCCCAATCCCTTCTTTGGGTTGTAAAATTTTGTATCTTTAACATTGCTTAATAAAAGATTTAGTGTTTGCTGAGTCTGACCCCTTTTCAAATTCAGATCTTCTAATTCTTTAATTTTGGTGTATAAATTCTTTCTTTCTTCAAATAACATATCAAATTTTATTTGTAAATCACCTTTTTCATCCTTTATTTTTGAAAACTCAACTTTTAGTTCAGAAAGCCTTTTCATCAATTCAGAATTTTCATCTTTAACTTTCTGTTTCTCAGCCTCAGATTCTTCATATTGTTCTTTTATTACTTCTTTTTCAATTCTGAATTTGTTAACCAAATTTCTTTCTCCTTTTATCTGTTTTCTTAGATTAGCAAATTCAGTTTTCATTTCACCAATCTGTGTCATTAACTCTAATTCAGGTGAAGAATGTACCTCAGCAGATGACTCAGAATCAGCATCTTCAAAATCAGAAT
Organism: Saussurea involucrata; assembly: GCA_033807775.1. NCBI lineage: Eukaryota > Viridiplantae > Streptophyta > Magnoliopsida > Asterales > Asteraceae > Saussurea > Saussurea involucrata. The sequence continues at coordinate 116,078,731 of CM066315.1, forward strand.
CATCCTCATTCCTCATTTTTTCCATATAGCTCTGCATCTGTGGAAAGTTGATATGATCATCTTCATCAGAAGTATAGTACAACCAATTCTCCTGTTCAGCCAATAAAGCAATTTTATCATCTCTCTTCTTTGCAAGCTGAGCCTTCTTGGTGTAGTACTCATAGTCTTTCACAATTTTAACTCTGCAATCCTTAGCATAGTGGCCAGATTTTCCACACTTGAAACACAGATTCTTTTCTTTTCTTTCATCCTTCTCTTCATTGTTTTCTTCACTTCTCTCTACTCTCTTTTCAAACTTATTTTCTTCTCTGTCTTCTTTCTTCTTATAATCTGAACTCCCAACTCTCTTATAATTTCCTTGAAATCTACCCTTCCCATACCTTTTATTGAAAGTATTTGTCAACAAAGCTAGTTTCTCAGCCATTATCTTGATATCTTCATCATCTTCTGATCCTTCTTCCTTGTCAGATTCTTCCAGATTAGGTATCTCTGATAGATATGCAGTCTTTTTGGGTGCTTTGATTGCTTTGGACTTTGATAAGAACGCTAACTGATCAACAACATTTTTCTTCTCTTCCACAACTAACTTGACAGAGTCTTCATGTTGATTAAGAACACAGAATAGATCATTTAAGTCTTCTTCACACATATCCTTGTTCATTTGCAGACTTATGGCAAATGATGACCATTCTGAATTTAGACTGTTCAGAAATTTGTAATTTATTTCTGACTTTGTTTTCTTCAGTCCATTTCTTCTCAAGTCATTTAGAATAGTGCAAAATTTACTGTATGTCTGTGTCAAACTTTCTGACTCTTTTGCTTTGAACCTTTCATAAGCATTTATGCTTTGATTTAACTTTGCCTGAATAGATCTCACAGTTCCTAGCATCTGCCTTTCCAATTCGTCCCACATTTCTTTAGCTGATGATCCACTGTCAATCCTGTTAAGAACCTCATTTGGGACAGCCAAAGTCATCAAAGTAATTGCTCTTTTGTCAATAGCATGCCTATTCTTCTGTTCAGCTGTGTATTGGGAATAACTCTTTTTCACCCTGGTTGCTGGAATTTCTGGAGTTGTCTCTGTAGCAGGGGTTGCAGCAACATCGATGTACACTTCAATTGGACCTTCTCGAATAGAGACCATTAGATTTTCATCAATATTGTCTAGGAATTGGATCATACGAATTTTCCATTGCTGATACTCTTCTGGTATAAGAACCGGCGGTTTGGTTTCAGATCCCATGGCTAGATATTCTTTAGAAGACATGATTGTAAGAAAATTCAACAGAAAGACAAATTCGAGTTTCTTGATCGAAATGTAACAGGAAATTCAAGAATTGCCAATAATTTAAGAACTAGCCCTAGCAGCGGAATCGAATTTTGAATGAATCAAGAAATCTTCAAGAAATTGATCAATTGACCTTCGCGATAACAATCTTGAACGAATTTGTTTGTTGATTGGCTCTGATACCAATTGAAAGAACAGGATCTAATCTTACAATCAATATAGAAAGCAGTAATTGAGAAGTTGTATGATCAAGCCCAATTGTATTCAATGATGAACAGAATTACAGATCTAAGAGAGAGAGAATCTCAAAGATTACAAAGAATGAATACAAAGTTATACGGGAAAAATCAATCAGTTAGCAACATAGAGCTAACTACTATTTATACCGCAACGGACATCTTAAAGCTACAGTACAAATAAGAAAGACTAATAAGAACATAACACGTGTCCTAATTAGTTTATAAAATACTAAGTAAAGTATCTCGTCATAAGTTCTGAACAGGTAGTTCAGAACTTCTGAACATTCTTCTGATAAAGCTTCTCAGATCTTCTGACTCCTTAACTCAGACATCTGACTTCTCTTTCCAGACTTCTGAGCTTTCACTGATCAATACTTCTGAGCTTTCACAGTCAGACCTCTAACTTCTCTACTCAGAACATCTGAGTCTTCTTATCAGATCTTCAACACTTAGTTTATTGACAAAACTTCAGATCTAACAGATAAAATCAACTTGTATAACCTATTCTATCATCTTCTCTCTGAATAAACTTGATTTGCCGATATCAAGGTATGTTTTTCTCTCTCTGACAATCGCATGTAAATGCAAGATTTCAAAATAAATTACATCGCTGAATATATGTTCCTTATCAGCGATACTTTGAAATTTCTAAAAACCTTCACTGATATTTCTAAATTCAGTGCTTCATATTTTCAAAAGTATCCCTGAGTTTTTCAAAACCTCAGAGACAACCATGAATATGAAAGGACAGTTGTGACGTCATTACAACGGATAAACCCCGGCACGTTCTTCTTTCTGACACGTTTGCACGCTTTTCGTTTACTCGCCAATCAAATGCAAACACGTGTCCGTGTCATGATGAAAATCTTTTCCCGCTCAAATATTTTCTCTCTCTCTAATCTGTCTATATAAACAATTTCTTGGTTTATATTTTCTTTTTACGCGAACTTCTCCTCAAAGCAAAGAAAGAATTCACTGTTGCATTTTGCTCTCGATTTTTCAAGAACAACTGTTCATCTTCTTCAAACTTCTAAGGTTAATATGTTCTTATTATTTATTAAATGCAAATAACTTGTTTCTGATCTTCTCATTGTTTTAATGAGATCAAACAAAAGAACTTAAAAATAAAATCATTCTCTTTCATGGTTTTATGATCACAACCATTTCATTGTTGTTCTTCAAGTTTAAATGCAAAAATCTTAAACTTGTTCTTCATTCGTTTTTCCAGAATCCCAATCTTCAAAGGAAACCGGAAAACAAGATTTTTATTGGGTTTGAAATTTCGTTTTTCAAAAACAAGAAAAACCCTAATCTTCATTAAGACATTCTGTCTGAATGAAATGGACAAAATTCGAACCATCTTATTGGAAAATATTTCCACATTAAGATTATTCTTATTTGTTAATCTTTGGGTGAACTGATAATACAGAAAATGGCATCTTCTGACATTCCCAAGATCACCAACGCTGAGAACATTGCTACTGACACTGTTGAGAAAGTGGAAATCCTCAAGGCTCCTCAGGTCAAGTTCTCTCTTGACAAACTGGATTGGACAAAGGTGAACAACCTTTATGCGTTTCTCGAGTTTCCTCCTCGAAAGCAAGTCACACATCTCGCTGATGCTGTGAACTTCCTCAAGAACTGCCCCATCTCCACAGCCCTGACCATAACTCCTCCTGCAAATCAGCTTTTGCTATCTCAATTATGGTACTCTGCCAGACATTCTCAGTTACCATCAGCCAAAGATCACTCAAAAACCATCAACTGCATCCTCTGCGACACTGACTTTGGCACAATGAAGATTACACCTACCATCATTCGCAAAGCCCTCAGTCTTCCCATCGCTACCAAGGAAAAACCCTTCGTTTCCCTCCATGACCACAAGAAGAACTCAGACAGGGAAGCCATCATTGCATTCTTCGACGCAATGGGCTATGTATGGAAAACAGGCAGGGATAAGAAGCCTGAGAAGAAGTTGACACTGATAAAGAAGTCAAAAATGCCCAGCGAGATGAATTTCATCTTCGCCCATTTGATCAGCTGCATGACAGCCAAGACCGGCTCCTCAGATCAAGCTGCCCAACCTCAGCAAGCAATGGGATTAGCATTGCTGAAAGGTCTACACATCGACTGGGCATCAATTATTTATGATGACCTAGTACTACGAGTGGACCCCATCGCTGACAGATCTCCATGGGTTCATTCTCAGCGATTCCAACGCTGAACTCGGTGACCAACCTCCATTATTGTCCTTTGCTTCTCCCTCCACTCATTTGGACACCACTCCAGTCATCACAGCTGCACCTGTCTTTCCTCCAGAATCTAAAGGAACGACGGAAGTAGGACCTGCAGAGCTGTCCATACGTCCACGCACTCTCGCTGACGATATGGAACTTTACTCAGGAACTCGTGATTTTGATGAATTCACCAATCCTCCTGCAGGTACTCACCAACCCCTATACACTGTTACTAAACCCCAAACTTCTGAGCTTTCCGCTGTTCACAAGTTTTTATATGTTACAGGTCCTAATTTGAGAGACATCAACGCCTCTCTGACGACTATAGAGACGACGATGAAAGGTCTCACGACTACTCTTTCCGAAAACTCTTCAGCTGTAACAAACGCTGGAGAGAATCTTACAAAGCTGACAACTGTCGTTGAAAAGCATGCCTCCAAAGATGACTTGGAGAAGGTCGACAAGTCCCTCACCAACTTTGCAAAGGTTCTCGCTGATATCTACACCGACTACCTCGACATCAAGAAATCAGTTGACACCATGTCTAGCGAAGTCATAACGCTGAAGACATCGGTTGTCAATCTTGAAGGCGACATGTCTGCTGTCAAGACTGATGTCAGCTCCGTCAAAGCTGACATGAGTTCCGTGAAAACTGATGTCAGTACGATGAAGAATGACATCACTTCCATGAACAAATTACTGCAGCAGATCCTGGCCAACAAAACTGCCCCTGCACATGCCCCTGCACCTCCATCTTTTACTACAGCGGATCGTGCTGAACTGATGAAGATCAATCCTGGTATTTCTGGCATAGAAAACAGATTATCAACGATTGCAATCTGTGTGGGGATTCCTGGCCAAGAAGACATGGATACCACGGAAGCTGCTGAATCTTCACATTCCTCCCCCAGCCATCATGAAAAAGAGGGGGAGAAGAGCGCTGAAGACCTCTCCAAAAGCGCTGAAGACCTTTCCTATGATGAATCTATCAGGGGAGAGATGACTGAAGCAGCCGCTGGACCTCAGGGAGATGAAAACCCTGAGGGAACCGAGAAGCTCACCTCTGTATCTGAGGGGGAGAAACTCGAAGAAAAAGCTGAAGAAACAGAGTCTGAAGCTGAAGATGAAGAAGCCATCGGCTTGTTTGATGATGAACCATCCTCTTCTCCAAAGAATGATGATGACGAAGATGACGATGTTGATGATTCTTTTATCGTCAAGCTTGCTCAGCGATCTCTATCTCTTAAAGGGATTCTGATAAATGAACCTTCAGGGGAGCGGACAAAGACAAAGCCATCAGCATCTGAAGCTGACAAAGGCAAAGGAAAAAGTGTCTCTGAAAACGACAATCTGATGATCTTGCTTAAAAGGCCGGTTTGTCAGGTACATTAACCTTTTCCTTCACACCCCTCCTCTATACACCTTATCAGTTCTACTCTCCAAACCTCTATATACTTTATCCCACTCTTTCTCTCTCTGTTCTACCCAAGTTCTTACTTGTAAGATCGATGTGTTTCAGCTAGTCCTCTCCCCTGTTTGAGGATATCGCTGAAGTTCATACAGCTGAGACTTCAATAATCCCAGCTCCCAACGCTGAAGATATAATCCCAGTCTTAGATTTGATCTCTGAGACTGAAGAACCTGAAGAACAGATGCTATCTCACAAAAACAGACCTTCCTTGGCTCCTCAAAAGCTAAGTGAAGAGGAACAAGAAAAGAGAGATGCAATGATCAAGAGACTCGAAGATCAGCGAATAATTCTGAAGCGTGATCAACTTCCTTCCATTCCTCCAAAGTTCAGAGTTTCCCAAAAGGAATACAAGGAACACCTCAGAGCTGAACGCTTAATCGCTGAAAGAAAGGAAGCTGAAGAAAAAGATAGAGAATACGCCATCAAGCTTATTCAACGATCAATAAAAGACCCCAAGCTGAAAAGAGTTCCCATTGATGTTCAACGTCAGCTATGGGATGATGCTCAAAAGATCGTTAGAGAAAAGACTAAGGTCTCTGACACGACTTTGAAATGGGCTAAACAAATGCTGACCTATCGATCCAGACCATCCAAAATCATCAAAGTAAACATCAGAGGAAGACTGTACGCTGACGTTCCTGTTGTTGAAGTGGATGTCTACAGAGATGACAAGACCAAGCAAACCTTCTATGCGGCTACCTTAGAAAATTTTGGTCTCTCTGAATGGTTAGAAACAAAATTAGCCATTCAGGGATCGCGCTCAAAGTTCAAAAGCCATGTCGAGAAGATCTTAAACAAACAGATTGACCTGCTTTCTTCTGCTGTGGACATTCCTCCTCTTCCTCAACAAAGAAAAGTCTCTGCTAAGAAAAAGAAAGTCTCTGATTCAGGTCCTCCTATACGGAATGAAACAGGTATTGGTTTCTCTCGTGCTGAAGTTCTTGGCCCTGATGCTGATCTCTCAGCGCTTGACACCTCCCTACCACCTGGAGAAACTTTCATTCCTGGCACAGTTGTAAGTGTTCCATATGGTATATTCTTTTTAGACTACGATGGAAACCATCACTTTCAACGTATCTCTGAGCTCCACCTCGCTCCCATCGAACAACTCAGAGATCTCTTATACTGGTGTGAAGTCAGACGCGACATCAAAGCTAGACACCTGAAGCCCTTGATTTATGAAGAAACTCTGAAGAAAAATAATCAAGGAGTAGATGTCCCTGATTGGATGATTGCCACATCAATGACCCTTGATGAACAACTCATTAAGGAAGAACCTTTTGACGGATAGGATCGCCTTGAAATTCTTTCTATCCTTATATGTCTACATCTTTTGTACTTGTAATTTTATTCGCTGTACTTGTAATTTTTCCACTTCCCTCTATAATCTTTACAAAGTTTAAAGAAAAATTTTAGCGAACGTACTTTACTCCATCAGTACAGAAAAGATCCCAGAAAACAGTAAAAGGGACAAATATTTTATGAGTTCTTTTTATCCTTATGTTTTCATTAAATAGCAATTTTCTCTGTTGCTATGTCATAATCAAATAGGGGAAGATTGTTGATCCAAACCCTCAGTGATTTGATAATGACCCTCTCTTATATACTTAGTGAAGATTGTAAGTAAACAATATGTATCAGAGTTTCATTATCGCTGATAAGTACTAAGATCTTCCAGTACCACTGATAGGAACTCTCACTCTTTTGATTAAACATTCAGCGAAACTGTTCACCATAATACTCTGAGTCTGTTCAAGTACCTATGGTGAGCGCTGATAAGTTAGTTGTTTACTTATGATCCCTGAAGACAAGTTTCACGTTAACATAGGTTCTACGCTGAAGTCGAAGATCAAGCTCAAGAACCAACGACAAGTCTCCTAATGAACTGATGCGGATCAACGAAGACTCAGATTTGTCCACTCAATGTGAAGTATCAAGTACAAGACTTCAGCTATCGCTGAACTCTATCATTCGCCGATGAAGAATGATAGATCGCCGAATCATCGAAAAGCTGATCATGAAGTCTTCCGTACAACGTACTTTTTGTCTCATCCACCCTTGCACGACTCCGTACGATACGTCAGAACAGAACCTCCGTATTGTCTGAAATCGTACAACCACTCTGATACTACACTGTTCAACATGCGGCTACTAAGGTTGTCAACAAAGGTCAATGACATGCAACCAATCAGCTGCTGTCACGTGTAAAGTGTATACTGCCATGCATTAAATGCATGCAGTATATAAGAAGATGAACTCACTTAATTTTGAAGTAACTTGCTAACTCTGGACAAGTTCATCCTTCTTATCTTGAGATAGGTTTTTATTAGTAATCTCCTTCTCCTTCTTAGTGCAAGAAACTTAGTGTTCCAACTTGTTTAGATTTAGGATTTATCCTTAATCTTGTTTCTGCAACAAGCTGTAAATTGTTAATGGTTTATCAATAAACAATTTAGAAAAGTAAAATATGTGTGTTTGTATTCAACCCCCCCCCCCCCCCACCCTTCTACAAACTTGTATAACCCTTCGGGACCAACAATACCAATAATTATTTTACACCGAAGTCATATAACACTTTAGCACGTATAGAGTTTAATAGAATCATACCTGTAACAGCATCAGGACTTTCTTCTATCTCTTGTTCCGTCATCTGAAAAACTCGACCCTTTGCTTTCGGTACCTCAGGCCCTTGTTTCTCTCCGGGTCTAACACTCGTTGGTCTTACCGTCATACTACCCTGCTGTGCCTTCCATTGCGGAAAATATGACTGAATAAGACCCGGGGAATTGCAAACGAAACATAATCGAGTTACCCGACAATCTCTAGCGATATGACCAGCCTTTCCACATTTGTAGCACTTTCGGGAATCACCATAGCAGTTTCCTTGATGAATACGGTCACATGTTGAACATGGTCTTCTTTCAGCTGGCCTGAAAGGTAAATAACTATCAAACCTCGGGGATTCGTATTCCTCCAAATCGTACGTCATTTCCTCCAATTTTCTTTTTCTAAAGCTTCTATCACAAGTGTCTTTCCTATTATCCTGTTCCACATTTTCCGCTGCCTCCACTGCGGCTGAGAAGGTATCGGGTCCTTTTGCAATCACTAACTTTCTAATTTCCGAATTTAACCCGAAAATAAACCTTTCCATCTCCAGTGCCTCCGTGGCAACATAGTACTCTGCAAAGCGAGACTTCTCCAGAAAGCGAGCAGTGTAATCCCTAACCGATAAACTTCTCTGATGTAGGTTCATGAATTCCTCTTCCAACTGTCTAACTTTTTCTTGAGGACAAAACTGTACTTTAAAAGTTGTTGTGAATTCGTCCCAAGTAAAAGTTGAGTACACATCAGATCCTCTAGAGGTAATATGAGCCTCCCACCAAAATAGAGCATCTGCCTTCAACATCGCAGTTCCGTATAGCACTTTATCTTCTTCTGCACACTTGCTAGTTCTGAAGACAGCTTCTATCTCTTTCAGCCACCTCATGACCTCCACTGGATCTCTTTCACCTGAATATGTTGGGGGTATGCAATTTAAAAACATTTTATAGTCACACTTCCTAGGCACCGGTATGACAGTATGTGTAATGGGCATTTCGTCTTCATGAGTAGGATCCGGTCTTTCTGTTTCAGTACGACGAGTTCTATCGAACATAGTTTGTATATTGGCTTGAAGGCTTCCTATTTCCGCCGTCAAATCATTTCGTGTAACAAACTCTGTACCTCGCCCCTGAACTATGCCTCCAGTTCTGCCCCTACCTCTTTCTCCCCCTCGTCCCCTTATCCCAACTGTTGGATTTGTTCTATTAGGATTTCCTCCTCCCCGATTCGTTTGTCTAGTACCAGTTGCCATTCTGTAGATTCAAACAAGGTTAACATACACATAAGCACATACCCCATATAACAAGGTATTCCAGTCCAAACATGTACCTGTAAGATCACAATTACACTGGCCAGGTGTAAGATGAAATTACCTTACATGATGTTCCTTCTACCTTTTATACTTAGCATCCCAAGGTTCTAATATATCAAGGACATCCTACTTCACATGCAGTTTAAGTCTAGGTACGGGTATAAATACCTAAATCCCTTAAACTAGGGCTCTGATACTATCTGTAACGACCCGGTATCCCATAACATACATAATATATAACAATTAACATTTCATACACAACGTCGTTACTTTCATAACAAAATACATGATAATTCACATTCGGTCCCAAAGTCTCAAAACTATACAATACGGAAATGTAAACATATCCTAGTATTCGTCAACTATCAACCGCCTCCTATGGTTTATCCTTCCCTTTGCTAACAAAAGATCCTTGACATGGAATACATATTTTTAAAATGAAAATGAGGGTTAGACCTAAAGGTCTAGTGAGATAATCCCTGTGAGTTTAGAAATCCTTTTTATAAAATACACGTATACCACAAATAATTAAATACCAATTAAGACTCGTATATCGTTTTCCTCTCCTCATTCCCATGGCCAAATTAGTTGGTAGCAAGCCAACTAATCAATCAACTTCACTGTACAACAACTATAGCCAACAACACTATACGAATGTATTACAGCCAATCACACCGGTCGTAAGCCCGGCCAGTCGTTTTCTTGTTTAGTATAATTCTTATGTAAATACAATATCTCAATATATTATATTTCAACATAAACACACAGAATCACACATCTGTCACATACTCAAACCACACATATACGTATTCCAGTTTGTAAACATTTTAAGTAAAACTCACCTTGAATTCTTAAAATACGCTTCCAAGCCTTTCTCCGAGCTATCCGATCCTTTATCCAAATACCTCAGAATCTGAAACCATTTACATACAAATATCTTCTTAGGAACTTATGTATAAGACTTACTATCAAGCTAAGAACTCTAGGTACATCTATCTAACTTTTATCCTCAAAATGATCAAACAACCAAAGTTTCCGGACAACCCAAAAGAATCCGGACAACACGATTTATCCGGACAACACAAGGAATCCGGACACCAAAGGAATCTGGATGTCATCCGGTATCTAAATCATCTGGAAACCATCAAACGAATCGTCCGGACACTATCAACAAAACTACCCGGACACCACCCAAGAATCTACCCGGACACATTCATTGTGTCCGGAAACCATCGTCTGTTTATGTGTTTTCTACCCAGAAATCGACTGATTCAATACCAGCAGTGAATTCAACTATTCTAATCCGATAGAAACCTTCTAATAGCAATTACAAACATAAAATACAAAGGAACATACCTCAGATACACTTCCAAGCACACCAATTTGAACCCTTTAGCACAAACCCTTCTTTTCTCTTCTTGCTTTCTCTCAACACACACACACACACACTAACTTTACTGATTTTTCTGCTTGTGATAATATCTGAATTCAGAAAGGATAATATCTAACATAATTTACCACTTTATTCCTTAAACTAATCACTAAAGACCAAAACACCCTTATCTTATAAATTTACCCAAACTTACCCTAAACATCAACTTTAAAGTTAACTTAATTTAACGGAAAGATATTTTTAACTAACGAACTTACCCGGGGTATTACATTATCTCCCCCTTAAAAGAATTCCGTCCCGGAATTCGGTTAAACGAAAAGGTATGGATACTTACCACTGCTACCTCGAACCCAATCAAGGTCATAGGAACTAACTGAATAGACACCCCACGCCCACCTATATTTCTAACACAGATAAACAACAAAAGCACGGAAATACCAATAATTATTTTACACCGAAGTCATATAACACTTTAGCACGTATAGAGTTTATTAGAATCATACCTGTAACAGCATCAGGACTTTCTTCTATCTCTTGTTCCGTCATCTGAAAAACTCGACCCTTTGCTTTCGGTACCACAGGCCCTTGTTTCTCTCCCGGTCTAACACTCGTTGGTCTTACCGTCATACTACCCTGCTGTGCTTTCCATTGCGGACAACCTGACTGAATATGACCCGGGGAATTGCAAACGAAACATAATCGAGTTACCCTACAATCTCTCGCGATATGACCAGCCTTTCCACATTTGTAGCACTTTCGGGAATCACCATAGCAGTTTCCTTGATGAATATGGTCACATGTTGAACATGGTCTTCTTTCAGCTGGCCTGAAAGGTAAATAACTATGAAACCTCGGGGATTCGTATTCCTCCAAATCGTACGCCATTTCCTCCAATTTTCTTTTTCCAAAGCTTCTATCACCAGTGTCTCTCCTATTATCCTGTTCCACATTTTCCGCTGCCTCCACTGCGGCTGAGAAGGTATCGGGTCCTTTTGCAATCACTAGCTTTCTAATTTCCTAATTTAACCCGAAAATAAACCTTTCCATCTTCAGTGCCTCCGTGGCAACATAGTACCTTGCAATGCGAGACTTCTCCAGAAAGCGAGCAGTGTAATCCCTAACCAATAAACTTCTCTGATATAGGTTCATGAATTCCTTTTCCAACTATCTAACTGTTGCTTGAGGACAAAACTGTACTTTAAAAGCTGTTGTGAATTCGTCCCAAGTAAAAGTTGAGTACACATCAGATCCTCTAGAGGTAATATGAGCCTCCCACTAAAATAGAGCATCTGCCTTCAACATCGCGGTTCTGTATAGCACTTTATCTTCTTCTGCACACTTGCAAGTACTGAAGACAGCTTCTATCTCTTTCAGCCACCTCATGACCTCCACTAGATCTCTTTCTCCTGAATATGTTGGGGGTATGCAATTTAAAAACATTTTATAGTCACACTTCCTAGGCACCGGTATGACAGTATGTGTAATGGGCATTTCGTCTTCATGAGTAGGATCCGGTCTTTCTGTTTCAGTACGACGAGTTCTATCGAACATAGCTTGTATATTGGCTTGAAGTCTTCCTATTTCCGCCGTCAAATCATTTCGTGTAACAAACTCTGTACCTCGCCCCTGAACTATGCCTCCAGTTCTGCCCCTACCTCTTTCTCCCCCTCGTCCCCTTATCCCAACTGTTGGATTTGTTCTATTAGGATTTCCTCCTCCCCGATTCGTTTGTCTAGTACCGCTTGCCATTCTGTAGATTCAAACAAGGTTAACATACACATAAGCACATACCCCATATAACAAGGTATTCCAGTCCAAACATGTACCTGTAAGATCACAATTACACTGGCCAGGTGTAAGATGAAATTACCTTACATGATGTTCCTTCTACCTTTTATACTTAGCATCCCAAGGTTCTAATATATCAAGGACATCCTACTTCACATGCAGTTTAAGTCTAGGTACGGGTATAAATACCTAAATCCCTTAAACTAGGGCTCTGATACTATCTGTAACGACCCGGTATCCCATAACATACATAATATATAACAATTAACATTTCATACACAACGTCGTTACTTTCATAACAAAATACATGATAATTCACATTCGGTCCCAAAGTCTCAAAACTATACAATACAGAAATGTAAACATATCCTAGTCTTCATCAGCTATCAACCGCCTCCTATGCTTTATCCTTCCCTTTGCTAACAAAAGATCCTTGACCTGGAATACATATTTTTAAAAGGAAAATGAGGGTTAGACCTAAAGGTCTAGTGAGATAATCCCTGTCAGTTTAGAAATCCTTTTTATAAAATACACGTATACCACAAATAATTAAATACCAATTAAGACTCGTATATCGTTTTCCTCTCCTCATTCCCATGGCCAAATTAGTTGGTAGCAAGCCAACTAATCAATCAACTTCACTGTACAACAACTATAGCCAACAACATTGTACGAATGTATTACAGCCAATCACACCGGTCGTAAGCCCGGCCAGTCGTTTTCTTGTTTAGTATAATTCTTATGTAAATACAATATCTCAATATATTATATTTCAACATAAACACACAGAATCACACATCTGTCACATACTCAAACCACACATATACGTATTCCAGTTTGTAAACATTTTAAGTAAAACTCACCTTGAATTCTTAAAATACGCTTCCAAGCCTTTCTCCGAGCTATCTGATCCTTTATCCAAATACCTCAGAATCTGAAACCATTTACATACAAATATCTTCTTACCAACTTATGTATAAGACTTACTATCAGGCTAAGAACTCTAGGTACATCTATCTAACTTTTATCCTCAAAATGATCAAACAACCAAAGTTTCCGGACAACCCAAAAGAATCCGGACAACACGATTTATCCGGACAACACAAGGAATCCGGACACGAAAGGAATCTGGATGCCATCCGGTATCTAAATCATCTGGAAACCATCAAACGAATCGTCCGGACACTATCAACAAAACTACCCGGACACCACCCAAGAATCTACCCGGACACATTCATTGTGTCCGGAAACCATCGTCTGTTTATGTGTTTTCAACCCAGAAATCGACTGATTCAATACCAGCAGTGAATTCAACTATTCTAATCCGATAGAAACCTTCTAATAGCAATTACAAACATAAAATACAAAGGAACATACCTCAGATACACTTCCAAGCACACCAATTTGAACCCTTTAGCACAAACCCTTCTTTTCTCTTCTTGCTTTCTCTCAACACACACACACACACTAACTTTACTGATTTTTCTGCTTGTGATAATATCTGAATTCAGAAAGGATAATATCTAACGTAATTTACCACTTTAGTCCTTAAACTAATCACTAAAGACCAAAACACCCTTAACTTATAAATTTACCCAAACTTACCCTAAACATCAACTTTAAAGTTAACTCAATTTAACGGAAAGATATTTTTTAACTAACGAACTTACCCGGGGTATTACATTATCTCCCCCTTAAAAGAATTCCGTCCCGGAATTCGGTTAAACGAAAAGGTATGGATACTTACCACTGCTACCTCGAACCCAATCAAGGTCATAGGAACTAACTGAATAGACACCCCACGCCCACCTATATTTCTAACACAGATAAACAACAAAAGCACGGAAATACCAATAATTATTTTACACCGAAGTCATATAACACTTTAGCACGTATAGAGTTTATTAGAATCATACCTGTAACAGCATCAGGACTTTCTTCTATCTCTTGTTCCGTCATCTGAAAAACTCGACCCTTTGCTTTCGGTACCACAGGCCCTTGTTTCTCTCCCGGTCTAACACTCGTTGGTCTTACCGTCATACTACCCTGCTGTGCTTTCCATTGCGGACAACCTGACTGAATATGACCCGGGGAATTGCAAACGAAACATAATCGAGTTACCCTACAATCTCTCGCGATATGACCAGCCTTTCCACATTTGTAGCACTTTCGGGAATCACCATAGCAGTTTCCTTGATGAATATGGTCACATGTTGAACATGGTCTTCTTTCAGCTGGCCTGAAAGGTAAATAACTATGAAACCTCGGGGATTCGTATTCCTCCAAATCGTACGTCATTTCCTCCAATTTTCTTTTTCCAAAGCTTCTATCACCAGTGTCTCTCCTATTATCCTGTTCCACATTTTCCGCTGCCTCCACTGCGGCTGAGAAGGTATCGGGTCCTTTTGCAATCACTAGCTTTCTAATTTCCGAATTTAACCCGAAAATAAACCTTTCCATCTTCAGTGCCTCCGTGGCAACATAGTACCTTGCAATGCGAGACTTCTCCAGAAAGCGAGCAGTGTAATCCCTAACCGATAAACTTCTCTGATGTAGGTTCATGAATTCCTCTTCCAACTGTCTAACTGTTGCTTGAGGACAAAACTGTACTTTAAAAGTTGTTGTGAATTCGTCCCAAGTAAAAGTTGAGTACACATCAGATCCTCTAGAGGTAATATGAGCCTCCCACTAAAATAGAGCATCTGCCTTCAACATCGCGGTTCTGTATAGCACTTTATCTTCTTCTGCACACTTGCAAGTACTGAAGACAGCTTCTATCTCTTTCAGCCACCTCATGACCTCCACTGGATCTCTTTCTCCTGAATATGTTGGGGGTATGCAATTTAAAAACATTTTATAGTCACACTTCCTAGGCACCGGTATGACAGTATGTGTAATGGGCATTTCGTCTTCATGAGTAGGATCCGGTCTTTCTGTTTCAGTACGACGAGTTCTATCGAACATAGCTTGTATATTGGCTTGAAGTCTTCCTATTTCCGCCGTCAAATCATTTCGTGTAACAAACTCTGTACCTCGCCCCTGAACTATGCCTCCAGTTCTGCCCCTACCTCTTTCTCCCCCTCGTCCCCTTATCCCAATTGTTGGATTTGTTCTATTAGGATTTCCTCCTCCCCGATTCGTTTGTCTAGTACCGCTTGCCATTCTGTAGATTCAAACAAGGTTAACATACACATAAGCACATACCCCATATAACAAGGTATTCCAGTCCAAACATGTACCTGTAAGATCACAATTACACTGGCCAGGTGTAAGATGAAATTACCTTACATGATGTTGCTTCTACCTTTTATACTTAGCATCCCAAGGTTCTAATATATCATGGACATCCTACTTCACATGCAGTTTAAGTCTAGGTACGGGTATAAATACCTAAATCCCTTAAACTAGGGCTCTGATACTATCTGTAACGACCCGGTATCCCATAACATACATAATATATAACAATTAACATTTCATACACAACGTCGTTACTTTCATAACAAAATACATGATAATTCACATTCGGTCCCAAAGTCTCAAAACTATACAATACAGAAATGTAAACATATCCTAGTCTTCACCAGCTATCAACCGCCTCCTATGCTTTATCCTTCCCTTTGCTAACAAAAGATCCTTGACCTGGAATACATATTTTTAAAAGGAAAATGAGGGTTAGACCTAAAGGTCTAGTGAGATAATCTCTGTCAGTTTAGAAATCCTTTTTATAAAATACACGTATACCACAAATAATTAAATACCAATTAAGACTCGTATATCGTTTTCCTCTCCTCATTCCCATGGCCAAATTAGTTGGTAGCATGCCAACTAATCAATCAACTTCACTGTACAACAACTATAGCCAACAACATTGTACGAATGTATTACAGCCAATCACACCGGTCGTAAGCCCGGCCAGTCGTTTTCTTGTTTAGTATAATTCTTATGTAAATACAATATCTCAATATATTATATTTCAACATAAACACACAGAATCACACATCTGTCACATACTCAAACCACATATATACGTATTCCAGTTTGTAAACATTTTAAGTAAAACTCACCTTGAATTCTTAAAATACGCTTCCAAGCCTTTCTCCGAGCTATCCGATCCTTTATCCAAATACCTCAGAATCTGAAACCATTTACATACAAATATCTTCTTACCAACTTATGTATAAGACTTACTATCAGGCTAAGAACTCTAGGTACATCTATCTAACTTTTATCCTCAAAATGATCAAACAACCAAAGTTTCCGGACAACCCAAAAGAATCCGGACAACACGATTTATCCAGACAACACAAGGAATCCGGACACCAAAGGAATCTGGATGCCATCCGGTATCTAAATCATCTGGAAACCATCAAACGAATCGTCCGGACACTATCAACAAAACTACCCGGACACCACCCAAGAATCTACCCGGACACATTCATTGTGTCCGGAAACCATCGTCTGTTTATGTGTTTTCTACCCAGAAATCGACTGATTCAATACCAGCAGTGAATTCAACTATTCTAATCCGATAGAAACCTTCTAATAGCAATTACAAACATAAAACACAAAGGAACATACCTCAGATACACTTCCAAGCACAGCAATTTGAACCCTTTAGCACAAACCCTTCTTTTCTCTTCTTGCTTTCTCTCAACACACACACACACACTAACTTTACTGATTTTTCTGCTTGTGATAATATCTGAATTCAGAAAGGATAATATCTAACATAATTTACCACTTTATTCCTTAAACTAATCACTAAAGACCAAAACACCCTTAACTTATAAATTTACCCAAACTTACCCTAAACATCAACTTTAAAGTTAACTCAATTTAACGGAAAGATATTTTTTAACTAACGAACTTACCTGGGGTATTACATTATCTCCCCCTTAAAAGAATTCCGTCCCGGAATTCGGTTAAACGAAAAGGTATGGATACTTACCACTGCTACCTCGAACCCAATCAAGGTCATAGGAACTACCTGAATAGACACCCCACGCCCACCTATATTTCTAACACAGATAAACAATAAAAGCAAGGAAATACCAATAATTATTTTACACCGAAGTCATATAACACTTTAGCACGTATAGAGTTTATTAGAATCATACCTGTAACAGCATCAGGACTTTCTTCTATCTCTTGTTCCGTCATCTGAAAAACTCGACCCTTTGCTTTCGGTACCTCAGGCCCTTGTTTCTCTCCCGGTCTAACACTCGTTGGTCTTACCGTCATACTACCCTGCTGTGCTTTCCATTGCGGACAATCTGACTGAATATGACCCGGGGAATTGCGAACGAAACATAATCGAGTTACCCTACAATCTCTCGCGATATGACCAGCCTTTCCACATTTGTAGCACTTTCGGGAATCACCATAGCAGTTTCCTTGATGAATATGGTCACATGTTGAACATGGTCTTCTTTCAGCTGGCCTGAAAGGTAAATAACTATGAAACCTCGGGGATTCGTATTCCTCCAAATCGTACGTCATTTCCTCCAATTTTCTTTTTCCAAAGCTTATATCACCAGTGTCTCTCCTATTATCCTGTTCCACATTTTTCGCTGCCTCCACTGCGGCTGAGAAGGTATCGGGTCCTTTTGCAATCACTAGCTTTCTAATTTCCGAATTTAACCCGAAAATAAACCTTTCCATCTTCAGTGCCTCCGTGGCAACATAGTACTATGCAATGCAAGACTTCTCCAGAAAGCGAGCAGTGTAATCCCTAACCGATAAACTTCTCTGATGTAGGTTCATGAATTCCTCTTCCAACTGTCTAACTGCTGCTTGAGGACAAACCTGTACTTTAAAAGCTGTTGTGAATTCGTCCCAAGTAAAAGTTGAGTACACATCAGATCCTCTAGAGGTAATATGAGCCTCCCACCAAAATAGAGCATCTGCCTTCAACATCGCGGTTCCGTATGGCACTTTATCTTCTTCTGCACACTTGCTATTTCTGAAGACAACTTCTATCTCTTTCAGCCACCTCATGGCCTCCACTGGATCTCTTTCTCCTGAATATGTTGGGGGTATGCAATTTAAAAACAATTTATAGTCACACTTCCTAGGCACCGGTATGACAGTATGTGTAATGGGCATTTCGTCTTCATGAGTAGGATTCGGTCTTTCTGTTTCAGTACGACGAGTTCTATCGAACATAGCTTGTATATTGGCTTGAAGTCTTCCTATTTCAGCCGTCAAATCATTTCGTGTAACAAACTCTGTACCTCGCCCCTGAACTCTGCCTCCAGTTCTGCCCCTACCTCTTTCTCCCCCTCGTCCCCTTATCCCAACTGTTGGATTTGTTCTATTAGGATTTCCTCCTCCCCGATTCGTTTGTCTAGTACCGCTTGCCATTCTGTAGATTCAAACAAGGTTAACATACACATAAGCACATACCCCATATAACAAGGTATTCCAGTCCAAACATGTACCTTTAAGATCACAATTACACTGGCCAGGTGTAAGATGAAATTACCTTACATGATGTTCCTTCTACCTTTTATACTTAGCATCCCAAGGTTCTAATATATCAAGGACATCCTACTTCACATGCAGTTTAAGTCTAGGTACGGGTATAAATACCTAAATCCCTTAAACTAGGGCTCTGATACTATCTGTAACGACCCGGTATCCCATCACATACATAATATATAACAATTAACATTTCATACACAACGTCGTTACTTTCATAACAAAATACATGATAATTCACATTCGGTCCCAAAGTCTCAAAACTATACCATACAGAAATGTAAACATATCCTAGTCTTCGTCAGCTATCAACCGCCTCCTATGCTTTATCCTTCCCTTTGCTAACAAAAGATCCTTGACCTGGAATACATATTTTTAAAAGGAAAATGAGGGTTAGACCTAAAGGTCTAGTGAGATAATCCCTGTCAGTTTAGAAATCCTTTTTATAAAATACACGTATACCACAAATAATTAAATACCAATTAAGACTCGTATATCGTTTTCCTCTCCTCATTCCCATGGCCAAATTAGTTGGTAGCAAGCCAACTAATCAATCAACTTCATTGTACAACAACTACAACCAACAACACTGTACGAATGTATTACAGCCAATCACACCGGTCCTAAGCCCGGCCAGTCGTTTTCTTGTTTAGTATAATTCTTATGTAAATACAATATCTCAATATATTATATTTCAACATAAACACACAGAATCACACATCTGTCACATACTCAAACCACACATATACGTATTCTAGTTTGTAAACATTTTAAGTAAAACTCACCTTGAATTCTTAAAATACGCTTCCAAGCCTTTCTCCGAGCTATCCGATCCTTTATCCAAATACCTCAGAATCTGAAACCATTTACATACAAATATCTTCTTACCAACTTATGTATAAGACTTACTATCAGGCTAAGAACTCTAGATACATCTATCTAACTTTTATCCTCAAAATGATCAAACAGCCAAAGTTTCCGGACAACCCAAAAGAATCCGGACAACACGATTTATCCGGACAACACAAGGAATCCGGACACCAAAAGAATTCGGATGCCATCCGGTATCTAAATCATCCGGAAACCATCAAACGAATCGTCCGGACACTATCAACAAAACTACCCGGACACCACCCAAGAATCTACCCGGACACATTCTTTGTGTCCGGAAACCATTGTCTGTTTATGTGTTTTCTACCCAGAAATCGACTGATTCAATTCCAGCAGTGAATTCAACTATTCTAATCCGATAGAAACCTTCTAATAGAAATTACAAACATAAAATACAAAGGAACATACCTCAGATACACTTCCAAGCACACCAATTTGAACCCTTTAGCACAAACCCTTCTTTTCTCTTCTTGCTTTCTCTCAACACACACACACACTAACTTTACTGATTTTTCTGCTTGTGATAATATCTGAATTCAGAAAGGATAATATCTAACTTAATTTACCACTTTAGTCCTTAAACTAATCACTAAAGACCAAAACACCTTAACTTATAAATTTACCCAAACTTACCCTAAACATCAACTTTAAAGTTAACTTAATTTAACGGAAAGATATTTTTAACTAACGAACTTACCCGGGGTATTACAGATCAAATCTTCAACAAGTTTTTGGTGCCGTTCCCGGGGAAGCATGCTAGAAGTTTTTTTTTAAGTAAAGTTTATAAAAGTTAGTTTTTCTACCATCTTTGTTGCTTGTCATACGTCTCCATGTGTGCACAAGTAATAAACCTTTAAGTATATCTTTCTGTGAATATGGATTAAATGGGACATTCGTTGGGCCGTATGAAACTGTTTTTTGTGACTGCTGTGGCGGAAAACATTTCTCATACAGTTGCCCTTCGAACCCCGAATCCCGTTATTTCATGGGAGATTGTAATTGGGATAACTCACACTTTAATGGTTACACTCGATCATGGGAGGATCATCCTAATTTGTTTTTAAATGGTCAAGATCATGGCACTTTCACATCACCAATACCTCCCTATCAAGATTGGAGTAACACTTACTCAAATATTTTTGATCAATCTTGGGAGGAACACGTTGATTTTTCCGGGAATTTTCAAGGGGATGATTTTAACAACTCACTTTTACCCCCTACGCCCCCTTTAGAACAAGTTGAAAACTTCGAATCTCTTGAAACTTTGATGAATGATTTCTTACAGAACATACAAGGGGTTGTTATTAGCATAACAACTTGTGTCGGAGAGATCATTAGTGAACTTAAAATACAAAGCCAAATCCCTATACCAAGTAATATTGAAAAATATGAGTGTATCGGTAAGGATGAGGGTGAGGCTAATACTTTGGAAAATATTCAAAAGATAGAGAGTTCCATGGAAACACCTGAGCATTTGAGCAACCCCTCTTCACTTCAAAATAGTGAAGAGATGCAACAAAATGCCAAGATTTTCATTAACCCCTATAACAAATCTGTGCAGAAAGAACATATTGTTGCAGATACCGTAACATCCCTGTAACAAATTTCTGTAGAAAAGATTCAAGTTGTTTTAAAAAGGGGACGTGATGATCAATCCAAGGACTTGGAAAACTTCATAAAACCATGTTATGTTGTTGGTGAGGCGATGAAATGTGCGGCCATTTGTGTAATCGATGTCTTGTGTCATGATCAAGTAGTAAAGCAAGTGGTGAGAAAAGTATATAAGCATAAGTGGAAAGAGAAACAACAAGCTTAGGGAACACTTTTAAGGTGAACGGACAAAGGGTAAAACCTTTTCTCGATCCATCAGCAACAATACAACAACCTCTTGAGGTTGTTCATCTCTCAGAATAAAAGAGTTTGGTGAGTTCTTGGGGTTTTAATTAAATCCAATGATGATGATAATAATTTTTGATAAAAAGAAAAAATAAGAGAAAATAAGGAAAAAAACACAAGTAACAATTCTCGGCCCAAGCCTAAATTTTTGTGAATGATTTCTCGAGTTGAGCTTCTAAACATTTTTTAAAAGAAAATTTGGGCCGTTTTAAAATAAAACATTTTTTCGGCCCAAGTCCATTTTTGTTAGTTTGATTGAGTTTGGGCCGGTTTCAATCTAATCGATTTGGTCCATTTGCAACAAGAATTGGGGTAATCTAATTGGATTTAACATTTAATTGTTTTTTATCTGATTTTGATTTTATCTAATTTTTGGTATTAATCTCAGTTAAACTAAACTACGTAGTACTGTTCATTAAATGCTCACGACATCTTTCAAAAAGTAGGGTGCTTGATCTATAAACAAAAGTAAAAAAAGTAAAAAAAAATGAAACAAAAACGAAAATAATAAAAAAATAATAAAAACAAAAAAAAACAAAATCAAAAGCCAAGGATGATGCTATAAGAGCTGTATGGAGTACAAATCATCCAGAGATATTAAAGACCTTGCCACCTTTCCCGATGCATCTATTGTGGCACCCTGCTGAGAGGCACCCTACTCATTCTGAGTAGGTCAGGTTTCTTCTTATCATCCCTTTTAATTTCATGCTTTCCATTTTATGCCTAGTGGTTAACTTTAATTATTGAGTTTGGGAATTGTGTTGCTAAATTTGGAAAGTTTCATTTTTACAATTTTCATGCAACCATGCATTCCATGCAAATGTGTCACATGCAATATTGTTTCTACTTTGGTTTAGTTGTTCCATAGCCTCAATAATTTCTTTGGTTTCTCACTTTACTTTTGAACACATCACTAGAACTAGCCTTAAAACTTTTTCCTTTCACCAATTTTTGTGGGAATTAAATTTTTATGCACACCATACACCTATACCACAAATCTTACCAAATTTGGTTTGATTCTTTCAATGTTCAATGAGGACATTGAACCCTTCAAAGTTTTGGGGAAGAGATATGGTTATTATTCATACCATATCATTTTGCTCCTATCTCTATGCATACCCACATATACACAAAATTCAAAAAAAAATTGCACAAAACGCGAAAGAACACTTAAAAAAGAGCAAAGCTCTAAAAATGTTTTACGTGCATACAATTCAAGTGTCAAAGACACCAAGAGAACAATGTGTCCAAATGCAACTCATCAAAATGAAAAGATGGCAAATATTTCCATATTTAGAAAGCGGTAAAAGGAAATGCATCACCAAAATGAAAAAGCCGAATGTATAAACGTTCATTTCACGTGCAATTTTTTTTTCCAATTAGGCAATTAGTTGTTTGCCTAGCTTATGGTTTGATGTGTTTTGAAGTATGAGTTGAGAAACATTGGATTATGAAGGGCTATTTTTTCAACTAGGCTAAGTTAGTTGCAATTTCTTCATGTTGGTACAAATGCATGCATGTTGGGTCGTTGAAAGTTTCAAAGAATTTTTTGCTTTCCTTTTTTAAACAACTTGGTTTTGCTAAAAAAATGTGTTTTTAATAAAGTTGCTTGAGGACAAGAATAGTTCGAATTTGCGGTTGTGATAGGGTTATTTATTTAACCCTATTTTAGGCATATAATTCCAATTTTTGAGTTACTTTATTATCCTATTGAGTCTCTTTTAATCTATTTTAGTATTATTTAAGTAAAATAAACGATTAATACTTCCAGGTATTAATTTGGCTAAAAACACATAAAAGTCGCACCAAAAATCTAATTATATACTTTGCGTATTTTAGGTTGCAAAAAGACGGTCATTTGGAGCTCTATATTAAAGAAGATTGCGAATAGCAACTTTTGGACGAAAACGAAGACTCCGATTTTTGTAGACCGAGATTGCAATTTTTGTGGATCACGTCGTGGGCCGGCCAAATCTCAATTGGGCCGAATTTAGCATATGGACCGAAAGCTTCATTTTGGGATTGCATTTTTGATGGACTTGGATTTTAAGGCCCATGCCTCTTTGTTGGCCCATGGATCTTATCCATGGGTATTTCTTGCTGAACAAGTATTTTTCCTACTATAAGTATGGAGCTCTTGTAACCAATTTTAGTCATCTCTCAAATACATTGATTGATCAATTAGGCTAGTATTTTAGTGAACTATTAGTGTTCGGTTCACCAACCGAAACTATAGCTCACAGTCTGGTCCTTTTCGGGTCGGCCATGGTCGGTTCTCGTTAGTTAATCAAGTTACGTTACATTTCCGTCTTATCTTTTACTGCTTTATCGTTGTTTACTTGCATGCTTTCTGTGTTCGTTGGTTAACCAAGATAGCCATCGATTTTACTGCAATGTCGTATCATTCGGTTTTCAAAATTAATTGCGGTTTTATTTATATTAATTCCGATTTCGATTCCGTAACTATCATTCACCGGAAGTCCGACTAATACTTTCGGATCCCCAACTAGATTGGTTCACGGTTGAATATATTCCATAGAATTGTAACAAGTTTTAATATAAAGAGAGTCATTATTTGCACGTCACGTCTTCGTTTATAATTCATTTAACGTTTTTGGATTCTTTACTATTAATTC
The DNA here is from genome assembly GCA_033807775.1 of Saussurea involucrata. NCBI lineage: Eukaryota > Viridiplantae > Streptophyta > Magnoliopsida > Asterales > Asteraceae > Saussurea > Saussurea involucrata. The sequence goes on from CM066315.1 coordinate 116,102,963, forward strand.
TAATCCGATTCCATCATTATCATTCACCGGAAGTCCGACTAATACTTTTGGGTTCCCAACTAGATTGGTTCACGGTTGAATATAATTCTTGGAGTTGTAGAGGTTTTAATACAAAGATATCCGTTTTACTTGCGCGGCAAGTCTCGTTTTGAATTTCCATATTTGAAACAAGATTTTCCTTTATGATTTAAAGCTGTCGTTAACTTCTCATTTAATAAATCCTATTTTTATTGTTAAATCGTTTTTCTAAACTATAATTAGATTCTCGATATTTGGTTACTTGCACATCAAGGTACGTACTTCCTTTAATAAGTATTGTAGTTTGTTTGTGTATTATCCATCTCCATTATTTTCTTTTCAAGTTTATACATATTTTATAATTAGAAACCGAACGATAATGGGCTAAACGTCATAGTTCTGGGTATAAAGTGAAGTTGGGACCGAGACCGATAATAAAAATAAAGAGGTGTATCGTATGGCATGATTGTCCAAAGTTATTTAAATCAAGGTTATATTTTTGGTGGATCACAATTGACCAATTGACACCCGGTACGTTGTATCATAAAATAGTAGACTCTTGAGATAACTGAGGAATGTCGTCTCATCTTTTTATCTAATTATTTATTTCATCCCAACGGAGCTTTATACCCTGTGCTTCTCTTTATAATTGATTTTTAGTTAATTGATAACAAAACCTCCAACAAAAATATTGTTTTCGAATTCGCCATCTGAAAAAACTCGTTTTTACGAACTGGAATTTTAAAAAGAAACTTTTCCACGCTTCCCTGTCGGATCGATATTCAGTACTTTTGTACCATTATTACTTGTTTAAGGACGATAATAGACCAAGATGTATTTTTGCATTAAGGTTTATTTATTTTAAACGAAACACTTTTTTTTAAAGGTGTGATCAAATCTTCAACATACGTGTATGAGGTTTTACGGGTACTATTTTGTATAATTTGGTTCATGTGTGTATGTGTATATGTATATGTGGATATCTCTATATGAACGTGTATATATAAGTGTATGTATATATATGTCGTATGCATATAAATGTATTTTTATGTCTATGTCTATGTTTACATGTCTATATATGTATACGTCTATAGGGGCCTAATGAAATGAGAACTGTGAAGTTTGTGGTAACCGTGAGATCCAATATCAACCAATCATTTAAGATAATTAATTTTATTGACTAAAATAAAATAAAGGGTAAATTGGTATTTTAATTTTTTTACAACTCCCAAACCCTAAAATCATTGCTTGTTGTCGCTCCACTTATATATTCATCTTCCTCAGTAACACCATCCATATTTATGCCATTAACAAGATACTCAAGATTACAGACAAGCATACCATCCCCATCTTCATCTTCCTCGTACATTTCTGGATCAGCACTTTATCTTCCTCCAAAACACCCGTGTTCATCTTTCGATATATGGGTTCCATTTTATCAGGTTTGTTCACATATACAAGAAGTCGGGGTTTCATGAAACTAACCTCGGTCGGGCCTTACCTCATTCGCTTCCCTCATGAAACCAATCTGATGTGCCTCAATTCTTGATAAGATTTCTTCCCAAGTTATGTTTTCTTGTTCCAATAACGTGTGATACAGTTTTTCTAGGTTATGTTTTCATCTTGCTACCGCCACCACCATCAGCCTTTTGCTACATCCAACATCCACCTACTACTGCCACCACAAAACAAGATGATTCGAGATCTTCAATGTCGAAAGTATAAAAAATCTTTGTTGTATAAAAATTCTAGATATATTATACTTCTAGACAAACTAGATGGTATCACACTATCACAGTTGCAAAACAAGATGGTTTGAAGCAGCAGACCCAGATGGTATCACGTGGTATCAAAATTGCAAAATAAGATGGTTTGAAGCAGCATACCCAGATGGTATCACGTGGTATCACAATTGGAATCACATTGGTATCACAGTTTGTATCGTACAGGTATCACAATAGGTATCACCGTGAGTAGTCATAATGAGTATCACAATCGGTATCACATACGATATTTTGTTAGGTTGGTTAAACACGTTTTTTCTTCCATTGTATCTTTGTTGATGGGTATCACAATGTATCATAGTAAGTTTCTTTCTTAAAGTTTAGAATTATTGGGTACCACAATATGTATCATAGTATATTATTCTTCGTCAGAATAATGTTTGCCGGAGAGAGAAAAGAGGATAGAGGAGAGAGGATACTTCTAAAATACCTAAAATACCCTTTAATTAAAATTACCAAAATTAATGATTTCCTAATTTAACCTCTGATTTGTGGTTGAGATTGGATCTCACAGTTACCACAGATAACCGAGTTCTCCCTTGAATGGCCCCCTATGTCTATATATGTACGTATATTTGTATGTCTATATATGTATGAATGTTTGTATGTCTATATATGTATGTTCGTGTATATATATATATATATATATATATATATATATATATATATATATATATGTATGTATGTAACTATGTATACATATGTACTGCTTATATGTATACAATACATACTATATATACATATGCATGTGCGTACATGCATATATATGTAAGTATGTGTATGTCTATATATATTTAAAATGTGACAAATGTAGAGTAATGGGATCAACAACCCTCCCATTATCAACTGCTTATCTCATATTCATTGATGATTAAATATGGAGAGGAGAAATGTTGAAGAACACCACACTAAACATGAAATCGACTCTCATAAGAAACTAGTCTATGTGTGTTTTTGTGTGCTTTCCATATTTCTCACTACTTAAAAAGACATATGGACACCTCTTATATAGGGCCATATTTACATTAGATATTTAAAATATCTAAAATCTAGACAAAAATATCTAAGAAAATATCTATTACAAAGTATCTAAAACATTAAAATATCTTTATAAAACATTCATTTAATTAGGAGCTAATTAAAGCTAACAATCTCCCCCTACTGTTTTATAAAGAAAGCATCATCTTATAGTCTCCCCTTTGCTTTCTTTAGAACCTTTGATGTTCCGTTCTTCAAGTCTTCAAAGCATCATGTGCTCCCCCTCAAATGTAGGCTCATCCACCGAGCTTTAAACGTGAATAACAGAGGATGGAGTGACATTTAAAATGTGACAAATGTAGCTTGACACCATGAAGAACCGTTGAGAGAACACCGTTCTTGAAAGCGGAAAGAGCATGAGTGAAATGCGATGCTTTCGGTGCAGCAAGAGTCCATTGACTTTGACACAGATTCTGACCATTAAGCACACTGATTCAGACCAAAGTCAAAACATGAAAAAGTTTCACCTGTGTCTTAGGAATTAAACACAACTGGATTCATGTGAATCGGAGCACCGAGTAGGAAGTTATGCGCGTTTTTCTGAAACAGTGCAAAGCTGACAGCACTTTTCAGCGACAGCTGATAGCTTTCAATGGCTGACCTTCAGCGATGGCTTACTTCAGCGACAGCTGACCTTCAGCGATGGCTTACTTCAGCGACAGCTGACCTTCAGCGATGGCTGATCTCAGCGATGGCCTTCAGCGACAGCTCAGCGATGGTTCAGCGATGGCTTCAGCGATGGCTTTTTTTCAGCGATGGTTTTCAGCTCTCAGCTCCAGCTTTCAGCGACAGCACTTAGGTTTCAGCCTTCAGCTTTCAGCGATAGCTTTTTTTCAGCTTTCAGCGAAGGCTTTCTTCAGTTTTCAGCGACAGCTATCATCTTTCAGCGATGGCTTTCTTCAGCTTTCAGCGACAGCCATCAGCTCTCAGCTTTCCATCAGCACACTGTTGTCTACTTCAACGATGCATATGACCCTTATAAATTTCGAATCTCTGAATTCTCAAAACACGAGATCTGTTCATCTGTGTCTTAGGAATCCAGGGCCTTTTGAATCGCATCAATCGGTGTTTTTATGAGTGAGATATGATCAGTTTAATACAGCAAGCGCAAATCTGTCATTAAATCTGATTTGATGTAAAAGATAAGACGATCTTCATATAATTTTTAAAACCGTGAGTGCAAATAATTCGATCTCTAATTGATCAAGTCAGAAAACTAATTAGAAGAACTCAAAGTTTTTTAAAAAAATGTTTCAGATCAGACTTTGAACATGTAACAAAACATCAAATCTTTCTCAAACAACTTTCTCAGGACCCAAATGATTTTGTTTTCCATATATAAATGTTTATGAGCAGCGGAAGACAAACAAAATCTTGATCAAAGATAGTCCAATCTTGAAAATAAAGGTCAGATCAAACAAAGATCAACAACCTTACTACCAAGATGCAAAAAGAATTGCTATGGACTTAAGCACACACAAGGATGAGATCAAAGATCAACCATCTACTTAGTGCTTATCAAATAAAACCAATGAATGGGAAAGAATAAAAAACACACACATGAAGTATATCAGAAACTAAACCATCTAAAACTTCCATTGTTGCATAGATGATCGATTTTGAAGAAAAGTTTCTTCAATCGGCTCAGATACCAATTGTTGGTCCCGTTGAGCAACAATAGAAGAAATATAAAGTCCATATTTAAATATAGAGATAAGATATACATGAAGAACAATCATAAAGAAACTTATCTCATATTCATTGATGATTAAATATGGAGAGGAGAAATGTTGAAGAACACCACACTAAACATGAAATCGACTCTCATAAGAAACTAGTCTATGTGTGTTTTTGTGTGCTTTCCATATTTCTCACTCCTTAAAAAGACATATGGACACCTCTTATATAGGGCCATATTTACATTAGATATTTAAAATATCTAAAATCTAGACAAAAATATCTAAGAAAATATCTATTACAAAGTATCTAAAACATTAAAATATCTTTATAAAACATTCATTTAATTAGGAGCTAATTAAAGCTAACAAGGGTATTTGATTAAAAGTGATCAGCGGTTTAAAAGTAAGTCTCACACTTCTCCCCAAAAATGACACTTCTCACATGATCCCATGCTAGTATGCATATATGTATATTTGTGAATGTATTCATATATTTATACGTATATGTACATGTATGTGTATTGGTTACTAGCTAAATGCATATGCATGATATCGATAGAAGATGTATGTATGTGTGTATGTATATATATATATATATATATATATAGGAAAGCTATTTTGCAACCCACAAAAAGGTTGCAACCATTGCAACCTACATCTAAGCCATTGATTAGTTTAGATTAGTTTCTAATCATAAATAAGGTTTCCATCCGATTTGAAGGGTAATTTGGGTATTCCGGTTTTTTGTTTTTTTAATTACTTTTAATAATAATCGGCTATGATACGGTTTCCTTAAATCATGCATCCGTTTTTTTTGGTATTTTCAATCACATTCCTTTTTTTTCAAATCGTTTGAATATATCTTCTTCCTCATTCAGCCTTATCTATTTTTTTCATTGATATTTCATTTGATCTTTTTTTATTATGTAATCAGTTGAGGTGTTATTTGTAAACAAAGAAAAGGTTGCAACGTAGTAATTTAATCTGAAACCTTGAATTCAAAGACAATGGAACCCCAAAAACCCAACCAAGATATTTCGAATCATCTGAATGTTAACTGTGCCGATGATGCATCCCTGGAAGTACCTGTCGATGAATATGAGACATCGTTATGCTCTGTTCCGGTTAAAAAAAGCGATGGTTCTTTGACTTTCGACTCATTGTTGTGTAATGCCATTGATGGAGACGGTATTTTTGACGAATATGATCAAGAACTCCCGTTAGATGAGGCCGATGCAGGTTTAGATGACAATGAAAGAGGTAAATATTGTATGCAACTTAATAATAAGGTTTTGATGTTGTTATTGGTGACATTATGTTTAACCGAATCATGTTTTATGTTATTATCGTTGTATTTAAAGCTGTTATTAATTTTTAGTGACTATTCCATACATGTAAACAACATGGTTGAACAATTAAATTGCATTAATTTGCATTAAATTGAAACTGTTTTGCAATAATTGAGCTTAATTTGTTTACCGAAACTTTAATCATGATGGGCTTATTGTATGCTTTATTAATTACATCTTTAGTATGGAAGTGAGGGGTTGTTTTATGTTTAATTATGAACATCATTAATTTAGTTTGTTACTGAATATACCATGCCAACCATTGTTTAATTGAAGGCTTGTTGTTTATGTGTTTTTATTAGATCATAATTCTCCTAAGATTGAAGAATCTCCTGGTGGTACAAAGTTCTATATTCCGATTGTTGAAGAGTCCCTCCGTATTAATGTGGGTGATTCATTTGACTCTGTTGAGTTAGCTAAAAAGGCATATAGGAAATATGCCGATGCCGCAGGTTTTGACGTTCGTCTGTCTAATAAGAAGTATAATATTGGTGGACAAATCACTGCCCGTTTTTTCGTTTGTAGTAAGCAGGGTATCCCTGTAGATAAAGTATATGATTCCTTAAGTGCCAAAGTTGGTGAGAGACGACAACGTAATTCTAATATTAAGCGATGTGGTTGTAGTGCTTGTTTAAAAATTCACTTTGTTAGAGAAAGGTCATGTTTCGAGGTATACAAATTCATTGAAAAGCATAACCATCTACTTTTTGATCAGGATGAGATGTCTCTAAGTAGATCTAGGTGTGGTTTAAACTTTACCGAGTGCATGAATGTGTTCCATGCTACCACGTCTAAGGTAGGGATTTCTAAGTCTCATAGGATGCGTCAGGCCACTACCCGAGGTGTGGGTTCCACTTGTGGAACAGTTAAAGATTACCAGAATTTTAAACGCGATATGGTAAACTTTGTTGGGAATAAGGACGCGCAATTATTGACAAATACCATGGTTAACAGACAGAAAGTGTGTCCTGATTTCTTTTTTGAGTTTAAGTGTAATCAAAAGGAGTTGATTACCATTTTTTGGGCCGATGAAGTCGCGAAGATGAATTACCGTGAATTTGGGGATGTAATATCTTTTGATGCAACATTTCGAACAACATGTAAGTTTTAATTATGATTTATTAATTTTTTTTATTTTTACAATATTACGGTATTCAGCAATTCATATAATTGTTTTTCATTCGGACATGTAATGGTATTTGTTTCATTTGTTGCTGTTGACAACCATAAAAAGTCGGTTGTAGTTGGAGCTTCTTTGATGCGTGGGGAAAATATTCCCAATTATACGTGGGTCTTGCAAGCGTTCATGAAGGACCATGGCCGTGAGCCGAATTTTGTCATTACTGATCAGTGTCTAACAATGAAGCAAGCGATACCAGCTGCATTTCCTGGAAGTGTGCATCGTTTGTGCATGTGGCACATAACTAAAAAAGTTAAAGGAAAGGTATTTATACTACTTCCTTCTTTTATTAATAAGAATTTATTTTTAGTTTTAATTTGTTCCATTTTTTAATTGTAGATAAGTGTTAATCTCCTTAATGAGACAAATTTTGTTCCGGATTTTAATAAGATTGTTTGGAATGTGAATCTTGAGCCTTCCGAGTTTGAGTTGAAGTGGTGTGAATTAATGGACACATATGGTCTAACCGGTGACTCATGGTTTGATGATTTGTTTGACATACGTGAGTCTTGGATTCCCGCATATTTTAAAGATAAACTATTGTCCAGGTTGATGAAGACGACATCACGGTCTGAAAGCATAAATGCATTTTTTTTAATGTCTATTATGCGTTTTGGAATGTTTTGGTGATGTTTTTGAAGTCATTTGATATGGGTATAGAATCTCAACGGAATAAGCATTGTGTGGAGGAAGTGAAAACAAAGTACACCCTTCCAAGAACGGTGTCTCCAAGAAATATTGAAGCTCAAGCAGCTCGTGTTTACACCTGGAAAGTCTTCTTTGATGTTCAAAAGGAGTTGTATAAGGCAATTGTTTTGTGGCCAAGTTGCTATTGATGATTTGGGGGGCAAAAGAGTATGCACAATAACGCACAAGAACAAACAAGCTAAAGTTAAAACAATTTTCAAGGTATTTTATTTACTAAGGCTAATATTATCTGATTTTTTTGTTGGTTTTACTCATATCTAACATATACCTCATGATTGGGTTGCCATATGTGTTAGGTTGTTCAAGATAAAGCGGATGGTACTGTCAATTGCAGTTGCAATTTTTACATTCGTAATGGTATTTTATGTCGACATGTGCTTAAGGTATTAGTTGAACATGCGTGTGATTCTATACCCGAATCGTACATCATGCGTCGTTGGTGGCGGGATTTGATCCCTCCACAATGGCTTCCAGCTCGCGTTCGCTATGGTGAAGTTGATGCGGAACAGGAAAGGTTGATGGGAAGCGCATTTGTAATGGTGGAACACATTGCTTATATATTCACTTTCACATTTCATGATTACTTTAATCATGCTTGCTTATTCACAATGCAATTTAATTGGCATATATATTCACTTTCACATATCATGAAGTAACCTTTTTAGCAATTTAATTGGCATAACAGATTACGTATTCATGTATGCCTCAATTATGAATTCCCAAATCATGAAGTATCACATAAATAGATGTTTAAAAGATGCTTATATATTCACTTTCACAGATCATGATTACTTTAATCATGCTTGGTTATTCACAATGCAAAAATTTATGTTTTACACTTATCTTTTTGTTTTCCTTGTTCATGGTACAGGAAAGTTCTTTATTTTCAATGAATCCATACAAACTATATTTACACAAAAATTATTGTTCTGTTTGATTTAATTTCCAATGAACTATAGTGATGAACATCATGATTAATTTTATGAAAAAACATATCATGCTTACTTTAATCATGCTTGCTTATTCACAATGCAATAATTTATGTATTAGACTTATCTTTTTGTTTTCCTTGTTCATGGTTCAGGGAAAGTGTTTATTTTCAATGAATCCATAGAAAATATATTTACACACAAATTATTGTTCTATTTGATATATTTTTCAATGAACTACAGTGATGAACATCATGATTAATTTGATGAAAAAAACATTCTTATTCAATCATGAACTTCTAATTTATTTCCAGAAAACCTAAATTAAACAATCATGGATGACGGACAAACCCTAATTTTTTAATTTCTAAAAACAGGGTTTATCCATCTACAAATTGGGGAATATCCATAAACACAAAATTGTTTAATTTATTACCTCATTAACAAAACCAACAATAAATATAGTTTAATACATTCATCAGAGGTTGTATGCGTATTTAGATTTTCATCTTGTTGAACCAAAGGTGTGTCATTGCCACTGATTACGTTGATCACCATATTCTGGGGTGCATGCAACTGATTTTGATTGGGCTGATCAAGATCGACTGGCAATGGAAGTTCTTCTATTGAATCATCGAAATCAAGTAAATTCGGGTCAGACGCAGTGTTCTTGAAGCGTGAAAACGAGTACTTCATCATTATTCTTTCGCTTTTTCTTCTCCTCCCTGACGATGTTGAAGACATATGAGATAAAACCCTAGTTAGTTTGTATTAATTGAAACTATACTGTGGAAAAAAACCAAAGAATGTGGTTGTAGACAAACCTTGGAACCGGTCTCCCATTGTTGATTTCTTAGGGTTCCAAACAACACTTATCGAAATCGTAAACCATTAGAATCGTAAACTGAATCAAGATGGGAGAGTGAATTTCGGGATTATGATTCTGGTGAATCTCCGTTTCAATCAGTAGACGATTTCTAAATAACACGATGTGACCAAATTACCCTTTGTCGCCTTATTTATGGAAAGATAAAGAATCAAAAGCGCGTTTTATGACTAAAACTTGAGAATTAATCTAGACCATCTATGACCTAACCAATGGTTAGATCATGGGTTTCAAAGGTTGAAATATTTTTTAATGGTTTTAAAATATACTACCCCTATATATATATATATATATATATATATATATATATATATATATATATATATATATATATATATGAACAAATAAGTATCTTTTTTACCCACAAATGTGGTGTTAATTCAAATACTAACAATCAATGTATGTGCAAGTATGTGGTGTTACGTCAAATATTACCCACAAATTTTGGATTTGGATATTTGGATATATATATATATATATATAGGGGCCATTCAAGGAAGAACTAATTAGTTTGTGGTAACTGTAAAAACCAATTTCAGCCACAAATCATACGATAAATTAGGAAATTAATAATTTTGGTAATTTAATTTAAATTTTCAATTAAAGGGCATTTTGGGTATTTTAAAAATATCCTCTCTCCTCTCTCCGATCTCCTCTCTCCGATCTCCAATCTCCGATCGCCGACGAAAACCAGTTACACAATAGGCATTGTGATACCCAAAACAAATAAATACCATTGTGATACTCAAAATACATAAATACCATTGTGATAAAATACAATACCCATTGTGATATCGATTGCAATACTCATTGTGATACCGCTGTAAAATCCACTAACACCCAATATGATACCCATTGTGATACCCATTGTGATCCTCCAAGAACATCTGTGATACCAATGTGATACCCTTAAGAACATAACGAAACTAAAGAAAAAAACATAATTTGATACACTTAGTATGATACCCATTGTGATACCCATTGCAATACCCATTGTGATACTCCAAGAACATATGTGATACAAATTGTGATACCCAAAAATCTTTTTTTTTTCTTACTGTTTGCACTCTCATCTGCCAAAAACCCCACCATCATAATCGGTGCCAGCATCTTCGAAAGAGAAGATAAAGACGCCATTTTCTCAGCCATTCAAACCATCGCCACCAAACACCAAAACCTCATCAGATCCCACTGGAACGGAGTCAACGTTCTCCTCCTTAACGCCGCCCAAGCCGCCGCCCTAGACCTCAGACTCATCCCTGAATCCGCCGCCCTAGACCTCGGACTCATCCCTGAGAAAGATGAAGAAGATGAAATGAGAAAGAGATGGTGATTCTTTTGTGCGACGGCTGTGGTATGGAGAAAGAGAATAAATATGATGGTTGTGGTTAGGTTTTAGGTATATGGGAGAGAGAGAGAGGATAGACATTAATTATTATATGTAATTAATATATATATTAATTTTATTAGCTGTAAAAAGCAAATTTACCAATTTATCCTTTATTTTATTTTAGTAAATAACATTAATTATTTAAAATGATTGGCTCATATTGGTTCTTACGGTTACCACAAACAACTTAGTTCTTATTTGATTAAGCCCCTATATATATATATATATATATATAGTGAGGATCAAACGAAAACAGTAACTATTTAAAAGAACATAGGAATGAACAAAATCATTAGTGATTTTACATTAACTCGCAAAAAACCTACGCGGACCTGAATCCACGACCAAAGTCCTTTTTCATGCGTTAATGTAAAATCACTTGATGATTTGGTTTATGTTTACCCAATTAGGAGATTTGGTTAATTTACCCATATTTGTTGTTGCAAATCTTATAGACTCTTATTAGTTTATATGATATTAATTAGTTGGGTTGACAATTGTTGAGCAAACACCAGGCTTGATTTTATTTATTTATTTCTAGTTAAATTGCCATTTGTTGGGTGAACAATATGTTGATATATGGAAATATTCATTTAATAGTTGTTATGTTGCCGAAATTTTAAAACATATGTTTGTGTTTTAAACTCATTTCTTTCATTCAAAAACACCTCTCTTTGATTTAAACCTACGGTTTGACTTTCCTATAGTCACCATTACACTTAGAGTTTTAAAGTCATCCAAAACCCCTCTAAACCTGTAGTTTTACTTACAAGTAGGTAAACCATTACATGTAGTGTTTTCAAGTCATTCAATGGACTTCTAACTTCGTTGACACCTACTGTTTGACTTTCAAAGAGTCAAACTATTACACGTAGGGTTTTAATGTCATCAAAACATATTCTTTTATTTAAACCTATGGTTTTTACTTTCCATTAGTCAAACCATTAAACATAGATTTTAACATGTAAAACTCCTCTAAACCTATGGTTTGACTTTCAAGTAGGCAAACCATTACATGTAGTGTTTTCAAGTCATTCAATAGACTTCTAACTTCAGTGAAACCTACGATTTTTGACTTTCAAATAGTCAAACCATTACACATAGGGTTTTAAAGTCATCTAAAACTCCTCTAAATCTATGGTTTGACTTTTAAGTAGACAAAGCATTACATGTAGTGTTTTCAAGTCATTTAATAGACTTCTAACTTCATTGACACCTACGGTTTGACTTTTAAATAGTCAGACATTACATGTAGGGTTTTAAAGTTATCCAAACTCCCAAAAACTACGGTTTAACTTTCAAGTAGCCAAACCATTACATGTAGGGTTTTAATGTCATCCAAAACTCCTCTACACCACCTCTACCTTGATTATGTCGACTAACTACTTATTTCTTTGTTGTAGTTATTGAATATGTCGACAGATAGATGATGGATGTATAAAAAGAATAACATTCAGGGATATCTTAGGGTCGGTTATATTGTTGTAATGGACAGTGTTTTGGACTATGCATATGCCAGTAAATGGAATGTTAAAAAGAAACATACGTGTGATGGGATAGTGATTCATATCAGATGCCCATGTAAGAAGTGTAAAAACTTATGTCATAATGAAAGAGATGACGTGAGGATGCATTCGATGAAGCAAGGTTTCATGCCTAATTATACCATTTGGTGGGCACATGGTGAAACCTGTTGCTATGCACCGTATGAAGACATGGGTCAATCTGCTACTATGGTAGTAGATCATAATGAAGGTGTTGGTTCCCAGATTCAACGTGTCTCACTTAGCAAACATAATTAGTTTAGAGAAAGCATAAATAAATGTTTGCAAGTAAGTGATCGTAAAAAACAACTAAGAGAGAAAATAATATACGCAAATACAAAGATAAGATTTGAATAACTTGCTCGTATATTATAATGAAGAACACCAAGAACATCGAAGTGTGTGTGTAATCATCAAGAATCTCTCAGCTACAAATCGTACAAGAGTAGTGGAATGTAAAATTACAGTGCAGTGTGTTCTTACAATTCTTACAATTGTGTGGTCCACTACTCACTATATATAGTCTGATAAAGTTAAAAACACAATGTACTATCTAGCCCTGGAATGACACGTGTAAAGTGTATTGTGGTCTTTTAAGGCTGACAAGGCAAGAGCAGACACTGCTTCGATACTTGAGAGATTTCTACGACACTTGAGCATATCAGAGGGCATAATAATCAGAGGGCATTCTCCAGAGCTCTGATAATCTTCTATTGCGATTTTCTCATGAGTTTAGTCTATGACGTTCCTCTGCTTGGTCTTCAGCGCTATATCTGAAGTCTTCTGACTTAGAGTATTTTCAATACTTTTACATCAGAGATACTTGGGGCTAACAATCTCCCCCAAAGTATTGAAAATACAAAGATTTACAAAGAGGAGAAACTCATCCTCTGCTAAAAGTTTACTTTCAAAAGCATAAGTACATTACAATACAAGAAAGTAAACTCACTCATAATAATTTCCTCTCAAGATTCTGTCAAATCTCATGATTAGATTTCTAAACTCTACCACACAGTCTATATCGGTGAGGAATCTTCTGTTGAGCTCGTCTGGACACTTAGGATTTCCTACACGTCCCTTAATGATGTACCTTAGAACTGTCAGCGACTATGTTGAGTACATGGCCACTTCGCTCGTTCTGAAGGCCTTTTTCACTCCTTTCTATCTGACAATGAAGGTATATGGATTTGCTATCATTGAACCTGTCGGAATGTGCTCCAATCCTTCTATACTCTCGTTTGGTGCAGCAATACTCAGCCTTTTAAGTTCAAAGAGCAAACCAAGTTGGAAGTCTATCTGGATTCTAAGGTTCACGTGCTCTTCCATAGCCATTTCAATCTCCAATCGCGCTGTTCTGGTGGCTTTAAACTTGTCAGAAAAATTAACACAGTACCCATGCATAGTCAACAGGTCATAAGGGTTTAGGAGAACAAGATCATTATCGTTGAATATGTAAAATTTCTTGTCACTTCTTTCAACCACATATTCATGATAGATGACCTTGTTGTAATGGAACTTCTTGTGGTAAAGTCTTTCAATTCTGTTGATCCCCTTTTTAGAGTAGACTTTCTCCCATATGCCCGTTTTGTCTCTTATGAACCTTCTTCTTTCTAAGGATAACTCTTTGTGTTTCTTTGGGTTAAGCCTAGGGTTTGTGGGAACAGTGTTTTGATGGATGAGGTCTCTGTCATTATAGAAGAATTTGAACGTTTCTTCCATTGACGGACCTGTATCTGGCTTATGGGAAGGAATGCTTGGAATTTGCTGTTGTCTTACCTCTGTAGCTTTCTCAGAAGGAATTTATGTTGGAGTCTCTGTTGGTATCTCTGAAGAACTTTTTGTGTTTAGCTCTGAGAGTATCTCTAAAATTACATGATCTGGTCTAAATCTTGGACTTCTGATACTTATTTGTTTCCTTTTCGCTTCTCTTTCTCTTTTCTTTCTCTCTCCTCTGTCTCTTTTCTCTCTTTTTCTTCTTTTTCTTTTCTCTCTTCTTCTCTGATGATTCCAATAGCTTCTGAGGTTTCATCTTAGAAGGGGCTATGAAGAACAATGGCAGATTCAGGTTGTTCAGAAGCTAGTAAGACTACTAGTTTTGTGGGATTGAGGAGTGTGGCTTAATCTTCAGTAGAGGATTAGGGTTGAGTCCTCTCTGGTTTCCTCTGGTAGGTGATCTGGTAGGTGACTCAACATGGAAAGAAGTTGTGTCTTCTTGCCTTGATGGATTTTGCTTTAAAGGTATACTCCCCCTTTTGATGTTCAAAAGGATGATCTACGTTTTCTTGATCTTCATCATCCTCTGAATCATCAAACTTATACCTTTTAGGATATTTAGAGCAGGGCTCATCAGTGGTTTTTCTCTTGGAGTCTCCTCTTGGGACTTTGTACAAGTGATGTCTGGGAACTTTCTCTGGTGAAAGTTGTTTGAGATCCAGAGCAGCTTCTCTGAGTACACCTTCTAATTCATTTGCAGTTGTTCTGATCTCATCCACTTAGCCATCCCAATTGACCTTATGGATGTCCAGAGATGCAGCCACGTGCTTCTCTGTTGCAGTAGCTTTGGTCATAAACTTGGCAGATATAGTCATCATACGACTCAAGATAGCCTTTCGGAATTCACCAAGGTCGCCTCTGGTGACCAGTTGCTGATCTGGGTTAGAAGAAGTAGACGCTGGAGGTTGAATAGAGATAGATTCTGGTGCAGGTGTAGGCACAGGCTTTAGCAGAGCAGACAAGGTTGCTGCATTTCCTCTGGCAATCTCATCAGAAATGGCTTTCATGTTTTCCTCTGATAGGACCACAAAGGGAGTAGGAGTTTGTCGGTTGGTTTACTCCCTCTGGTAGTTGGCCAGCTCATCTATGAGAGCTTTCAACCCACTCTGCATCTTCTTGGAATCCTCAAAGATCATCCTCTCAAAATCAGAGAACTTCTGAGTTGTCTCTAAGAGTTTTAGCTTCAGATCCTTCAGCTTTCAATTCAGCATCAGGGGAAGGTTGCTCTAGTGCAGGTGTACCTGTGGTTGTAATTTTTTACTCATTCAAGAAGTTTCTGATCTCATCACAAAATCTTTTGAACTCTGCTTTTGTGACATGATCAGAGGGGGTATCCTTGGTTCCAACAAATGTTTCCAAGTGACCCTCGAGTTCAGAGGGGCCTCCTCTCATATATGTATTGATGTTGGCTCTAGGAGGACTTCCACCTAATCCTTGAAGTTTCCTCGGAAGGGATGCTTCTCTGGGTGTTCTGATCAAGTTCTCTTCTTCCTCCTCATATTCAGAAGAAGGGAAAATGATGTGATTGGTTCTCTTGTTGTCCAGGAAAGTTAACCCTTATGCTACTATGGTCTCCCATTGCCCATGAGTTGGGCAAAGACTATGTGAGATTTTGAAAACCTCAGGTCTAAGGGTATGGTCTTCTAAATGTGCCATAGAGGCATCATTGTGAGGAATTTTAGAATTACCCCGGGGAGAGTGGGTAGAATTTTCAATATCCATGTCCTTTTGAAAAGTCAAGAATAGATTGTTGGCTGCCCCTGGATTGTGTACATCAGAGGCTGAAAAAAGTGCCTCTGCTTGGTTAGGCTGGTTAGGGTTTGACATGTGCACCTCTTCTTCAATATGCATGGATACTGGATTATCCTGCATATATTGTGTGGTTGCACAGGTAGTTTGGCTAGGAGTCTGAAAATACGAATGTGGGTTTTGATGAACATCGTTTTCTAAACTCACTAGACTCTAGATGAGTTAGAACGCTCTCGGCTCTCCTCTTTGTGCTCACTTTCTTCAGAGGAGGCCGAACTCTCTGCTCCTCTCTATGAAGAATTCACTTATGCTCACTCTGAGGTGGCTCCCTCTACGGGTGCTCCAACCTTTGTTGGTTCACCTTTTATACTACCCTCTAAGATTTCATAGTTAATAGGCTCAGAACCTAAGTGTGTTGGGGATCCCACCATAGGCTCTTGAGTTTGGGCAACACTTCTATAGGTGGTTAAAGAAGGATAATTTTCAGTGAGAAGGACAAGCATGGTTCTAGGAACCCTGCGATAGTTTGGATAAGTATATGATATCGTGGGCTTAAATGAGGTCATGCTCCGGACTAGGGTCTTGGGACCATCTTTTGTGAGTTGCAGGGTGTCAAAGGCTGCTCTGATGACTAGAGAAATGATTCGTGGGAACATGATGGACTTCAGAGCTTGTCCTCCCTAACTTGCTTTCCTCTAGCAAGTGCCTTGTTCTTGTTTTCGACTACGTTGAGGATTTCTTCGAAGATGATGGTGGTATAGTCGAAACTTTCTTGAAGTATAATTCATACATGATGGAGAGTATGGAGGGGCTTGATTGGTCTAAACTGCCAGATTTGCAGGTTAAGGTTCGGTTTAGGACACTGAACATAAAGTTCCAGATGGGTGGTAGGTATTTCCTTCTGAATTGGCTTACTCTGGAAATGTTTTCACTGTACCCTAAGAACTATACAAATTCAATGAGGTTTTTATGGGATGGGGGTTGTTCGTAGGTTTGGATGTTGAGGTTTTCAGGGGTAAAGAACCTGAATATACGTTGAAGAGTTCTTGGGAAAATACGAACAGATCCTGCTCCTCCTTGTGCAGAATCGACATATCCCATGATTGCACCTTGATTCCTCCATTAATGCTGAAGTCGACCACCATGGTTCCACGTAGATTAGTAGAAGGTTGGTATCCACCATTGTTAAAGCAAGTACGAGTTCAGACATTCTGAAGAACTCCAGGATAATATGGTCAAGAGGCTCGTATCGAGCAGAGGTTAAATCAACAAATAAGTTGTTGCTATTGAGTTGGAATGGAAGGATTTTGATTTGGTTTCAAGGAGCTGCACAACTAGATTCTGCGGAGTTTTGTGTGGCTATTGTTGCAGGTTTCTGGGTTAACTTGATGAACACGAAGAATGTATGAAGAACAAGAGAGAGAGAGAGAGAGAGAGAGAGAGAGAGAGAGAGAAAAAAATAGATGCTTAGGGATTTTTGAAAGCGTAAAAGATGAGAAGAGGGTTTTTGTGGTTTTTATATTCGAATATGAAATGGAGGGTACTCGAGTGTCAGGTTTATGGAACGTCATCTGAGAAGACATGGTTACGGCTTAATGTCAATTGACAAATCGGGAAATGTCACATGGTTCTTGGAAGTGACAACTTTTTCTGAGATGGAACCGTCACGGTGGTTTTTCTGTGGGTGACAGCTAGGTCATCCTCATAAATAACTGGCACTCAGTTATGTAGACATTATTTCAAATAATTATATCTTTATACGTTTTTACACTTATATATTTGTGTCGCCAAATTCGTCCGATGACTAGTGTGTCTTATGATTTATGAATTATATCTTTGTTTCTGCAAATTCATCTGATGACAAGTGTGTCTGAACCATTCCCTATTTTTAGATGGGGGACGCGCTAATAGGGGTATGAGTACAGGCTCTACCAAAGGCATTAGCAGCTCCCCTAGGCGCGATGACCCCCACGTCGATGATTCTGAGTACATTGCAACTAACAATGACGTACTAGATCAGATACATCATAGGGAAGACGTGCTTGCGACGTCATCGCCTAGATCAGGCTCAAGGATTAGAGGCCCCAATATTTCATCACAAACGCCTCATCATTCGAGTCAGCGATCGCTGATTGAATAGGCATGCAACGTGTAACACCCTAAAAATTGGGGTAAATTTAAACCTGTAAAAATGCGGAAATAAACGAAACTGACATAGAAAAATCACCCAAAATGGAGAACAATTGTATGGCGTTTACATCACAATTAAATAAGTGAAATATAACTCAAGAACCTACTAATCTAAACTATCAAGGCTTAGATTATGGTCGGGTGTTGCTATCTCACTTCTAAAATAGATAACGATTATAGCCCAAAATGTTCTCCTCTATGTACTTCAAAAATGCTACATTCCCTTCATTACTCTCTGCTCAAACCCGAGGTGTCCCAGCGCTAGGATGACCTGTTATACATGTTATTTGAAGAAAAAGTGTTAGGTTAACGCATAATGAGAACAAACAGTTATATTGAAATAATTATAATTTGATGAAATAAAGTACTGATAATGAAATCAATGATCTTGAGTAGAAGTTTACTTCAATACGAATACCTCTTGGGAAAGCAGGGGAGACCCGCTTACCAACATAAGTGACGGAACACAAAGGTAAGCTACGTGATATGTTAGTAAAAACCAGTCACATAATTATACACGTATTAGATGTCGAACTCAACTACTTAAAGCTTAATCTCGTGGAATATCAACTTCAACCCCACTAGGTCTACACATTTAGTTAACCAAATCCAAGAAAACAATTAGCACATTGGAACTACACTTTACTGCTCTTGACACAATGCTCGATCGTATAGATCCACGCCTTACTTATCATGAAATCCGATGCCTATTCCGTGTTACAATGTGGAAAACTAACGTTCCATCATTGAACATAAAGACTCTAGTACCTATGGATCTGTTACACTTAATAACACTAAACAACAATTTCCAACTATATAATTACCAAGACCATAAAATGGCTAACTTTCAAAATATTTCCCAATAGACAAATTCCATCATAATGGCATATCCAAAATCCTTCAATAATGCATCATAACATTCCATAGTTTCCAAAATACCATTTTGAATATTATTTTATCAAAAGAAATCCATTTCCATAAGTATTCCATCAAAACCCCCAAATATTGTTGGTGATTTTAGTGAAATCATCGGTCATTTTGTGTAGTTGGATTCACAAAGGTAATAATGGGGTTGTTAGCTAAGCTATAACATGAGTTAGGAGGTGTGGAGTGCACACTCGTGTAAGTTAACTAGAACCCGGGATTGTTGGACGGTTAAAATCGACAAGTTACAAAGTGGTTTCATGAGCTGGGTGTCGGGGCTAGTTGTGGCGCTAGTTGAACTAGCACAAAAGTAGCGCCAAGCTCTGGAATGTTGCCCGGGCTCCTTTTGGCGCTAGTTGAACTAGCATGAAAGTAGCGCCAAGCTTTGGAATGTTTCCCGCGCTCCTTTTGGTGCTAGTTGAACTAGCACGAAAGTAGCGCCGGAGTCTGGAAGGCTTTTCTCATTTGTAACTCCCGTCATTAATTTCGCAATCAATCCCATTAAGTGGGATATTATTACTAGTATCAATATAGGTCGGTTACAACTCTCTAAAGGTGTATAAGTATGAATCGATCATTGCCTTGGTCGAGACACCGAAACAACGAGATTATCCCCTAGAGAATTTCGTGATACCCAGGCATATAGGGTCAAAATATCTCTTACGGAAAGCGAGCTCTCACGCGATCTCTGCGTTTATCCAAGTTCTTACGATCACCTCTTCCTCATCTCTTTCTCGAATTCCCCCAACAATCGTAAGAGATATTTTCTTATCACGATAGAGATGGCGAATGATCAGTCCGTGAGAGACATGACTTCCAAGTTCACAAAACTTGAGAAGTTTGAAGGCGTGGATTTCCGTAGATGGCAGAAAAAGATGCACTTTGTAGAAACCAGGATTCAATCTTACAATCAATTAAGATCAATTAAACAGTAAATGATAGAGATTTGGATCAACACACTTGTATTCAATCAAGAACAGATTACAGATCTAGAGAGAGAATCTCTCAAAGATTACAAAAGCTGAATACAATGATATGCGTGAATGTTATGCAAAGATTAGTTAGCTTACAGTTGCTAACTCCTATATATACTGTAAGGAAATACTAAAGTTACAGTACATATACATCAAAGACTAATAAGAACATTACACGTGTCCTAATTACATAACAGAATATAAAAGAAAATATCCTGTCATAAGTTCTGAACATGTTGTTCAAAACTTCTGAACATTCTTCTGATAAAGCTCCTCAGAACTTCCTTCAAGTACTTGAGCTATTTTCATCTTCATCATCAGAAATTCTGAGTCTCCTACTCAGAACTCTGACCCTTCTGTTCAGATTCCACACTTGTAATCTTCTCGATACTTCTCAGATCAGAACTTCTGAGTCTTCTAACTGCGAACTCTGAGTCTTCTGTTCAGATCCCAACACTTGGTAATTTGACAAAACTCCAGATCTAACAATCTCCCCCTTTTGTCAAATACTTATGTATTTCTCATCATCAAATTCCTTGAGAGCAGGAACAATCTTCAGTAATAGAACATTTCTCAAAGTCAGTCTTTTATCAATCATTTTGATAAGTTCCTATGTCTTTTCAACTTTATCATCTTTAACTCCTTTTTGAATTTTCTTGGTCAAGTTGTATCTGATGAATCTGAGAGTACCAGAACAGTATTTAGCAGCTTCACTATCTCTGAAATAGATCTTTTGCTTTTGATTATTCTTCATCACAATTCCCAACTCAGGAAATGTACTCACGTATCCAAATTTCAAAACTTCTGACTGAACATGCTCATTGTTTGGCCTTGAGAGATATACACATGGTCTCTGCACGTACAAAGCAATTTGAAAATCTGTATATGCATGCCATCTCAGAATATAAAACATAGCCTCTCTCACTGTGGCCAATGCTCCTCTTTCCTTCTTGAGCTTGCTACAATCTTTATTTGATAGAAGAGAGTATAACTTGTAGAAATCAAAGACTAAGATTTCATCAAAATCTGCTTCAGTGAAATAGTAAACTTTTCCATCTTCTCTGAGCACTTCAAACCCATAGTAATCATGTTTCTTAAACTTTTTAACTACCAACTCTCTGATTCCAGTGATCATATAGTCAGAGTATACAGATCTCTTTTTCTTTCTTAGAAGCCTTTTTAACTCAGCACGCATCCAGCGATAAAATTCTGACCTATCATGATAAACACTCAGAAAGACTACTTCTTTTGGTTTAAAGAAGTTTGGCAATGTAAACTCCAAGAATATAGCATTCAAATCAACAGATAACTCAGCTTCAGATTGTTCTGTTTGTTCAGCATCTTCCATCTGGATATCTTCTTGAGATATAGTATCTGGAATAACTTCCTCAATTTCATCTGAGCATACACCATATACTTCATATTCAGCTGGAAAGACAAAATCTCTGTGTAATAACTTCTTTGAATTTACTTCTGAAAGTAACCATTCATTGCAATTTCTGATTTTGTTTCTGAGTTCAAGTCTTTTAGTGACACATCTGATACATTTTTCTTTCACATAAACTCTGACATTCTCAACATAAGCCTTCATCTTTATTACTGTCTTCTTCAGAGTAGCATCACTGTACTTTACTAAATCATTCAATCTGAATAGAAAGATTTTGTTGAACTCTGAATAAATGAATCTTTCATTTCCAACTTCTTCACTCACAAATCCATCAAAGTTTCTTATTACACCAAGTTTTCTGATTGGACTTGTCAAGTTGCATTTCTCTTTCCTTGACTCAATTGCCAACTGAAAATCATACAAGTACAGATTTCTGACATATATTCCCATAACTCTTCTGCATTCAAGTTCTATCCAAGCATGTTCAGTACCAGCAAAGAATTTCACCAAGAAAATTTGATCTTCCAAGAACAATCTGTGAAAATCAAAACTTGTCATGCTCACCTTCAAGTTTCCTTCTTTCAATACATCCAGAATAACATATCTCAGACCATCAAATTCTTTACTTAGAAAACTTAACACCTTCACAATCCTTTTCTGAACATGTAGATTTTCATCAGTTTTTCTAAACCTGTTTGAAGCCTCCGCATATGTCATCTGAATCCTCTCATCCAATAAACCATCAATGAAATTTTCAAGGTCAACAAACTCATCATTTTTGCAATAGACAGATTCATAATTGTCTTCAGGAAAAATATTGACATAAAAATTTCTTGCCAATGGTGTATCTTCTCTTTCAACAATAAAATCACACAAAGGTTCTTCAAGAATGGGTAAGTCAATTCTGGGAATCACAATTGGCCTTCTGTAAGTATAGACAGGCATAAAGAAGTCTTCAACTTTCACAATATCTTCTTCTGATACATCTTCAAAGAAACATTCTCCAATGTCTTTTACAAACTGTTTTGTGTATCCTACAGATTGATCTTCTTCTCCCAAAAAGTCAATTGGTCTCACCAACTTGATAACTCTTTGAACATTCTGATTGTTAAGAATTCTGACCAACTCATTATGCATTCTCCTTATCAAAATATCATTCATTCTTCTCTCTTCAAGTTCAGAATTAAGAAGTTCCCTTCTGGTATAAGGAACTATCTCTAAACAATTATTAACCTCAGAACTCTCAACCAATATTTCTTCAGAGATATCTGCCATTGTTATTTCACACCATTCTTCAGAAGAATCTGTCATTTCATCTATGCAAGTATCCATCTTTTCAGTCTCATCATTCTGCTCAGTATCTGCCATAATAACTTCAGTTTCATCATAATTAATCTCCATCTCTGTATCCAATACCAATTCCTCTGTTTTGCTTGAGTTTTCACTTCCCATCTTTTCAAATTCCAACTTTTCATCAGTATCTGAACTAATAGTCTGAACCTCAATCAACTTCTCAACTTCTGTTCATTTTTCCACTTCTGCTGATTCAACAACTAGAATATTTTCTGAATTTTGAACTTCTGCATCTGCCAACTGCATAATATAAATAGTAAAATCTGTTAAGTCAATATCAGCCGTTTTTTCAACCTTTTCTAACTCATCAGTGCTTTGTTCATCAACCTCAGAATTATGCTTTTGCCTTTTCTCCCACTTTTGATGATCATGAGGATCATTATCATCAAACTTCCTCTTTAAATTCTGAGTTGATTCTATTTCAGGTTCAGCTACAGACATAGGCATGATGGCTAATGGCTTTGAAACACTAGTCAATGTTGAACTGAAAGCTTGTAACAGTGAAGATTTCATATCATCCATATTCTTTACTAACTCCTTTTGAAACTCTGACATACTATCCTTGATCTCCTTTTTGTGAGATTCCAAGGACACTTTCATTTTATCCACCTTTTGTTCAACAGATTTTTCTTTGCCTTCCAACAAGAGTTTGAGATTATTCACTTCATTTTTCAAAGAATCCACCGTACTCTCCAATTTTTCAACTTTTTCCTCCAACACCTGATTTTGTTTCTGAATCTTTTCAAATTCAGAAGATTCTAACTGTGAACCTGAACCAACAGATGGTCCAGTTTTCAAGTGTTCAGAGAACTCTTGGCCTGTAGGTGCCACAAAGACACCATGTACCACAGAGGCACTGTGTAATGAAGTTTTTAAGATGTTCACTTCACCAGGACTTCCATCCAATCCTTGACAACCAATAT
The DNA here is from genome assembly GCA_033807775.1 of Saussurea involucrata. NCBI lineage: Eukaryota > Viridiplantae > Streptophyta > Magnoliopsida > Asterales > Asteraceae > Saussurea > Saussurea involucrata. Next base: position 116,126,741 of record CM066315.1, read on the forward strand.
TAGGAGTGTCTATAGATGTTGTTACAGGAATACAAAATTCCTGTGATGTGCTAGTGTTGAAAAAAAAAATCAGGCCCAAATTGGATATTACTGTGTAATCCAGACTCTATGTGTTGAATGAAATCTTGGATTTATCACCTCCCTCCAAATGAGTTTGGGATGGTTCCCCTGTTTGAATTGAAACAGTAGCATGTTGGAATGCTTCTGAGTGGCTAGGGATGGATTGTTCAAGTCCCACCACTGGGTCCATGGTGTTTTCTTCAATGTTAGTCACCAAGAATTGTGAACCAACAGTAGATGTGGCTACCCGGATTAATTCAGATGGATCAGAACCATCTCTTTCTGTTTGAGGTTCTGTTAACAATCTCTCATCCTCACCACACTTTATATGGTTTTCAACTCCCATACTAACCAATCTCTCTGAATTTTCCTTCTCTATTCTCTCAGAATGGTCTCCCCTTTGAACATTCTCCCCCTCTCTATTTTGATTTGACCCCTCACCTCTCATCTCAGGTTGTTCCTCATGGGTAGGGGCTTGAGGTTGTTCAAGTCCCATTGAGGTGTAATAAGCTTTTAAAATCTCACTCTCCCTTGGAATGTATTGCCTAAGTAACCTTGGAAGAGGTCTGTGATGTGGAAAATTTTCATGTTTAAGAGCAGAAATCATTTTATCCATATAGAAGATTGGCATATGTTCCTCATTTGATCTTCTTGGAATGTTTTTGTCTTGATCCATTGCATGCCAAATTACCAACTGCCAATACCTCTGATATGGTATGTATGTGAGTACCTAATCCCTGGTTCTCTTTTCTTTTGCTTTCTGATTTCTCTCAAAGGTGTTCTTCATATCTTCCCATAGAATAGAAGCGTAGTCATAATGTCTGTTTTTCACTAATCCATGAAATATCTGCAAAATCTGGTTTGAACTTTGATCAAGAGAGCTATTCTTCCCAGAAAGACATTTGTTGACAATATTGAAAAAACATGCCCAGATTGGTGGAAATTTGTTCCTTCTGAACAAGCTTAGAGTTTTTAACTCTTCATTATACCCCAATCTTCTAATTTCAGCCAATAATTCCTCTGTTAATGGAGAATCTTCAAAATCTAACCTCCTCTCTAAATCATCTTTCTCTGGCAACCTTAACATTGTTCTCATGAATTGCACATTTAGAGTTACAGTAACTCCCCCTATTTCAGACACAAGATTGTAAATCCAAGATCTTTCAAGATAGAGAGAGAAATTCTAGTGAGAGAAAGTTTGTCATCTGAATTAAGAACTGTTATGTTGCAAAAGCTTACAAAGGGTTTATATACCCTTGACTATTACAAAGTCAAACTATAGGAAAGTAAGCTAATATATAAAAAGCCTTGATTACAACATATTATAACATTAACAATCTCCCCCTTTGTAATCAAGGGCGCTCGAATCTTCTGTGTTGGCGATTCTTGCCAATCAAAATCTCCAAGCGTCTTAGAGTCAACCGAAAGTTCAATCTTGTATCAATCGTCTCTATTGCTCTCCTCAAACTTGATAACTCAGCATTATCAACATGGTACAAATTTCTTCTTGTCTCCAAAAACTTCTTCATAGCTTCCTTCAATCTTTGATCGAGCTGTAATCGGATAATCTTCAAAGTACCATCTGAATACTTACCAATTTCATCAAATCTGAGAAAGCGTCTAACACCCGATTGATCTCTATACACGACTCCATAAGGATCTTCAAGAATAGTGAATAGTGGATATCTGTCAATATTTGGTAAATCTCTATCAGGTCTTCTTACATTGACAACTAGCTGGAAGCTTTCGATAGCAAGTTGGAAGTCAAAGCATCTATAGAATATAACTTGTCTTCGTAAGAAACGTTTGACTGCTTCCAAAGCCCTGAAGATATCATCAGTGCGAACAGGCATATCTCGAAATTGATGATACATTACCTCAAAGTCATCAAAAAAAGATCGTTGAAGTCTGCTTCAGAAAACTGATATCTCTGATAGTCTTGACGTTCAACGTAAAATATAGGATACCAAATTCTGACAAAACTAGCTATCTCCACTTTAAGAACCCTTACGATTCCATGCTTTGAGAACACCAGAAGTCTTCCTTTACGAATACATTTGATAAACTTCAGATATTCGTATTGATACCAGGCCGGCTCCTTCTCAATCCCCAGAATGGCATGAATATTAACTCTCCTTCTTTTCTTGACATAAAAGTTGCGTTCTGGGTCTTCAAGAAAAGCAGATCTCATTCTGGTGACTTGAAATTTTTCTTCAAGTCTTTGCAAACGTTGTTGTCTATTCAAAGCTGGACCTGGTTGAAGAATGCTAGGTGGAACATTCAGAAACGGATCAGGAACCTCTTGATTTGCTCTAGACGATCCACCCTGAACAAAAGTACTTTCCGGAAGAGTGGTGGTCGGAGCTGAAGAGTCAGAAACAACTGAAGGAATTGGTTGAACAGAAACTTCGGGACCTTGAACTGGTGATTGTACTATAAGAGATTGATGACTCAGATCTTCATTATCAGAAAGATCTCCATATAGCATATTAACAATGTTAATGTCTTTTTGATCAACTTCTACATCCACTTCAGTATCTGAGATGACGATTATATCATCTTGATCTTCTTCTTTTATCTTCCAGAACTTATCAAACTTTCTCTGAACGTCATCATCAGAATCTATCTCGACATAGTTGGAGAAGAAGTTGCGCATATCATCATAATCTTCAGACTCATGCACGTGAGAAGTTTCCGGATTTTCTATAGACACCGGTGCAGAATCTGGATCTACATAAACCACGAGTTGCAGATTATTCACAATTTCTGGCTCAACATAATTAATCTCGGAAGCCATTGCCGACAAATCTATTTCATCTAACAACTCATCAACAATACTTTCTGGATGAGCTTCTTTATCTCTTTCTTCGTTTGCTCTATCCTCGTTTGCCGTATCTTCAACAACTTTTTCAGCAGATTCAACATGTACAATTTCTTCTACTCTTTGTCTCTTTGAACTCTCCCCCTCATGACCTTGATGGTTCGAATCATCTTGGTCATGTCTTCGCTTAAGAGACGAAAGAGCGGCAGTCTGACAGGTTTCTTCATGCTTTGCTACACGATTAGAAAGTGTAGAAAGTGCTTCCTGTTGGTTCTATATGCTCAAGAATGATTATAAAATAATATTACCGGTAATATATGATCCTATAGAGTCACACCATATAGCAAGTAAACACCGAATTGATATTTATAAGAATTTGATTCTTTATAAATATTAATTATATTCTTGATAAATAGTATTAATTATATTATTGAATATAATTTATAATATTAGATGCAAATAATAAATTTTGGTTATATAAAATAATACATATGATGGATTTATTTTATAACTAAAATTGAAAGGATGGACTTGAGGAGAAAGTTTAAGATACTTAAACTTTGTTTTTAAACATCTTAAAAACTAGAAGGTTGGTTTTGTAAAATTGCATGTGTTTTTATTGGACCTCTTTTTATAATCCAACGAGAATGAATCACTAAGATTGTGCTATTGCATAAAAGAGACTAGAAGCCTTTCAAAAGAGAATTAGACACTTGCATTTTGCTCTCTCTCTCCCTCCTCTCTCTAATCTCGGCCGAAACCACCATCTTTGATGTTGGTTTTGTTCTTCCTTTTTCAAGTCTATGGTAGATTTGAACAAGAATGTCTTTTTGCATTTTTCATCAAGAAAGTACTAGCATACAAAGGTGTTTGAGCTTGTTGGTGGACTTCTCTAGAGGGACTCTCTTTGGGTTCTACATTCTTCATCAACTTCCAACCTCCCAAGAGGATTCAAAGTCTACAAAGGTTGTAATTTCTTAAAACCATCTATGGTTGTTTTTAATCTTTTCATGTTCATGCAAATGGATCCTTGGTGGGTGTTAAAGTTTTTTAATGTTGTTCAAAATTTTAAGCTTCCGTTGTAAATATTATGATTTTCGAAATCGATTTTTGAACAAAACCCAGCAAGTGGTATCAGAGCCTCTTTTGCATGCATGTTTAGATTTTTGTTTATATAAAAAATGCTTGGTTTTTGGAAGCCATGGATGATTTTCATTTTGTATGAAGAAGTTCATACATGGCATCGTTGGCAACTTTGTTGTTTATTTTTTTTATGTGACCAAATTTTTTACATGCATTTTGGTCATAAAAGTTGCCTTAGAAAAACAAAGTGTTTGTTTATTTTTGCTATATGTAATTGTTGGGTATAAACAAGCCAAAGACCTTTTGTGATGTTGTGTTGTTTATATTTTTGGTTATTTTTATTCATAATATTTTGTAATAGAAAATAGGCATTTTCTTTTGTTATTTTTGTATTAAATAGATTAATGTTAGATTAGTTTATTTTATATAAAAATGTAACAAGTTGAATAATGGAGTCTATGAAGGAGTAACACACTCACCATGGAGTTAGCAAGCAAATGGTTGTTATGGCAAGTGGGAGCTAGAAGACTTTTTTTTATGAAAATTCTTTTTGGTCCCTTAGGAATGGACTTGACATTCTTGTTTGGTTCACAAGAATAGTCATTAGTTTTTTGGCTTGGTTTATACACCTTTTACATATTTTTGATATTTTTTATGTTGATATTATCATGTATGGTTGAAATAGGTTCTTGCATGCTAGATAATATTTTGAACATAAAATAAATCATCTTTTGGAGTTTGGCTTTTCAAAATAACATTTTAAAGTAAAATGATAAAAATGAGTTTTAAATAAAAGGAGTTTATCTTTTCAAAAGGTAACATTTTAAAAGTAAAATGGTTAAAATGGGTTTTATAAATAAAATGAGTTTTATTCTAAAAACCCGTAAAATTTTGAAATATCAAAGTAAGTTAAAATGGCGATTTTAAAAAAAAAAAATCATACAAACTCCAAGTGTCATGTGATATTGGATGCATGCAATATACATGACATTATATGTTTATAAAACTCTAAATTTGTATTTGCTTTAAAATATAGGATATTTTAGAAGAACATAAAATTGGTTCAAATACGCTTATTTAAAGATCGTTTAAAATTGAAGTGACAAGTTTTAAAATTAGATTTTAAGATGAACCTAGTTTTAAAATAGAGATTTTAAATTAACCAAATTATTTACAATTGAGATTTTAAATTTATTGTGAGAAATGGTTTCTTATTGGATGCATGCAATAATATGGTACTAAAAGTTTTGTATAAATAAATTAAGATTTAAAATAGGATTTCAAAACTCATACAAACTCATAGTCTAAATTAATAAAGATGTTTACTAATAGACTATAAATGGTTCTTATAGTGTTCAAACTCAAATATTAATATTTGATATTAATAATTGATGACACATAATTAGTTGATAAAATTGAGATTTATCTAAACTAATAGGAACCATTTGAGGAGAAATAAGTTTTAAATTATTAAAGTACCATGTATTATTGAATGCATACAATAAAATGTTTTTAAAACTAGAATTATAAAACATTATAAAATCTCTTTTCAAAACGCAAGTCTATGCCGTCCTTTTGAGAAACACTCAATACGTCAATATGACACCCTTGTGGGATAAAGGTCACCTAACCACTTGGATTGTCTTAAGATGGATGAAGTGATTCTTATGTCTTTGTGGGATAAATGTCACCTAACAGCATGGATGTGAGTTTCACACGTTGTTTCAAGTAGGATGACTTGATTGAGAATCTTTTGTGATAAAGGTCACCTAAGCATTAGAAACCCAAGGCATAGATGGGATCAAACATGACAATTAACAAACAAGTTGTTAAGGATCCCATAACGCTAGCAATTACATTCGATGTAATTGATAAACGTTATCTACCTTGTTGGATTAAATGGACGGGATAAAGGTCACCTAACTGTTTCATTTGTTTTGCAACGTTGGATCCTAGATTTTATGCAAATTAATGTTTTTAGAAAACTAAAAGGTAATTAATTTGCTAAAAATAAATATTGAAAATACTATATTAACTTTGTAAATTTTGTAAATGGCCTAAAATGCAAACACTACAATTAACACATCCCTAAGACCTTTTCTTTTGGAAGAAAAGTTAACCACTCAAAACTTCCCAAATTTGTTTTCAAAACACTGAGACGCGTTCTCAGACGTGAAAACAAATCATACGTACTCCTCGTACCTATTCGTCAAGAACCTCCTCTTACCTCCATAGAAGCTAACGATACTTGATTGAAACATAATGATGATTCAATCGACGTATCACGTCTTATGCTTGAAATCATGGTTCCATCCTTGCTAGAAAGAATGGAAACGTTTCCACTGAGGGCATTTAACATGGTAAACCGATTACCAAAATATTACCAAATGTATATGGTCCGTGAACGCTTCGATACAATTGGACAAAGACCAATATGTAAGCTCTCATATTCACAAAATGAGGACGCACCTTGACTATTTGGATAGACTTGGCTATCCTTATTCCAATGGGAGAGCCATAGATATGATCCTCAAATCTCTGACCAAAGCATTTGATGTTTTTTGTCGAGAATCTGAAATAGACCTCGAGAAGATTTCAGTCCCAGAATTGCATACGATGCTAGAAACTAATGAAAGGAATCTTCCCATGGTTACATATGATAAATGTGGCAACATTGGTCATAGAAGAGGAGATTGCCCTTCTGAGAAATAAATGTTTTCTAACGAAGGAAAGTCCTTCAGGTATCAATAATTAAGATAGAACTTTTACCTTTCTATCTTACACTTGTGTATTTGATACTAAGTGTAGAACTCACTTTTGTAATATGTTACAAATAATTGAGAAAGGTAAATGACTGAAAGACAAGCAAATGGTGATCCATATAAGCAAGGAAGCAAGATTGCGTACCAAGCTTATAGGAGATATTATTATGAAACCATATGGCTTGTATTGTTAAACAAGTTGTTTCGAACAATGTTTAAATTTAGTTTGACTAAATTATTGTTTTTCAGTCACATGTTTATTGATTGAATGAAATTCACTTAACCGTTTTGGAAACGATTATATTCATATTCAAAATGAATTATTCTATTTCGAGAAATAGTTCTCTTAATTGAAAAATAAAGTGAATCTCAAAAGCCTTCTAAAACATAATTCTATATAAACACCATAAGACTCAAATGTGATTTGAATCAATGCTACACATGAAATAGTCAACTTAATCAAGAAATTTAAACGCATATTTTTTTCAAAACTGTGGTATTTTGAAACTAAATATAAATATTTTCATTTGAAATATGCGATCTTGATAAAGTTGAATGTAACCTTTTTTTCTCTAATTCATAGAGAAGGAGAATTTTTTTTTAGAATTGATACATGTTGATGGACTCTCAAAACCAAGTCCAGATATGGTGATAGATAATACCTTCACTGACGATTTCAATTGTTGAAATTTATGGAACATAAAGATGAAGCATTTGATATGATCAAACTGTTTCAAAGTGAAGTTTAAGAAAACAACTCAGCAGGACCATTAAAGTCTTTTCTGATATATGAGGATAGTAACTAAACCAAGAACTCTTGGATAATCATAGAAATTGTGTACATACGAAAGGATGAACCAAACCTTATTTAATATGGTTTGCTCTATGAGTAGAAGTACTATTCCTATATAAATTCGGAATTCTACCCTAGTCAAAGTAAATCGTACTTTATGACACCAACCAAAAGTAGACAAGATACCTTATAAGATTTCGTATGAAAGTTTTTTCATCCTTAATCTTAGTTGAAGGTATGAGTTTATAAAGCTCATGTAAGACAATAAGCTTCAAGTAAACTCGACCCAAAATCTACCAAATGCATATATTGTAGAATATTCTATAAATTGTTATTATATACCGATTCTACAATCCCACTAACAATAAAATTGTTTATTGTTCCAAAGCCGAGTTCTTAGAAAACAAGTTTTTAACGAGCAAGGCAAATGGGAGATTTAAGGAACTTGAAGGAAATCAAGAACCTCATAACCTAATGCACTTATTGGTTGGCACTAGTTATCAAAAAAAGGTTGTTGGAACTGAACAATTTGATTGATCAAAAACTTAGTAAAAACACCAAGTGTTCGCAAATCTAGTAGAATCATTCAGAAATTCGAGAAATATCGTTTTCTCATGAATGATGAATGATAGGTTTCTAGTAAACCTATCAACTACTAAAGTGCTATATCAGATTTTGAATCTGGTGAGTGGCTTAGAGTCATGAACACTGAGATACAATCCGTTCATGGATCAGTACAAGTATCACACAACAGAAGTCTTCATTTTGACAGGAAAATTAAAAGTTTAATTTTCATCAAAATATAAGATGACTCATGCATTTGCTAAAACTAGTGGGAGCGTAGTAAAATTCCTAATCTTGTATGTGCAAGACATACTAGGATTTGGAAATTAACTTTCCGACTTAGCAAAACATCATGTTTTTGCTCGGACAGTGTTTCCTTAATAAAAGACTTAGAAAAACGCTAATTTTATTCTTGAAATAGAGATCTTTAAAGATTGTATCAAGACGACTTATAGGTTTAATTCAAAATGCATATGTAGACATGATCTTGAAAGGTTCAAGATGCAAGGCTTTAAAGGTAGTTTCTTGCAAGTATGATAACACATCATTTTGAACATGTCTCAATGTTCTAGCACAAAGGCTGAGCTAGATAAAATGATTGGTGTTCCATATGCTTCGGTAATTGGATCTGTCATATATGTCATAACATGCACTAGATCGAGTGTATCATAATACTTTAGAGAATTAGAAGAAAATACGAGGAAAGGTCATTGGATGACCATAAAGAACAATTTAAGGTACTTACGAAAAACAAAGGAAGTGTTCCTTAACTGAGGGTTGGAAGAAGATCATAGTAAAATGTTACACTAATGATAGCTTCCACAAAGATCGAGAAGGTTCTCGATCACAAAAGGGAAATATCTTCATTATAAATGAAGAAGTAGTTCACTTGAAAAGGTTCCAAGTGAAGGTAAAAGTTGCATAATACACTACAAATAAGAACACGCTGCCGCTTTAGAAGCCGCAATTGAAAGATGCTTGGATGAGAGAGTTCATTGAAAAGCTAGGTAGATGCCTCCCATTCAGGATCATCTAGAAATCCTTTGTGAGAATGTGGGTGCCATTACGCAAGCTAAAGGACCCTATCTTACATCAAAGTACCAAGTATCTACTCCAAGCATTTAACTATATTTGGAATAAAGTTAAAGATGGAGATGTTAGTGTTCACAAAGTTTAAACAAATCAAGTTTCTGGATGAACCCATTCACGAAGTTCCTTTCATAAGCTAAACTTGAAGTGTCATGTTTAAGCTATAGGACTTCGTTATTCTAGTGATGGGATTTGATTTGAATTTAGTATTTGGATATTGGAACAGGTTAAGCAACAAGTATAATATTTAGTTAGATATATAGGATATAATCTTTACATACTCGTTGTGTTCTATATTAGCATGTTTAAATCCTTGAATAAATTAGTTATTCAAAATGTCCATAGTCGATCATAGTTGTGGGAGCAACTATGAAGTAAGACTAATATGAATTGGATTGGTTGACTTTTAAGAGTAAAAGTGGCAAAGTGTTGCAACCAAGTTCATAGGTATTTGTTAAGGGAACAAATACTGGACTTGACCCGCTTCAAGATCGCTTCATGGATCGTCGTCAAAAGTGATTCTTGAATAAAAGGTAGTATCTTTGTATCCTTCGACCTGAGATACATATATGGGACTCAAATGTAGGAGCTGTTATGTCTTGATATGGTTAACCGTTGTTCTTGAAAAGGAGCAGCTATAAAGACTATTATCGGGCATGGCATGAACTGCATGAGAGGCGTATGTAATCAAGATGGGATTTGTTTCTCTAAATACGTTAAGAGTGAGACATCTAAGGCGCCTTACCAAAAGTTGAACAATAGATGAGAATGATAGTGATCCATGTCTCATGTTCAACAGGATGTCCAAACAAAGGGATAACTTATACCACACCTAATACATCAATTGAAGCTATGAGCTCGTGGGAATTGGATGTTGTTGAATGGCACTTACAGTCATACGTTGCTGGGGGCAGTCAGATGTTGCTAGACGTCCACCACTGTCTATATTATTCTATAATACAATCTTGAGCAAGTGGGAGATTGTTGGTTCTATATGCTCAAGAATGATTATAAAATAATATTACCGGTAATATATGATCCTATAGGGTCACACCATATAGCAAGTAAACACCGAATTGATATTTATAAGAATTTGATCCTTTATAAATATTAATTATATTCTTGATAAATATTATTAATTATATTATTGAATATAATTTATAATATTAGATGCAAATAATAAATTTTGGTTATATAAAATAATACATATGATGGATTTATTTTGTAACTAAAATTGAAAGGAGGGACTTGAGGAGAAAGTTTAAGATACTTAAACTTTGTTTTTAAACATCTTAAAAACTAGATGGTTGGTTTTGTAAAATTGCATGTGTTTTTATTGGACCTCTTTTTATAATCCAATGAGAATGAATCACTAAGATTGTGCTTTTGCATAAAAGAGACTAGAAGCCTTTCAAAAGAGAATTGGACACTTGCATTTTGCTCTCTCTCTCTCTCCCTCCTCTCTCTAATCTCGGCCGAAACCACCATCTTTGATGGTGGTTTTGTTCTTCCTTTTTCAAGTCTATGGTAGATTTGAACAAGAAGGTCTTTTTGCATTTTTCATCAAGAAAGTACTAGCATACAAAGGTGTTGGAGCTTGTTGGTGGACTTCTCTAGAGGGACTCTCTTTGGGTTCTACATTCTTCATCAACTTCCAACCTCCCAAGAGGATTCAAAGTCTACAAAGGTTGTAATTTCTTAAAACCCTCTATGGTTGTTTTTAATCTTTTCATGTTCATGCAAATGGATCCTTGGTGGGTGTTAAAGATTTTTAATGTTGTTCAAAATTTTAAGCTTCCGTTGTAAATATTATGATTTTCGAAATCGATTTTTGAACAAAACCCAGCACTTCCGTCATCAAATTTATACCTGTCTTAATATCGGATAAGCTAGTATGGACTTCAGATCTGAATGAGTGAAATTCTTCTGCCAAGGAAGAAACTCGAGTTTCAAGTACTGATGTCTGAGACGTAGAAGAAGGTCGAGGCTGATTCGGTTGGAAATTCCGAAGCAGAGTAATCAAGTCCTTGTCTTGATGCTCCGGAGGTGAAACCGACAATAAACGTGCATAGAAAGCATCCGAAAGTTCCGGCAACGAAATATCCGCAAGATTTTGATGAGAAGAAGGTGGATCTTGAACAGAAGGAATGATAGGCGGTTGAGAAACTGGACGACCCAACGGTTGAGATGACGGTTCCTGAATAACAACTCCAATCGGTCTTCTTAAAGGAATCTCAAAAAGAATTTCAGGAATTTCTGACATCTTCCCTTTGCCTTTCAGCATCACCTTCGTTCTAAGTAACTGTTCATCTCTTTAAGCATCCAACCGTTCTCGCATCTGCCTTAAAAACTCATTACCTGTCATAGTACCTGACGTACCTTGAACTGTATTCGTTGCTTCTTGAACTGAATCAGTGACTTCTTGAACTGTAGTAGTAACTTCTTGAATTGATGCCATGGCAGCTCGAAGATCGAGCTTATCTACTTCAATATTCACCACTTTTGGGTTAATCGGAATAGTCTCTGATGTATCAACCGTGTTACCTTCTAAAAAATCTCTTACAGATGAATGTTCGGCCTCAACAATAGGTTCTCGAAACACTGATTCACCGAAATTCATACCACCACCATTTCCATCATTATTATCATCATCATCTGCGTGATCTTCATCATCTGCTTCTTCATTACTATCATCATCTTCAGAACTGCTCGATTCAACTTCTTCTTCACTTTGATGTTCTTGATCTTCTTGTGCAGTTTCATCCTTAACGTTCTGAGGCTGAAGTTCTATGCCATGTTCTTCACAGTAGTCAATAACCGCTTCATCTTCTAGATCAGCATATTTCTGAATTAGCTCCGGAGGAATAGGCATGAAATGATCAAACAATCATTTTAGCTTGTTAATTTATCCCATAGCAAAATCAGGAGCAATAGGCCAGTTAGATCTTCGTGGAATCTCCTTGTTACTTCTTAACATACTCTATACGATAAGCCCTAGAAAACGAATACAAGGCAGGAAGCTACGATGCTTGTTCGTAAATTTTGAGTGTACAATCTCACTCAGCTCGGTCCAAAATACAAGAGCATAATCGACATGAAGATCATGTATGATGGCATAGAAAAGACGTAAGAAATGAAGACTGGCATTGTCTGTACCAGAATGCTTAGCAGTCAAACATCTGATGATAACCGAGAATAACGCATACCAGACTGGTGGAAGACGATTCTTCTCAAAATCACTCACCATCGTCAATTTACCGACATATCCTAACTCCCGAATACCAGCTAACACAACTTCTTCTGGAGGAAAATCTTCAAATTCTGTAAATCCCGGTCTTGAGTCTGCTTCAGGGAGACGGAAAATTAACCGAAGACGTCTATAATCCAGAAATGACTCAAATTGATCTATCTCAATCACAAAACGAGGAGGTGAAGCATAATCTATCTTCCGTATTGTGTGCCACGCTTGTTGTAGATAGCCTTCAGGAACTCCATGTCGTGCTGTTAACGCATAACTGATCGGATGACCTCGAAGAATTGAGAGAATAATCGGATCAATACGTATTCTGTCAAGGTCAACATAGTGGTTATTTGGAAGATACCGAATAAATCTATCTCGCGGGAATACATCTTCCGGAGTACTTCTTCTTGCAGACAACTCAGCACCTGAAGATCTAATAGATGGCAGAGGTTTGTCTCGAGAAGCATGATCTGAAGGCTCATTTTCACCTTCTTGAACTTGATGATCTTGCTCATCATCTGAAGCCATTTATTCCCTAGAAATATTGAACATATAATAGAAATAGTAAGTAAAAAAATTAGAAAAGAAACATGAAAACAATATAACAAAACTGAAAAACAAACAACCAAAAAAAACATTTCATAATAAAAAAAATTGACCAAGTCAGAATTGCGCAAGCCAAAGAGGCGCAAAGTAAACATTTCGCAAGCAACAGAGGCGAAAAGTGAACTTTTCGGGACCTAAAGAAATGAGATTTGGACTTGAAAGATTTGCAGAAGTAATTCGCCTTAGTTCATAGCGCAAAGTGAGAATTTCGCAATTAACGGTTGCGCAAAGTGAGAATCTCGCAACCTACACTTGCGCAATTTTCACTTGAACCGGATACAAAAATCGCAAAAAATTTCAAAAATAAATCGAATCCAAAATTGAACTAATATATATGATTAATAGATGTCGAATCAGTATCTAAGCAGAGTATAAACGTAAATTGACCCTATTTAACCACATAATCAGCCCAAAATTCATACAAAACCTAGAAATCGAGAAACTGATGAAGATGAACAATCGCACCACTCGATTCAAATACAATCCCAACTCAGATGGGATATATGAAGTAAAATATGAAATCGATTACCAAATAATGTTCTAAACAAATATTAAAAGTCAAAATCATACCTGATTCGAAGATATGCACTGAATCACTCGAAATCAGAAGAAAAGCGCAAGAAATGGATACGAAATGCTCTCAGATGGAAAATCGCAAGAAGAAAGAGTCAAATTTAGGTCAAACTAGAATGTATACCCTTAAAAAATCATTATTTTAAAAAAATTCAAAAATGAATATTTTTGAACTTTTTCAAAAAAAATGAATTTTCTCAAGTTAGACTCCTTTCACTCCCCCTACACAAATGCATTAGATATTTTCAGTTTAAAATGGCATTTGGAGAACATACCTGAAAAGTATTTCTCAGAAACTCATACCTGAACCAGTTATCTGATTTGAAAATCGTGCACTGTCAGATATGTACCAATCATCTGAAAATTGCTCACTCTCAAATTAAGGACCTATGAACTTAATCCCTTCAAAATGATAAACAATGAATTATCTCCCCCTCAAAATTTGCTTAGCTTTCGAACTCACTCCCCCTCAAAAACAGCATTAACTCCACACATGACAGTATGAAAAATTTCACTAAAAGATCAGTAATGGAAATTGAAATACATTAAATTATATAACATAACTACTGACTCTAGAATGTTTGAACACCGAACAAATAAAATTCAACTTAGTGAAAGTAGACATGTTTTTCAAACAAATGACATCAAATGTATGCTTTCGGATTCAGAAACAAGTCATGTTTGCATATCAAGTTACAATTTGTTCAGTTTCAACCACTTATTAAATCTATTTGGTGTGCTAGCATGTGAAATATGATTAGCAACAATCAAATGCACATCTTCGACTTATAAGAATACTTTTCTCTTACTCACAATATATGACTGAAATCAGAATTTCCACAAATTTATAAGTTTATCGCGACATTGTAATTTCCCCAAGATTTAAGAGATGTGTGCACATTGGCATCTTTTATTTTGTGCACATTGGCATCTTTTTATCAAAAGATTTATTAAGACTAAGATACACCGTAAACGTAACTTTCTATATGGTTCTATAGCAGGATTTGGGTCAGCCAATCCCAGACCAGTTGGCCTTAGGGGCTAGGTGTCGAGCACCCCTTGGAACTTACTCTCCCAAACCAGAAAGGCTACATCGATATATCCTAATCCCATCTGTACCAGTAGAACATGGCTTTCTATCTGGTTCTATAGCAGGATTTGGGTCAGCCAATCCCAGACCAGTTGATCTTAGGGGCTAGGTAACGAGTACCCCTTGGGACTTAATCTCCCAAACCAGATAGGCCACAGGCACAGACTTTCAAACCTAATGATTTTTTGTTTATATATTTTTTTATTGCATCTCAATCACTTGGTTCTAAAACGTTGTGCTTCCCTTATATTTTCATTTCTATCCGTCATTCTGACATAAAGGCTTTGTGAGCATCGTGATCTATATAAGTCTAGATTTATACAATTTCGTGCATATATCAAGATTCCATTCATGTTTTGCTGACCTTTCGATTTATTTCAAAAGCGAAAGTTGAAGCAAATAAAACTCAGATACCACAAAACTACTTGTAAAATCACCCTTGACACACATTTTATTCATTGAATGAAAATAGAAATATTTTCACTTCATTGAATTAAATTTGTGAAGGTTCAAACTTTCAAGTTCAACATGCCGAGTTTTGATAAAAGAAAATTAAAGCGTTTTTCATCCAATGCCTTGGTGAAAATATCGGCAAGTTGATAGTCAGTAGGTACGAAATATAATTCGATTGTACCGTTCTCCACATGATGTTTTATGAAATGATATCGCATGTCGATGTGTTTAGTCTTTGTGTGCTGAACCGGATTGACTGAGATGGCGATTGCGGATTTTCTATCACAATATATCGGAATTGTCTTGTACAGCAACCCATAATCTTGTAACTGTGTCTTCATCCAAAGAACCTGAGAACAACAACTGGCGGCGGCCACGTATTCAGCTTCGGCCGTTGAAATTGATACACAGTTCTATTTCTTTGATGCCCAACTAATCAGCCTATCTCCTAGTAATTGTACATGACCCGATGTACTTTTCTGGTCCAGTTGACTTCCACCATAATCTGCATCAGAATAAGCAGTTAGTTTATAATCTGAACTCTTTGGATACCACAAACCTAAATATGGAGTTCCTTTCAGATATCTGAAAATTCGCTTGACTGCCATCCGATGAGATTCTTTGGGTTTTGCTTGAAATCTGGCACACAAACATGTAGAAAACATGATGTCTGGCCTACTAGTTGTTAAGTACATTAACGATCCAATCATTCCTCAGTATTCTCGAACATCAACTTCTTTACCATCTGGATCTAAACCAAGCTTTGCACCATGAGCCATCGGAGTGCGAATTGTAGTGCTCTTATCCATTTTGAATTTCTTCAAAATATCAAAGACATACTTTGACTGGTTGATAAAGATTCCATCAGGTAATTGCTTGACTTGAAGTCCAAGGCAGAAATTAATTTCCCCCATCATGCTCATTTTAAACCTGGAAGTCATGAGATCAGAAAACCATGTACTCAAAGATTTGTTAGTAGCACCAAATATAATATCATCTACATAAATTTGTACTAAGCAGATATCATGATTTTCACGATAAATGAATAAAGTTGTGTCAATAGCTCCCTTTTGATAAATCCGGATTTTAGCAAAAAGGTTGACAATTCGTCGTACCACGCGCGCGGTGCTTGTTTCAGACCATACAATGCCTCATCAAGACGATACACAAAATCAGGTTTATCTTGATCAATAAACCCCTCTGGTTGAGATACATAAACTTCTTCTTTAAGTCCCCCATACAGAAAAGCTGTCTTGATATCCATCTGATATACGGTAAAGTCTCGATAAGCTGCAAAAGCAAGAAACATTCTGATAGCTTCTAATCTTGCAACCGACGCGTATGTCTCATCGTAATCTATACCTTCTTGTTGTCGATAACCCTTCGCTACCAAACGAGCTTTATTTCTCACAACAATGCCATCTTTATCCTTTTTGTTCTTGAAAATCCACTTAGTGCCAATTATGCTTTTTCCTTTTGGCCTTGGAACAAGTCTCCACACCTTCAATGCTTCAAACTGATTTAGCTCTTCCTGCATGGCAATAATCCAATCCGGATCATTCAATACTTCAGATACCTTCGAAGGTTCAACATTGCTTAAAAAACAAGTGAATAAGCATTCATTTGGAGTCGCGGACTTGGATCTTGTAGAAACACTTGAAGATGGATCACCAATGATTTGATGAATTGGATGTGCTTGTGTCCATTTTGCTGTGTGAGGGAGAGGATCAACTGTCTCTTGAACACTTTCCAAAACTTGAGAAGGAGGTTCAGGTATTTCTGCTTCGCTTGAAGAAACAGGTATCACTTCTGGAGTTGGAGGAGATAACTCAACGACACTCTCAGATTCAGATTCTGGAACTGACGGATGATCAACAATCGGATTTTGGATCACTCCTTCATTAGGTTGAACAACATCAGTTTCTTCTTGAGTC
Organism: Saussurea involucrata; assembly: GCA_033807775.1. Classification (NCBI taxonomy): domain Eukaryota; kingdom Viridiplantae; phylum Streptophyta; class Magnoliopsida; order Asterales; family Asteraceae; genus Saussurea; species Saussurea involucrata. The sequence continues at coordinate 116,143,810 of CM066315.1, forward strand.
TGTGGTGAATTGATTTCATCGTTTGTCACTAGCTCCACAACTTCAGGAGTCACTTGTGGTTCTTCAGTAACCACTATTTGATTTTCAGGAACAGTTGCCTCGTGTTCAGGAACGACTGGAACTACATCATTGACAGAGTTAGTTGCAGCAGAATTAGAAGTAGATGCATTCACAGTTTCCTGATTTGACACATTAGAAATAACATCAGTATTAGTAGGAGGCACATCATTATAAAAATACTTAAATAACAAATCAAGATCAGAAAGTGTATTAGAAATCAAATTCGGATCCTGAGTTGTTGATTGTGAAACAGGTTCTGAACCGATTTGTCCAGAAGCTAAAATTCCTGTTAAGTCGGGTTCTGGTCCTGTTTGGCCGGAAACCATCTCTTCAGATTCATCAAATTTGACATTTGCGCTTTCCACCACCTTTCTAGCTGAAGTTAGATACACTCTGTATGCGGCTGAAGTAAGAGCATAACCAGGAAAAATTCCTTCATCTGCTTTCAGACTGAACTTGTTCAGATTTTCCCGATCATTCAACACAAAACATTTGCACCCAAAAGCTCGGAAATATTTGACATTCGGTTTGATACCGTTCATAAGCTCATAAGGAGTTTTGTTGAATCGTCGATAAAGGATAGATCTGTTTTGTGTGTGACATGCTGTAGATACTGCCTCGGCCCAAAGAGATAAAGGAAGACCGGAATAAGCAAGCATAGTACGAGCAGCTTCAACCAAGGTTCTATTTCGTCTCTCCACAATACCGTTCTGTTGAGGGGTTCTTGCGGCAGAAAACTGTTGAGAAATACCATTTTCTTCATAGAACGCTTGTAGAACACTGTTCTTGAATTCAGTACCGTTGTCGAATCTGACGACTTTCACTGCCTTTTGCTTATTAGTCTGGATGGTCTTGATGAGATTGATAAGGATTGTTGGAGTTTCATCTTTTGACTTCAGAAACTTCACCCAAGTATATCGTGAGTAATCATCAACCACCACCAACACGTACCTTTTCTTCCCAATACTTTTAGTCTTCATTGGCCCACACAAATCAACATGTAAAATATCAAGAATATCCTTCGTGCAAAAATCAGGTTTCGGCTTATGAGGAACTTTCTTCATTTTGCCCTTTTCACAATCTTGACAGAGATGATCTTTTTCAAATCTCAGTGATGGAAGACCTCGAACCAATTCATTCTTGGCTAACTTATCCATGTATCGAAAATTAAGATGAGCCAGTCTTCGATGCCATAGCCAGCTTTGTTGAGTTGTTGCTTTTGACAAAGACAGATATCGTAGGGGGTGTTAATAGTTGAGAAATCAATGGTGTATAAATTGGATTTCCTTTTTCCAACTAATAACTCTTTTCCGTTGTCATTCTTCACAGCAACTCTTTTGGACTTGAAGCTAACTTCTAAATCTTTGTCGCAAAATTGTCCAATGCTGAATAAATTGTGGCTTAGACCTTCAACATAGCTAACTCTTTTCACAATGATGTTTCCTTGAACGAGATCTCCATATCTAAGAATGGGTGATGTTGCGCAATTACCAAACTTGACACGTCCACATGACTTTTCTTTAATGTTAGATAATAAAGACTTATTGCCAGTCATATGTTTGGTGCATCCAGAATGAAGATACCACAAACGACTTGCTGCAATTAAGCACATCAAACAGATTTAGGTACCCATATAGATTTGGGTCCTTTCTTGTTAGTTCTTTTCTTTTTAAAGTCTTTATTTTTATAATATGCATGTGAATTATAAAACGAATCGTGAACAGAATCGGAATCGGAATTATAAAAATTACCACCAGAATCACAACTTGATGAGTAACACAAACCATCATTGGAATTTGAATCATTTGCTTTATTGAATAACGCAAAGAATTATTACAATTCTTATTATTACAAGCAAATGAATTCTTATTACAAACATTGTCATCTATGTCACTCGAGTCAGTAGTTGAACATTCTGGAGGTATGCTTTTGATTTTCCATATTTGCTTTTGCCGCTTGTTCACAACCCTATCTGAAAAAGTAGAAGAAGAAGAATCAGAGACGTTTTCAGAAATAGGGGTTTGATTCTTTGACTTCTTTGACTTTCTTCTTTTACGACAATTAGAATTATAAAAATTTGTATTTATCGTAAAAGAATCATCTATTTTCTCCGATTTAATTACAGATTAAGAAGAAAGAATTTTATTTAAAAAATCAATCTTTGAAACAGTTTCCTTCTCTTTTTCCTCATAGTTATCTTCTTTCTCATTTTTAGATTTATTGGTCTCAGATTCAGTTTCAATATTAGAAGAGGAAAAATTTTGGTTTTGATCAACATCCATTTTATCATCTTTAGAATCTGCTTGTACATTTCTTTTATTTAAAATTTCTAGCTTAGATTCAAGATCAACGATTTTATTTTCAAGACTAACGATTTTAGCTTCTAATACTAAAAGAGGAATATATCTTTTAGTATCATACAATACTTCGGATTTATTCTCCTTATTAGTATTAATAGCATATATATCAAAATAATCGTTTGATAAAGAATCTTTGTTAGAATTTTTAGACTTAGAATTGTACTTCGCATTTTCTCGAGTATAAACAAATGGAAGTTGCATTTTAGTAGTAAGTTTCCTTTTCTCTTCTTCTATTTTTGAAACTTCCTCATCATTTGTCCAATTAATCTTAAATTGAGGAGCATATCTAGCAAGATGTAAAAAATCAAATTCATATAAAGTGGGAACTTTCGTTTTAGCCTCATCTAAAAAATGAGGATTTTCAAATCCGAGTCCCCATTTTTCCTTTATAGACGTACAACTCCTTGGTTTATTTAAATAAACTGTTTGTTCCGATTGACCTATTACATACAATTTCTCTTCTAATTCTGAAATTTTGTCAGAAAAAGTATCTTTCATTTTGGTCATAGTCTTTAAAGATTCAATACACGATCTGTTTGTCTCTTCTAATTCTTCTATTTTATTTTGCATTTTATCTTTTGTGTCAACCAAAATCATCTTTTCATCTTGAAGATTTTCATTAAGCTTTTTAATTGATTTTGATTGATCATTATTAATTTCTTTTTCAGAAATAAGTTTTGAACGAAGCGTACGAATAGCATTTACGATCATGTTCATTTGAGATAAAGGAAAGTCATAATCAAACTTAGAAGGTACCTCAGATTCATCGCTTGAGCTCTCTTGATCATCCACCTCATCATCACTTGCATCATCTCCAATAAAGCACAAATCGGCCGTTTCCTCATTTTGGGTTTCATCATCAGAATAATCCAAGAAGTATTCTTCTTCAACAAGCAAGGTTGTTCCATTCTCCTTCTTCTCGGCCAATTCCAACTTCTTCTTATAATAAGATGAGTCACGAGCCACTTTGATTTTGCAATCTCTAGCCATATGCCCCGTTTTGCCACATTTAAAGCAAGTAACTACCTTTTTCTCATCTTCCTTCTTTTTTCTCAAACTGATTGGTAGTATCGAATTTTGGGACATAAGGTTTTCCACCACCATTCTCTTGACCAAACTTCCTTGAGCCCGAAGTATATCTCAGATTGTTCGATCCCGATCTATTTTGATACTTCTTCTGAAGTAAGAAGTATCATGGCTTTCTCTAGCTCTTCACCATCATCTTCGATATTCCCATCATAAGCACTTTCCATCAAACTCTTTTCGGCTAACTGACTCGCTAGTAAAGCAATCGGGTCAATCGTCTTTCCTTTGTTTTTCTTATCCATCTTAGCCTTCTTTCCCTTGACCATCTCTTCATCAGTCATTATAATCTCGTATAACTCTAGAATCTGCATTGTTGAAATCCTCACATCATTTCGAAGCCTATGACAAAATTTGTTCCACTCCGGTTGAAGAGCATTTAAAAACTTCAAGTTCGCCTCTAATTCAGTCTTGGTAACTTTGATCTTATAAAGATCATTCATTACCGCCCAAAATCTATCAAAGACGCTCTTCAAAGACTCATTCTCTTTGGCTTTAAAACCTTCAAAATTATTCATGAACCGTTTTTGTCTAAGTTGTGTAGCAACCGCGGATCCTAACATACTCTTCTCAAGTTGAGACCACATCATTGTTATATTATTCTTATAACAATCGATTCTATTGTAGATGTGATTTGGGAGAGCTAGAATGAGGAATGACTTTGCCTCCCTATCTCCTTGAGATCGCAAATTTTCTTTCGGCGTATAATCTTCGGGTTTCTTAAGAGATCTTGAAGCCGGAGTGGTTGCGGTTGCCGAAACATTCACATACGGTTTGACAAACGGACCTTCCAAAAGAGAACGCATGATGTTTTCTCCATTGTTTTGCGTCTGAACAAAGTTAATAAATCGGTCTTGCCATTGAGAGAATTCGTTTTCGTTAATAAGAACCGGAGGCCTCGTGTTAGACCCCAAAGACATCATGATATCGTTCTTATATAAACTCTCTTGGTTAGCCATGGTCAACAGAAAGTCAACACTGGAAATCGTCTGAAAATAACCAAGTCAGAAACTCGAAACAGGTAGTAGCGAGAAGTAAGAAACTCGCAAACAAAGGTAGCGAGAAGTAAGTATTTCACAAACAATGGTTGCGAAAAGTAGACTTGGACAAAATGTGGGAATCTGAAAGTTCACTTTTCGCAAAAGAAGGTTGCGAAAAGATTGGCTATTCGGGTCAATTGGTTGCGAAAAATATGAATTTCGCAACAGAAGGTAGCGAGATACCTAGCGAAAAGTATACTTGGATGATGAAAAATGCTAGAAACACTGAAGGTTGCGCAAAGTGATGATGAATGTTGCGAAAAGTTCAGATCTAGCGAGATACGATCAAAATCTTCAAAAATTCTCTTAACACCAAAATTTCTGAGAAAATCTTGTACAGACAGGTTCGAAATCCAAATCCAAACACTTTTTCTTCAATAACGAACCTCTGAAAACCTCTGAATTTAAGTCTGAACTGATCGACTAGAGAACAAAATCGCACAGACCAAATTTCTTGAAAAACTCAAAATTGATGCTTAAAACCTTCGAATAAGTCTTCGATCCTTGAACAAGCGATGATCTTCTCAGAAAAACGAATCTAGAGAACCAAATCGCAGAATAATTCGATCAAAAATCAGAAAATTTTGATCAAATTTCAAGAAAATGAGATTTTCTTGATAAATCAAGAAAATCGATCGAATTTTCTTGTAGAATTCACCAAAATTTTCGTGATTGATCACTGAAAATCTCCTCTAAATCTCGAATCCAGCTCTGATACCAATTGTAAATCCAAGATCTTTCAAGATAGAGAGAGAAATTCTAGTGAGAGAAAGTTTGTAATCTGAATTAAGAACTGTTATGTTGCAAAAGCTTACAAAGGGTTTATATACCCTTGACTATTACAAAGTCAAACTGTAGGAAAGTAAGCTAATATATAAAAAGCCTTGATTACAACATATTATAGCATTAACAAAGATCATTACCTTGTAGCTCCAAATGTTTCCACCATTGTTGAATATATTGAACTGAAACAGATGTCTTCATTGTAAACCACTTTTTGAATGGGTGATACTTCAGTAATTCAATGATTATTCGATGTTCCTCCTTGAACCTAGTTTCATCAAGTAATAACACACAATTATTCTCGATTAATTGTACATATTCACTTTCAGGTACAACTCTTTCCAAAGAATTAGCTCTTCCAGAAGCAATAGACCTAGCCGCACTTTGCTCATGTGGTATATCCTCATTTAGATCATTTGCGTTTCCCTCATTATTTCCCTTGGATTTTGCCATTTCCTCATCCCCTGTATTTTCCTCTAAAACAATGTTTTCACCTAAAGCCTCATCTTCTACGGCTTGATTTACAGGCATTTGAACTTCATCGTTTTCTGATTCTGAAGAGGATTCCAATAAGGTTTTCGATGAATGTAATGATATGGCCTTACTTCTTCTTGAACCCGACATGATCGAAATTTGGAATATTGAAAGAAAACAAAATCAATGAACTCTGGATTTATGCGTTTCTCACTGTTCACTCTTGGATTTCAAATAAAATTTGAAAGAGGGATTTTAAGAACTATTTAAAATCCACGAAGCCGAAGGGTTTAACGGTGAAAAAGACGCTTTTTGTCAACGTTATAACAGAGTCAAACACTTTGAAATACCACAAAGGATATTTAATGACACGTGGTAATTTCAATTGAATAAGAAGCTGACACGTGTTACTTGATATAAATTAACACAAGTTAAAAGTTCTGAGTAACACGCTCAGAAGTCTGATAAAGTATACTCAGAAGTTCTGAGTACACAGTTCAGAAGAAATTTCCTTGTATTCCAAAAATTCATTTAAAATCAAACTTCTGATTAAGATAAATCATTTAATAATCAAGAAGTAGTTTGAACAGATAGAAAATTATTTTGTCATCAAGTTTTTGTCCTTACTTAGATGATTTGAAATTTCTAAAAAAACATTTAAAATCTGACATCTGAATTTGAAAACTTTTGAAACATTCAGAAGTAGTTTTGAACAAGTGAAAAAGATTTTATCATTGAAAGCTTGTTTTCCATAGAATGATTAGTGATAAGAGAAGAATACAAACCTTTTAATCATCTTGGTATGATTTCTGAAGAAAAATTAATGCTCCCCCATGATTTTAGCATATACTCAAACACATATTTTAAGAAATTTAAAAGAAATCTTAATAACAAATTGAAATATTTGTAATTTTCAGAAATGTGTTCTGAGAGGTAGTCAGAAGTTCTGATTAACCTATTCAGAAGTAACGAATTTGAAGTTAGATTTCTGAATTATTGACTCAGAAGTTCTGAACTCAAGACTCAGAAGTTCTGAACTCAAGAGTCAGAATTCTGATTAAGAGAGTCAGAATTCTGATTAAGAGAGTCAGAGTTCTGAGAACATTACTCAGAAAATCTCACTTAGAAAAATTTTCATTTCTGAAAATTAACAAATATGTTCAATTAGTCAAATTAAGCATTCCTATTTTACATATGAGAAAGGTAAACCTTTTGTGATCAAGTGGCTTTGTGAACAAATCAGCCAATTGATACTTTGTATGCACAAAGTGCATCTCTATAGTTCCCTTCTCAACATAGTCTTTAATAAAATGATACCATACATCAATATTCTTGGTCTTTGAGTGCTGAACAGGATTCTGAGTTATTGCAATAGCACTTTCTGAATCACAATATATGGGAATTTTGTTGAGTTGATATCCATAGTCCATGAGTTGTGTTCTCATCCACAAAGTTTGAGAGCAACAGGCAGCAGCAGCAACATACTCTGCTTCAGCAGTGGATGTGGATACACAGTTTTGCTTCTTTGAAGCCCAACTCACAATCTTATATCCCGAAAAGTGACAAGCATCAGATGTACTTTTCCTGTCCAATCTGCTTCCTGCATGATCAGCATCAGTAAAACCAGTTAATTTGAAATCAGTCTCTTTTGGATACCAAAGGCCCAAATCTGGTGAACCTTTCAGATATCTTAATATCCTCTTAACAGCTAGCAAATGAGATTCTTTTGGATTTGATTGAAATCTAGCACAAAAACAAGTAGCAAACATAATATCTGGTCTACTAGCAGTTAAGTAAAGAAGAGATCCTATCATGCCTCTATAAATCTTGTTATCTGCTGAAACTCCTTTAAGATCAGCATCTAACTTGACATTTGTTGCCATTGGTGTTCTCATAGAAGCACAATCAGACATCTTAAACTTCTTTAAAATATCTTTAACATATTTTCCTTGGTTTATAAAAATACCATTTGGTAACTGTTTTACTTGTAAACCAAGAAAGAAGTTCAATTCTCCCGTCATACTCATTTCAAATTCTGATTCCATGACTTTTGAGAATTCAGTACACAACTCTGCACTTGTAGAACCAAATATTATGTCATCTACATATATTTGAATCAGAATTAAATCATCACCCTTTTTCTTCAGGAATAAAGTAGTGTCAATCTTACCTTTCTTGAAACCAGATTTTAATAAGTGTTGAGTAAGAGTGTCATACCAGGCTCTTGGTGCTTGTTTTAGACCATATAATGCCTTATCTAAAACATAAACATGATCTGGAAACACAGGATCAACAAAACCTTCTGGTATATAGACATAAACCTCTTCATTTAGTATACCATTCAGAAAAGCTGATTTGACATCCATTTGGTATACTTTGAAGTTCTTATGTGCAGCATAGGCCAAGAATATTCTGATTGCTTCTGTTCTTGCCACAGGTGCAAATGTCTCATCATAGTCTATTCCTTCTTGTTGAAAATATCCCTTTGCAACCAATCTTGCCTTGTTTTTGACTACAACACCTGACTCATCTTTCTTGTTTCTAAATACCCATTTAGTTCCAATAACAGATTTTCTTCAGGTTTTGGAACTAGTCTCCAGACTTTATTTCTTTCAAACTGTAGCAATTCATCTTGCATTGCTAAAATCCAATCTGGATCCTCTAGGGCTTCATTTGCTTTCTTAGGTTCAATCACACTCAAAAATCCTGCAAACATTGCTTCATTTGTTGTTGCTGATCTGGTCTTAACTCCTACTGATGGATCTCCTATTACTTGATGAATAGGGTGGTCTTTAGTCCATTTGTTTGAACTAGGAAGCACATCAATTTCTGAAAAATTGTTGTTTGTATCATTCTCATCAATGATTGCTTGTAATTCTGAAATGTCCCCTTGTTCTGATACTTGTTGAGGTGAAACATCCAAGTTTGGATTCTGAGTAGTAGAGTCAGAATTCTGAATGACTTATTCAGAGTTCTGAAGCACTTGTTCAGAAATCTGAGTAACTTGATCAGAATTCTGATTAACTTGTCCAGAATTCTGAGTACTAGGATCAGAAGTTCCATTACTTGTATTGATCAAAGTTGGACATTCCTCAGATGGACCTGTATCAGAAATTACAGTTGTTTGAATTACTTCTGAAGTTCTCTTTTTCATTTCTTGAATCATTTTTGGATTTTCAAAATTTGCATAAGATTCAGAAGTTAGTTCCAGAAATGCATCCTTAAACAATATATTGAGTTATGAATAGTTAGGATTAGAAGCTGTTTAGGAAGTCATATTTTTCTTATTCTGTCCGAGTTCTGAACTGTTTTGTTAAGAAGGTTTCATTCTTGACTCATCAAAGGTGACATTGATGTTTTCCATAATTCTATTGGTTCTTCTATTGTAGATTCTGAATGATTTGGAAGTAAGTGAATACCCAACAAAGTATCCGTCATCTGCCTTTTTATCAAATTTACCAAGACTTTCTCTATCTTTAAGAACATAGCATCTACATCCAAAAACATGAAAAAATTTAATCAGTGGTTTTCTTTTGTTAATCAGTTCATAAGCAGTTTTATCCAATCTTTTATTGATTAAAGTTCTGTTCTGTGTAAAACAAGCAGTGGCTATTGCTTCAGCCCATAGGAAGGTTGGAAGATTTGAATATGCCAACATTGTTCTTGCAGCTTCAACTAAGGTTCTGTTCTTCCTTTCAACAACACCATTTTGTTGAGGAGTTTTAACAGCTGAAAAGTTATGAGAAATCCCCAGGCTTTGCAAAAAGTTCTGAAGAATCTCATTTCTGAACTCTGTCCCATTGTCACTTCTGATTTTCTGGACTGGAAGTTGCAAAAAGACTTGAATTCTTTTGATGAAATTAATAAGTGTTTCAGCAGCCTCTGACTTAGCTCTTAAGAATTCAACCCATGTGTATCTTGAATATTCATCCACAATAACTAACATATACTTCTTTCCTCCCATAGATTGAACTGAAATAGGACCACAAAGATCTGTATGTAGCATCTCTAATGGTGATTTGCAAGATGAGTCCATTTTTATCTTATGAGAACTCTTCTTCATCTTGCCCATTTCACATGCTGAACATAAAGATTCTTTTTCAAACTTCATCTTTGGTAATCCTTTGACTAGATGCTTGCTAACCAGATTGTTCAGATCTCTGAAATTTAAGTGAGAACATCTTCTTTGCCAAAGCCAACATTCATTAGCTACTGCATTTGATAATAGACAAACAGGGGTTAAAGCTTGAATTTTTGAAAACTTAACCACAAATAAGTCCATATGTCTTTTGGCCCAGAAGACTTTTATGTCATTCTCAGTTAAAATCATGCAACCTGTTATGTTGAACTTAATCTGACAGAAACTGTCCAAAAACTGACTTATGCTGAACAGATTATGTTGTAATCCTTCAACATAGAAAACCTTTTGAATAGTCAGATTCCCTTTTGTTAAATCTCCAAAACCTTTGACTTGTCCTTTGCTGTTATTTCCAAAATTTACTGCTCCTCCAGCCTTTTCTGTGAAATTAGTCAGAGAAGACTTATGACATGTCATGTGTCTTGAAGCTCCAGAATCTAAAAACCACACATGACAGCCCTAACAAAACACTCAATTAGATTTAGGTACCCATTTTGGAATGGGTCCATCTTTGATAGCATTGACATCTGATTTAACAAAAGTTCCTTTTACTTTCCATTCAAAATCCTTTTTAAGGCACCATTTTCCTTGTACTTTGATGAAGTCATAACATTTTCTATTTACAAAGCTGTGTCTTTTACTTTTGAAAACTTTTGGTTGAGACTGAGAAATATTTCCAGTCTTCTTTTCTTTATTTTGAAACATGTTTTCATTCTTCTTTTCTTTTGGTTTAGATTGAGAAATATTTTCAATCTTCTTTTCTTTTATCTGAGTTTGAGAAAACAACTTAGTCTTCTTTTCTGAGTTTTGATTTGCATTGTTTATATAAGAAACAGAAGTTATTAAAATCAGATTTTTCTGAGGGGATTGGAATGAATGACTACCACACTAAACACATTCAAGATTTTTTCTTGCAAGTGACAATAAATCTGAAACATAAGTCTTTTCATTTTTATTGATATTGTTCAGAGTACAATTGCACTTATTACAAGAATTTCTAGCTTTGGATTCAGAAGTAGTATTCAACCCAATATTCACAGAATTCTTTTTCAGACCATCTTTCCTTTTGCTTTCCTCATTTTCTGAAACATTGAATTTCACAGAATTAGCAGATGATTTTGATGATTCACCATTTTCAAATGTACTTGATTCATCAAAGAATTTCTTGTCTTCTTTTAAGGCATTAATTTTGAAAAGATCATATTCAGCCTTTAACTTCTCAAGCTCTGTTATTTTCTGGACATAAGTGTTGTTTTCCTTTAAAACTTGATCCAGTTTAAAATCTACATCACAATAATCATTTTCAAGATCATCAAAAGTTTTTCTTAAGTCCTCAAGTTCTTGACTAACAAGTTTGAATCTCTTTTCAAGTTCTGAAAAGTCTTCTGAAGTGACTTGAGAATTATCAGTTGAATCAGAATTTTGACCAACAGTTTTAGAATTCTGACCTTCAGACCCAGAGATCTGACTTGTGGAGTCAGAATTCTGACTAAAAGAGTCAGACTTCTGACAAACTGTTTCAGAAAGCTTACTTGCATCAAATATACTTTCAATGTCAGAATATGAAAAACTTGGTTGTTTATTTTTGTAACTGACATTCAAAGAATCATATTTGAATTTAGCATCATTATATTTTGGTTTCTCTTCTGTTAGTTTAGAAATCTCTTTCTTAACCTTGTTTTCTGAAACATCTGATTTCTCAGTTTTAGGTTCAGAAATTGTTTCCTTTGCTTTTACAGGACTTGATTTTTGTAAATTGTCTGAACTTGTTATAGAACTAGTAGGTCTTACAAAAACTTCAACAATTTCTGGGATTTTTGGTTTAGGAACTTGTAGTTTATCAAAATCATACAGATTTATTGGAGCTCTTTTCAAAACTACATTTTCTTCCAAACCTAATCCCATTTTAGGATTATAAAATCTTGTATCCTTAACATTGCTAGTGAGAAGATTCAAGGTTTGTTGAGTTTGACCTCTTTTCAAATTAAGGTCTTCCAACTCTTTGATTTGTGTGTACAACTTCTTTCTTTCCTCAACTAACATATCATATTTAATTTGTAAATCAACCTTTTCATCTTTTATTTCTGTAAATTGAATTTTTAATTCAGAAATCTTCTTTAATAAATCAGAATTCTCATTTTTGACTTTTTGTTTCTCAACTTCAGATTCTTCAAACTGTTCTTTAATTATCTCTTTTTCTGTTCTGAACTTGTTTACTAGAATTCTTTCACCTTTTATTTGTTTTCTGAGTTTAGCAAATTCAGAATTCATATTACCAATTTGAGTCATTAGATCAATTTCAAGTGCAGAATGTACCTCAGTAGAAGAATCAGAATCAACATCTTCATAATCAGAATCATCCTCATTCTTCATCTTGGCCATATAACTTTGCATTTGAGAAAAGTGAATGCAATCCTCTTCATCTGAAGTATAATACAGCCAATTCTCCTGTTCTGCCAACATTGCAGCCTCATTATCTCTTTTCTTAGCCAGCTGAGCCTTCTTTGTGTAGTATTCATAATCTTTTACTACTTTTACTCTGCAGTCTCTGGCAAAGTGACCAGGTTTTCCACACTTAAAACACAAATCTTTCTCTTTCCTCTCTTCCTTCTCTTCTTTCTTCTCAAACTTACTTTCTTCTCTATCTTCTTTCTTCTTATATTTCTCTTCTGAACTCCCATGTTCCCTTCTGTACTTACCCTGAAACTTGTTCTTTCCATATCTCTTGTTGAAAGTGTTAGTCAACAAGGCCAATTTTTCTGCAATCAGCTTGATATCATCATCTTCTTCTGATCCCTCCACCTCATCAGATTCTTCCTCTAACTTGGGTATTTCAGACAAATACACAGATTTCTTTGCAGTTTTGATCACCTTAGATTTTCTTTCTGAAATTAATGCTAATTGATCAGAAACACTTTTCTTTTCTTCCACTACTTGCTTAACCGAATCCTCATGTTGATTTAGAACACATAATAGATCATTTAAATCTTCTTCACAAATGTCTTTATTCATTTGAAGACTAATTGCAAAAGATGACCATTCTGAATTAAGAGAGTTCAGAAATTTGTAGTTAATCTCAGACTTTGTCTTTTTCAACCCATTCCTCCTGAGGTCATTCAAAATAATACAAAACTTTTCATAAGTCTGATTTAAACTTTCACACTCTTTTGCTTTGAATCTTTCATACGCATTGATGCATTGGTTTAACTTTGCTTGAATTGATTTTGCACTACCAAGCATTTGTTTTTCAAGTTCATCCCACATTTCTTTTGCTGATGTTCCACTATCAATTCTATTAAAAACCTCATTGGGAACTGCCAAAGTCAACAGCGTAACAGCTCTTTTGTCAATTGCATGTCTGATTTTCTGTGCTTCTGAGTACTGTGAAAAAATCTTCTTCACCCTAGTAGCAGGAATTTCTGGAGTTGTATCAGTTGCAGGTGTAGCTTGAACATCGACATAAACTTCAATTGGACCTTCTCGTATTGAAATCATCAAATTCTCATCGATATTGTCCAAGAATTGTATCATACGAATTTTCCATTGCTGATATTCGTTAGGAATGAGAACAGGAGGTTTCGTCTCAAATCCCATTGAGAGAAATTCTTTCGAAGACATGATTGTAAGATGAATAAAATCGAATCAACAGAAAGACAAATTGAATTTCTTGAACAAACGTAAAACAAATTCAAAAATTACAAAGAATTCAAGAATTGTGAATAGCAGCGGAATCAATTGATGAATTGATCAAGAAATCTTCAATAACACTATCTCACGAACACGATCTTGAACGAATTTGTTTGTTGAGTAGCTCTGATACCAATTGTAGAAACCAGGATTCAATCTTACAATCAATTAAGATCAATTAAACAGTAAATGATAGAGATTTGGATCAACACACTTGTATTCAATCAAGAACAGATTACAGATCTAGAGAGAGAATCTCTCAAATATTACAAAAGCTGAATACAATGATATGCGTGAATGTTATGCAAAGATTAGTTAGCTTACAGTTGCTAACTCATATATATACTGTAAAGGAAATACTAAAGTTACAGTACATATACATCAAAGACTAATAAGAACATTACACGTGTCCTAATTACATAACAGAATATAAAAGAAAATATCCTGTCATAAGTTCTGAACATGTTGTTCAGAACTTCTGAACATTCTTCTGATAAAGCTCCTCAGAACTTCCTTCAAGTACTTGAGCTATTTTCATCTTCATCATCAGAAGTTCTGAGTCTCCTACTCAGAACTCTGACCCTTCTGTTCAGATTCCACACTTGTAATCTTTTCGATACTTCTCAGATCAGAACTTCCTAGTCTTCTAACTCAGAACTCTGAGTCTTCTGTTCAGATCCCAACACTTGGTAATTTGACAAAACTCCAGATCTAACACACTTCTTGTTGACGACTTTGAAGGTCGTGTACGTGCTGAGCACCCCGATACCGGAGCTGATGGAAAACGAGACATTGGAGGTGACCCGACGTCGCAGCAAGTGGGAGAATGACGACTACATCTGTCGTGGCCACATCTTGAACGGTATGTGTGACTCCCTCTTTGACATCTATCAAAATATGGAATCCTCCAAAGAGCTATGGGACTCTCTCGAGTCCAAATACATCGCCGAGGATGCTTCTAGTAAGAAGTTCCTCGTTAGTAATTTTAACAATTACAAAATGGTGGACTCAAGGCCGGTGATGGAGCAATACAATGAGCTCCTTCGCATTCTAGGCCATTATGCTCAACACAATATGAAGATGGACGAATCCATCTCCGTATCAAGCTTAATTGATAAATTGTCTCCCTCTTGGAAAGACTTTAAACACATGTTGAAACACAAGAAGGAAGAGTTGTCTCTTGTGCAACTCGGTAGTCACTTGCACATAGAGGAATCTCTTCGGGCGCAAGAGACTGAGAAACCTAAAGTAAAGGAGGTTTCTGCACCTTCGGTGAACATGGTGGTAGAGGGAAAGACTAATAAATTCAAAGGAAAACGGAAGTTCAACGAAGCCAAGAAAGGGCCCAATAAAAAGGTTACTTTAACCTGTTGGACCTGTGGGATGACCGGCCATCTCAAGCGGAATTGTCGAGTTGTCAAGAATAAGAATGGTGCAAGCACAAGTGGTGGTGGGCAAGGATCCAAGGATCAAAACCCACGGTAAGGTCAGTTTCTTGACTTTGGTTTTTAATTCAATTGTGAATTATGTACCACTAATATCCTAATCTGTTTATGTACAGGATGATGATGTTGCTTGGTGGATCGACTCGGGTGTTACAAGTCATGTGTTCAAAGATCGCCGTTGGTTCGTCTCTATGGAACCGGTTGAAGACGGATCAATGATACACATGGGGAACGCGTCGAGTGCTACCATTCTTGGAAGAGGCTTAGTTAGGCTAGAATCTAGTTCTGGCAAAGTAGTTGAATTTTTTAATGTTTTGTATGTACCACGAGTTCGAAAGAATTTGGTTTCCAGTAGCATATTGAATAAGTTAGGGTATAGGCAATTTTGTGAGTCGGACAAGTTTATCTTGTCAAAGGGTGGCTCTTTTGTAGGGTTTGGTTTATGTTGAATTACATGGTTGAGTTAATTTTGAATGAAAGGATTTTGTTTCAAATTTTGTTTATGATGAAATTGAATTGCCTTATGTTGCTTTATAAATTGCTTTATGTTGCAAATGAATTTTGTGTTTAAAATTCTGTTTTGTTGCAAGTGAATTTTGTTTAAAATTTTGTTTATGTTACTTTATAAATTGTTTTATATTGTAAATGAATTGCTTGATGGATTTGGGGTGAAGCCATTCTAGGCTTGGTTTTTTTTTGGCTGAATCAAGTTCCCAATAAAGGAACAAGATTACCCCATATGAACTTTGGTCCAAAGGCCTAACTTGAGTTTTATTCAAGTTTGGGGTTGTCGAGCGGTAGTTCGATGTTCGATTACCCAAACCCAAAAGGAAGACTTTGGGTGATGCATCTTTGTTGGATATGCCGAGCATTCCAAAGCATATAGGTTCTATGTTATTGAACCTAATGATTCTATAGCGATTCACACCGTTATAGAATCGAGAGATGTGATATTTGATGAGACTAGATTCTCTTCAATGTCGAGGCCTAAGGACATAGTTCCAAGTACTAGTGAAACTAGTGAGGTTGAAGAACAAGCAATTGTTCCAACCGAATCTCCGATGCTTCGAAGGAGCAAAAGAGGGAGGATTGAAAAATCCTTTGGTCCCGATTTCCAAGTGTACTTGGTAGAGGGATCAAGAGATGAGATTGGATCCCAATTCCTTTACTGTTATAGTGTTGAGTATGATCCAAAATCATTTGATGAGGCTATGAAGTCTCAAGATGTTGCTTTCTGGAAAGAAGCAATACATGATGAAATGGACTCCATCTTGGGGAATAATACTTGGGTATTATCGGACTTGCCACCGGGTTGCAAACCTTTGGGATGCAAGTGGGTCTTCAAAAGGAAGATGAAAGCGGATGGATCAATCGACAAGTTCAAAGCTCGATTAGTGATTCAAGGCTTTAGGCAACAGGAAGGCATAGATTAATTTGTTACTTATGCCCCGGTTGCAAGGATCTCCACGATCAGATTGTTGATAGCCTTAGGTGCTATTCACAATTTAGTGATTCACAAATGGATGTCAAAACGGCATTCTTGAATGGTGATTTGGAGGAGGAAGTTTACATAAAACAACCGGAAGGTTTTGTTATGCCCGGGATGGAGCATAATGCATGTAAACTTGTAATGACATATGTCGGATTTCCTTCGGTTTTGGAGGGATATTCGGATGCAAGTTGGATTACCAATTTGGAAGATCACTCTTCCACGAGTGGTTGGGTATACTTGCTTGGGGGAGGTTCCATCTCTTGGGCTTCCAAGAAGCAAACTTGCATCACGAGTTCGACTATGGAGTCGGAATTTGTGGCATTAGCCGCTGCCGGTAAAGAGGCAGAGTGGCTAAGGAATTTGGTCCATGAAATTCCATTATGGCCGAAACCAATATCACCAATTTCTATCCATTGTGATAGTGAGGCTACTTTGGCTAAAGCTTATAGTCAAGTGTATAATGGCAAGTCTAGACACTTAGGTGTTAGACATAGCATGATTCGTGAGCTAATCACGAATGGGGTGATTTCGGTTGAGTTTGTTCGGTCGCAACAAAATCTAGCGGACCACTTGACGAAGGGGTTAGCTAGGGACTTGGTTCACAAGTCGGTGATAGGGATGGGATTAAAGTCCATCTAAATCTCTAACGGTGAGATACCCAATTCCCTTCTAATACAACGTTAGAAGTTGAATTCAATGGGGAAGCTCACTCTAAGAGATTGGAGCACAAGACGGTCATCCCAAGGTGTGTGCTCGGTACTGCAAGTGAAGGAGGTAATTGTTCTTTTGTAAAAATGCATGTGCAGGTGCATGAGGAAAAGAACTACCTATATGAGTGGGAAGTGTGGCCGCTTCAAGAAGCTTGGACTTGGCCTTGATGCACTCACGAATGGATAAGGACACATGGCCTGTATAGTTTCAAGTTTATACGTTAGAGAGTCTTTTAATTCATGTGTATGTTATTTTCTGGTACTCAAATGGGTTGACGGGTTCAATCCATAGGACACCCGGATTCTCGAGTATTTGAAATGTGTAATGTACTAAGATGGAAATTCAATCTTTTAGATATTTTCATTTATGCATGAGTTTGTTTACCTGTATTGTAATTTTATTTGTGAATCACGGATTGCACTAAAATGGGGGAGGAATGTTGGTGATTTTAGTGAAATCATCGGTCATTTTGTGTAGCTTGATTCACAAAGGTAATAATGGGGTTGTTAGCTAAGCTATAACATGAGTTAGGAGGTGTGGAGTGCACACTCGTGTAAGCTAACTAGAACCCGGGATTGTTGGACGGTTAAAATCGACAAGTTACAAAGTGGTTTCATGAGCTGGGTGTCGGGGCTAGTTGTGGCGCTAGTTGAACTAGCACGAAAGTAGCGCCAAGCTCTGGAATGTTTCCCGCGCTCCTTTTGGCGCTAGTTGAACTAGCACGAAAGTAGCGCCAAGCTCTGGAATGTTGCCCGCGCTCCTTTTGGCGCTAGTTGAACTAGCACGAAAGTAGCGCCGGAGTCTGTAGGCTATTCTCATTTGTAACTCCCGTCATTAATTCCGCAATCAATCCCATTAAGTGGGATATTATTACCAGTATCAATATAGGTCGGTTACAACTCTCTAAAGGTGTATAAGTATGAATTGATCATTGCCTTGGTCGAGACACCGAAACAAAGAGATTATCCCCTAGAGAATTTCGTGATACCCAGGCATATAGGGTCGAAATATCTCTTACGGAAAGCGAGCTCTCACGCGATCTCTGCGTTTATCCAAGTTCTTACGATCACCTCTTCCTCATCTCTTTCTCGAATTCCCCCAACAAATATGTCAAAACCCTAGTTTTGACCTAAAATGTTCAAACTCATAAACTTGAGAAAATAAATTCTACAAGCAAGTAAACCACAAGTAGACCAAGAATAATCACCATTTATCTTTTAAACGTTTCCATCCAAGTAAAACCCTAAAATCTCCAAAAATGAGGTTTTGATGAAAACTCATCCAAATCTAGAAATAAGTAGGGAAGAGATGTTTAGAAGGTTAAAACACCCATTTTAACATGTATAAGGTTTATAAAATGAGAATGGGCTCACCTTGTTGAGTTTTGTAGAAAACCCAAAACCCTATGATGAAGCAAGTGAGGTTTAAACTTGGTGAGAGCTAGGAAATTTTGTACTTATGAAGATTGTGATCCTAAAACACACATAAATGACCATAAATGAGATCACCTACAAATAATAAATAAGGGAGGAGGTGGAGGATGAAACCCTACCTCAAACTTGAGAGAAAATCGTGACTTGGATCTTCAAAACTCAACAAATTATCTACAAAACCCGGATTCCCTTTTTATACCCAAACAGGTACCTCACGACCTTGACATGCGACTATGCCACTAGGCATATTCGCCCGTTTCCCCCATGCCATGGTACAACTCTTGCGACCTTGCCTCGGTGAGAGTGACAGTGTCACAATCGCGGGGCATTGTCTCCATGCCCAACGAGCCCACGGTACGTCTTGTGCGACATTGCCAAGCGATAGTGACACTGTGTCACAATCGTTGGCACTGTCGTCGGCCATGTACCGTGCCCTAAAAACGCCATCTTTGCCTATCGAGCGCGTCCCGATGCCACGTGACCACAAAGCAACCATTTACTCTCGGTAATTGAAGTCCAAAGCTGAGATTTCCATGCGGGAGTGGACACATGTGTCTTTAAAATTTTGGGGTGTTACACAACAGGTAAGTAGATGTGGTATATTATTTATTCTAGTACATAATAAACCGATTCTAATATTTTTTGTGTTGTATATTTTGCAATTGTGAAGATTTAGGACCTTAAAGTTGTCCAGAGGGCCACTATCATCTTTCGGTCCATGTTCGTCGGTGCATAGGCTCATTATGGGAATATCCCTGAGTCACACTTCACATTGTTGTTGGAGAGTTTTCGGTTGTGTATTTTAGTCCATTAAACTATTTGTTTTAATTAATTTTACTTAATCCAAACAATGTGTATTTAAATGTATCATAGTTGGCCGCCTCATATGGAGGCCGAGGTATTACTTGACTTCTGGCATACTGTGATGAATATGTACCAGGACATGGCGAGAGATGCCCGTCATTGGACCATCCGGCGGGCTTTAGCTAATGACGATGTAGTGTTTCACAATCATGACTACGCAGTGGTTAGCGCACACCCTAGAGTAGATCCCGTATGAGTTTTGGGTCCAAATGATTGATCGGGTACGTGTGGTTGAATACTTGTATTTGGTTGTACTAGTTTTCATATTAATTATGTCTTGTTTTTAACAAGTATGGAACATTGATGCATTTAGGTGTATATCTAGGGCAATACGGCCAATCGTTCCACAAAGTATGAGAGGATGACATTAAGGCACACATGCGAATCTGTTAGTACCGCTCAGCATCGGGACCGCAAGGTAATTTATCATCCACTACAGTAAATGTATATAGTTTATTTATATATATTCATATATATATATATATATATATATATATATGATTTTGTTACATACTAACAATTTAAGTTGTATATTGTAGAGAGAGGCATGGGGTCGTGAGCCTACTGTTGGGGAGGTTTTTTAGAGGACGCATTGCAGCAATAGAAAGCTTGTACTGAGTGTGACTGATCTGCCCACGGATCCTCCGATCCAAGTTCACCCGAAGGCGGCTCATGCGGCGGTAAATTTAATTATAATACTAATTTTTTGTTTTAAAGATAGATAGAAATTATAGCAAACTCTATTACAGATTTGTATGATTTGATCCATTTAGTATGAGCTGCCATTGTTAGGCAGATGATATGATTGTTTTTGATAAAAAAAAGTAATGGATATGTTAAAATTACAGTCGAAATGCTGCCGAATTTTCTACATGTTACTTAACACATTGTGTTGGTAAATGGTAGGGTACGTATTCGCATATTAGGGAGAAGTAGTACCTCAACTTAGATCCCGACATTGTTCCTCCCAATGACGCGGAGTTGTGGGAGCATAGTGTCGGAACACGACATAAAGTCCGCATGTTTGGATTAAGGACCAGTCAGGATCCTCGATATTTTATGTATGGTAATTAAGGTGTCGGTACAAGCGGGAGCTCGCGCGGCCATCGCGACGAGGAGGTATGCTTGTCAAACGTCGAATAATTGGTATATGTTTGTCAAATGTCGTCTAACATTGTTATATGTTTGTCAAATGTTAAATTTCAGATAGAGAAGCTAAAAGAGAGAGCAGCAAGGAAGCTGTTGGAGGAGCAATTTAAGGGGTTAGAGGCCTTCATGAAGCTATGGACGGAAGGAAACCCTCCCCCTCCCCCTCCTCCTTCCCCGATTTACGATGTTTGGAATTATTGTATTAGGGTTTAGTATTTGGGATATTGTATTTCGATAATATTGTGTTTTGCAATTATGGTCAATGTTTTTGAAATTAAAAATGGCAAGTTTTGTATGGTTTTTGTACATGAAAGTGTTACCTTTTTAATTATTTTTTAAAATATTAATCCATTTGTGATTATTTTAAATTTAAAATTTTTTTAATTCGGGTTTTTTACATAATTTCTAAAGAAAAAAGTTACCGACGTGGTAATCCATCGGTAATCCGTCAGTAACTGCTTCAAACTTAATTTTAATTTTTTTTAAATAACTGAAAACCGTCGCTAAATGGTCGGTAATCTGTTGGAATAGTAGATCCGTCGAAAGGAGTGTCGTCGGAAATCTGTCGGTAATTGTACGTCGTCGCTATTCTATCGGTAAGAGTATGACGTCGGTATGGTCGGAGACACGTCGGTAATTGTGGCCGTCGGAGATCCATCGGAAATTCGTTGGAAATCCAATCGCCTACGACTTTTTTTGCGACAACCATTCACCAACAGACTTCGATGCATCCGCCACCGACGGATTAGCGACGAATATATCCGCCCGTGATAGACTGTTGTTTAGTAGTGTTAATGTCTTCTTTTAGAGTTTTAAGTATATGTTATAACTTTGAATGGTGTTTTCTGTGTATTTGAGAATAAATAAGATTTTACGATTCAGCCACTACGGTTAAAAAGCTTGTGTTCGAGCGCTATAATAAACAAAAGTTTAAAACAAATAAAGAATTAGCTGAAAATTAAACGTCTGAAACGACTTCAAAGTAAGGGGCTGTTTGGTTGGTTTTTCATTATGTCCTGTGTGGATATAGATATCAAGTATTTACCACATTTTAATTTGTTTTATTATAAAATAAAGTAATATAAAATATTTAAGATTTACTTTTTAAAGTTTAGAGTGAATTTTGGATTTGGTTTATGTGATTTTGTGTTTTTTACTATGATCCTCATTCTATGTTTATTATGGATATAGTCTTTGTGGTGTACAATATATTTCGGTTAGGGTCCCTCAACACTAACATCGTTAAGTTTGAATGGTTAAAGACATCATGTGCTTTGCACTTGATGTCTTGCACTTGATGGGTTTTAAAGATGAAAAGTAAATTGACAATTATACTCATCAAGTGCAAGGCATCTTTAAAACCCAACTATCGTCTCTCGTGATTATCCTAACAAAACTTTCTAGAACTTTTATATAAAAGGATAATACATTCAATTGCATTAAAACCTTATATAAAATAATAATACATTCAATTTCATTTTCATTTTAGTATAAAATAATAATATATTTAATTTTGTTAGAAAATTTTCTAATTTTTCTATATTTTAATCATAAATAAATCGTCCAAATTGATAGATTTTCATCCCTTCCTCACTATTTTAACTTTGTTTATTGTAACAATATATAGAGTAAATTGCAATTTTGGTCGCTGTGGTTTGTTGTTTTTCACACTTTTGGTTCATACAAAATTTTTATTGCAAAAAACCCCTATGGTATGCAAAAGTGTTTGGATTTGGTCCTGAGAAGTAACACCCCTAGGTTGCTCCGTTAAAACCTCCCCAAGAACCAAAATTGTAATTTATTCTTTTGTTATTATACCATTTATTTAAAACATAATAATTATATTATATAATTATAATAGTTATCACTTGATTTAAAAACAACTTATTTAATAAAATGATAAATTTTTAATTAATTAATAATTTATATTTACGTCTCGTCGATATAAATTATTAAAAAATTATATTTTCGTTTTAACTAAGTTTAAATTTTAATAGAAAAATAATTTTTTCAGAAAAAATAAATTAAAGACATGCGTTTTTTGATTATTTATATAAAATATAATATCTATAATATAAAAAATATGGCGCATATTAAAACGATATATGAAATAACCTTTAAAATGAGCAATTATAACTAAATTTGCATCTTATTGAACTCGACATTCTATTAGATTTTTTAAATAACTTACCCTAGGATTTTTAAAATGATGTAACATGTCTGAGAGAGCATAAACGACCAAAAAAATACATTTGAAAAAACTCCAACAGATTATTCAAAAATTTAAAGTGAAGAATCAAAATTCAAAATCTTTAAAAAGTAAATTAAAGACATGAAGTTTTTGCTTATTTATATAAATTTCAATTTTAATAGAAAATAAATTATCCAATACAAACAAATTAAAGACATGAAGTTTTTGATTATTTATATAAAATTTAAAATATATATAATTAAAAAGACAAATTGTTTTATTATAATTTTGATCGACGAAACGTAAATATAAATTATTAATTATTTAAAATTTTGTCTTTTTATTAAATAAGTTATTTTTAAATCAAACGATAATTATTTATTAATTATATAATATAATTATTATGTTTTAAATAAATGGTAAAATAATAAAAAACTAATTGCAATTTTGGTCCTTGAGGGGGGTTTTAACGGAGCAGTCTAACGGTGTTACTCCTCGGGGACCAAATCCAAGCAATTTTACATACCATAGGGTGTTTCTTGCAATAAAAATTTTATAGGGACCAAAGTGAGAAAAACAACAAACCACAAAGACCAAAATTGCAGTTTACTCAAATATATATATACCAAAAACTTCAAAATCTTTATTTTTTATAAGATTCTCTAAAGAAGATAAACATTAAACAAAATCTAAATTAAAAATGTCATGCAAAATTTAACATTATCATAATTTAGCTAACCATACTGTAGATGATTAATCATTTGTTGATGCTACCATGGGACTGAACTCCCACTTGCAATAATAACGACTCATTTATAATTAAAATATTGAAGAAATATAAATTATTCTAACAAATTTAAATGTATTATTATTTTATATTAGATAACAGTGAAATTGAATGTATTATTATTTTATATAAGGTTTTAATGTAATTGAATGTATTATTATTTTATATTAAAGTTATGGAAAATTTTGTTAGGAGAATTAACAGAAATGATGGATGGGTTTTAAAGATAATGAGTGATGTATATGGACCAAATCGACAATTCGGTATTCTTTGTTTTTAAGACGTATAGGTTAATTGAAAAGAAAAAGTAAATTAGCAATTATACTTTAACCTTTCAAAACGTATTGATCTTAATATTGACTGACTCTAACCACAATATATTACATAAGAACTATTGTAGAAAAAACACAAAATCATTAGAACCAAATCCACAATTCACTCCAAAGTTTATTTACATTAAAACTGTTTTTAATTTACAAAAAAGTCAAAAAGTGGGAGCTCAAGCTCTATTCCGTGCTTCATGAACAGTTATCTTCCTACCCCACCAACTATATTTAACTTTTTCATTCCTAATTTTAATTTTGATTTCATCTAACTAATAAAAAGCACATGTTTTACAATTAGTATAAAATTATTCGAAAAACTTAAGGATTAAATGAATTTTTATTTAATAACTTATCAGAATTAAATATTGTAAGCATGAAGAAAAATATATAAGTAATAATATTACAAAATTATTTCATAATGATTAACTTACTAAATATTTTTAATAAAACACTTTATAAAGTAGATTCATTTTTTTAGCTGATGTTTATTCAATTAAATGTTGATTTTTAAATTAAACATGTAATTAAATGCTAGTGTATTTAATTCAAGAGTAAATTACATATTTGGTCCCTGATGTTTGGTTGCTTTTTGGATTTGGTCCCTATTTCGAAAAAATTACATGGATCGTCCCTGAGGTTTGACAAAGCGTATGGATATGGTCCCTCCCTCTAAACGCCGTCTATATATCACCGTTAATGTCATAAGGGTCAATATTCAGAGGGGTAAAATTGTCTTTTCACATTTTATCAAACATTTAAATGATTTATTAATCAAATCTCTCTGTATTAATTCAATACAACGGTCTCATTCACTTCTTCACTCCTCTGTTGCTCGCTCCCACAATGAAGAGATGCAGTTGTGGATCATATGCAGTTTTGAGAACTTCTTGGACCTCATCAAACCCAGGAAGACGTTTCTATTGTTGCTCAAGAAAGGTATTTCATTTTGTTCAGCTTTGTGAAACATGTATTGGATTTTCCCTGATTTCTCCATCTTCAATTTCCATGGTAAATAGGCAAGAAGTTGTGGTTTCATTGATTGGTATGACCCAGCTTTGTGTGATCGATCAAAGATGATTATTCCAGGGTTGTTAAAGTCGAAGAACAAGGTGGAACAACAAAATCTCAGACTGAAGCATGTTTTGTGTCTGACATGATTGGCGATTAGAGTGTTTTTTGTTTTTAGGTTGACCTAAATTGTTGTAATAGGACAAGTATTGGTTACTGTAAGTTTTTGTTGTTTTTGTTGTTGTTAAATGTAATCTCAGATTGGTTATTGTAAGATGAAGTGGTTTAATGGTATATATTTGATTTGTGTACAACCATGTTCAGATTGAGGAATGTATACTAATGCAAATTGCTTAATGTAATAAGTACAACCATGTTCAGATTGAGGAATGTATACTAATGCAACTTGCTTAATGTAATAAGTACAACCATGTTCATAGGCAACAATTGGCATAACTAATGAAAATTGCTTAATGTAATAAGCACAACCATGTTCATAGGCAACAAGTTCCATAAGCAACAATTGGCATAACTAATGCAAATTGCTTAATGTAATAAGTACAACCATGTTCAGATTGAGGAATGTATACTAATGCAACTTGCTTAATGTAATAAGTACAACCATGTTCTTAGGAAACAATTGGCATAACCAAGAGGTTGCATAACCAAGTGGCTGCATAATCAACAGGTATGATTTTCACAGATTTGCATAACCAACAACTAGCAATTTCCATAACCAACAATTTACAGGTACCATAACTAACCA
Organism: Saussurea involucrata; assembly: GCA_033807775.1. Lineage (NCBI taxonomy): Eukaryota > Viridiplantae > Streptophyta > Magnoliopsida > Asterales > Asteraceae > Saussurea > Saussurea involucrata. Next base: position 116,169,607 of record CM066315.1, read on the forward strand.
TTTCCATAACCAACAATTTACAGGTACCATAAATTGATCCCATTAGTTGTACATCCAAAAAACAACCAAAAAACAGGGGATCCCATAAACTATAGTTACTTTGTCTACTATCAAAAAACAACCACCATCATTAAACAACTATTGTTTGCATCACTAATAACCAAAAGCTACTGCTAAGCATTAAATTACATAAGAACCACATCATGGGGCTTGTCCCTTGCAACTCCTAGAGTTATGACCTTGTTGCCTGCACTTCATACATCTTATTGTCTTTCCAACCTTCTTCAGCCTCCTTCCTGAATCAATCAGCTCTCCAACAGCCTTCTTCCTCTTCTTTTTTGGCCTACCGATTTGAGTGTGATGGGTGGGTGGAATCAAAGTGGTTGAGCAAGTAGACTTCACCCACAACATCCTTCCATTAATTGGTTCCAACTTAAAACTATACATATGTTTCCATGTATCCAACCAATAACTTTCATGCACCCACTTCTCAAGAACATCAGCTTGTTCTCCATTGCTCTGCATATTTCATATACATGCAACAGCATGTTTGCATGGAATTCCAGTGAGCTCCCATTTCCTGCATGAACACCATTTTTCCCTTACATCTACAATGCATTGGTCCATCCATGGACCACTAACCTGGTATCTGCATTCACCATTCCATATGACTTGGTAATCCACAACATCATTCTTGATCTGATCAAGTACTTTTGTCACATTTGGAGTGAGGGGACCTTGTGCTTTGTCAATTAGGGTCTGCACATTTGCTATTCTCTTCATGATGTATTGCCTTATATACTCCAAGCAGGTGATAATGGGTTTGTCCCTTCCTTCCACTAATTGTTTGTTGAATACCTCACAGATGTTGTTCAACAACACATCTACATGACTTCTTCCTGTTATTAACATGTGTTCACCAATTGTAAGTAACATGTGTTAATTTATAATCTTCATGTATGTAACATGTGTTAAATAAGCCCAAGTACCTGTAAAATGAGACCTGGCCCAATGATGAGGGGGTATCAGCTTCAACCAATTTAATGTTTGTTCATTCACCAACTTCAGATGCTCCATCTGACGATCAAACTCCTGGACAGTGGTTGCTGAGGCACACTTCCACAACAAATCCTTGAACAGTTTACCTTTCCATGTCTTCTTCATATTTTCATGGATGTGCCTTAGGCAAAACCTGTGTTCTGCACAAGGGAATACTTGTGCAATTGCAGGTACTATTTCCTACAAGTCACACAAACATATATATATTTAACAATAACTAACAATAACTATCATAATAACTAACAGATGTATAGAATAGAAAAGTATCTTTTGTCTGTCAGTAATGAATGTGAAATTGGAATTTGTTGCCAGATCTAGATCATCCCCTAAGCAACTTAAAAACCACCTCCATGAATATGTGTTTTCTGCCTCAACAATGGCGTATGCAAGGGGGTATGTGCCATTATTGGAATCAATTCCATCAGCTGTGAGAATCTGTCCAGGAAAAGGACCTTTCATGAAGGCTCCATCCAAACCTAAAAAATCTCTCATGCCAGCCTTGAAATCCCTTTTCAACGCCCCAAGACACACGTACACCCTCTTGAATCTTCTTGTTTGAATTGATGGGTTAGGGTCCACCTCAACCTCTAACTTCACAGTTGTGTCAGCGTTTGTTCTCTGAACTTCAGCAAGGTAGTCCCTCAAACTCTTGTACTGCTCACCATAGTCTCCACAAAGTTTATCCAAAGCCAGTGCCTTTGCTCTATGTGATTTCATCCTTGAACAGTTTTGCTCAAACTTTCTCTGCATATCCATTTGAACAGCCTTGACAAGGATATCTGGATTGTGAATAAGGGTCTGAACTAGATTTTTGGATAGGAAAGAAGTAGTACACGCCTTCACAGATCTTGTTTGGAGACAATTATGGGTCTCCACGTATGTTTTGACCACCCAATTAACATCATTTTTCCCTTTGGAAACATGTAAGACCCAAGGACATGAGGGCCCACTTTTTGGTTTTTTTTTCCCTAAGCTTGGACCACATTGACTTTCTTTGTTCAAATCTGGTAGGATGCCATTACAAACAGCTCTTATCCTCACTGAATCATTCTTAACTAACTGAATCTGCCTTCTAGTTTTAATTGCATGCATATCAATCATTTTTTTAATGCCATCCTTGCTACCAAATACCTTACCAACATAAAAACCGGGAACCCCTTCTGTTTGTTGACCCACATCCCTTTCCTTCCTAATCTGTTTTAACTTTCTTTTCCTTTCCATCTCCAAATCTGACTCATCTGTGTTGCTTTCAAAATTATCATGATCCAATGCATCAACAACAATGTTGTTTGCATCTCCATCCACTTTTAACTCCCTCCTACCAATCCATTCTGCATCAACATCTGTGCGTATGTGAAAGTCCATGATATCTAAGTCTACTTTGTCAACTTCATCCACAATGTAATCAGTATCATCACTGTCATCACTCTTGCAGTCATCAGTCTGTACATTATTACTATCCTGATCACTTGCATATGCTCTATCAGTTCTATTGGGGTCAAATTGATAATCTCTTAAACCAAAATCTCTCAAATCATTAAATTCCTGTGAAAACAGTCCTTGGCTTTCAAGTTTATCAAACAAATCATTGAAGTGCTCATCTTCCAAAACATCATTAGTAGGACCAATGTGTTGGAAATCCATTACATTGACATTCTCTTGGACTTGATCAACTATATCAGGGGCATTCTCTTGGACTTGATCACCTATATCAGGGGCATTCTCTTGGACTTGATCACCTAAGTTAGTGGCAGTCTCTTGGACTTGATCACGTATCTCATTGGCATTTTGTTGGACTTGATCAATAGTGTCATGCCATTCAATGAAAAGTTTCTTCCTACAAGAGATAGCAACTCCTTCTTGCACCTTTTTCTGTAGTCTACTAAACTCAGGTTAGTTATTTTCTTCAATCTCTTGTATAACAACATTAGTACCACTAGGACTAGCCAAATAAGTACCCACCCTACTTTTCCATTGTTCAGTGTATACTTCAAACACTCTGCATTCAGGAACATATTTCAACATGTTGATCACGTCCTGATCATTTCCCAAGGCTCTTAGACCAAAGTCCAAGTCCTAACCAGGGAGTCTAAAGTGATAATAAGTAGGGATTGGTTGTCTATACCCTAATTCTGTCATCATGGCATCCAACTCATGTACAGAGAACTCATCCATGTTTACTAAATCAACATAACTTAACTTACCTTGAACATAACTCCTATCAGGTTTCTTAGTGAAAAACCCTCCATGATGAATCTTGAACATAACCAACTGAGGGTAGCAATCTGTGAAAAAAAAACGATTTTTTCATTAACAAATCCAACTAACAACTGCATGACACTAAAATGGAGGGATGATAAACTGTTAGCTGCAATACATACCATATACGTCAACGTACTCGTTGGTTGATGGGTTGATTCGAATCTGCCACAAAGGACCATCCATTTTGCACGAAGACGAACAATCTTGCTTTGATTTTCACATACACTAAGGTTTGATGAAGAAATGGGTTTTACAGAAGCACAGAGAAGATGAAGATGGTGGCTTTGGTAATGATTAACATAAGAAAAGAAGGGTCAGTACCATAATTACATTCGATAATACGTAAACGAGAGGAGAATAGTGAATTGACGATTTTACCCCTGTTAATTTGGACGCATGAAGACATTAACGGTGATATATAGATGGCGTTTAGAGGGAGGGACCATATCCATACGCTTTGTCAAACCTCGGGGACGATCCATGTAATTTTTTCGAAATAGGGACCAAATCCAAAAAGCAACCAAACATCAGGGACCAAGTATGTAATTTACTCTTAATTCAATTTCAACGGTGGCAAAAGACCATCCACATCCACATCCACTAAACTTCTTTTTAGCTTTGTAATAACACCGTCCATGTAAATAATAAATTAATTAGAAAAATATAGATAATAAATTTATTTTGGTAGTTTAAATAAAAAATCCCATAAAAATATCTTTTATTTAAAATAAATTCTGGAAAAATAATATTCAAATAAATTAATAAATGAATTAAATTTAATAAACATATTAATAATTAATGTTTAAACAAACTAATAAATAAATTAAATTAAATAAAAATGTATTTGTTTAATATATGTTTTATTGTGAAAAACCTTTCGAAAACTAAGAAATTTTACTAAATTTGTAAGACCTTACAATCCACATGACATGTCATCTTGCAAGGCTTTGTGCAAGATGGATGTAGAGGCTCTTTAGTGTCAATTTTTATAAGTAGGGTGTTCTCAACTAATCAATCTTTTTGTTTGTTTTTTCATAAATTTGCATCTTATCCGCAAGTCTTATTTAAGCTATATTTTTAACTTTGATATAAAACATCAAATACATTTATTGACTGAATTATACAAAATTTGTTGGGTTCAAATATTATTTTAAATTAAACAAAAAAATGTCGACTATATTTCCAACCCTTCGCCTATAAATTCATGCAACTAAAGCCTTCACAATAACACAAACAAACCCTTTCTCCAACAAAAAAACACACACATCGACAGTGAAAAATGAAGTCAACAACATATACCGTCATATGTGCAGTCGCCATCCTGGTGATGATCTTGGCCGGAACGCAGGTGGCGACGGCGGTGACGTGCCAGGCGACGGAGCTGGCACCATGTGCCTCCGCATTCTCGTCGTCATCTCCACCGTCAAAGCAGTGCTGCACAAAGATAAAAGAGCAAAGGCCATGTTTATGCAAGTACATAAGAAACCCTAGCCTTAGACGGTATGTTACTTCTCCTAATGCCAAGAAGGTCGCCAAGACTTGTGGGGTTCCCATTCCCAAGTGCTAAAAGTACTACTCCTAATGCATTATGTACTACTCCCATTTGTGTGGCTTAATTGAGAATGGTTACTGTTCTCTTTTAGTTTAAGGGTGGGCGGTCTTTCGGTGTACGTACTTGTTTTAAGTTTGAATAAAAAGTCTACCGACGTGGTTTAAGAAATTCATTGTGTTGCAACTTCACCGATATCTCTGACAGCATAATATGATCATATGATGTTTAAAAATGTTTGCAGATAACTAGATAAGTCTAAGGTTCAAATAAAAATATCAGTGAGAAGGGACGTTATAGCTTATTCATATGGTTCACATACACATCTCTCCTAACTAACGTTTTCGATAATTCACATACGAACCATTCAATAACTTAACTTTTCTTTCTTACCTTCTTACGATATCCAACGTTTTTATTTAAACCAATCCCAAAATCATTTAAACATAATTACCAAAATTATTAATTTTCTAATTTATTTCTTAATATGTGGCTCACATTGGATCTCACAGTTAACACAAACAATCGAGTTCTCCTTGAATGACCCCCTATATATATTTATATATATATATATAGGGTCGGGTTCAGGGAAACCTAAAAAAAACGGAAAACTAAGGAACACTTTGGTAACCCTCCATCTGGACGGTATCTACTTGTGCATACATGTAATTTGTAACATGCACAAATGCATGATGCACTTGTGCATAAAACCAAAAAAACAACTTAACTTACTTGTATGCACAAGTGCATACCGTGTAGATGAAGGGTTATTAGGGTGTTCTTCAGTTTTTCATTTTTTTGAGATTTTCCCTTGAAACCCCCCCCTCTCTCTCTCTCTCTCTCTATATATATATATATATATATATATATATAGAGAGAGAGAGAGAGAGAGAGAGTTGTAAATGAACCGAACGAACACGAATTAAGACTTGTTCATGCTCGTTCGTTTAACTTAACCGAACAAACAATAACTGTAAATGAACGAAATTTTTTATGTTCATGTTCATTCATTAAGACAATTTGTTTGTTCCTGTTCTTTTATTTTCGTTAATTAAAACCTAAACGAACATAAACGAACGAACTTAAATGAAGATAAACGAACCCAAATGAACATAAAACAACCACCATACTGAACATTTCATTCGTAAAAATACTTTAACAAGATGAAAAACCGGGTTAACTTGGGAGATATAAAAAATGAATTCTAAAAGATCAATTTACTTGATGATTTTACATATTAATATCATATTATATATATATATATAGAAAGAGAGAGAGAAATGAAAGTTCAAATGAAAACTCAATTTTCATTGTGCACGTGAGGACAAATCTAGGCCACTCCATCTCTATTGATCCAACAACTCATATTAAATAGAGTGTTTAATTAAAATTCTTAATTAAGGTGATTAGGGGTAAAAAAGAAAAATAATTTAAACTCACGCCTACCATGTTTGACTTTTTATTTCTTTTTGAATTAAAAACTTTTACCCCTTTAAAGTTTAAAATAAATTATTTTAAAAATTACTAATATTATAATCAAACAAATTACATCAAAAAAATGAGAATTTCGTGCTCTTCGATATGACATCCATCTCGATATAGTTTTTTTTGTTGTTTTAACCGTTTTTACGTGAAATGTCATATATGTGTTATATTCATTATGAATCTTATATGTACGTTCAAGTGTGTACAACATCTCGACACCGTAAGTCCGTAACTCGACATCACCTTCTACAACACTTTCTTCAACGTCATAAGGCATCGTGTTCTTCATTTCCGTAACCCAACACCAATCGAGATGAATCGGGAACCTATCGAGTTTCGGTTGTGAACCGAGGAACAAAAGAGAGTGTGTCACGTCTCCACACCTTCATGGGTCACACATGTATTATTCATCATGAATAATGTATCATTCAGGGTGAATAATACACGATTCATGAATTCGTGTATTATTCATCCTGAATGTTGTATAATTCATCCTGAATACTATATTATTCATCATGAATAGTGAATGTACATTCAACTTGAATAGTGAATGTATATTCAACTTTGTTATTCATACTGAATGTGGATACCTGTAGATGTGCATACATATTCATAATGAATAAAACCAAGTTTCGGTTATGAATCGGAGAACAATAGAGAGTGTGTCATGTGTCCACACCTTCACGGGTCATTCATATATTATTCATCATGAATAATGTATGATTCAAGATGAATAATACAACATTCTATGTGAATAATACACGATTTATGATAAATAATACATGAATCATGAACTCGTGTAATATTCATCCTGAATGTTGTATTACTAATTTTGAATATTGTATTCTTCGTCATGAATAGTGAATGAACGTTCTCCTTTGTTATTTATACTGAATATGGACACGATTAACTCGACACAACTCTAAATTAAGATAAATCATTTTCCCAAGCACACATCAAAGTGCATTTATACCAACGGATTTACATTAATATACTAAATCATTAAAACATCAATACTTAAGATTTATTCACCGAAATGCCCAAAATTACATCTTTTATCAAATCGAAACATTTACAACTTCTAAAATGTTCACAAGGTTGGGAATGACCAAAACCCAATCACCTACACGTTCGCGTTTTCAAAAACGTACTACCACACAAATTGTCCAAGAAAACACTAAAGGGGCATTTTTACTAAATAACCTCCAATTATGCAATAAATTAATAAATTAACAAAACACTTCCATTTATACTTTATCAAATTACCCAAAAATCCCAAAAGTGGGTGTTTTGCAAGATTTATAAAATCAAGTACTCAAAGTAATCAAAATCCTCCAAATAACTCAACAACGAGTATTTTCATTTAAAACACATAAGCACTTTAAAATGAACATTTTGGCATATACAACGTTTTCACAAATCAACTTGAACTCACCTTGCTAGATTTAGGCTAAATCTAGATTTCCTTTGAAGAAACTTGAATCCTTAGGCCAAATCTTCCAAAAACCTAGATCCACAAGTTTCCTAACATTAATATCCATATTCAACCAATTAGAATCGTTCCCCAAACATTTTACATCAAAATCTCCATTTATACTGAAACTCTAATTTTGACCTAACTTTCACAAAATCAACCAAAACGAAAATTGAAGAAATGAAACACTAGGAAGTCATAAATGAAGCATTTATAACCCATATGAAAGATTAGAAAGGAGAGGGGTGAACTCACCACTAGGTTTTGAGCAAAACCCTCAAAACTTAGAAATTCCAAGAAATGGAGATGAACTCATGATTTAGCACTTGGGGTTGTGATTACAACTTGGCTGGTGAAGGAATACTTGATTTCCAAGAAGAGAGCTCCATAATCGACAATGGAAGCAAAGGGGTTCGGTTGAAAGAGATTGATGAGGAAGTGGATGAAGGAATGAATAAGAAAAGTGAGAAAAATGGGTTTTAAAGGACCTTGGAGCCCGCCGGCGAGTACGCCCGGCGATTGTGACATAATGTCACTCTCGCCGGCAATATCGCGAGTTTTGTACCGAGGGGCACGCTCTCCCCGTGAGTATGCCCTGCGATTGTGACTCGTGTCACTTTCGTCGGGCACTCTTGTTGAGAGTGTACCGCGAGTGAACAAGGATCGATGACTTTGTCGGGCGATTGCGCCCCATTGGCACTCTCGCTGCCATTGTCGTTCGACGTGTCCGGGACCCGAAAACTTGCCCGAAGCTGACCGAAGCACCAGGGAATTCTCGCTCAACACAAAGACCTACGTTTCTAAAGCAAGGTTCTGAACTGTAAGGGGATCAACTTCTAGAGGCTTATCTTTTCTTGCCCAAAATTTCGGGTGTTACAATCCTCCCAACCTTAAAAGAGATTTTGTCCTCGAAATCTAGTTCCCAAACACCCGATGGTTACTGAACTCAATACGTTTCATGCTGATACCCACAACCAATGTCCCCTTAGGTACATTACTCTAACACCCGAGCGAACGTTTAACTTGCTAGAGTAACTTCAATCCGCAAGCCTTCGGTTGCCTCCTTACCTCAAGAGACCCATACTTCCACAACAGTAGATCCCGACCTCCAATCAGTCCAGATCTACATGCCTTTTAACCCAAGGTACAATCACTACCGAAACCAACAAAATTTCCAAATCCAACTGTTCCCGCTACTGAATTGTCGTTTAACTTTAACGTGTACCCTAAATCTACAAAACAGACGGTCGTCCTCGACCCAACGATTATACAACTCCAAGAATACATCTAATTACTAATCATCCAATTGACAAATTCTCTTACCATTCAAGGAAAGTCGTTCAACTATAACCACTTATCACAATCCGAACTTCTTAAAACCAGTACAACCGCTACGAATATCTCTTAAGATTGGACTACCACACCAAAATGGACTTTATCCTAGCAGTATCGAAGCCCTTGGCCTTGTAGGAGGTCATAGGTTCAAACCTCACCAAAGGTGAGGATGGTGTGTGAGTTTATTTGTTTCATTTGCCGTATATAAATATTATATACTTCAAAAAAATGGACTACCACACTCCAATTACACCAACGGTTCATGGCCTCAAAATCCGAAAGTTGACACCTAGCCATACCACCAACATTCGAAACCAAGCAGAGCTCCATACACGAGTTTCATTCGTCGAGCATACCCACAAAACCAAGGTTATCACCACGGTGTCTTAAGGGTCCTACACATCCCTTATGCAAAACTGACCAAGACCCAAAACAAGGTTGCCGAAATGAACGGTTACCATAAGCATTAATAAAAGATACTGCGAGCCTCACCCTTAATCGGGGTTGCTTAACCTTCCCAAGCCTAATGAGTTCAAGGTTTTTAAGTGACAGACTCATCAGTTATGCCAATCGGAAAAAAAAATCATAGAAGTCTTCAATACGAAGGTTTTCATAACATTTAATCGTACGTACAAAGTCTACTACCACTTATCCAGTAGTTGTACAAAATGGACACACTCGTCCCACTTATAAAAAATCATTTTGAAAATTACTTGATCACTACTCGAGTTGCTAACGTCGTCTTTGAGTGAAATATCGTTTTAGTAGTCCCGGTAATGGAGTCTTTCGAGATAAGACAACGAAATGTAAAAGTATGCTCAATAAACTTTTAAAATGAGCCGCTATGGTCCTAGCATGGAATTATTTATGCCATGTACGCAAAGTAATTTCATGAAATAAAATAGTGTGCAACAAAATGTTTGTACGGAACTTTGAAGAAGAAACTTAAACGGCATCAAACTCCAAAAATTCTCTCTTTAACCATAACGACATGGAATAAAATTCACCAACAAAATTTGCATGTGTCGGTTATTTCGCAAAAAGGCGAAGCGATCTATATATGCACTTTGGTTAAAATATGAAATGATTTGTGTCGGTTTCAAGCTTAAAGCAAAATAACAATATGCTTTCATCATTCGAAAATATCGACTAAAATATCGTGAAGAAATCTCCAATTAGAATATGCATGCAAACTTGTAACACCCTTCTAGTAGTTTTCCTGAAATAAAATAACGTGCAATAGATAGTCCACACGAAATTTCAAAAGAGGAAACTCATTAAATCAACTCCCGGAATTTTCTCGTTCATCCATAAAACGACATGGAACTAAATTTTTCTGATGAGACTCGCACACATTAATGCGTTTCCTTATAACTTAGGAGGACAATAAGTGCATCCAATTTAGCTAATATATAAGATAATTTAAATCGACTTCAAATTTCAAGTTGCACAACTATCTGCATTCACGTTCCAAAACAGTGGCCACAATGCTACGCATACCAATAAATCAACATATTGCATTTGCGTGAAATGATAACAAAATACCCAATTAGCTGAAAGTACATAAAGCAAGTCATTAAGACATACTATCATGATGCTCTTATATGTATTACTCACGCCACGTATAAATCTATTCGTAAACTAAACAAGGTGCAACGAAACATGCTAGCATAATTTTCAAAAGAGTAAACCAAGCGACACTAAAATTCCGAAAACTACTATTTTTGTTGAAATGCGACATAGAGTAGCGTTTCTCCATGAAACTCGCATGAGACAAAATGCTCAATAATATCCATAAACTAACACGCATAATAATTAGAGTATGTACATTTCAAAATTGCACCCACGCAAGACAAAACGTCGTAAACCGAAACTCCATAATACTCAACAAAACTTCCATAAACTCAATGGCATCCAATCAATCGAATGGTGCCAAAATTTTCGTTTTCAATAATCAGATCGCATAAAGCAAAGTTATGACTAAAATATTAAATTCCAAACAAATCAACAAGACTCGCATGAAATAAAATTCTCAATAAAGCCCAAACACCAAAATAATGGAAGGTAACTCTCCATCCAAACCTTAACATATGTGGAGGAGATCCAATGTTAAAGTCATAAATCGCAGTTACTTATCCATGGCCCTGAACAACGTTAAAAATATGGATATCACAATATTCAAAATTAGTTGATGATTCAAACTCTCTCAGTGATTTGATAATGACCCTTAGAATTACTTAGTGAAAATTGCATTTCACTTGTATGTATTAGTGTTTCAACATCAACGATAAGCACACCGAGTCTGTTCAGTATCGCTGATGGTATCTAATGTATTAATGTTTCACTATCAGCAATAAGCATACCGATTCTGTTCAGTATCGCTGATAGTATCTATTGTAACAATGTTAAATGTAATCCCTAAAGACAAGTTTCACGACAAATAGTTCATCGCTGACATCGAAGACAAGGCCGATGAACACGTGACATGTCTACTAATGATCTGATGCGGACATCAGTGAAACCAAAACAAATCTACACACACGACATTTCAAGAAGAAGACTTCAGCGATAGCTGACTTACATCAACTCTTCCCTGATGGAAGACCTACTCAGCAATCGATGATCATGAAACTTCTACTTCAAGAAAGGTTTGTCTTACCTCCTTGCACACATCGTATGGTTTTTCAGTAGATACATGCTTTTGTCCAAGATCGTACAACCACTCTGCCACTACACTGTTCACCATACGATCCAAAGCATGTCTTGCTAAAAGTCTGAAGCATGCGCCCAACCGTATGATTACACGTGTAAAGTCCTCATGCCATGCATTTAATGCAATGGGTATAAATAGGAGGAATGCCCCTTCAGTTTGAAGGTGGTCTTCCCTGAAATACTTAGTGCATAGAAAAATATCCTTATTTTTCTATATCTTCTTTTCTCTATATTCTTGTGCAAGAACACTTAGTGATTCTCAAGTTTGTTTAGATTAGGTTTTACTTAATCTTATTCCGCAACAAACTGTAAATTGTATTTTGATTTATCAATAAACAATTTAAAAAACCAAATTTTGTGTTTGTATTCAACCCCCCCCCCCCTCTACACACTATTTACTTGTATAACCCTTTCGGGACCAACAGTAGCGTTGGACAACAACAAAAATAAAGAAAGTCTCGACAAAGTTTGCAATCACCTGCAATAACATAACTTCATGTATGTTTAAAATTACGGTTTAAAATCTTGCGTGTGCTAAACGTTTTTCCAAGATTTCGTAACACAATATGACGATTTGAAACACAAGAATCAATCGATGCAATTGATTTTAAAAATAAATTACGTGGATGAATTAGTCGACACTCAACATCTCAAAACCACACTCCTCAAATTCTTTCGGTCACACTATCGTCATCTAGATGCTCATACATCTTAAAGAAATAATCAAAATTTCATCGGTTCACCTTACGATTTCTCCTCGAATAAGGTCGACTCCATAAGCCTATGGTTCTAGTCCAACCAACAACTTCGACCCCAAACGGTACACTTAATGGAATCATCATACTTACCGTCACTCGAAGTGAAAAATGCTAAAATCATCAACCTCTTCTAATGACTACTTGCTTAGAAACTTCTGCACTATCCCAAAATGGACTCAAACCCAAAACTCACTTAAAGCATGAATAATTATTTTATTTCCAATTATAAAATCCGTGAGTAAATATCTATTATTGAAAACATCCCAAACACGGATGAGGCATAAATCACAGCCCATAAAACATGGAAAACAATCCATATAAATATAATATGTCACCGAAAACATGGATAAAAATAAATACCCAAACAACACCTTTCGGTGACGAGGGAGACCTGCTTCCATTGTATGTGGCGGAACACAAAGTTAAGCTGCATAACTATGTTATTGAACTACACCTCAGATCGTGACTCTATTGTCTGCTTTAATAACCTCCAACTCGAATCGGACTTTATTACCTGCTATAATAAGCTACACCTCAAGTCCTACACCCAACAACGGGTGGCACCACCGTATCCTTTATAGCCTGATGTGCCCAGCTACACTTCAAGGATACCCAATCTTATTGCTTGTTCATTCTATAGAAAGTTACACCTCAAGGTTTCTATTGAACCTTTATTGCCTGCTTACTAGCATTGAAGAATTGGAGTCTTGGCTCTTTACTGTATAACCCAAGATGTTCAACCCTCATGCACAAGAGTTAGAACATCAACCACGAAGTTTCGGAGGACAACCCAAAGTGGTTCCTTTCCACAACGCCGGGAAACAAAAGGCCACAATGGCATACTTCCCAAAATGAAAGTGTTGATCCAAACCCTCAGTGATTTGATAATGACCCTCTCTTAAACACTTAGTGAAAATTGTAAGTAAACAATATGTATTAGATTTTCACTATCACTGATAAGTACTAGGACTTTACAGTACCGCTAATAGGAATTCTCGCTCTATAGATTAGACATTCAGCGAACACTGTTCATCCAGTAGCTCTCTGAGCATGTTCAGTCTATGTGATGATCGCTGATAAGTTATAGTTGTTTACTTATGATTCCTGAACACAAGTCTCATGTCAACAAAGGTTCTACGCTGAAGTCGAAGATCAAGCCCAAGAACCAGCGACAAGTCTACTATTGAACTGATGCGGATATCAGCGAAGCAAGACCTGTCCATTCAACGTGAAGTATCAAGTAGAAGACTTCAGCAATCGCTGAGCTTTATCACTCGTTGATAAAGAATTGTTCAACGAACGTTGATCATGAAGTCTTCCTCTACAAGTTACTTTTTTCTTACCCCCTTGCACGTCTCCGTACGAAATGTCAGAACGGACCTCCCTTCTGTCTAGAATCGTACAACAAACTCTGATTCTACACTTGCACCATGCGGCTACTAAGGTTGTCTAAAAAGGTCAAAACATGCAACCACTCAGCTGCTGCCACGTGTAAAGTAACACTGCCTTGCATTAAATGCATGCAGTATATAAGAAGAACCCTACTTCAGAATTGAAGTGCTCGACCATCTTCTTCTTTCTATCTTACTGTTAGAATATTATTCGTAATATTCTTATCTCCTTTCTATCTTATTTATAGTGCAAGAAACTTAGTGTTCTTAACTTGTTTAGATTAGGTTTATCCTTAATCTTGTTCCGCAACAAGTTGTAAATTGTTTGATTATATCAATAGACAATTTAGAAAGTAAAAATCGTGTGTTTGTATTCAACCCCCCCCCCCCCCCCCCTTCTACAAACTTGTATAACCCTTCGGGACCAACAAGTGGTATCAGAGCGGATTTGTTTAATCTCATAAACAAGATCTTATCTATACTAATCTTCTCTTCCTTGCTATTTAATGGCTACCAACACAAACACTAACTATATTGACAATGGTTCTCTTGCAAAACCCCCTAGATTCTCCAGAGATAACTTTAATCTGTGGAAAAATAGGATGATTCTCTTCTTAGAAGGTGTAGACCCTACTATGCCTTATTATCTTGAAAACGGCCCATATATTCTTGTTAGAATTGATCCTGAAGTTCCAGCCGCTGAGAATAGAGCTGCTATTCCAGAAAGGTTGGTTCCCAAGGAAATTCATATGTGGACTGATGAAGATAAGAAGAAAGTGGCTATCGACACTAAAGCCAGATCCATTCTTTCCATGGCTCTTCTTGACGAAGTCTACCATTCCGTCATGAACCTGAAAACCTCCAAAGCCATGTGGGACACAATCTTTGTTCAGTATGAAGGTACGTCTGAAGTTTAGGACCCACGTAAGATCAACCTGGTAAGACAGTACGAAAGCTTCATTTGTGGTAAGAATGAATCTCTCTCTGAAGTACACCAACGTTTTAACTGCTTAATAATAGATCTAAAAACTGTTGGTAATGAATATTCTAACTTTGAAGTACTGACAAAGTTCTTAGAATGTTTACCTGAAAGCTGGGACAGTTATTCAATGTGTCTCAAGCTATCAAAGGATCTAAAATCCATGACTCTTTCTACCTTATATGGCACGATGTTTAATCATGAGCAATCGAGTCATCTTGTAAAAGATTCCAAAAGTACCCTTGTTGCTTTAAGCTCATAGTCACCTACCACTCAGCGATCTACTATCACTATCAGTGAGTTGGAGACTAACTCCGAATGCTCATCAGATCCTGACTCTTCAGATCTTGATGAATCCATGGCTCTCCTTTCTAATAAATTCCGGAGATTCGCCAATAAGAAAAATTTCAGAAAGAACAAACCTCTTGCTATTACTGACAAGCCAAGATCATCAACTCCTATTGATAAGGCTACTGCTACTTGCTATAACTGTGAAAAGATAGGACATTTTGCTAGCGAGTGCAGGTCAAAGAAAGTCTCTAGATCCTCAGCTTTTCCCAAGAAAAAGATTACTCCCAGGACTAGAGATGAAAAATACAAAAAGCTGAAAGAAAGGTATTCAAAGCTGAAAACCTTTAAGAAGAAAGGCAAAGGCCTGATGGCTGACTATGATTGGGCTGCCTCTGACGAAGAAGAATAATCTGACTCTGAAGATGATGATGAAGCCAATCTCTGTCTCATGGCCAAAATCGAAGATGAGGAAGAAAAGTCTTACATTCCCTCTACTTCAACCTCTGCTACTAAGGTATCACCTTCCTTCTTTACCAATATTTTGAATATTGATAAAGATGATAGTCTTCGAAAAATCGATCTGCTGACCAGAAGTTTATATGAAGTCATGAATGGCAAAACTGTTATTGAAAATCAAAACCTTGATCTCGCTGAACAGCTTAAAAACTGTCACCTTCAAATAGAAAAGCTTTCTAAAATTGAAGAAGATTTTAAAGATCAAGTTCATATCAATCAGCTAGTCAAAATTGAGCGCGAAGAAGCTATCGCTGCATTAAAAGCTGAAAAAGCTAATGTTGATGGATGGTATAAATCCTCAACAACGATCACTGAGATAATTAAGTCTCATATTCCCCTGAGTGATAAACGTGGTCTTGGTTACAAAGATGAAACTCTAGAACCAACCACTAACCATTCCATGCTTAAGTTTGGAATGTTCGTATCCTCTATCCCTGACACTTTCTCTTCTCAGTGTTCCTCTTCAAAACCTCCCAACCCTGAGGAAATCTCTACCCTAACTTCTAAAGGTAAAGAGAAAATTGTTTATCCAAAACCTACCTCAGTCTCTAAAGACAAAGGTAAAGGAATTGCTTTTAACCAAAAACCTCAGAAGGGTACCTTTGTACCTAAGCTGAATGCTTCTAAAGCTTCAGTGACTTATCCCTCTACTTCTAAGAACAAGATCACTGGATTTATTTAGCGATCTACTCCTAGACTTAAAGTGGATATAATTGGTAAGAAATCTGAAGAACTGACAGTTCCTCTCATTTCCAATGCCAAAGGTATACTTTGTGTTAGCCCTGCTCATTTAAAACTAACGGCTAAGCATACAAATGGTCCTAAGAGTACTTTTAGTTATAGGAAATGTTATCACTGTGGACTTACAAATCATATTGCTAGTAAGTGCCCTATAGCCACCAAAGCTGAAAAGATAGCTAAGGTGAAGATCAATGCCTCCAAGGCAAAGAAGACCACTGAGGTTAAGAAATTAACCAAAGTGAAGACTGAAAATAAAGCTGAATCTTCAAATGCTGCGAAGACTGCTGAACCTTCCATTCCATCTACCTCCACTGACAAGTGTGTACACATGATGAAATGGGTGCCCAAGTCAAACTAATCTTCATTTGTTTGCAGGTTAAGAAGGGTATCTGGTATCTCGATAGCGGATGCTCTAGACATATGACTGGTAAGAAGAACCTGCTCACTGAGTATAAGGAAGAGAAGGGTCCCTCTGTGACTTTCGGTGGAAACGGAAAAGGACATACCCGAGGGTTTGGTGTACTCTCAAATGGTACAACAACCTTCAGAAGAGTCGCATATGTTGAAGGGCTGAAGCATAATCTTCTAAGCATCAGTCAGCTTTGCGACATGGATAACAAAGTAATCTTTACTAAGGAATCCTGCTTTGTCGCTGACAAAAAGAAGAAGATAGCTCTCAGCGGTTATCGTTTGGAAAATGTTTATGTAATAAACATGGACCTAACAACCACTGAGAACTCCTGTTTCTTCTTAAAAGCCTCATCTGATGTCAACTGGCTATGGCATAAGAGGCTCTCTCATCTCAACTTCAAGACACTGAATACTCTATCTTCTAAAGAGTTGGTTACTGGTCTACCTCAACACTCATACGCTAAGGAGTCCTTATGTTCAGCGTGTGAGAAAGGGAAACAAACAAAAGCTAGTTTCAAATCTAAGCAAGTTTCCTCAGTGTCATCTCCTCTACAACTTCTCCATATGGATTTGTTTGGCCCTGTTAACAAACAATCTATCGCTGGAAAGAAATACACACTAGTCATAGTTGATGAATTCTCTCGCTATACATGGGTAATGTTTCTCCGTTCTAAGAGTGACACCCCTGAAGAACTCATCACCTTTGTCAGGCAAATGGAAGTCCTGAACAACATGACCGTTCGCTCAATAAGGAGTGATCATGGGACTGAATTCAAAAACAGTTCTCTTGATTCCTTCTTAGAGAGTAAGGGTATTTCTCACAACTTTTCCTCGGTGAGAACACCACAGCAAAACGGAGTCGCTGAAAGAAGAAATAGAACTATCATTGAAGCTGCATGTTTAATGCTCAGCAATTCTCACCTGTCTACTCAGTTTTGGGCAGAAGCTGTCAACACTGCTTGTTTTACGCAAAACAGGTCGCTGATCGTCAAAAGATTCAAGAAGACAGCCTATGAACTTTTTCATGGGAGAAAGCCTTCAATTAGCTTTCTTCACATCTTTGGATGTCAGTGTTTCATACTGAACAACAGAGATGCCCTTGGAAAGTTTGATCCTAAGGCTGATGATGGAATCTTTCTTGGATATTCTTCAATCTCCAAAGACTTCAGGGTCTTCAATCGTAGAAGACAGACTGTAGAAGAAACGATTCACGTCACCTTTGACGAATCCCGTTCAGCGAATTCTAAACCCTCTGCTGATACTGAAAAAACTGAATCAATGGATGTTTTCTCATCTTAGTGATTCAGAAGACATTCCCACTCTTCATACTCATACCGTTGAAGATGATGGTCCTACTATCATCCCAAACATGCAGAATAGTGAAGCTGAAACATCATGGGTCTCAGTTGTTCCTCTAAACACTATGCCTGCTTCTGAACCAAATGTCTCAGACATTCCATCTACTTCTCAGCAATTAGTGAATGTAATGACATCTGCACCTACTCCTCTCTTGGCTGATATTCCAGAAGTTGTTGAAGCCTCATCTTCAGCCCCTCCAGTTCAGGTTGAGTCAGCGACTCATGCTCCGACTCAGCGATGGACTATTAATCACCCTATTGAACAAATTCTTGGTGATCCAAACGCTGGTGTTCAGACTCGACGAAGTGCAGGTAACGTTTGTTTATTCGTTAACTTTATTTCTCTGATTGAACCAAAGAAAACAGATGATGCCCTCCAAGATCCAAACTGGGTCAGTGCTATGCAAGAAGAGCTGACTGAATTTAAAAGAAACAAAGTTTGGAAGCTTGTTCCTCGTCCATCTGACAAGTCAGTGATTGGCACTAAATGGGTCTATCGAAACAAGTTGGATGAACATGGAACTGTAACCCGCAACAAGGCTCGACTCGTTGCTCAGGGATACAGACAAGAGGAAGGTATAGATTACGACGAAACCTTTGCTCCAGTGGCAAGACTAGAAGCCATTCGTCTATTCTTAGCTTACGCTGTACACAAAGACTTCAAAGTTTATCAAATAGATGTTAAGTCAGCGTTCCTAAATGGAAAGCTGAATGAAGAAGTCTACGTGGAACAACCTCCAGGATTCTCAGATCCTAAGCATCCAGGTTATGTTTATAAACTGGATAAGGCACTTTATGGCTTAAAGCAAGCTCATCGTGCATGGTATGACACTCTATCTACTTATCTCCATATTGAAAAATTTGAGCGTGGCAAAATCGATAAGACTCTATTTTTCAGGAAAGTAAAAGGTCACTTCATTCTTGTACAAATATATGTCGATGATATTATATTTGGTTCTACTAACCCTGACCTTTGTACTCGTTTCTCTGAAAGGATGAAAGCAGAGTATAAAATGAGTAAGATGGGTGAGCTAACATATTTCCTTGGTCTTCAGATAAAACAAAATGAAAAAGGAACTTTCATTAATCAGGGAAAGTATGTTAAAGACATGCTGAAGAAATTTGATTTAACTCAGAGTTCAGCTATGAAAACCCCTATGGCACCACCGCTGACACTAAACAAGGATTCTTCTGGAATACCTGTTAATGTCACGACGTACCGTGGGATGATCGGCTCTCTTCTGTATCTTACAGCTAGCCGACCTGATATTATGTACGCAACCTGTTTGTGTGCACGATATCAAGCTGAACCTAAGGAATCTCATATGATCGCTGTAAAGCGAATCTTTTGTTACCTTAAGGGTACTCCTAACCTAGGTCTTTGGTATCCCAAAGACTCAGGGTTTGATCTAATCGCCTATTCTGATAGTGATTTTGCAGGTTGCAAATTGGATAGGAAAAGCACCACAGGAAGCTGTCAGCTCCTAGGTGGAAAGCTGGTGAGTTGGACAAGTAAAAAGAAAAACTCAGTGTCCACCTCCACCGCTGAAGCTGAGTACGTAGCTGCTGGAAGCTGTTGTTCTCAGGTCTTGTGGATGAGAAATCAACTACTGGACTATGACCTTCAGCTCTCGAAAATTCCAATCTATTGTGACAGCATAAGTGCCATCGCTATAGCCAACAATCCAGTGCTACACTCAAAGACCAAACATATCGAAATCATGTATCATTTTATCAAAGATCATGTGATGAATGGTGATATAGAACTTCACTTTATCCCAACTGATTTTCAGTTAGCTGATCTTTTCACCAAACCTCTTGATGAGACAAGATTTAACTTTCTCATCAGCGAGCTTGGAATGCTGAACTTTGAAGAATAAAATCTTCAGCGGTTCGCATTTGATCAGCGACAGGATAAAACCAACTTGTATAACCCATTCTATCATCTTCTCTCTGAACAAACTTGATTCGCTGATGTTAAGGTATGATCTCTCTTTACTCGCTGACGTTCGCAAATGAATGCAAGATTTCAAAACAAATTGCATCGTTGAATATCTCTTCCTTTCAGTGATACTTTGAAATTTCTAAAACCTAAACACTGATATTTCCATTCAGTGCTTCATGTTTTCAAAATGTCCCTGAGTTTTTCAAAAACCTCAGAGACATCCTAAAATGTGAAAAGACGTTTGTGACGTAATCAAACGGATAAACCCTGGCACGTTCTCTTTCTGACACACGTTTGTACGTTTCGTTTTCTCATCCAATCAAACGCAAACACGTGTCCGTGTCATGATGAAAAACTTTTCCCGCTCAAGTTTTTCTCTCTCTATTCCCGCTATATAAACCCATTCGAGTTTATATTTTTCCTTTACGCGAACAACTTCTTCTTCAAGAAAAGAAATACTGTTGCATCTCGAACTCTCGTTTCAAGAACTGTTCATCTTCTTCAAACTTCGAAATGTTAATATTCTTATTATTTACCTTTTATTAACTTGTTTTTTATCTTATTCTTGTTATTAACAGATCAAACAAAAGAAACATTTTTAAAATAAAATCATTTTCTTTTCATGATTTTATGAAAACAACCTTCATGGTTGTTCTTCAAGTTTGAAACAAAACTCTTAAACTTGTTCTTCATATGTCTTTCCAGAATCTCTTCTTCAAATAGAAACTGGAAAACACATATTCTCCATGTTTTGTATCTCTTTTTCAAAACAAAGAAAAACCCTAATCTTCATTAAGACATCTTTGGTCTGAATGAAATGGACAAAAATCAACAACATCTTATTTGGAAAATCTTTCCACAATAAGACATTGTTCTTTATCTCTTCTTCATGTTTATATGTGATTAACAGAAATGGCATCTACTACTGAATCTCCTGCTGATAAGACCTCCATTGCTGCTGAGGTCACTGAAATCACAAAGGCTCCTCAGGTTAAGTTCGATCTCAAGAAGGTTACTTATCAACATAATAATCCTTATGCTCTCTTCGACTTCCCTGAAAACAAACCTGTCACACATCTTGATGATGCTGTGAACTTTCTTAAAAATTGCCCCATTTCATACGCTCTCACCATTGCACCCCTGCTCATCGTTCCCTACTCGCTCAGTTCTGGTATACTGCCATACGAGCTCAGGTTCCTTTACCCAAAGACCCAAAGAAAATGGTCGATGTCATTCTCTGTGACATAGACCATGGTACTTCCAAGATCACCCCAACCATATCAGACGTGCTCTAAAACTTCCAGCCAATACCAGGGAAAACCGTTTTGTCCCTCTACCAGATCCCAAAAAGAACCCTACTGATAGAGCAACCCTGATTGCATTCTTTGATGCAATGGGTTACGCATGGGACATAGGGAGAGACAAAAACCCTGACAAAAAGCTAACTGCCATCAAGAAGTCGATTATGCCCAGCGAGATGAATTTCATCTACGCTCATCTGATCAGCTGTCTAACAGCTAAAGTCGGGTCAACTGACCAAGCATCCCAACCCCAACAGGCCATGGGATATGCTCTGCTGAAGGGACTCCACATTGATTGGGCGTCAATCATCTACGATGACTTGATGTTCAGGGTGAACATGGCTGAAAGACCAACTTGCGTTCCATATCCAAGGTTTATCAGCGTCGTCTTTCAACACGGACTTGGGGATGAATACCCAAAGGTAGGAGACCTGAGGCTCTCTCAGGTTGGCGCTAAAGTTCTATATTTCAAGCCCGTGCCAAACGAGGTACGTCTTTCTGCACTCTTATCTTTTCTTAATCCTCTTTCTTCTACTTCTGTGGCTACTTCAGTGGTAATCCCAACCGCTGATACCCAGGCTGCACCCTCCACTCCTTCTCGTAAAAGGAAACACTCCACTTCCCAACTTGATTCCAAAAGGATCAAGAAAACCAAGGAGCAACCCTCCAAGCCATCAACGGCTGAAGACTCCACGACTCATCTTATACAAGAGTCGTTGGATAGTTTCGTGGTACGCTCTGCCACAACTGCTCAAGCCACCCCTTCCATCCCAACCTCAGCGTCTCTAAACATTGAGGTTATAAACTTGGAACTAAACCCACCTCCTTCAGCCTCTCTACAGACTGAAGTGATTGTCAGCGGATCCAACGCTGAACCCCGCTCCCAACCAACTTTCCCAACCTTTGTTCCTCCCACCAATCCCTTGGACACTCCACCAATTTTCCCACCGTTCTCAGGAACCAACGTCATCGTTCATGATTCAGCTGCTGATACTCTACATGCGATGATGGAAATAAACTTAGGATCTGCAGGCACCTCCATGCGCCAAGGCACTCTCGAAGGCGACATAGAATACCATTCAGGGTTAAAAGGTTTCGACAACTTCACCAACCCGCCTGCAGGTATACACATAACTCAACCTACTCCTCTCTCAAAACCCCAAACTTTTGAGCTTTCCTCTGTTCATAAGTTAATAACTGTTTCAGGTCTTAATTTGGGGGATATCAACACCTCCCTGAAGGCCCTGGAAACAAAGGTGGAATCCCTCACCACAACTCTCTCACCAAATTCTTCAGCGGTTACAAACGCTGGAGAGAACCTCAAATCGCTGACTGCTGAGGTCGGAAAGAAGGCCTCCAGTGCTGATCTGGAGAAGGTGGAAAGCAATTTTGCCCAATTCGCTACTACTCTTGCTGACCACTCCACTACCAAAAACACTCTCTCCACAAACTTCACCTCTCTGTCCAATGAAGTAACATCATTGAAGACAGAGTTTGGGGATCTTAAGGGAGAAGTGTCCTTCTTAAGGACCGATGTCAGCGCTGCCACCAATCTACTGCACCAAATCCTCGACCGCCTGAACGCTGCCACCTGTGCTCCTTCGCACTTTACTCAGGTGGACCGAGAAGATCTTCAAAGACTCACTCCTGCTATATCTGGCCTAGAAGACAGATTAAGCAAGATTAAAAACTGTGTTGGGATCTCTGGCCTGGAAGACAAGGACCCAATGCATGCTGCTGCTGATGCTGAGAATATCATATCCTCCCCCATCCATCATGTGGAAGAGGGGGAGAAGGATCAAGACCTTCCCCATAATGTTGAGGGGGAGAAGAAAACTCTTGAAGACCTTCCCCTAGCTGAGGGGGAGACGAGTTCTACTACTGCTGCTGCTGGACAACCTTAGGGAGTTGAAAACCCTGAGGAAACTGAGAAAACTCCCTCTGCTCTTGAGGGGGAGCAACTCGATGAGGAAACTGAAGTTGCCGCTGACGTAACCGAACCTTACGCTGATGATGTCGAGTCTGAAGAAGAAGTTGAAGACGATGAAGCTATCAACATCTCTGACGAAGAGCCATCATCATCCCATAAAAACGATGATGATGATGACGATGATGATGATGATTCCTTCTTCGTTCAGCCCTAGAAGGTCCCTGCTCTAAAAGGGATTTCAATAAAAGAACCATCAGGGGAGACGACCAAGACAAAGCCTGCAGCGTCTGAAGCTGACAAAGGCAAAAATAAAGGCCTCGCTGCAGAAGGCAATCTGGCCATCCTTTAGATAAAGCCAGTTTGTCAGGTACAATATATTCTCTTCCCTTACTCTGCATCCCTCCTCTACCCCTTCTCAATCTCTATTCTCCTCTCCATAAAACCTCTATACACTTAACCATATTCTTTTTCTCTATCTCTTTCTTCCCTAACTCTTCTTACTTAAACAATCGCTGCTTTTCAGCTAGTCCTCTCCCCTGCTTGTGGATCCAGCTGAAGTCCCCAATGCTGCACCAACAATAATCCCAGCCACAAGAGCTGAAGAAATAATCTCGGTCTTGGATTTAATCACTGAGACCGATGAACCTGAAGAACAACTTCTCTCTCACAAAAATAGACCTTCCTTAGCTC
The DNA here is from genome assembly GCA_033807775.1 of Saussurea involucrata. Classification (NCBI taxonomy): domain Eukaryota; kingdom Viridiplantae; phylum Streptophyta; class Magnoliopsida; order Asterales; family Asteraceae; genus Saussurea; species Saussurea involucrata. Next base: position 116,193,794 of record CM066315.1, read on the forward strand.
CTCAAAAGCTAAGTAAAGAGGATCAGAAAAGGAGAGAAGAGTTAATCAAGAAGTTCGAAGATCAGCGAATCATCCTTCCTCGCTCCAAAGTCACTCCTGTTCCCACAAAGTTCAGGTTGTCAAAGAAAGAGTTCGCTGATCACCTAAAAGCAAAAAGATTACTCGCCGAAAAGAAGGAAGCTGAAGAAAAAGATAAGGCTCTCGCCATCCAGCTTGCCCAATAATCGGTGAATGACCCCGCACTGAAAAGAACTCCCATCGAAGTCCAACGTCAGTTGTGGGAAGACGCCCAGAAGATCATCGAGAAGAAGACCAAGGTATTTCAATCTACCTTGAAATGGTGTAAAGAGAAAGTATACTTTCGATATCGGGCTGCCAGAATTAACAAGGTTCACACCACTGGAAGATCGACCATCAAAGTTCCAATTATTGAGGTCGAGATATTTAGAGAAAACGATACCACTGAATCCTTCTACGCTGATGCTATCACGAAGTATGGTCTCTCTAAATGGTTGGAGATCAGAATAGCCATTCAGAAGTCACGTTCTAAATACAAGGATCATGTCGAGAAACTTATAAATCGACAGATCGACTTGGTGTCTTCTGCTGTGGATATTCCTCCTCCCACTCCTCTTGCGACTCAACAAAGAAGGGCCTCTTCAAAGAAAAAGTCCAAACCATCAGATTCAGGTCCTCCTATCCGGAACGAAACAGGTATTGGTTTTTCACGTGCTGAAGTACTTGGTCCTGATCCTGATCTCTCAGCGCTAGATACCTCTCTGCCACCTGATGAACGTTTCGTCCCTGGTAAAGTCATAAGCAATCCTTATGGTATCTTCTTTCTCGTCTACGATGAAGGACAACGTTTTCAACGTGTCTCTGAGCTTCCCGTCACTCCCATTGAACATCTCAGGGATCTCATCTATTGGTGTGAATTCAGACGCGATCTTCAGGCACGATATCTCAAGCCCCTGATCTTCAAAGAAGCATAAGAAAGAAGAAATCAGGGAAACACTGTCCCTGACTGGATGATCCCTACAACAAAGACCCTTGATGAACTTCTCATTAGGGAGAACCTTTTGAAGGCTGATAGGATTTCCTTGTAATCTTTCTATCTTTATCAGTTTACCTCTTTTGTACTTGTAAATTTATTTGCTGTACTTGTAATTTTTCCACTTCCCTTTGTAACCTTATACGAAGTTAAAAGAAAATTTTCAGCGAATGTACTTTACTCCATCAGTACTTAAAAGATCCCAAAAAACAGTAAAAGGGACAAATATTTTATGAGTTCTTTTTATCCTTATGTTTTCATACTTAGCAATTTTCTTTGTTGCTATGTCATAATCAAATAGGGGGAGATTGTTGATCCAAACCCTCAGTGATTTGATAATGACCCTCTCTTAAACACTTAGTGAAAATTGTAAGTAAACAATATGTATTAGAGTTTCACTATCACTGATAAGTAGTAGGACTTTACAGTACCGCTGATATGAACTCTCGCTCTTTAGATTAGACACTCAGCGAACACTATTCATCCAGTAGCTCTGAGCCTGTTCAGTCTCTGTGATGATCGCTGATAAGTTATAGTTGTTTACTTATGATTCCTGAAGACAAGTCTCATGTCAACAAAGGTTCTACGCTGAAGTCGAAGATCAAGCCCAAGAACCAGCGACAAGTCTACTAATGAACTGATGCGGATATCAACGAAGCAAGACCTGTCCATTCAACGTGAAGTATCAAGTAGAAAACTTCAGCAATCGCTGAGCTTTATCACTCGCTGATAAAGAACTGTTCAACGAACGCTGATCATGAAGTCTTCCTCTACAAGTTATTTTTGTCTTACCCCCTTGCACGTCTCCATACGAAATGTCAGAACGGACCTCCCTCCTGTCTAGAATCGTACAACAAACTCTGATTCTACACTGTGCACCATGCGGCTACTAAGGTTGTCTACAAAGGTCAAAACATGCAACCACTCAGCTGTTGCCACGTGTAAAGTAACACTGCCTTGCATTAAATGCATGCAGTATATAAGAAGAACCCTACTTCAGAATTGAAGTGCTCGGCCATCTTCTTCTTTCTATCTTAGTGTTAGAATATTATTCGTAATATTCTTATCTCCTTTCTATCTTATTTCTAGTGCAAGAAACTTAGTGTTCTTAACTTGTTTAGATTAGGTTTATCCTTAATCTTGTTTCGCAACAAGTTGTAAATTGTTTGATTATATCAATAAACAATTTAGAAAGTAAAAATTGTGTGTTTGTATTCAAACCCCCCCTCCCCTCTTCTACAAACTTGTATAACCCTTCGGGACCAACAGAAAGTACCAAGACTCTCCACTATATAAAAATAACTGACTCATATGCTTATGGATCTAATGCATTATAGTCTAATAGTACATGACTCCACTTGAATGACACACACACACACTCAAAACATGTACCCTCCAAATAAAATGCAATAAATGCAACTCATATCCAAAGCACCACATTAAATCATTAAAACCCGGACAAATGTCCTCAAGCCTTAATAGAGTCATAAACCGAGCCATAAGCTCAACCAAAATCAATTGACCACCTATAAAAAGTCAAATAATGCAATAAAACGTACATAACACACGTTTATGCGAAGCATGCACCATAGACACGATTAACTCAACACAACTCTAAATTAAGATAAATCATTTTCCCAAGCACACATCAAAGTACAATTATACCAAAATGTTTACATTCATATAGTAAATCATTAAAACATCAATACTTAAAATTACATCTTTTATCAAATCGAAAGGCATACAACTTCTAAAATGTTCACAAGGCCGGGAATGACCAAAACCCAATGACCCACACGTTCGTGTTTTCAAAACGTACTACCAAATAAATTGTGCATATTTCAAAGAAAACACTAAAGGTGTATTTTTACTAAATATCCTCCAATTATCAAAACACTTCCATTTATACTTGTTTTATCAAATTACCCAAAAATCTCAAAAGTGGGCGTTTTGCAAGATTTATAAATCAAATACTCCAAGTAATCAAAACCATCCAAATACCTCAACAATTAATATTTTCATGTAAAACACATAAACACTTTAATATGAACATTTTGGCATGTACAACATTTTCACAAATCAACTTGAACTCACCTTGCTAGATTTAGGTTAAATCTAGATTTTCCCCAAGCTTAGGCTTCTTTGAAGAAACTTAAATCCTCAAGCCAAATCTTCCAAAAACCTAGAACCACAAGTTTCCAACCATTGAAGAAATGAAACACTTGGAAGTTATAAATGGAGCATTTATAACCCATATGAAAGATTAGAAAGGAGAGGGGTGAACTCACCACTAGGTTTTGAGTAAAACCCTCAAAACTTGGAAATACCAAGAAATGGACATGAACTCTTGATTTAGAACTTGGGGTTGTAATTACAACTTGGATGGTGATGGAATACTTGATTTCCAAGAAAAGAGCTCCAAAATCGACAATGGAAGCGGAGGGGTTCGGTTGAGAGAGTTTGAGGGGGAAGTGGATGAAGGAATGAATAAGAAAAGTGAGAAAATGGGTTTTAAAGGACCCTGGAGCCCGATGGCGAGTATGCCCACCGATTGTGACATAATATCACTCTCGCCGGCAATATCGCGAGTTTTGTACCGAGGGGCACAATCTCCCCGCGAGTATGCCTTGCGATTGTGACTCGTGTCACTTTCGTCGAGCACTCTCGCTGAGAGTGTACAGCGAGTGAACAAGGACCGGCGACTTTGCCGGGCGATTGTGCCCCACTGGCACTCTAGCTGGCATTGTCGCCCGACGCGTTCGGGACTCGAAACTTGCATGAAGGTGACCGAAGCACCAGGGATTTCTCGCTCAACACAAAGACCAACGTTTCTAAAGCAAGGTTTCTGAACTGTATGGGGATATACTACTAGAGGCTTATCTTTTCTTTCCCCAAATTCTGGGTGTTACATCTTGAATGATACATTATTCATGATAAATAATACATGAATGACCCGTGAAGGTGTGGAGACGTGGCACGCTCTTTATTGTTCTGCGGTTTACAACCGAAACTCGACAGGTTCTCGATTCGTCTCGATGGGTGTTGGGTTACGGCGATGAAGAACGTGATACCTTAGGATGTTGAAGAAATTGTTGAAGAAATTGTTGAAGAAGGTGATGTCGAGTTACGGACTTACAGTGTCGAGGTGTTGTACACACTTGAATGTACATAAATATTCATAATGAATATACACACATATATAGCATTTCACATAAAAACAGTTAAAACAACAACAAAAATTATATCGAGATGGATGTCATATCGAAGAGCACGAAATTCTTGTTTTTTGATGTAATTTGTTTTATTAAAATATTATTAATTTTTAAGATAATTTACATTAAACTTTAAGGGAGGACGAGATTCGTCCTCACGTGTACAATAAAAATTGAGCTTTCATTTGAACTTTCCTCTCTCTCTCTCTCTCTCTCTGTCTGTCTGTATATATATATATATATATATATATGTATATATATAGAGAGAGAGAGAAAGAGAGTTGGGTTCCGGTGAGAATGAAAGTTATGGTAAGAAGGGTAAGAAGAGATAAAGAAAGTTGGGTTCCGATGAGATTAAAGTTATGGTGAGATGGGTAAGAAGAGATCTCCATCCTTGGATCAATCATAACTGAAGATTAACACTGATGAGATGCACCAAGATGCAAGTATCAGATCAATTCTCTCCTAAACGCAATTCATGGGCCATTTTGTGATTAAAAGTGATCAAGGATTCAAACCACTTCTCATACAATACTTTATACTTATATAGGCGAAGGATCGTTTGATAAGTTGAGATTAACGTACGTAAGAAGCGTGAGCAGTGGATTTTAACCGTTGATCACTTTTAATCAAATGCTCTCCCATGAATTGAAGCTTAGAAGATAATTGATCTGGTGCATCTTATCTCGGTGCATCTCATCCTAGTGTGCATCCATTTCTCATCCAATGGTTGATAACCACTTCTCACGTTTCTGTGTTAAGCATGCCGCCAACGTTCATCCTGAGCCATGATCGAACTCTCATTGAGATTCATCTTTGGATTTGCCCTAGATCTTTGGAATACAATTATTTCTTGCAGGTGTGGCTTGCTTTAGTTTTGGTGCTAGTTCAATACATCCTCTTTAGCAAATAGACGGATATTCTTTGCTCATTTATTAGATAAATGACTGCTTCACAAACTTCGTATAGGGCTAATAGTCTTCATTTTCCATCTCATGAAAAACCCTACCCTCAACTTCTTATAGGAACTCAACCCTATATATATAGAGAGAGAGGAAGGTTCAAACAAGAACACTAACTATTTAGGAAAACACGAGAACGACCACCCATGTACAAAACATATGTGATTTTACACTAACAAGAAAAACTGGACGCGGACGACTTTGGCCGCGACTTAAAAGTCACGGGGCAAGTCGTGTGAATCATATATGATTTTGTACGTGAATCATGTATGATTTTAAACATGAGCGGTTGTTCTCGCGTTTTCTTAAATAGTTAGCAGTTTTGTTTAAACCAACCTCTTTCCAGAGGTGGGTTCATATAAGAACGCTAACTATATATGAAAACAAGAAAACAACCGCTGTGTACAAAATCAGATATAATTCACGTACAAAGCATATATGATTACGTGAATTTTCCAGCCACTTTAAGTCGCGGCTAAAGTCGCGCGTGTTCAGTTTTTGCAGTTAATGTAAAAGCACATGTGATTTTGCACATGATTTGTTGTTTTCTTAAATAGTTAACGTTCTCGTTTGAACCTTCCCCTCTCTCTATCTCTCTCTATTTATATATATATATATATAGAGAGAGAGAGGTTCTGCACGGTATGCATTTGTGCATACAGGTAAATTAAGTTGTTTTTTTTTGTTCTTATGCACTTGTGCATTATGCATATGTGCATATGCACGTGTGCATGTTACAAATTAGCTGTATGCACAAGTGCATACCGTCCAGATGAGGGACTACCAGAGTGTTCCTTAGTTTTCTGTTTATTTGAGGTTTTCTCCTGAACCTGACCCTATATATATATATATATATATATATAGGACGATAATCAAATGAGAACCTAAAATAGATTGAGAACAGTGAAAACCAATCTAAGCCGTTAATTGATTTTAATCTATGGACATTATTATAGGCAAAAATAGGTTGAGAACCGTGAGAATCTATGAATGAATTTTTATGTTTTTTAAAACCATAGGATCAAAATCAAATGACGGCTTAGATCGGTTCCCACGGTTCTCAACCTATTTTTGGTTCTCACATGATTTAACCCCTATATATATATATATATATATATATAGGGTCAAGTTCAAGGAAAAACCTCAAAAAAACGGAAAACTGAAGAACACCCTAGGAGCCCTTCATCTGGACGGTATGCACTTGTGCATACAGTCCAGATAAAGGGCTCCTAGCGTGTTATTCAGTTTTCCGTTTTTTTGAGATTTTCGCTTGAACCCCCTCTCTCTCTCTCTCTCTCTCTATATATATATATATATATATATATATATATATATATATATATATATATAACACATGAAGTTTGTAATGATAAAAGACGGTGGAATGGGTCCCATGAGCTTGAAAATATATTCCACTAATCTTAGAACAAAGTCTTATGGTATCATTCACAAGAACATCATTACATGACATGCTAAGCATGCAGCATGCTCAACTTTTTCCAAATCCAATCAATTCGTTACATCTCTTTACATTAAAAATAAACATTCATCCCACCTTTTAGTATATTCTCAAACCAAAACCAACCTAGGGGGACGGTATTTAATACATATGCATATAGTGGTTCAATACATTTTCTAGATAAAATAATTTAATATAGATATCAGATATTTAGTGTTTTATCTAATTCATCTATTTCAATAATTATTCAAAAATTAAGCAAAAGTATATTGTTTAATAATAAACAGATAAGTCAAATAAGCTAATTAAGCAGACACCAAACAAGCCCATACTCCATGTATAATCTAGTGATGGTTGATCAACTACTTTTATAATGTTCCTGTGTCATTATATCAAAGAGGCCGGTATGTTGTATCTAGTAGCTAGGGGTGAGCATCGGAAATGGGTACCCGTCTTTTAAACCGGAACTGTTCTGGAACTGTCGGTTCCAGAACCGGAACCTATGTGATTGGTTCCGGTTCTTAAAATACGGAACCGATTAAGACTGGTTCTGGTTTTGGTTCTCATTTTTTTGAAACCGTTATCCACTGGGTACCCGCTGGGACCAGTTGTGCCCGGTCCCGCTTGGTACCCAGAACCGAAACCGACGGATACCCGCTATTTTTAACAAAAAAATATTTATAAATTTATTAGATGTAAATATTTAATAAAACTAAAATTGAATTAATAGATTTGCCAATTCAAAGATTTTTTTGTACACAACAAACTTAAGTAAAAAGTTCTAATATGTTTGTTAGTGATTTGCAATAGACTTCAAATTAAATTCTTATTATATAAAATATTAAAATAAAAAAAACAAATTGACGCCGGGTACGGAACCGGCGGTTCCAGTACCGCTTACAAAATATAGAGAACCGTTGTAAGTGGTCCCGGTTCCGATTCCTACATTCTAGGAACCGCCGATTCCGATTCCATAAAATTTGGTTGGGTTTGATCACCTCTAGCATCTAGCATCAAGTCTAATTCTTTCAGGGATATATTTGCCGTATGCATATAGCAAGTGATGGAAATTCTTTTAAGTATATTATAAACTTCATATGTTAAGTAAGAACAACCATAATGATATGTATATGTGCATGTCCACATGGACACGACGAACCCAAATAAGAAAAATCTAACACCCATTGTGGAAGATCACAAGCATGGTCCATTTGAAAAGAAAAATCGCTAGTCTTTAAAATTTATGATTTCATTCAATGTCCAATCATTCATTTTAAAGACCATTATATTAATTATTAATTTATATTACAAATTCTTTCTTTTTAATTAATATTGGCATTTATCGTGTCTTATCAATCATCTCTTATTAATAAGAAGTAAAATAAAACTTTAGATTTTAACATATCTTAGAAAACAAAAAACATGCATATAACTTATACTAACATATAAAATTTCAATTAACAGAGTAACTTATCAAACAAACAACTAACTTACCAAACATAACTGCAAAATATACTAAAAAATAGATGACTTTTTTTGGCCAATTGTTCACAATGATATTGTATAGTTTTTCTAAGATGGAATTATAGTATACTGAAGGTCTTTGTGGTTTGTTCAAAATTTGAAAATGACCCCTTAAACGCACTATCTACACCTAAGTCCCTAAACTTCATTTTCATAACTTGGGTGGTCCCTCAAGTTAACACTGTTAAACTAAGGTATGTTAATTAGCCACCCTATGTGACCCTCACGTGAGGGGCAATTTTTAATCAAGATGTAATTTGAAAAATGTTCATCTTTTCATCTATCTTTAAATTTATCAACATAATTTATTAATGAATAATATTCATCTTTTTCATTAATAAAATCAAGAACAAACCTTGAATCAAACTCCCTAGATCTAAACATAAAACCCTAAATCAATTAAAAGAAATTCTAAAATCAAAACAAATTGATGGTGGTGATCCAGGTGTTACTGATACTAAACTCATACGTGTGAAGATTGTAGGTAAGTTGTGCTGGAGAAGGTGTGTGAGCACCGCCAAAGGAGGGGGAGGTAACGTCAAGGATGTGGGTGCATCGAAATTGAGAGAGAACTTTTCTATTCGGCAGACTTTCACTGTCGAACGTAAGAAAGGGGGAGGGTTTTCACCGGCGTGGATTTGTAGAAGGATGAGAAACCATGTTTAAGAAGACTCTTCTTATCGGGGGATAGCGGCCCCGGCCCCAGTTTCCTGAAAGCGGGTATCCCCGGCCCTGGACCCGGTATCCGGTTTGAGGGGGAATTCCCGGCCCCGGTCGGGTCGGGTGGACCGGGTTCCCTACCCGGTCGGGCCAAATTGCCCTGTCTAAAGAAGAGAGAGACATATATATTATTATTTTATTTTATTATATATAATATTTAATATTAATGTGTTTTTTTAAAAGAAAAAAGAGGTAAAAATACTAAATTGCCTTTATGCAAAAGATACATACCTTAAGGGTGCGTTTGGTTGCAGGACAGGACAGAACAAGACAGAGCAGGACAGGACAGAACAGAACAGCTGTTCAGCGTTTGGTAAAACTTAACTGAACTGGACAGGACAGAACAGAACTGACTAAATGACCAATTTACCCTCAATTTCAGAAAAACATCAGATATGAAAATCAATTTCAGAAAAGCATCAGATATGAAAATCAATTTTTGATGCATCAGATATGCAAATCGATTTCAGAAAGATGCAAAATTGAAGCATCAGATATGCAAATCGATTTTTGGATGCAAAATCGATTTCAGAAAGATGCAAAATCGATTTCAGAAAAGATGCAAAATCGAAACCCTTGTTCACGCCAGAAATTCGAAGCATACAAATATGAAACAAATCAAAGCATCAACCCTTGTTCATACCAAAAATTCGAAGCATACAAATATGAAACAAATCGAAACCCTTGTTCATACCAGAAATTCGAAGCATACAAAATCAGAAAGATTAAGAATGTTACCTGGAAGAATCGACCTTGAAGATTTGATGGAGCGACTGGAAAAATTGATTTTGGAAGAATCGGTCTGCAAGGAAGAAGCAGTAGAGATGGAGGCGTGGGTAGATGGAAGAAAGAAGGTTATTTTGGTCAAATAATTCTCTGTTCCATCTTGTTCCAGGGTTATTTGTGGAACACACGTGTTCCAAATTAGTTCTATCTAGTTCCTGTCTGTTCCACCTTATGTCATGCCAACCATAGGACAAGAGCCCTGTAAGAACCAATCCAACGTTCAACAAAACACAATACTATAAAAGAAAGTTAACAGAAAATTGAACCAAGATTAGGGACGGCAATAGAACCTTAACGGTGGAATTGAATCTTCTAGAGAGAATCTTCAGATAGCGGCCTGCGTAGATGTAGTGTCCTAAGACGAAATTTCGCCCCCAATCGTGCGTTGGTGATCGGACGTCGTCTTGAGGATACAACTATCTAATTGGATTGATGCACGTCAATCCAATTCCATCGAATTGATAATACGTTTCATGAATGCGTAAAACGAATTTGCAGAATTTGGAGGGTAATTTTCGTGTGTTAAAACTAGAGGGAAAAGTGGATTTATATAGACTAACACCCTTAACCGAAAGAAACTACCAGAAACTGGCAGGCTACCCGTGCACACACTGGTTCTTCAATTATTGAATCTCGACCCCATCGAGACCCCAAGAGCCCCAAGGCCCAAGGCTCAATCTTTGACTTTTAATATATGTATATATTTAAGTCAAAGAGAGCCCACTAATAACACTACATTCCAAACCCAAACAATTAAATGATTCGTTTAATGCTCTTTGGTTTGTGTTTATTAAGTGTTCCAATTGTTGCCTTGGCTCCTATGTGGGACTTTGTTTCTCATAATTTCACCAAGTTCCAACAATACCCCACATTTGAATAGAAAATAAGACAATAAACATTGAAATTATTTTACTATTCATGAAGCTAAACATGATGTACATCGGGAAAGGTGTCTTTTGGACTTGAACCGTCCGTAGTAAATACAAATCGGATTTACTTTGTGGGTAGTGAACATTAGTCTTGAACTAACCACTTTGTATAGTAAATCTAGACAATAGGTATCACATACATCATATCTATACGTATATCTTTTCTTACGGTTGTGTTCGTTTCGGTCATGAACAAGATCCTTCCTTCATGAGACTTTTAGAGAACGTAGCCATCTCGGTTCTCAAAGATGCGACCTCACACCAATCTCATATAGGTAATGTCAATCAGGAACATTCCGTAGTATTCCACTGTAAGAGCTATTGACATTATTAAGAATAATATATTCAACCCTTAATCTTCTACGGAAAAACACAATTTAAATCATCATAGGAATAGGCATACCTTGTGTTTGAGATTCTTGAGTCTTCCTCAACTAGTTGGCCTATTGAACCTAGGCCATGGGATCTCCAATGTTGCTAGGTTAGGTTTCCGCCAAGGAGTGACTCTTGTATTGGCTTTAGGCCCATTCCCCTCGATGTAAATATGACTTGTTCTCTAGACAATAGGTATCACATACATCATATCTATACGTATATCTTTTCTTACGGTTGTGTTCGTTTCGGTCATGAACAAGATCCTTCCTTCATGAGACTTTTAGAGAACGTAGCCATCTCGGTTCTCAAAGATGCGACCTCACACCAATCTCATATAGGTAATGTCAATCAGGAACATTCCGTAGTATTCCACTGTAAGAGCTATTGACATTATTAAGAATAATATATTCAACCCTTAATCTTCTATGGAAAAACACAATTTAAATCATCATAGGAATAGGCATACCTTGTGTTTGAGATTCTTGAGTCTTCCTCAACTAGTTGGCCTATTGAACCTAGGCCATGGGATCTCCAATGTTGCTAGGTTAGGTTTCCGCCAAGGAGTGACTCTTGTATTGGCTTTAGGCCCATTCCCCTCGATGTAAATATGACTTGTTCTCTATTTAGGCCTTTTGTCAAAGGATCTGCAATGTTTGCCTTTGACTTTATATAATCAATGGAGATTATTCCATTCTTCAACAAGTCTTTTATTGTGTTATGGCGTCGCCTGATGTGTCTTGATTTTCCATTGTAAATTTGGTTTTTTGCTCGTGTTAGAGCCGCCATGCTATCACAATGTATACAGATAGCAGTGACAGGCTTCGGCCATAACGGTATTCCTTCAAGAAAGTTCTTGAGCTATTCAGCTTCTTCAGCGGCTTTATCTAAGGCAACAAACTCAGCTTCCATTGTTGATCGGGTGTTCACCGTTTGTTTTGAAGACTTCCATGATACCGCTGCTCCACCAAGTGTAAATTCATATCCACTTGTGGATTTGCTTTCTGAATCGTTGGATATCCAGTTTGCATCACAATACCCTTCTAATACGGGAGGATATTTTGTATAATGTAGACCATAGTGTATTGTATGCTTAAGGTATCGGAGTACTCGTACTAGCGCATACCAATGATCTTTACCCGGATTGTGTGAGTAGCGACTTAGTCTGCTCACCGTATATGCAATATCCGGTCTAGTACAAATCATGATATACATCAAGCTACCAAGAACTTGAGTATACTCTAATTGTGATACACTGTCTCCTTGATTGTTCTTGAGATTTGTAGTAGGAACAAAAGGGGTAACAACAGGTCTATCATCATAATGTCCAAATTTCTTAAGGACCTTTTCAATGTAGTGGGATTGTGAAAGAATGTAACCTGCAGAATTTCTGTGGATATTGATACCTAAGATCACATCTGCCACTCCCAAGTCTTTCATATCAAATGAGGAGTGCAACATTTTTTTAGTTTGATTGATTACATCCATATTGGTCCCCATGATGAGCATGTCATCCACATAGAGGCATATTATCACATATGCATTCTTATATTGTTTGACATACACACATTTATCACACTCATTTATATAGAATCCTTGAGAAAGAAGTGTGTGGTCAAACTTTTCGTGCCATTGCTTTGGAGCTTGCTTAAGTCCGTATAGTGACTTAACTAATTTGCAGACTTTATGCTCTTGGCCTTTAACAACAAACCCTTCGGGTTTTTGCATATAAATCTCTTCGTCCAATTCACCGTTTAAGAATGCAGTCTTTACATCCATTTGGTGTATTTCCAAATTGTGAATCGCTGCAATAGCCACCAAGGTTCTTATCGAATTTATTCTCGTCACCGGAGAATAAGTGTCAAAGAAATCTTGACCTTCCTTTTGACAGTATCCTTTGGCTACCAAACGAGCCTTGTATTTTTCTATCGTACCATCAGGTCTTAATTTCCTTTAGAAGATCCATTTATGGCCTATTGGTTTGTGTCCCGGAGGGAGATCCACCAATTTCCATGTATTGTTTTGTATAATGGAATCTATCTAACTTTGTATGGATTCTTTCCATTACGGAGACTCGGAAGAGTCCATAGCTGCCTTATAAGACAAAGGATCACCTTCCACATTGAAGGTCATATAATCTGGTCCAAAATCTTTGGCTATTTTCCCACGTTTACTTCTTCTAGGTTCAATTTCCTTCTGAACCTGAGAAGTTCCTTCCCCGGATGGGTTCGTACTTGAGTTTAATTCATCTTGATGTGCAATCTCATCATTTCTCCTTTTGATTGGAATAATTGTAGACTTTTCTTTGTCTTTATACGGAACTGATGTTTCAAAGAATTCTGCTTCTGCAGATTCTATAATTGTGTTAGTATGCACATCCTCAACTTGTGATTTATACACCAAAAACCGATAGGCTGCACTGTTCTTGGCTGGACCAAGGTATATGCAGTCTATAGTCTTTGGTCCAAGCTTAGTCCTCTTTGGTAGAGGGACTTGAACTTTCGCTAAGCAACACCACACTTTCATCCTTTTGAAGGTAGGTAATCTACCTTTCCATAATTCGTATGGAGATTGATTACTCTTTTTATGTGGAATTCTATTTAATATCATATTTGCAGTAAGACAGGCTTCACCCCATAAACTGTGTGGAGCCCCAGAAGTGATCAACATTGAGTTGATCATGTTCTTTAAAGTTCGGTTCTTCCGTTCGGCAACCCCATTTTGTTGGGGAGTATAGGGTGCCGTGGTTTGATGCACAATACCATGAGAAGAGCAAAATTCAGCAAAGTCATTGGATTCGTACTCCCCTCCTCTATCAGACCTTAGAATGTCGATCTTCTTTTCGAGTTGGTTCTCAACTTCGGCTTTGTAAGTTTTAAACATGTTGAGAGCCTCGTCTTTGGTATGGATCAAATAGACATAACAGAATTTACTGCAATCATCTATAAATGATATATAATAGTTTTTCCCACCTCTAGTTGGAGTTGCATTAAAATCACACAAGTCCGTATGTATTAAACCAAGCACTTCATTGGATTTCTCAACGGATTTGTGGGGGTGACTTGAGTATTTTGATTCTACACAAGTCTCACATTTTGTCATTTTGCTCATTGAACACTTAGGTAACATGTTAAGATTCATCATCCTTTGTAAGGAACGAAAATTAACATGTCCTAATCGAGAATGCCACAAGTAAGGTGAGTCTATCATGTACATAGAAGCAGCAGCACTTGGGTCTGCGTTTGTTTTATTCATATCAGTAGCATGGATATTTACAGCATGGTTATTTACAGTGCTAAGCTTAAAGAGCCCCTCATGGAGGTAGCCCTTTCCAACATAGACACCACCGTTGGTGATGACAAATTTGTCCGATTCTATTACAACTTTGAACCCCTTATTGCTAAGAACGGGGCCAGAAATCAGATTCTTGCTTATTTCAGGTACATGTAAGACATTTGAGAGCAAAAGCTCTTTCCCGGAAGTGAGGTTGAGAATCACACTACCTTTCCCTTCCACCTTTGTTGTAGTAGCATTCCCCACGAACATTGGTTCCGCGTTGTGGACTTTCATATAGGTTTTAAACAGATCACGACAGTTGCATATGTGCCTAGATGCTCCCGTGTCGAGCCACCAATCAACATCATTGGTCACCATATTTGTCTCGATCACGCCAACAAACCTGTTTTCTGAATCAGCAATATTTGCTTGATTGGATGGACCAGCACCTCCGTTTCCTCCTCCTTGATTCCTTTTGAAACGACAATCTTTGGCTCTATGACCACCCTTTCCGCATACCCAACATAGTATGATTTGCTTTTTGAAAGGTCGTTTAAGAGGAGATAGGGGGTTTTTAGAGTTGAATGGTTTCATCATAGGACTTTTACCTTTATTTTTTAGAAAACGTTCATTGTTGAACCTCTCTTTGGATGATTTTCCCGTCACCATATTGGCGTGGGGCTCCAAAGAGACTGCATCTACCTTTTTCGTTTTTCTATTGTCCTTCTCAACTCGGATTTTCAATACAAGTTGATCAAAAGTCATATCTTCGGTTAGATGTTTAAGATACAACTTGAAATCCTTCCAAGTGGGAGGCAATTTTTCAATGATGGAACTAACCAAAAAGTTAGGATTCAAACCCATACCTTCCACATCTAGTTCATGAGCCATGACTTGAATTTCTTCCACTTGTTTGACAACAGAACGAGAATCACTCATTTTGAAGTTCATAAACTTTCCCACCGCGAATTTCTTAGAGCACGCCACTTGCGTCTTGTATTTGGTCTCCAATGATTCCCATATCTCTCTTGCGGTATTGCATGTGGAGTATATGTCATACAAGGAATCATCCAAGGCATTTAAAATATAGTTTCGACAACTATATTCATTGTTTGACCAATTGTCTAGCGGTATGAACGTTTTGTCCTTCACTTGCAGGCGGGTTTGTTGGTGCCTGTTCCGTGAGAACATTTGATACTCGCAGCGTGGTCAAGTAAAATAGCATCTTCTGTTGCCAACGTTTGAAATCCGAACCCTTGAATTTTTCGGGTTTTTCAGCGTGGTTTTTCAACATCGTTGATTGATCCATTTGTTTCTATTATCTAGAAACAAATTTCGTCTTAGATTGTAAAAACCAATCCAATGATCAACAAAACACAATACTATAAAAGAAAGTTAATAGAAAATTGAACCAAGATTAGGGACGGAAATAGAACCTTAACGGTGGAATTGAATCTTCTAGAGAGAATCTTCAGATAGAGGCCTGCGTAGATGCAGTGTCCTAAGACGAAATTTCGCCCCCAATCGTGCGTTGGTGATCGGACGTCGTCTTGAGGATACAACTATCTAATTGGATTGATGCACGGCAATCCAATTCCATCGAATTGATAATACGTTTCATGAATGCGTAAAACGAATTTGCAGAATTTGGAGGGTAATTTTCGTGTGTTAAAACTGGAGGGAAAGGGGGATTTATATAGACTAACACCCTTATCCGAAAGAAACTACCAGAAACTGCCAGGCTACCCGCGCGACTTTCGGCGCTAGTCAACCCGCGCGGAGATGCGCGCCGCTTGCTGTTTGTCAAATACGCCAGAGTCCCGCGCGCCTTGTGGCGAGGTCCAAGTGGCGCCGTAGTGCGCGCCAAGCACTGTATCATGATGTTCCAGTGTTCCGCGCGACTCGTCCTGCGACCCTGGTCGCGCCGCGATCCGCGCCAGCCTGCACACACTCGTTCTTCAATTATTGAATCTCGACCCCATCGAGACCCAATCTTTGACTTTTAATATATGTATATATTTAAGTCAAAGAGAGCCCACTAAGGACACTACATTCCAAACCCAAGCAATTAAATGATTCGTTTAATGCTCTTTGGTTTGTGTTTATTAAGTGTTTCAATTGCTGCCTTGGTTCCTACGTGGGACTTTGTTTCTCATAATTTCACTAAGTTTCAACAAGCTCTTATTCCTGTCTGTTCTGTTCTGTTCCTCCTACCAAACGCACCCTAACTTAACCTTGTTTGACGGTGATAACTACAAAAATCAAGAATGTTAAAAAAATAAAAAATAAGAAACCATCAATAGCAGATTAATACGTTTAAAAATAATATCCACATATTAAACAAACCACAAAGACAAAGACCTTGTGTGTAATTCACTCTCTTTTTAATGTTTGTACCTACAAAGATGCGATACAAAAATTAGAAATTGTACCCTTTTTAATGATTAATTTTATTGAATTATTACTTTCATTCTATAAATACTACTCATTTGGAATTTATGTTAATTAATCAAGCATGTTTGGAAACAAATTGAACAATAAATTTATTATCTTTAATCGACTTTTTAGTTTAGGGAAATTAATTAAAATATCCAAAGTTTGACTTTGACTTACTAAAATACCCACTTTCTAAACCATTTTACCAAAATACCTATTTTTTCCGCGATGGGGTCCGTGATCGCGGACCAGGGGGTATTTTGAAAATTTTCTCCCGCGATCGAAGAGGAGTCCATGTGATTTTTGATTTGATATTTACACTTTCAACCCCTATAATTATTTACTTAGTTTACTTTATACCTTTTACTTTCATAATTTTAATTTTACATCTTCATCATATTAACACATATAATCGTTTATTAACTAAAATACATTAAAAAATACGTTTTAATTTTAACAAGTTACACCATTGTAATCGTCTCTTCGATACCTTCGAAATGAGCGTAATATTGAATATTTTTTGATTTAATTATTTAATTATATATCATATATATACTACATAAAAATATTTTTAATATTTACAATTCATAACATTATAGTTAATTATTTAATTTATGGTACATCTCTTATTTTTTCAATTTTCGTTTTACACTCTGATCGCATTAACATAATAATCATATATTAACTAAAATATGTTAAAAAGTACGTTTTAACATATCATATTAACATATATAATTACGTTAAAATATGTTAAGGAGTTTGATATATATATTTATATATATATATATATATATATATATATATATATATATATATATATATATATATATATATATATATATATATATATATACTAGTTATTTACCCGCTGCAATGCAGCGAAACGTATAATCCAAATAATTTGACGATTTAATCAATTATTAACTAAAATACGTTTAAAAATGATTTTTAATTTTAACAAGTTACACCATTAATATCGTCTCGTCGATTCCTTCGAAATGAGTCCAAAATGCTTTGATTTAATTATTTTATACTTATTTAATTAGTTACTTTATACCTCTTAGTTTTTTTTATTTTTCATTTAGTTAATATAAGATTATTATGTTAATGCGATAAGAGTGTAAAACGAAAATTAAAAAAAACAAGAGATGTACCATAAATTAAATAATTAACTATAATGTTATGAATTGTAAATATTAAAAATATTTTTTGTAGTATATATGATATATAATATAATAATTAAATCAAAAAATATTCAATATTAGGCTCATTTCGAATGTATCGAAGAGACGATTACAATGGTGTAACTTGTTAAAATTAAAACGTATTTTTTTTAACGTATTTTAGTTAATAAACGATTATATGTATTAATATGATGAAGGTGTAAAATTAAAATTATGAAAGTAAAAGGTATAAAGTAACTAAGTAAATAATTATAGGGGTTGAAAGCAGAAAAAATGGGTATTTTGGTAAAATGATTTAGAAAGTGGGTATTTTAGTAAGTAAAAGTCAAACTTTGAGTATTTTAATTAATTTCCCTTTAGTTTATACTAGATTTTAAAATGTTTTCGTGCTGGCAAATTACCATTAAATTTCGTCTTCAAGTTATTACATTTTTAGTCCTTTTATTAATTCTTGTTAGAGCATCTCTAATAGCTTCTTTAAAATGAAAATTTTAAGGATTTTTTTGCTTCAATAGATTTCTCAAAATCTTCTCCAAAATAAAGAAACTGTGAAAGAAAAATAAAAATGTCAAAGTTAGAGATATCTCCAAAAATGATTGCTTATGAAAGATAAATGATTTTTTGTTCATTTACTAATGAAATTGCTTTAAATTAAATGTTTAAAAGAGAGAAATAATATTTTATTAATTGTATTGAGTTTTTATTAATAAAAGTAATTATATTATCTTTAAAATATAGAATCTGTTGGAGATGAAGTTAATTTTTTTAGAGATTTTGATTTTTTTTCCACCCCTCTCATATCGATCCCTTCATCGATGCGGCTCCCCAATGTTGATTCCAGTGTATTATGTTTGTGGAACTTCATTTTCGGTAGGTGGCTTTTGATTGCGGGTGAGAGTGGTCGAGTTTAATTGAACCTTGAGACGTCATGCCGAAAAAACATATACTTGATAGACAAGAAGAATTTGGATGTTCGATGTTGATTCAAATCAAAAAATGACAATACAGTGTGTCATTCGAGTAGGTTTTCATTCGGAAATTTTGACAACCCTCACATATTGATCCAAGAAACGCTACAATCACGTTACAAAGGTAAGTCGTCAAACTCTAAGACGCGATGCTAATTGTGGAAAACGTGTCGAAATAAAATGTGACAAATGTTTTCTCTGTTTAATTAGTTGTGTGTTCCAAGATGATGTTGGTCCTAGACCATAATGACTCGCACAAAAAGTGTTTGTAGAAGGCGATTTGAATACAAACACAATAAATTTTCACCTTTTAATTTCTTATTTTATTCAAAATTAAACAGATTGGTACCAAAAGTTGAATTCTATTATGACAAATCGTAATACATATACAGCAAGAGACAGGATACAAAAGGAAAGGAGCAATAATTGAGGACTCCAAATATGGAAACATATATACGATTGAGAGAGAATTATGGGAGAAAAATATGGTTTCCAATACTCCCCCTCAAGTTAGCGCATGTAAGTTTCGAATGCCTAACTTGACAAGTAACGTATGTAAAGAATGAGAGCCAAGTGGTTTAGTGAGCAATTCAGCGACTGCTGTTTAGAGTTAATGTGTACGGGTTCGATCTCCTTTCGTTCAACACGTTCGTGAACAAAATAGCAGTCCATTTCAACGTGTTTCGTCCGCTCATGGAAAACGGGGTTGTTAGCTATGTGCTTAGCCGCTTGATTATCACATAACAGCGGCGTAGGGCCAGCCATGACGGCATCTAATTCTTTCAGTAACCAACGAACCCATATAATTTCACTGACTGATGTGGCCATGGCCCGATATTCTGCCTCGGCAGAAGAACGTGATACCACTGACTGTTTCTTAGATTTCTAAGAGATTGGGGCTCCGCCCAATAGGAGAACGTAACCTGTCCTCGATTGTCTACTAAGAGGGCATCCGAGCCAATCGAAATCGCCATAGGCAACGAGGTTGATGTCACCCGTTTTAGGCAAAAGGATGCCTTGGCCAGTTGTGGTTTTAAGATACCGTAAGACTCTGTTTGCAGCCTCCATGTGATTGCGTCTTGGGTCTCCAACGAATTGACATACAATATTCACGGAGTAGGCTATATCCGGACGAGTAACTTGTAGGTAAAGCAAACGACCCACAAGCCTTCGGTATCGACTTGCATCGACCTTTTCTTCTTCTTCTCCTTTGTCAAGTTTTAAGTTTGGTTCCATGGGGAACGAACTGGGTCGACATCCTTTCAATCCACAATCTTCAAGAATGTCCAAGGTGTACTTTCGTTGGCTAAGGACCAAGCCTTCAGATGTTCTTGCAACTTCTATTCCTAAGAAGTATTTCAAAGGACCAAGGTCCTTTATGCTAAACTCTTTGTCAAGATGGGACTTTGTTCTTGCAATCTGTTTCATGTTGTTTCCTACAAGGATCACATCATCCACACATATGAGGGATGCCACGTACACATCTGCGTCTTTATAAATGAACAACGAATGATCTGCTCTTGACTGTTTATAACCGAGATTAGTGAGTGACTTTGTGAACTTGTGATACCAATTTCGAGACGCTTGTTTCAAACCGTAGATCGATTTCTTGAGTTTGCAGACCCTTGTTTCATTCTCGTTTGAGAATCCTTGTGGAATCTTCATATAAACCTCCTCCTCTATGTCTCCATGTAAAAAGGCGTTATTCACATCGAGTTGTTGAATCTCCCACCCCCGTTTCACGGCAATAGCAAGAAGGGTCCTCACCGTTACTAATTTAGCAACAGGAGCAAACGTGTCGTGATAATCCACCCCCTCCATTTGCGTAAAGCCTTTAGCCACGAGTCTCGCCTTGTATCTTTCCACCTCACCACTTGGTTTGAACTTGATCTTGTACACCTATTTTGAATCGATGGCCTTCTTTCCCTTAGGCAAGTTTTCAAGAGTCCACGTCCCATTTTGTTCGAGAGCGTGGATCTCCTTCCTCATAGCCTCTTTCCAATTCTTGTTTTGAGCTGCTTGATAAAAGGATTTTGGCTCATCATGATTATTGATGGCGGATAAGAAGGCTTTGTGAGTGTTAGAAAAATGTTCATAAGAAACATAATGAGATAATGGATGTACCGTCGAAGACTCTTGATTGGAGGCGGGTTGCGTGTGATCGATCGATGGGGGGAGCTCTACTTGATAATCACTCAAATGTTTTGGCTGCATTCTTTGTCTTTTCTGTCTCCCTTCTTCGACCTCCTGTTGAACGGTGGGTGTCCCCACATGTGATTCCATATACACCTCTTCAACATGAATATTATTTTCATCTTCCCCACCTTGCGTGCTTTGATTTTCTTCAACTAATTCTTCCAATTGATTTTCTAAAGTGTCTTCCACATTTTCAGTTTGCTTAACTTCATTGGTTTGTATGGGAACTCCCCCTGTCTCCATATTTTCGATGGGCTCTTCATGCAATTCACGACATTGGGAGATTGGGTTCAGGTGTTCAAATATCTCTTGTTCAAGGTTCTTCGATTCCATTTTGGAAAAAGGAAAAACGTATTCGATGAATCTAACGTCTCTTGTCATCACCATCTTTCTTTGTTCTAGATCATAGATTTTATATCCCTTTTTACCAGGAGGATAGCCCAAAAACACCCCCGGCTTTCCTCTCGGTTCGAACTTGTCCCCGTTTGTTTCGGTGTTCTTGTAGTAGGCCAAACAACCAAAAACCTGCATATGATCATATTCGGGATGACTTCCGAATAGAATTTCATATGGAGTCTTGTTGTTTATAACCATGGATGGTAACCGATTCACTATGTACTTTGCCGTTAGAACGCACTCCCCCCAAAAGGTTGTAGGGAGGCTTGCTTCAAACCGCAAGGCTCGTGCAATCTCTAAAAGGTGCCTACGCTTTCGCTCAACCACCCCATTTTGTTGTGGGGTATGAGGGTAAGTAGTTTCTAGGATGATTCCTTGTTCCCTATAAAAATGGTTCATGTGATTTGACACAAATTCCCCACTGTTGTCACATCTAATTCTCTTAATACCTTTTCCAAATTGTGTTTTGACCATATTATAAAAGTCAATCAAACAGGTGCTTGCTTCGTGTTTATGTTTAAGCAAATAAACCCATACCGCCCTACTATAGTCATCGACTATCGTTAGGAAATAATTTGCCCCCGTAAGTGACGGTCTCCTATATTTGCCCCAAACATCACAATGGATCAAATCAAAACAATCACTATTTTTAATGCAACTAACTGGAAATGGTAATCGAGTGAGTTTGGCTTTGTTACATGAGTCACAAACTCTGTCTTTAAAATTCAAAGAAACACCTTTAAGAAAACTAACACGAGATAACTTAACATTGGATGCATGCCCAAGTCGTTTGTGCCATGAGTCAATCGTCACCATCATCGCTTGTCTTTCTTCTTTTACCCCCCATCCAATAGAGACCACCACGACAGTCACCCGCTCCAATCAAGCTCCCCGTCTTCAGATCCTGCAATACAAAGAAGTTGGGAAAAAACGTCACTGCACAATGAAGGTCTTTAGTTAATCTTCGTACGGATAAAAGGTTGCATGTAAAGTTTGGCACAAAAAGAACTCCTTTAAGATTCAATCCTTCCTTGAAAATCAAATCTCCTTTCCCTTTAACAGGGATCGATTCCCCATTTGGGATTGTAACAGGCCTTTCAAGTGTGTTCATGGTTAAGTTTTCAAGCAAGTGTCCTTGGTGGGTCATGTGTTCGGTTGCGCCCGAGTCCCCAACCCAGTTGTTATCGACCCTTGTTCTACCTGCCATGTTAGCTACAACGGGTTCTTCTCGGGTTTCTCCAAACAACATCAGAAAGCTTGTGTATTGCTCCTCTGTCATGCCCGGTATAGGACACAGTTTCGTCTCCACCATTGCGGCCCTTGGCTTTGGTTTGTCCCTTTCTCGGCCACCACTCCGGGTAACCAATTCTTTTAAAACACCCATCTCTGTCGTGCCCATCTCTTCCACAATGACTGCAATGTTCGGTTTTGTCGACTTGAGGACCCTTATCAGTCTTTGTCCATCCCTTTTCTTGTTGGTTTCGCGTTTGTTCTCGCCGCCCTTGAAAACTGGCTTGGAAGGCAGCAGCTTCATGGACTGGCCTTTTTGATGTAGCAATGGTACGTTGTCGTTCGTCTTCCGCCACTAGGTGATAGACTGCACTTAGTTTTGGTGTTGGTTTCATTGCCAATATTTAGGTCTTAATAACACCAAACTGATCATCAAGCCCCATTAAGAACTCATAAGTTCTTTCTTTCTCTTTCAATTCAGTTAGTTTCTTTCCGAGCCCACACGTGCATCCATTGCATGAGCACCGAGGAGTGGGCAAAATCGATTCCATCTCATCCCACAAGACACGTAGTCTCGTGTAATAAGCAAAAACCATCGTACCATCTTGTCGAGTCGCGTTCAGTGATTGCTTCAGTTCATACGCCTTCGGGGCGCTTTCCTTTCCAAACCGCTCCTTCAAATCCTTCCAGATCTCAGTCGCTGTTTTGGCGTATTTCACACTGTTACGAATCTCTTTCTCCATTGATGTAGTTAACCAACCTTTAATCATTGCGTCACAACGCATCCAAGGTTGGTATTTGTCCGATTCCATCTCTGGCATCTTGATCGAGCCATCGATAAAACCAGTTTTGTTTTTAGCTAACAGAAAATTCATCATTTCCTGTTCCCAATCGCTGTAGTTCTTGTCGGTAAGCACATCGTTCACGTGCATTTGCTTTGGATAGTCGGAAGCGTGTAGATAAAAAGGAGAGTTGTGGTCGACTGTCTCTCCTTCACTCTTGTTCTTCTTTGCATCGTATCCTGCCATTGAAAACGATTAGGTTTTTTTTTGTGTTTTGGATCGGTATGCTCTGATACCATAAACAGATTGGTACCAAAAGTTGAATTCTATTATGATAAATCGTAATACATATACAACAAGAGACAGGATACAAAAGGAAAGGAGCAATAATTGAGGACTCCAAACATGGAAACATATATACGATTGAGAGAAAATTATGGGAGAAAAATATGGTTTCCAATACTATGGATATATTGCGGAAACTATGAGGCAAGACCTTGATCCTAAACTATATGAGGGTGACAAATTTACCAATCACTGAAAGAGAGAAGAAAAAAGTTTTCTTTCAGATCTGAGAAGCTAAGATAGCTTTTCATATATTGACGTTGAATTTACTATTAAAATTTCACACATAAGTTCTTCAAAACGGGTGATTTGCAAACTAATACAATAAAGACATTTTATAGCCTTCATTGCATTAAGTGTTGTCCTACAAATTTGACACATGTCTTATTCTGCTTTGTTGTGTTGATCCAAACTCCCTCAGTGATTTGATGACGATTCTTAGAATACTTAGTGAAAATTACATTTAACATCTGTATGTATTAGTGTTTCGCCATCAACGATCATATGCTGAGTATGTTCAATGATCGCTGATAGCTTCCTATGTAAGAATGTTATTGTAATACCTGAAGACAAGCCTTGCGACAAAAGAGTTCATCGCTGACATCGAAGACTAAGCTGACGAACAAGGACAAGTCTACTCATGATCTGATGCGGCATTCAGTGAAAGCATGACAAGTCTACAACGCGCGACATCTCAAGAACAAGGCTTCAGCGATAACTGAGACTTTTACAGGCCTCAGTGATGAAAGGCAATATCAGCGATCGTTGATCATGAAGCTTGCAGTTCAAGATTTTTTTGTTTTATCCTCTTGCACAAAAGTACGAAGGTACAAAAGGAAACTTGCTTTTGTTCATAATCGTACAACCACTCTGCTATCTACACTGTTCGCCATACGGCCAAGAACATGTATTTGACAAAAGTCAGAAGCATGCACCTAATGAAGATTTGACACGTGTAATGTGCTCCTACCCTGCATTAAATGCATATGGTATAAATATGAGCAATACCCTTCACGTTGAAGGGCCCATAATCTCTCTTAATACTTGTAGAAAAATCTTGTTTTTTACATTTCTAATTCTCTTCTACTTCTAGTGCAAGAAACTTAGTGATTCTCAAGTTTGTTTAGATTAGGATTACTTAATCTATTTATGCAACAAACTGTAAATTGTGTTTTGATTTATCAATAAACAATTTAGAAAGTAAAACTTGTTTTTGTATTCAACCCCCTTCTACAAACTATCACACTTGTAGAACCCCTACGGGACCAACAAGTGGTATCAGAGCATATTGTTTAATCGCATAAACAAGATCTTGCTTAATCTCTTCCTTGCTATTCTTCAAATGACACACAATACAAACACAAACTATATAGATAATATTGTTCTCTAGCAAAACCTCCTTGATTCAGCAAAGATAACTTTAGTCTTTGGAAAATCGATTGACACTTTTTCTTGAAGGTATAGACTATGCCTCGCTATGTTGAAAATGGACCCTATGTTCCATTTATCATAGTTACAGCTGTTTATGCCACTGCTACAACTGCTTCCATACCTAAAGGAAAGTTGTTAAGGATCTCACTCAATGGTTTGATGAAGACAAGAAAAAGGTGGCCATTGATACCAAGGCTAGATCAGTCATTTCTATGGCTCTACCTGATGAAGTTTATCACTCAGTAATGAACCTAAAAACTTCTAAAGCCATGTGGGACACTATTTGTGTTCAATATGAAGGTACATCTGAAGTACAAGAACCCAAAAAGATAAATATGGTAAGACAATATGAAAGTTTCATTTGTGGTAAGAATGAATATTTGCCTGAAGTACACCAACGCTTTAATTGCTTATTAATTGACTTAAGAACTGTTGGTACCTACTCTAATTCTAAGACCCTGACAAAATTCTTAGAATGTCTTCCTGAAAGCTGGGACAGTCATACCATGTGTTATATGCTTTCAAAGGATCTTAAAGATATTACCTTAAACACTCTTTATGGCATTATGCTCAATCATGAGCAATCATGTTAGCTTAAGAAGAATCTTGTAAAAGATTTAAAAGATTCAAAAAGCACACATGTTTCTTTAACATCTTCAAAGATGACTCCCACTCAGCGATCCTCTATGACCATCACTAAGTTGGAATCAGACTCTGATGACTTATCAGAAACTGATCTGTAAGAATTTGATGAGTCACTAGCACTCTTGACAAACTCCTTCAGGAGATTTGCAAGAAAGAGCAATTTCAGAAGAAATAAACCTCTTGTTATCACTAATAAGCCAAACTCAACTCCTGTTGATAAGGCAACAACTACGTGTTATAACTGCGAAATGAAAGGACATTTTGCAAGTGAATGCAGGTCAAAGAAAGTATTCAAACCTTCTTCATCCTCTAAGCCCAGAGATGACAAATACCTTAAGCTGAAAGAAAAAAATATGAAGTTGAAAAAGTATAAGCAAAAAGTTAAAGGTAAAATCGCTGAAGAACATGATTGGGGTGAATTTGAGGAAGAATCAGATTCTAATGAAGAAAATGTGGCCAACCTCTGTCTGATGGCCTAAATCCAAGAAGTAAAAGAAGAAAGTGCCGATATTTCTTCTACCTCTTCTACCTCTCAGGTATCTACTTCTTCTGATTCAATTCTCACTAAAGCTGATAGACGTCGTGCTATCGATTCATTGACAGTTGATTTATATAATGCCCTGAATGGCAAAACTCAAGCTGAAAAACAAAATCTAGATTTAACTGAACAACTTAAAAAATGTCATTTAAAGATCCAAGAACTATCTAATATAGAAGAAATTTAAAAGATCCGGTATATGTCAATGAACTAATCAGCATCGAACAAGCTATCGCTGAGCTGAAGGCTGGGAAAGCCATTGTTGATGGATGGTGCAAATCCTCGGCAAATATCACTGAGATAATCAGTGCTCAGATCCCAGTCCATGACAGAAGTGGTCTTGGTTTCAATTCCGATAAAGAAGAACCAAGTAGAGATCGTTTCATTTATATTTGGAATGTTTGTCTCTTCCATCCCTGACACTTTCTCATCTCAGTTATCTTCTTCTTCTTCTTCTGCTTCTATTCCTGAGAAATCTCCTAAGAGTTCCAAACTCTTGGAGAAAGGGAAATCTGTTTCCCAAACTACTTAGAAGGGTACCAAAATGTCTAAGCTGAAAAAGACTAAGTCAAAACCCTCAGCTAGCCAACCTTCGACTTCCAAAGCTAAGGTCTCTGAACATGTTCAGAGATCTACCCCTAGAATAAAGGTTGATGTTAAGGATAAGAAATTCTGAAGAACCAAAAGTTCCTCCGATATCTAATGCTAACGGCATTCTTGGAACATGCCCTACTCATTTAAAGCTTTCTACTACTTATGCTTTTGGTCCTAAAGCTACTTTCAGCTATAGGAAATGTTATCACTGTGGACTTACTGACCATATTGCTAGTAACTACGCCACAACCACCAAAGCTGAAAAATCATCTAAAGTGAAGATGAATTCCACCAAAGCAAAGGTCACCAAAGATAAAAATCTGCCAAGGTGAAAAATACCACTAAGGTTAAGAAATTAACCAAAGTGAAGGTTACCACAGACGCTGAAACATCAGACGATGTGAAGATTTTTGAACCTTCCATCTCCAATAACACTTGTGGACCCATTGTAAAGTGGGTACCAATTCAAACTTAATCTTCCTTATGATTGCAGGTCTCGAAGGGTATCTGGTATCTTAATAGCGGATACTCTAGACACATGACTGGACAAAAGAACCTACTCTCTAAAATACAAGGAAGAGAAAGGTCCCTTAGTGACCTTTGGTGGAAATGGAAAAGGCTATACTAGAGGGATTAGTGTACTCACTAATGGTACAACTACCTTCCAAAGATTCACTTACGTAGAAGGACTGAAGCACAATCTTCGTAGCATCAGTCAGCTATGTGTTAAAGACTACAAAGTATGTTTTACGAAGAAAGCATGTTCTATCACTGATAAGGAAGGAAAACTTTTTCTCAGTGGTTATCGTTTGGAAAATGTTTATGCCATTAACATGGATTCCTCAACCACTGAGAACATTTTTTTTCTATCTAAAACCTCCTCAGATGTCAACTGGCTATGACATAAGAGGCTCAACACACTCTCATCAAAGGTACTAGTCACTGGCTTACCTCAACATTCATACGCTAAAGAATCTCTTTGCTCAGCGTGTGAAAAAGGAAAGCAAACCAAAGCTACTTCAAATCTAAATAAGTGTCATCAGTGACAACACCTCTTCATCTACTCTATATAGGTTTATTTGGCCCTGTCAATATTCAATCCATCATTGGAAAGAAGTACACTCTGGTTATAGTAGATGAGTTCTTTCGCTATACATGGGTGATGTTTCTCAGATCTAAGAGTGACAATCCAGAAGAAATAACTTCATTTGTAAGTGTTGATCCAAACCCTCAGTGATTTGATAATGACTCTTAGAAACACTTAGTAAAAATTGTAAGCAGACAATATGTATTAATGTTTTGTCATAAAATAAAATATACTAAGTCTGTTTAGTATCGCTGACGAAAACATACGCTTTAAATTATGCATTCACCGAACACTGTTCATCAGTGAGCCCTGAGCCTGTTCAGCCTCACTGATGATCGCTGATAGTTATGTTGTTTACTTATGATCCCTGAAGACAAGATTCACGTTAACCATGTTCTACGCTGAAGTCGAAGATCAAGACAAAGAACCAGCGACTAAGTCTACTAGTGACCTGATGCGGATATCAACGAAGCCAAGACTTGTCCACTCAACAGGAAGTTTCAAGTAGAAGACTTCAGCGAACGCTGAACTTTATCATTCGCTGATAAAGAAATCATTCAGTGAACGATGATCATGAAGCCTCCCCTACAAGTAACTTTTGTCTTATCCCCTTGCATGCCCCCGTATGATTTTGTCAGAACGAACATCCCTTTTATCCATAATCGTACAACCAACTCTGATTCTACACTATTCATCATGCGGCCACTAGGTTGTCTACTGAAGTCAAAAAATGCAACCAACCAGAGGCTGCCATGTGTAAAGGTATACTGACATGCATTTAATGCACGCAGTATATAAAGGAAACTCCTCTTCAATTCTTGAAGCTCGGCCATTCCTCTCGCTGTACTTACTGTGTGAAAGAATACTCTCCTTAGTGTTCTTGATTTTGTTAATCTCTATTTCTAGTGCAAGATATCGTAGTGTTCTCATAGTTTATTTAGATTTGGTTTATTCTTTAATCTTGTTCCACAACAAACTGTAAATTGTTTGATTATATCAATAAACAATTTATAAAGATAAAAATCATGGGTTTGTATTCACCCCCCCTTTCTACAAGCTTGTTTAACCCCTTCGGGACCAACAAGTGGTATCAGAGCAGATTGTTTAATCTAATAAACAAGATCTTGCTTATACTAATTCTTTTCTCTTCCTTGCTATTTTTCATAATGGCTAACCCCACAAACACAAACTATATCGATAATGGCTCTCTTGCAAAACCCCCTAGATTTTCCAAAGATAACTTAAATCTCTAGAAAAATAGGATGATGCTCTTCCTAGAAGGTGTAGATCCCACTATACCTTACTACACTGAAAATGGACCATATGTCCCTTTCATGATAGACCCTGCTGTTCCAGGCACTGCTACTAGAGCTGCCATCCCTGAAATAATCATTCCCAGGGAAGTTAGCACATGGACTGACGAAGACAAGAAGAAGGTGGCCATCGATATTAAGGCCAGATCTATCATCTCTATGGCTCTTCCTGATGAAGTCTACCACTCCATCATGAACCTGAAGAGTTCTACAGCCATGTGGGACACAATATGTGTTCAATATGAAGGTACTTCTGAAGTCCAGGATTCAAGAAAGATCAACCTGGTAAGACAGTACAAAAGTTTCATTTGTGGTAAGAATGAAACTCTATCTGAAGTTCACCAACGCTTTAACTGTTTAATCATTGACTTAAAAACTATTGGTAAGGAATATTCTAACCTTGAGATCCTGACAAAGTTTCTGGAAAGTCTTCCAGAAAGCTGGGACAGTTATACAATGTGTCTTAAGCTCTCAAATGATCTGAATTTAATGACCCTTTCTACCTTATTTGGCACTATGCTCAATCATGAGCAGTCGTGTCATCTTAAGAAAAATCTTGTATAAGATTCCAAAAGCACACCTGTTGCTTTACTCTCAGAGTTAATGCCCACTTAGCGCTCTACTGTCACTATCACTGAGTTGGAATCTAACTCTAATGAATCATCAGAAGCTGATCCTTCAGAAATTGATGAGTCACTGGCACTCCTGACTAATACATCCAGGAGATTCGCCAGCAAGAGTAACTTCAGAAGAAATAAACCTCTTTCACTCACTGACAAGCCAAAATCTTCAACCCCAGTAGATAAGGGAACTGCTACCTACTTTAACTGTGAAAAAGTAGGACACTTTGCTAGTGAATGTAGGTCAAAGAAAGTTTTCAAACCGTCATCTTTCTCATACAAGAAATCCTCTAACCCCAAGGCTAGAGATGACAAATAGAAGAAGCTGAAAGAAAAATATGCAAAACTAAAAAGCTTTAAAAAGAAAGGTAAAGGCATGATCGCTGAAGATCATGACTGGGCTACATCTGATGAAGAATCACCTGACTCTGAAGATGATGATCAAGCCAATCTCTGCCACATGGCTCAAATAGAAGAAGAGGAAGAACAAGTTGAAATTCCCTCTACTTCTACCTCCACCTATCTGGTATCAAACTCTCTCACTGATACTCATACTTCAGCCCTCAGTGACATCGAAAGACGTCGGACCGTCGATCTTTTGACTATTGATTTATATGATGCCATGAATGGCAAGACCAAAGCTGAAAAACTAAATATTGATCTCGCTGAACAACTTAAGAATTGTCATTTGGAAATTTAAAAGCTTTCTAAAATAGAAGAAACTTTGAAAGAACAGGTCTTCATAAATCAAATCATTCGTATTGAGCGAGAAGATGCTATCGCTACATTAAAGGCTGAAAAGGCTACTGTTGAAGGATGGTGTAAATCCTCAACAACGATCACTGAGATATTAGGTGCTCAGATTCCCCTTTGTGACAAATGTGGTCTTGGTTACAAAGCTGACGCTGAAGAACCAACCACTGATCGTTCCATGCTTAAGTTTGGAATGTTCGTGTCCTCTATCCCTAACACTTCTTCGTCTCAGTGCTCTTCTTTAAATACTCCCATTCCTAAGGAAAAACCTGCCTTGACTTCTAAAGGCAAAGGTAAAGAAAAAGTTTTTAATCAAAAACCTCAGAAGGGTACAAATGTACCTAAGCTGAAAGTCTCAAAACCTTCAGCAAGTCATCCCTCTACTTCTAAGAAAAAAATTCCTGAATTCGTTCAGCGATCTACTCCTAGAATCAGATTTGATGTAATTGGTAAGAAATCCGAAGAACTGATAGTTCCTCCAATTTCCAATGCCAAAGGTATTCTTGGTGCTGGCCCTGCTCATTTATTTTTTTGGCTAAGCATGCAAATGGTCCTAAAGCTACTTTTAGCTATAGGAAATGTTATCACTGTAGACTTACTGATCATATTGCTAGTAAGTGCCCCACAGCTACCAAGGTTGAGAAATTAGCTAAGGTAAATTAGATTGCCCCCAAGGCAAAGAAGACCAATTCTGGTGCAAATCAGGTTAAGGTGAAAACAACCACTAAAGTTAAGAAATTAACCAAAGTGAAGACTTGTCCTGAAGTTGAATCTTCAAATGCTGCAAAGATTGCTGAACCTTCCATTTCCTCTACCACCATTGACAAATGTGGACCCATAGTAAAATGGGTGCCTAAATCAAACTAATCTTCCTTTGTTTGCAGGTCCTGAAGGGTATCTGGTATCTTGATTGCGGATGCTCTAGACATATGACTGGGAAAAAGAACCTGCTCGTTGAATATAAGGAAGAGAAAGGTCCCTCAGTGACCTTTGGTGGAAATGGAAAAGGCTATACCCGAGGGTTTGGTGTACTTTCCAATGGTACAACTACCTTCAGAAGAGTCGCATATGTTGAAGGACTGAAGCACAATCTTCTGAGCATCAGTCAACTATGTGACAAGGACTACAAAGTATGTTTCACCAAGGAATCCTGCTTTGTCACTGACAAAAAGGAGAAGGTCGCTCTCAGCGGATACCGTTTGGAAAATGTTTATGTTTCTGCAAAGCCTCATCTGATGTCAACTGGCTATGGCATAAGAGGCTCTCTCATCTCAACTTCAAGACACTGAACACTCTTTCTTCAATAGAGTTGGTCACTGGTCTACCTCAACATTCATACGCTAAAGAGTCTCTATGTTCAGCGTGTGAGAAAGGGAAACAAACCAAAGCAAGCTTCAAGTCAAAGCAATTTTCCTCAGTGTCATTTCCTCTTCAACTTCTTCACATGGATTTGTTTGGCCCTGTTAACAAACAATCACCCCATTGATCAGATTCTTGGTGATCCAAACGCTGGTGTTCAGACTCGACGAGGTACATGTAACATTTGTTTATTTGTTAACTTTATTTCTCTGATTGAACCAAAGAAAACAGATGATTCCCTCAGAGATCCAAACTGGGTCAGCGCTATGCAAGAAGAGCTGCCAGAATTTGAAAGAAACAAAGTTTGGAATCTCGTTCCAAGACCATCTGACAAGTCAGTGATAGGCACTAAATGGGTCTATCGAAACAAGTTGGATCAACATTGAACTGTAACCCACAACAAGGATCGTCTTGTTTCTCAAGGATACAGACAAGAGGAAGGCATAGATAACGACGAAACATTTGCCCCAGTGGGAAGACTCGAAGCTATTCGTCTATTCTTAGCTGATGCTGTTCACCGAGACTTCAGAGAATATCAAATGGATGTGAAATCAACATTCCTTAACGGAATGCTGAATGAAGAAGTCTATGTTGAACAACCTCCAGGATTCGCTGATCCTAAGCATCTAGGTTATGTATATAAACTGGATAAGGCACTTTATGGCTTAAAGCAAGCTCCTCGTGCATGGTATGACACTCTCTCTATTTATCTCCATATTAAAAAAATTGAGCGAGGTAAAATCGATAAAACTCAATTTTTCAGGAAAGTAAAAGGTCATATCATTCTTGTTCAAATATATTTCGATGATATTATATTTGGTTCTACTAACCCTGAATTATGTACTCGTTTCGCAGAAAGAATGAAAGATGAATATAAAATGAGTATGATGGGTGAACTGACATATTTCCTTGGTCTTCAAATCAAACAGAATGAAAAAGGTACTTTCATTCACCAAGGTAAGTATGTTAAAGACATGCTAAAAAAGTTTGATTTAACTCAAAGCTCAGCTATGAAAACCCCAATGGCACTGCCGCTGACACCTAACAAAGATCCCTCAGGGAAACCTGTTAATGTCACAGCGTACCGTGGGATGATCGACTCTCTTCTATATCTTACAGCTAGCCGTTTTGATATTATGTATGCAACTTGTTTATGTGCACGATATCAATCTGAACCTAAGGAATCTCATTTGATCGCTGTAAAGCGTATTGTTCGATACCTTAAAGGTACTCCTAACCTAGGTCTTTGGTATCCCAAAGACTCAGGGTTTGATCTAATCGCCTATTCAGATAGTGATTTTGCAGGATGCAAGTTGGATAGGAAAAGCACCACAAGAGGCTGTCAGCTCCTGGGTGGAAAGCTGGTTAGTTGGACAAGTAAAAAGCAAAATCCAGTGTCCACCTCAACCGCTGAAGCTGAGTACGTAGCCGCTGGAAGCTGTTGTTCTCAAGTCTTATGGATGAGAAATCAACTATTGGACTATGACCTTCAACTCTCCAAAATTCCAATCTAGTGCGACAGCACTAGTGCCATCGGCATTGCAAACAATCCAGTGCTACACTCAAAGACCAAACACATCGAGATCAGGTATCATTTTATCAAAGACCATGTGATGAATGGTGATATAGAACTTCATTTTATTCCAACTGATTTTCAGTTAGCTGATCTGTTTACCAAACCTATTGATGAGACAAGATTCAACTTTCTCATCAGCGAGCTTGGAATGCTGAATCTGGAAGAATAAAATCTTCAGTGGTTAGCATTAGATCAGTGATAAAATGAACTTGTATAACCCTTTTAATCATCTAATCTCTGAACAAAATTGATTCGCTGATATCAAGGTATGTTCTCTCTTAATCGCTGACACTCGCCTCGGCATGCAAGATTTCAAAATAAATTACATCGCTGAATATCTCTTCCTTTCAGTGATTCTTTTGAAACTCTTAAATCTCACTGATACTTCTATTTAGTGCTTCTCGATTTTAAAATTGTCCCTGAGCTTTTCTAAAAACCCTCAGAGACACCTTAAAATATGAAAGGATAAACCATGGCACGCCTTTTCGTCTGACACGTTCGCCCGTTTCGTTTCCTTGTCCAATAAGATTCAAGGGACGTGTCACGTGTCATCATGAAAAACTTTTCCCGCTCTTAGTTTTTCTCTCTCTACTCTCACTATATAAACCATTCGAGTTTATATTTTTACCTTTTACGCATTCGAACTCTCTTAAAGCAAAAAGAATTCACTTATTTCCTCTGCATTCGGATTTTTCAAGAACTTGTGTTAATCATCCTCTCCATTCACGAAACAGGTTACATTTCTCTTCTATAATCCATCTTAAACAACATTTTTGATCTTATTCTTGCTTTTACAATCAAACAATGTACGTTTCTAAAGTTTGAAATCATCTTCTTCATGGTTTTAATAAACACAACTTGCTTTCAAGTTGTTCTTGTGAGTTTAATCAAAGAATCTTAAACATACACTTTTCATACGTTTTTCCAGAATCCTTTCCATAAAAGGAAACTGGAAAACAAGAACTTTTACTAGTTTTGTACCTCTTTTCAAAACTGCAAAACCCTAAAAATCTCACTGTGGAATCTTTTTTCATTTAAAGAAATTTTCTTCATCTTCTTCATCTTTGTGTGTTCTAAACAGCAATGGCAACCAATGACAATACCAACGCTGCATCTCCTGCAACTTCTGACAAAGCTGACCTTACCAAGGCTCCAATGATGAAACTCTCACTGGATCAGATCACGTTCCACTTGAACAATCCCTATGCTTTGCTGGAATTCCCTCCAAAGAAAATGGTCACTCATCTAAACGACGCCGTGAACTTCATAAAAACCTGTCCTCTGGCGACAGCTTTGACTATCAGGCCTCCTGCTCACAAAAACCTCTTGGCTCAGTTCTGGTACATGGCTCATCGTACCCAGATCTCCTCCACAAAAAACCCAAACAAGAAGATTGATGCCATCGCCTTCGAGACTGACCTAGGCGAAGCAAAAATCACCCCTGGAGTTATAAGACACCCCTGAACCTCCCTTCCAGCTCACAGGACAACAAGTTCGTCCCTTTCCCTGACCCAACCTCCAATGAAGGAAAGGCTGAAATTATCTCCTTCTTGGACGCAATGAAATATAACTGGAACACAGGGCACGACAACCAACCTGAGAAGAAGATAACCACCGTGCTGAAGAGCAAAATGCCCAGCGAGATGAATTTCATATTTGATCATCTCATCAGCTGTATGTTCGCCAAAGTCGGGTCTACTGATCAGGCCTCGAAGACCCAATCTGCCATGGGTTGCACATTGATGAAAGGCCTGCACGTGGACTGGGCACGCCTCATGTTTGAAGATCTGATGGAAAAGGTTGAAGTCCCTAATAGGCCAGCGAACGTTCCTTACCTGCGATTCCTCAGTGCCCTATTCATGCATTGGCTGAAAGAAAGGTATCCCACCGGGGGAGACCTGAGACTTTCTCAGGTTGGCCCTAAGGTACTGGACTACAAACCAATCGTCAATGAGGTACGTCTCTCTACTCTCTTACCTCTTCTTGGCTCCTCTACTTCTTCTACTTCTGCGGCTACCTCCTCGGCAGCGGTCGTCCCAACCACTTGTACCCAAGCCGCAACCACAACTCCATCTCGAAAGATAAAACATGCTAACTCCCCACTTGGCATCCATAAGACCAAGAAGATCTCCAAGGAGCAACCCAGCCTTCCTGGGATGAAGACTCCACATTTGTCTTCTACAGAAGATGCTAGATAGTTTCGTGGCACGCTCCGCCACATCCACTGAACCAACCTCTTCAATACCCACTTCAGTGCCTCATGACACTGATGTTATCATGGAACAGGACCCCCCCCCTTCCTCAGTACCTCAATGTATTGGTGAAATATTCTTCAGCGAATCCAACGCTGAATCTGCTACCCACGCCCTCTTCTCAACCTTCGCTTCTTTAACTCATTCGTTGGTCTCTTCTACATTCATTTTTCCCTCTGCATCACCTTCACATGTCATCCATCTGGATGACACCTCTGTCGCTGAGCTACAGAAATTAATGGATCAAAATAAAGGACATGAAGGCGCTTCCTCCCACCGCACGCTGGAAGATGACATGGAACACGTGTCAGGATATCGTGATTTCAACACCTTTTCCAACCCGCCTCCAGGTAACCTAAACACTTCTCTCTCTGAACCCCCAACTTCTGAGCTTTCCTTTGTTCATAAGTTATTTTCTGTTACACCTCCTAATTTGGGTACCATTAGCCACTCCCTCACGGAGATTGCTACTAAGGTGGAAACTCTCACCACCACCATCTCCTCGAACTCCACAGCGGTTACAAACGCTGGGGAGACTTTAAAGAAGTTGGTTGAGGCTGTAGCTGATAAAGCCTCCACTGCTGATTTGTCCAAAGTTGAAGGCAGCTTGTCTTCTATTGCTGAGGCTCTCACGAACAACTCCTCCAACCTCAGCACTCTCAACAACACCAACACCGATCTCTCCAACAACTTCAACACCCTATCCAGCGAAGTCACATCGCTGAAGACAGTGGTTACAAATCTTCAGGGAGACGTCTCTTCTCTGAAAGGAGAAATGAGCAACCTAGCTCTGAAGGTTGGCTCCTCGACCGAGCTGCTCCAACAAGTCCTCGAGCGCCTGCTCCCACCGTCTCTCTATCCTACTTTACTTAGGTGGATCGGGAAAACCTGGAGAAGGCGGTGGAGTTCATTGAGAAGACCAACCCTTCTTTATCTGGCCTAGAAGACAGATTAGCAGCGGTTGAAAACCGTTCAGTCATTCCTGGCCCAGAAGACAGGAATACTGTTGCTACCGCTAATACTGCTGTTGTTGCCTCCCCCATCCAACATGTGGAAGAGGGGGAGAAGGATACAGATGAAGGCCTTCCCCATGTTTCTGAGGGGGAAGATATTGTTAATAAACCTCAGGGAGTTGAAAACCCTGAGGGAACTAAATTCTACGAACATGCAAATTCTGAGGGGGAGAATGTCGAAGAATAGGCAAAATCTCCAGTGCTTGTTGCCTCCGACGAAAATGCTGAGTCTGAGAAAGTAGAAGAAGAAGACGAGGAAGACCTGGATCTCCAGGATGACGAACCTTCATCATCACCCAAAAATGATGATGATGATGATGTTGAAGGCTTCATTTTTCAGCCAAAGCCCAAAAGAACCCCAACTCTGAAAGGGGTCGTTACAAACTACAAGTAAAGACATATTTAGAGTCTTCATCACTTGCTACAACAATTAAGCATAAGCCCTTTAACACAGCTATTGCTTTACAAAACTTTCTATTATAAAGGACAACTTCAGTGTCCTAACACCAAACCTCCAGCGAATCCGGCGAATCAAGGAAAGAATAAAGGTCTCGCTAAGGACAACCTGGCTATTCTCCTCAAGAATCCAGTTTGTCAGGTATGTTATATTCTATTCCCTTACTCTGCATCCCTCCTCTACCCCTTCTTAATATCTATCCTACTCTCACTCAAACCTCTAAACACTTAACCCATCATTTCTCTATCTCTTCTTCAAAATGATCTTAACACTGTGATCATTTGGTTTCATCTAGCCTTCTCCCCTGCTTGAGGGTCAAGCTGAAGATCCTACATCACCAATAATCCCAGCGCCGAGTGCAGATGACTTACAAATAATCCCAGTCTCCTTCGCTGAAACTGATGAAGCTATTGAAGAAGAAGAAGAACTGCTCTCACACAATAAACGACCTTCCTTGGTTCCTCAAAAGCCAAGTGAAGAAGAACTGAAAAAGGGAGTAGCCATGATTCAAAAGCTTGAGGCTCAACGCATTGTTCATCCTCATCCCAACATCCTATCAACCAAGGAAATCGCTGAAGGTTTCAAGGCTGAGAAACTCCTTGCTGAACGAAAAAGAGCTGAAGAAAAAGACAAAGAATATGCCATCGAACTAGTTCAGCGTTCGGTAAAGGATCCAGACCTGAAGAAGGTACCTATCTTTGTTCAACGAAAGCTCTGGAAAGACGCCAAGAAGATCAGAGAAGGGAAAGCCAAGGTCTCTGAATCCACAATGACATGGAGTAAAGAAAGACTTCGCCATCGACACCATGCATCCATAATCAAACAAGTCAACATCAGGGGTCATACAACAAACAAAGTTCCTATCGTTGGCATTCAGATTATCAGGGAGAATGGTCACAAGGAAACTATCTATACCTCGTGGCTTGATCATCTTGGTTTCCCTGAATGGTTGGAGATGCAGATAGCCATTCAGTGCTCACGATCAACTTACAAATGCTATGTCGGAGAAAGCTCTTAATAGTCTGATCGACTTGGTAACATCAGCCATTGATATCCCTCCTCATCCAGTTCAACATAGAAGGCCTGATGCAAAGAAAAAGAAGGAATCCACAGCTTCAGGTCCTCCTATCAGAAATGAAACTGGCATTGGTTTTTCACGAGAAGAAGTCATTGGTCCTGACCCTGACCTCTCAGTGCTGGATGTTTCCCTGCCCCCTGGTGAACGATTTATCCCTGGAAAAGTCATAAGTGAACCACATGGTATTTTCTTTCTTGACTGCCATGGACGAAAATGCTTTCAACGCATCTCTGAGCTATGCATTGTCCCTATCGAACAGCTCAGAGATCTCATTTACTGGTGCGGATACAGAGAAGACCTGCTCGCATATTTCATGAAGCCTTTAATCTTCAAAGAAGAACAGAGAAGAAAGGCACTAGGAGAAAAGGTCCCTGATTGGATGCTTCTGAGCACAAACACTCTTGAAGAACTTCTCGTCAAGAATGAGCCTGAATAGCTGATAGGATCTCTCTTGTAATTCTTCTATCTTTCATCAGCTTATAACTTTTTGTACTTGTGACTATTATTCACTATACTTGTAATTTTTCCACTTCCCCTTGTAATCTCTACGAAGTTAATAAAAAAATTTAGTGAATGTACTTTACTCCATCAGTACTTAAAAAGATCCCTGAAAATAGTAAATGAGACAAATACTTTATGAGTCCTTTTTATCCTTACGTTTTCTTACTTAACAATTTTCCTTTATTGCTATGTCATCATCAAATGGGGGAGATTGTTGATCCAAACCCTCAGTGATTTGATAATGACTCTGAGAAACACTTAGTGAAAATTGTAAGTAGACAATATGTATTAATGTTTTGTCATCAAAGAAAATATACTAAGTCTGTTTAGTATCGCTGATGAAAACATACGCTTTAAATTATGCATTCAGCGAACACTGTTCATCAGTGAGCCTTG
The DNA here is from genome assembly GCA_033807775.1 of Saussurea involucrata. Taxonomy (NCBI): domain Eukaryota; kingdom Viridiplantae; phylum Streptophyta; class Magnoliopsida; order Asterales; family Asteraceae; genus Saussurea; species Saussurea involucrata. Next base: position 116,233,235 of record CM066315.1, read on the forward strand.
AGTCTGTTCAGCCTCACTGATGATCGCTGATAGTTATGTTGTTTACTTATGATCCGTGAAGACAAGATTCACGTCAACCATGTTCTATGCTGAAGTCGAAGATCAAGCCAAAGAACCAGCGACTAAGTCTACTAGTGACCTGATGCGGATATTAGCGAAGCCAAGGCTTGTCCACTCAACGTGAAGTTTCAAGTAGAAGACTTCAGCGAACGCTGAACTTTATCATTCGCTGATAAATAAATCATTCAGTGAACGCTGATCATGAAGCCTCCTCTACAAGTAACTTTTGTCTTATCCCCTTGCACTCCCCCGTACGATTTTGTCAGAACGGACATCCCTTTTGTCCAGAATCGTACAACCAACTCTGATTCTACACTGTTCATCATGCGACCACTAGGTTGTCTACTGAAGTCAAAACATGAAACCAACCAGAGGTTGCCACGTGTAAAGGTATACTGACATGCATTTAATGCATGCAGTATATAAAGGAAACTCCTCTTCATTTCTTGAAGCTCGGCCATTACTCTCGCTGAACTTACTGTGTGAAAGAATACTCTCCTTAGTGTTCTTGATTTTCTTAATCTCTATTTCTAGTGCCAGATATCTTAGTGTTCTCATAGTTTGTTTAGATTAGGTTTATTCCTTAATCTTGTTCTGCAACAAACTGTAAATTGTTTGATTATATCAATAAAAAATTTAGAAAGATAAAAATCGTGTGTTTGTATTCAACCCCCCCCCCTTCTACAAACTTGTATAACCCCTTTGGAACCATCAGTAAGATAAATGGAAGTTCTAAACAGTTTGACGGTTCGCTCAATAAGGTGTGATCATGGAACTGAATTCAAAAACAGTTCTCTTGATAACATCTTTGAGAGTAAGGGAATATCTCACAACTTCTTAGTTGTGAGAACACCACAACAAAACGGAGTCGCTGAAAGAAGAAATAAAACGATAATTGAAGCTGCTCAATCAATGCTCAACGATTCTCACCTTCCAACTCAATTCTGGGTAGAAGCTGTCAATACTACCTGTTTCACGCAAAATAGGTCGATGATTGTTAAAAGATTCAAGAAAACTGCCTACAAACTTTTCCATGGGAGAAATTCATCTCTCAGCTTTCTTCATATCTTTGGTTGTCAGTGCTACATCTTAAACAACAGAGATAATCTAAGAAAGTTCGATCCCAAAGTTGTTGATGGTATATTTCTTGGATACTCTTCGGTGTCCAAATCCTTCCGAGTTTTCAACAAACGAAGACAAACTGTTGAAGACACTATTCATGTCACCTTTGATGAACCCCGCTTAGCAAACTCTAAACCTACCGCTGAAAATGAGGAGATGAATCAGTGGGTATTTTCTCATTATGGGGAACCTTGTTAGCTCTAATAGATTAGTCTTAAGAAGTATTGAAAAGTAGGCCAAGTACAAGAATCGCAGAAGACCTTTGCCGGACATCACCAAGTCTTTCCGCACGGATTAAAGCCTCTATCGACCACTACTCAAGAAGTCAAGCTTAACCTAAAAATGGCCCGCGAACCACAAAGCCTCTGTGAATCTCCACAGAGCCTTTGTGTAACCAAACTTATTGAAGACGAAGATTTGTGCATATTGAAGACCAATGATCATGTGCCTCTCACGGGCCTCTACCTGTACGAAGATTCTGAAGATCAATAGTACAATCACGATCAATAACTTTCCAGGTGTCACCATTTCATGGGTGACGGCTTTTTCATGAGGAATGTGTAAGTCCATGTGTTAAGAACAATGAGATGAAAAGGACTGGAAAGGGAAAGGGAGTTCATTATACACAGACCACTGTTGTGAACTCTAATACTTGTGAACATTGTTCTTGCAAGAAATCTCAAGAGAATAAGCCCCAAAACATGATAAAAAGAGGGGAAATCAAAGAAATTGGAATAACCAGTTGGCACAAAAGCAAGGAGTTGATCTGCAAAGGATTAACAGACCAAAACTTTGTTTTATTTGTGGCAAATTGAATCATCTTGCCAAACACTGTTATTTCAATCCTATTAACCAAATAAAAAGTTTTCAAAGAAGTTTTCAAAAATCTTCTGGTTATAGGAAGCCTGCAAGGAATAATGTGGCTAAGAAACAAGCTGAATCGAAAAGCCACATGAGAAAACAGACTGAAAAGGAATGTGTCAATATGTGGATCCCCAAAAGCACTAATGTTAGTACTGCTACCTCAGATAGTACTGCTGACAAGGATAGTGCTGCTAGAAGCAATACTACTGCCAATACTGCTGCTAGCAGTGTTAGTGCTGCTAACACTGTTAGTACTTCTTTTCAAGAGAATGCTGCTGCTAGCAGTGTTAGTGCTGCTAACACTGTTAGTACTTCTTTTCAAGAGAGTGCTGCTGCTAGCAGTGTTAGTGCTGCTAACTCTGTTAGTACCTCTTCTAAGAACAATACTGCTGCTAGCAGTGTTAGTGCTGCTAACACTGTTAGTACTTCTTCTAAGGTTAATACTGCTTCTAGTTTTTGTGCTGCTAGACCAATCATATGGACAAAGTACTCCAGTGCTGCAGTACCTAAGTTTGAAAATCTCATCAAAACCCAGTGCAAGTACTTTGATGAGCAAGGGAGACCCAAGACCACTGTGGCTTGGGTTCCCAATAAAAACTAACTGATTTATCTGATGTGCAGGGCAACCAACAGCTCAAGGGGAAGAGCATCTGGCATGTTGATAGTGGTTGCTCCAGGCACATGATAGGTAATATGGCCTGCCTCAAGAATTTCAAAAGAATTGATGGAGGACATGTTGCATTTGGAAATAATCCTGCAGGAGGTAAGATAAGTGGTAAAGGTGATGTGTCAAAAGGTAAGATGACATTTGAGGATGTTTACTATGTTGAGCAATTGAGATACAACCTGTTAAGTGTATCACAGGTCTGTGACAAGAAACATAGTATATTATTTACTGATTCTGAATGCATTATTCTTGCTCTTGGATTCAAAGTAGTTGATGAAAACATGATACTATTGAGAACTCCTAGAAAGGATAATGTGTATTGTTTAGATTTAGAAAGTGTTTCATCTGATTCATCTCTAAATTGTTTGGTATCAAAAGCTTCAATAGATGAATCATCACTTTGGCACAGAAGGACGTGTCACATGAATTTTAAAACAATGAATAAACTTGTTAAAAATAATCTTGTTAGGGGTTTACCATCAAAAGTCTATTCATGTGATGATCATTGTGTTGCATGTCTCAAAGGCAAACAACACAAAACTTCTCATAAGTCCAAAGAGATAAACACTATCTCAAATCCTCTTCAGTTGTTGCATATGGATCTGTTTGGCCCTACAAATGTCATGAGCATTGGCAAGAAGTCATACTGTTTAGTTATTGTTGATGATTACTCTAGATTTACTTGGGTATATTTTCTGAGAACTAAAGATGAGACAAGTGGACTGATCAAATCTTTTATTCTTAGAATTGAAAACCAATCAAATCAAAAAGTGAAAGTCATTAGATCAGATAATGGGACTGAATTTAAAAGGAATTGAGAGACAATACAGTGCTCCTAGGACTCCACAACAGAATGGTGTTGCTGAGAGAAGGAATAGGACACTGATTGAGGCTGCTAGATCTCTGTTAGCTGATTCAAAATTACCCACTACTTTTTGGGCAGAAGCAGTTAATACTGCTTGTTATGTTCAAAACAGAGTTTTTGTCATAAAGCCTAAAAACAAGACACCTTATGAGCTTTTTTCTGAAAAAGAAACCATTTATTGGATTTTTCAAACCATTTGGGTGTCCTTGTACAATTCTCAATACCAAATCTCACTTAGGTAAGTTTGATAGCAAAGCAGATGATGGATTTCTTGTTGGTTACTCATCTCAGAGTAAGGCTTACAGAGTGTTTAATACCTCTTCTAGAATAATTGAAGAAAGTGACAATGTCAAATGCAATGAGAACACACCAAATCCTATTGGTTCAGGTCCTGATTGGCTATTTGACATTGATTCACTCACTAATTCTTTGGGTTTCAGTAGTGATGTAAATGCAGGACAACGGGATGCACCACCATCAGATAACAGTATTCAGTCTGTGATATTTCCACTCCCTACCATTGATACTGTTGACTTCTGTGCACAAGAAAAGGAAGCTGAACCCATTCAGAATGAAGAAGAAAGAAGAATAGAGGGAAATCAGCCTTCAAGTCCAAATTCCAGAGAGTCTGAAGTGACTGAAGAAGCTGAAGAAGATCCAGACTTAAATGAGTCAAATCTGGATGGGAACTTAGTTGAGGAACCTGGTCATCCATCAAGAACTCAGAAAAATCATCCTCCTGAGTTGGTTATAGGAGATATTGCTTCTCCCATGATGACTAGGAATCAAAGCAGACTTCAAGAGCTACAAGATCAGCAGAATACAGTTAATACTGTACTTACTTGCTTTCTATCCCAAATTGAGCCCAAAAAGGCTTATGATGCTATGAAAGATCCAAGTTGGATAGAAGCAATGCAAGAGGAGCTGCTACAGTTTAAATTACAGGATGTTTGGGACTTGGTGGACCTTCCAAAAGGTCATAGAGCAATTGGCACCATGTGGATTTTCAGAAACAAGAAGGATGACAGAGGAATTGTGATCAGAAACAAAGCAAGGCTGGTTGCACAAGGGTATACTCAGGAAGAGGGCATAGACTATGAGGAAGTCTTTGCTCCAGTGGCAAGGATTGAAGCAATTAGGCTATTTCTAGCCTATGCCTCATACATGAAGTTCAAGGTCTACCAAATGGATGTAAAAAGTGCTTTTCTGTATGGAAGTATTGATGAAGAAGTATATGTCTGTCAACCCCCTAGATTTGAGAATCCATTGCACCCTGACAGAGTGTACAAGTTGAAGAAGGCACTTTATGGTTTACATCAAGCCCCAAGAACATGGTATGACACCCTGTCTACCTATCTCTTGAAAAATGACTTTGAAAGAGGAGTCATTGACAAGACCTTGTTCATTAAGAGGAGAGAGAAAGACACACTACTTGTTCAGATCTATGTGGATGACATCATCTTTGGATCCACAAATGATCACATGTGTAAAGAGTTTGAAGAGTTAATGCACAAGAGCTTCAAGATGAGTTCCATGGGAGAACTTACTTTCTTCCTTGGGCTTCAGGTGAAACAGAGGAAAGATGGGATTTTCATAAACCAATCCAAATATGTGAAAGACATCCTGGACAAGTATGGTTTAACAGACTCAAAGCCAGCAAGCACACCTATGGAGTCACACAAACAGATCACTGCAGATCTTGAGGGGGAGGATGTGGATGTCCATCATTACAGATCTATGATTGGATCACTCATGTATCTCACAGCCTCTAGACCAGACATTATGTTTCCAGTATGTGTTTGTGCCAGATTTCAGGTTACACCTAAGCAATCACACCTTCATGCAGTCAAAAGAATTTTTAGATACCTAAGAGGGCAACCTAGATTAGGTCTCTGGTATCCTTATGAATCATCTTTTGATTTACTTGCATACTCAGATAGTGACTTGGGTGGAGCCAATATGGATAGGAAGTATACTTCAGGTGGATGTCAGTTTTTGGGTGCAAGACTAGTATCTTGGCAGTGTAAGAAACAAACCACAGTGTCCTTATCTACAACAGAAGCTGAGTATATAGCTGCTGCAAGTTGCTGTTCTCAGGTGTTATGGATTCAGAATCAGATGTTGGACTATGGGGTAACATTTCTTCACACTCCAATCTTCATTGACAACAACAGTGCCATTAGCATTGTTAACAATCCTGTCAAGCACTCAAAAACAAAGCACATAGAGATCAGGTATCACTTTATTAGAGACTGTAATGAAAAGAAATTGATTCAAGTTGCGAAAGTTCATACCAATGACCAGTTTGCAGATCTATTCACAAAAGCTTTTGATGTGGGTAGATTCACTTTCTTGGTAACAAGTGTGGGCTTGATCAACCTTGAATAAATTCATGATTTTTAATTTTTTTTCTACCTGTATTTCTTTGTATATTTGGTGTTACTAACTAGCTTTCTCAGAACCTCAGTATGTCTCAGATTGACAAGTGCTGCACAGTGTAAGTATAGTTACTACTGCCAGTGCAGAGTTACTATTGCTAGTTGTTAGGTCTAGAGTTTTGTCAAAAACACAACTGTTAAGATCTGATCTGAAGAATCAGAATTCTGAGTAAGAAGACTCAGAAGTTCTGATCAGAGAATAATGAAAAGATTACAGGTATGGAAGTTGGTCAGAAGACTCAGAAGTTCTGAGTAGAAGACTCAGAAGTTCTGAGTGAGAAATCTCAAAAAGATTCTAAGTGTTGGATTCTGACTAGAAGGTTCAGAGTTCTGAGTAGCAGACTCAGAACTTCTGACTATGAAGACAAATGTTCTGAAGCGCTTATTCAGAAGTATGTTCAGAATTCATATCTTGGGATATTCTCTGTTATATTCAGTTACTAATTAGGACACGTGTAATTGTTCTATTAGTCTTTTTCTCATATGTACTGTAGCTTTAGCTTTTCTCTACAATATATATAGTGTTAGCAACAGTTTGCTAACTGATCTTTGATATAATCTTTTGGAGAACCTTTTAGATAACTCCTTACGCATAAATTGTTAGATCTATTGAGAGAGAAATTCATTGTAAAATTTTGTAATTCACTGATTGTTAATAAATCATATGACCAGTTGCTGTGAATACGATCTTAATTGTTCATATTTGATTGTAAGAGTGTATCCTGAAACTTTCACTAGTACATATTTTCTACTGCCAATGTGTAGTTAATACTGCTTTGTAGTTAATAATGCTTAGTGGTTAATACTGCTTTGTAGTTAATACTGCTTAGTAGTTAATACTGCTTTGTAGTTAATACTGCTTAGTAGTTAATACTGCATGTGTAGTTAATACTGCTTTGTAGTTAATAATGCTTAGTAGTTAATACTGCATGTATAGTTAATACAGCTTTGTCGTTAATACTGCTTAGTAGTTAATACTGCATGTGTAGTTAATACTGCTTTGTTGTTAATACTGCTTAGTAGTTAATACTGCTTGTGTAGTTAATACTGCTGCGTAGTTAATACTGCCTTATAGTTAATACTGCTCAGTCGTTAATACTGCTAAGTCGTTAATACTGCTTTTAAAGAAAATCAGGGCTAGTACTGCTATAAATACTCTTTCAACCCGCCAAAGTTCATAACGTCTCTTTGCATTCAATTTTTCTCTCTCTCGTTCTAACCTTTTCTCCCTAGAATCTCTGTGTTTTCTATCCAAATCCTCAGGAAGAATGACGACAATGGAGTTTGTCGATGAGCACAATGAGATTGCAATGCTTCAGAAGCCAAAGCAGGCTGCAGGATTTCATGATATTGTGGATTTTCTCAAGTCCACACACATCTCTCATGCCCTAACAGTGTGCCCAACCATATATATAGAGCATCAAAAGCAATTTTGGGAGAATGCTACTGTTATACTCGAAGATGGGCAGAAAATCATTCGAACAAGGGTTTGTGACAAACCCTTGAAGGTCACAGAGGAGGTTATTCGCATCACTCTTCACTTAGATGATGCCTCAGGTATAACCTATCTCTCTAATGATGAACTTTTCTCGACCTTACCAAGAATGGGGTATGAAGGTCCCATTGGAATTTTTAAATTCTATAAGTCAAAGTTTTTCACCCAATGGCGATTTCTTGTTCATACTCTTATGCACTGTATTTCAAAGAAAACAACTGGATGGAGTGAGTTTAGTAGTACCATTGCTTATGCCTTGGTCTGCTTAACCACTGCCAGAAAGTTCAATTTTTCAGCAATGATTTTTAATGATCTTGTGGCAAACCTAGAATCCAAAAAGAGCTTTTACATGTATCCCAGGTTTGTTCAAGAAGTAATTAACCATGAATTGACGGATTTACCTCAGTCTGCTGAGGTATATGTGCCAAAACCCCCTAAAGGGAAGGTTTTCTCAAATATGAGAAGAATTCCTAGGGACTCGGAAGGAGTTGACACACCATTGTTCTCTACAATGATGGTTGTGTCCCACACCACTGAAGGTATGGCATCAGGGTCAACGCCCCCATTAGACACACCCACTGATGGCCAATCCCAACCTTCCATCACCAAAGAAATCCCACAGTCCATTCTTTTAAGACCCACTCCCAATATCACCAAGAAGTTTGAAAGAAGAAAGGTACACAAGGTTCCTTCCCTTGGTGTATCTCCTAATAGCCCAAAGCCTACAAGCCCTATATTGGAGCATTCTCCAATGGAGAATATCAAAAGGGTAACCACAGGGGTGTCTCCCAAACCCAAGAAGGTGCTCTCTAAGGAGAATGATGAGCATGTGGGCTGCAAGGCTGCCACTACTTCTGCTAGCAAAGAGAAGGACAGTGGTAACATCACTAAGACCTTCCCCACGGCAACTCAGAATGTGAAAACATTCAGAGGACCCAGGCGCCAAGAAACCATGGGAGTAGGTTGTGCTTTTGCTAGGCAAGAGACACCTACTAAAACTTCCAATGATCCTGAAAGGGAGGTAAACACTTCTAAACCAGGTGAGGATAGATATACTTATGCGGAATTGATGGAAACCATTGCCAACATCAACATTGATGTCATGAATCAGCAGAAGGAGATTGATGAGCTTAAGAAGGTGGTTCTTTATCAACACACCAAGATAGAGAAGAATAAGAAGATGATCACCAAGTTGCTGCAAAGAAGGAAGAAAGCTCAGTATCTTCAGTCCAAAACTCGGTATGAATGTGATTATGGATTTCTGATTCATACAGATCAATTTGTTGATTTTGAAGATTTTTTTTTTAAAAAAAGTTCAGTTTACTGTGGTGTAATCGAACTCATAGTTGTGGGTGTTTTTAGTAGAAAACATTTTGGAGAATGTGTTCAGAATCACATTTTGAGCAACCCTGCAAATTTTGGTTGAAAAATTCTGATTTTTGAGCAAGTTATGGTGATTTGAAGTTCAGAATGTTCAAAAATCACAAAATCCAAACATTTTTCTAAGGCATTTTCTCTAGATAGTTTTATCAGAATTCTGACTCTGTTACTCAGAAGTTCTGACTCTATTACTCAGAAGTTCTAACTCTACTACTCAGAATTCTGACTCAACTAATCAGAATTCTGACTCTGATACTTAGAATTTTGAGCAAGTTACTCAGAATTCTGACTCTTCTAATCAGAATTCTGACTCTACTACTCAGAATTTTTTTTTTGATAACTAATGAGGAATCATCGTAGATGATTACCAAAATCTCTTGATTTTGCAGGATTATCTTGATTTCAGAGGAAGTATTGACTCAAAATTTGATCTGATTGTTTCAAGATAAAGTTCAAAACCCATGCTTCAAAGTTTTATGTTTTTGAACATATCAGTTCAAAACCCGTACTTAAATGAAAATGGCTTCTGAATAATTCAGTTCAGGACCCGTACTTCAGAGACTAAGACTTCTAAACAAATCAGTTTAGAACTCATATTTCTCAGGTGATATCCTTAACTGTCATATTTTTATGTTTCAAGGAACAAGTGGTGAAAGGTAACATTGCATTACGTTTATTTCTATTGCTTTGAATGTTTGAATCTTAACAAATTTATTCAATGATATGAATTTTTTTAATTTTCATTCAATGAATAAATGTGTGTCAAAGAGTAATTTTACAAGTATTTTGTATTATCTGAGCTATATTTGTTTCAACTTTCACTTCTGAATTAAATCGAAAGGTAAGCAAAACATGAATGAAATTATGCCGAATGCTCAATGTTATGAAATCTATACTTATATAGAATATAATGCTCAAAAAGCCTAAATGTCAGAATGATGGATGGAAACGAAAATATGGGGGAAGTACTACGTTTTAGAACCAAGTGATTGAGATGCATTATATATATATATATATATAAAATTATTTAGTTTGAAAGTTTGTACCTGTGGCCTTTCTGGTTTGGGAGAGTAAGTCCTAAGGGGTGCTCGACACCTAGTCCCTAAGATCAACTGGTCTGGGATCGGCTGACCCAAATCCTGCAATAGAACCAGATAAGAAAGCCATGTTCTACTGGTACAAATGGGTTTAATATATATCGATGTGGCCTTTCTGGTTTGGGAAATTAAGTTCCAAGGGGTGCTTGTCACCTAGCACCTAAGACCAACTGGTCTGGGATATGCTGACCCAAATCCTGCTATAGAACCAGATAGAAAGTCATGTTTAACGATGTATCTTATTCTTACTAAACTTTTTGATTAAAAGATGTCAATGGGCACAAAATTAAAAGATGCCAATGTGCACAAATTTAAAAGATGCCAATGAACACATATCTCTTGAAACTTTGGGAAAATTCAAAGTCGCAATAAACCTGTAAATTTGTGAAAATCCTGTTTTTTGACAAATAGTGTAAGTAGAGCAAAGTATTCGTATATGTTTTTAGAATTGCATATTCTTGAAGCTATTCATATTTCGCATGCTAAGCACACCAAATAGATTTAATAAGGGGATTGAAACTGAACATTTTTAACTTGATATGCAATGATGACTTGTATTTGAATCCAAACACATGCATTTGATTTCATTTGATTGAAAAATCTGATAAATTTCATTAAGTTGGATTTCTTTTGTAAAATTTTCAAATGATCAAATGTTAGTAGTTATCAAGTGTAATTCAGTGAATCTTATTTTCCTTGTATAAATATATTTGAAATGAATAATTTAGTGAAATATATGCATACTTTTAGGGGGAGAAAACAAATTGCTCCATAATTCTTACTTTGAGGGGGAGCAAGGTTATTCATTAAGGAGGAGAAAAAGCATAGACTTCATCGCTAAAGTTTTGAAAATCAAGGGGGAGAAAAGCTAAAGATTTTGAAGATGATTTTGCTTTCCAAAACTTTAGGGGGAGAAAAGCTAAAGATTTTGAAGATTGATATGATTGAAAAATCTGATTGATTGATTAAAAAAAAGGAGAAGAAAGTCAGAAAGTCATAAAAAGACAGAAATTTGACTTGATCACATGAAGATAAGATTTGTCATTTCAAGGGGGAGCAAAGAAAAAGCAAATATGTAACAGAAATCAGTTTGGAAATCATTGCTGCTGCTGATTAAAGACTGACCAGAAATTATTAACTTAGATTATTCAGAATTCTGAGCAAAAGTTGTCAAAGCATTCAGAAGAGCTCCTTCTGAAGATTGTTCCTGCTCTAAGAATTTGATGATGAAAAATACAAGTGTGTTTGACAAAAAGGGGGAGATTGTTAGGTCTAGAGTTTTGTCAAAAACACAACTGTTAAGATCTGATCTGAAGAATCAGAATTCTGAGTAAGAAGACTCAGAAGTTCTGATCAGAGAATAATGAAAAGATTACAGGTATGGAAGTTGGTCAGAAGACTCAGAAGTTCTGAGTAGAAGACTCAGAAGTTCTGAGTGAGAAATCTCAAAAAGATTCTAAGTGTTGGATTCTGACTAGAAGGTTCAGAGTTCTGAGTAGGAGACTCAGAACTTCTGACTATGAAGACAAATGTTCTGAAGCGCTTATTCAGTAGTATGTTCAGAATTCATATCTTGGGATATTCTCTGTTATATTCAGTTACTAATTAGGACACGTGTAATTGTTCTATTAGTCTGTTTCTCATATGTAATGTAGCTTTAGCTTTTCTCTACAATATATATAGTGTTAGCAACAGTTTGCTAACTGATCTTTGATATAATCTTTTGGAGAACCTTTTAGATAACTCCTTACGCATAAATTGTTAGATCTATTGAGAGAGAAATTCATTGTAAAATCTTGTAATTCACAGATTGTTAATAAATCATATGACCAGTTGCTGTGAATACCATCTTAATTGTTCATATTTGATTGTAAGAGTGTATCCTGAAACTTTCACTAGTACATATTTTCTACTGCCAATGTGTAGTTAATACTGCTTTGTAGTTAATACTGCTTAGTGGTTAATACTGCTTTGTAGTTAATACTGATTAGTAGTTAATACTGCTTTGTAGTTAATACTGCTTAGTAGTTAATACTGCATGTGTAGTTAATACTGCTTTGTAGTTAATACTGCATGTATAGTTAATACTGCTTAGTAGTTAATACTGCATGTGTAGTTAATACTGCTTAGTAGTTAATACTGCATGTGTAGTTAATACTGCTTTGTTGTTAATACTGCTTAGTAGTTAATACTGCTTGTGTAGTTAATACTGCTGCGTAGTTAATACTACCTTACAGTTAATACTGCTCAGTCGTTAATACTGCTAAGTCGTTAATACTGCTTTTAAAGAAAATCAGGGCTAGTACTGCTATAAATACTCTTTCAACCCGCCAAAGTTCATAACGTCTCTTTGCATTCAATTTTTCTCTCTCTCGTTCTAACCTTTTCTCCCTAGAATCTCTGTGTTTTCTATCCAAATCCTCAGGAAGAATGACGACAATGGAGTTTGTCGATGAGCACAATGAGATTGCGATGCTTCAGAAGCCAAAGCAGGCCGCAGGATTTCATGATATTGTGGATTTTCTCAAGTCCACACACATCTCTCATGCCCTAACAGTGTGCCCAACCATATATATAGAGCATCAAAAGCAATTTTGGGAGAATGCTACTGTTATACTCGAAGATGGGCAGAAAATCATTCGAACAAGGGTTTGTGACAAACCCTTGAAGGTCACCGAGGAGGTTATTCGCATCACTCTTCACTTAGATGATGCCTCAGGTATAACCTATCTCTCTAATGATGAACTTTTCTCGACCTTACCAAGAATGGGGTATGAAGGTCCCATTGGAATTTTTAAATTCTATAAGTCAAAGTTTTTCACCCAATGGCGATTTCTTGTTCATACTCTTATGCACTGTATTTCAAAGAAAACAACTGGATGGAGTGAGTTTAGCAGTACCATTGCTTATGCCTTGGTCTGCTTAACCACTGCCAGAAAGTTCAATTTTTCAGCAATGATTTTTAATGATCTTGTGGCAAACCTAGAATCCAAAAAGAGCTTTTACATGTATCTCAGGTTTGTTCAAGAAGTAATTAACCATGAATTGACGGATTTACCTCAGTCTGCTGAGGAATATGTGCCAAAACCCCCTAAAGGGAAGGTTTTCTCAAATATGAGAAGAATTCCTAGGGACTCGGAAGGAGTTGACACACCATTGTTCTCTACAATGATGGTTGTGTCCCACACCACTGAAGGTATGGCATCAGGGTCAACGCCCCCATTAGACACACCCACTGATGGCCAATCCCAACCTTCCATCACCAAAGAAATCCCACAGTCCATTCTTTTAAGACCCACTCCCAATATCACCAAGAAGTTTGAAAGAAGAAAGGTACACAAGGTTCCTTCCCTTGGTGTATCTCCTAATAGCCCAAAGCCTACAAGCCCTCTATTGGAGCATTCTCCAATGGAGAATATCAAAAGGGTAACCACAGGGGTGTCTCCCAACCCCAAGAAGGTGCTCTCTAAGGAGAAGGATGAGCATGTGGGCTGCAAGGCTCCCACTACTTCTGCTAGCAAAGAGAAGGATAGTGGTAACATCACTAAGACCTTCCCCACGGCAACTCAGAATGTGAAAACATTCAGAGGACCCAGGCGCCAAGAAACCATGGGAGTAGGTTGTGCTTTTGCTAGGCAAGAGACACCTACTAAAACTTCCAATGATCCTGAAAGGGAGGTAAACACTTCTAAACCAGGTGAGGATAGATATACTTATGCGGAATTGATGGAAACCATTGCCAACATCAACATTGATGTCATGAATCAGCAGAAGGAGATTGATGAGCTTAAGAAGGTGGTTCTTTATCAACACACCAAGATAGAGAAGAATAAGAAGATGATCACCAAGCTGCTGCAAAGAAGGAAGAAAGCTCAGTATCTTCAGTCCAAAACTCGGTATGAATGTGATTATGGATTTCTGATTCATACAGATCAATTTGTTGATTTTGAAGAATTTTTTTTTTAAAAAAAGTTCAGTTTACTGTGGTGTAATCGAACTCATAGTTGTGGGTGTTTTTAGTAGAAAACATTTTAGAGAATGTGTTCAGAATCACATTTTGAGCAACCCTGCAAATTTTGGTTGAAAAATTCTGATTTTTGAGCAAGTTATGGTGATTTGAAGTTCAGAATGTTCAAAAATCACAAAATCCAAACATTTTTCTAAGGCATTTTCTCTGGATAGTTTTATCAGAATTCTGACTCTGTTACTCAGAAGTTCTGACTCTATTACTCAGAAGTTCTAACTCTACTACTCAGAATCCTGACTCAACTAATCAGAATTCTGACTCTGATACTTAGAATTTTGAGCAAGTTACTCAGAATTCTGACTCTTCTAATCAGAATTCTGACTCTACTTCTCATAATTTTTTTTTTTGATAACTAATGAGGAATCATCGTAGATGATTACCAAAATCTCTTGATTTTGCAGGATTATCTTGATTTCAGAGGAAGTATTGACTCAAAATTTGATCTGATTGTTTCAAGATAAAGTTCAAAACCCATGCTTCAAAGTTTTATGTTTTTGAACATATCAGTTCAAAACCCGTACTTAAATGAAAATGGCTTCTGAATAATTCAGTTCAGGACCCGTACTTCAGAGACTAAGACTTCTAAACAAATCAGTTTAGAACTCATATTTCTCAGGTGATATCCTTAACTGTCATATTTTTATGTTTCAAGGAACAAGTGGTGAAAGGTAACATTGCATTACGTTTATTTCTATTGCTTTGAATGTTTGAATCTTAACAAATTTATTCAATGATATGAATTTTTTTAATTTTCATTCAATGAATAAATGTGTGTCAAAGAGTAATTTTACAAGTATTTTGTATTATCTGAGCTATATTTGTTTCAACTTTCACTTCTGAATTAAATCGAAAGGTAAGCAAAACATGAATGAAATTATGCCGAATGCTCAATGTTATGAAATCTATACTTATATAGAATATAATGCTCAAAAAGCCTAAATGTCAGAATGATGGATGGAAACGAAAATATGGGGGAAGTACTACGTTTTAGAACCAAGTGATTGAGATGCATTATATATATATATATAAAATTATTTAGTTTGAAAGTTTGTACCTGTGGCCTTTCTGGTTTGGGAGAGTAAGTCCTAAGGGGTGCTCGACACCTAGTCCCTAAGATCAACTGGTCTGGGATCGGCTGACCCAAATCCTGCAATAGAACCAGATAAGAAAGCCATGTTCTACTGGTACAAATGGGTTTAAGATATATCGATGTGGCCTTTCTGGTTTGGGAAATTAAGTTCCAAGGGGTGCTTGTCACCTAGCACCTAAGACCAACTGGTCTGGGATATGCTGACCCAAATCCTGCTATAGAACCAGATAGAAAGTCATGTTTAACGATGTATCTTATTCTTACTAAACTTTTTAATTAAAAGATGCCAATGGGCACAAAATTAAAAGATGCCAATGTGCACAAATTTAAAAGATGCCAATGAACACATATCTCTTGAAACTTTGGGAAAATTCAAAGTCGCAATAAACCTGTAAATTTGTGAAAATCCTGTTTTTTGACAAATAGTGTAAGTAGAGCAAAGTATTCGTATATGTTTTTAGAATTGCATATTCTTGAAGCTATTCATATTTCGCATGCTAAGCACACCAAATAGATTTAATAAGGGGATTGAAACTGAACATTTTTAACTTGATATGCAATGATGACTTGTATTTGAATCCAAACACATGCATTTGATTTCATTTGATTGAAAAATCTGATAAATTTCATTAAGTTGGATTTCTTTTGTAAAATTTTCAAATGATCAAATGTTAGTAGTTATCAAGTGTAATTCAGTGAATCTTATTTTCCTTGTATAAATATATTTGAAATGAATAATTTAGTGAAATATATGCATACTTTCAGGGGGAGAAAACAAATTGCTCCATAATTCTTATTTTGAGGGGGAGCAAGGTTATTCATTAAGGAGGAGAAAAAGCATAGACTTCATCGCTAAAGTTTTGAAAATCAAGGGGGAGAAAAGCTAAAGATTTTGAAGATGATTTTGCTGTCCAAAACTTTAGGGGGAGAAAAGCTAAAGATTTTGAAGATTGATATGATTGAAAAATCTGATTGATTGATTAAAAAAAAGGAGAAGAAAGTCAGAAAGTCATAAAAAGACAGAAATTTGACTTGATCACATGAAGATAAGATTTGTCATTTCAAGGGGGAGCAAAGAAAAAGCAAATATGTAACAGAAATCAGTTTGGAAATCATTGCTGCTGCTGATTAAAGACTGACCAGAAATTATTAACTTAGATTATTCAGAATTCTGAGCAAAAGTTGTCAAAGCATTCAGAAGAGCTCCTTCTGAAGATTGTTCCTGCTCTAAGAATTTGATGATGAAAAATACAAGTGTGTTTGACAAAAAGGGGGAGATTGTTAGGTCTAGAGTTTTGTCAAAAACACAACTGTTAAGATCTGATCTGAAGAATCAGAATTCTGAGTAAGAAGACTCAGAAGTTCTGATCAGAGAATAATGAAAAGATTACAGGTATGGAAGTTGGTCAGAAGACTCAGAAGTTCTGAGTAGAAGACTCAGAAGTTCTGAGTGAGAAATCTCAAAAAGATTCTAAGTGTTGGATTCTGACTAGAAGGTTCAGAGTTCTGAGTAGGAGACTCAGAACTTCTGACTATGAAGACAAATGTTCTGAAGCGCTTATTCAGAAGTATGTTCAGAATTCATATCTTGGGATATTCTCTGTTATATTCAGTTACTAATTAGGACACGTGTAATTGTTCTATTAGTCTGTTTCTCATATGTACTGTAGCTTTAGCTTTTCTCTACAGTATATATAGTGTTAGCAACAGTTTGCTAACTGATCTTTGATATAATCTTTTGGAGAACCTTTTAGATAACTCCTTACGCATAAATTGTTAGATCTATTGAGAGAGAAATTCATTGTAAAATCTTGTAATTCACAAATTGTTAATAAATCATATGACCAGTTGCTGTGAATACGATCTTAATTGTTCATATTTGATTGTAAGAGTGTATCCTGAAACTTTCACTAGTACATATTTTCTACTGCCAATGTGTAGTTAATACTGCTTAGTGGTTAATACTGCTTTGTAGTTAATACTGCTTAGTAGTTAATACTGCTTTGTAGTTAATACTGCTTAGTAGTTAATACTGCATGTGTAGTTAATACTGCTTTGTAGTTAATACTGCTTAGTAGTTAATACTGCATGTATAGTTAATACTGCTTAGTAGTTAATACTGCATGTGTAGTTAATACTGCTTAGTAGTTAATACTGCATGTGTAGTTAATACTGCTTTGTTGTTAATACTGCTTAGTAGTTAATACTGCTTGTGTAGTTAATACTGTTGCGTAGTTAATACTACCTTACAGTTAATACTGCTCAGTCGTTAATACTGCTAAGTCGTTAATACTGCTTTTAAAGAAAATCAGGGCTAGTACTGCTATAAATACTCTTTCAACCCGCCAAAGTTCATAACGTCTCTTTGCATTCAATTTTTCTCTCTCTCGTTCTAACCTTTTCTCCCTAGAATCTCTGTGTTTTCTATCCAAATCCTCAGGAAGAATGACGACAATGGAGTTTGTCGATGAGCACAATGAGATTGCGATGCTTCAGAAGCCAAAGCAGGCCGCAGGATTTCATGATATTGTGGATTTTCTCAAGTCCACACACATCTCTCATGCCCTAACAGTGTGCCCAACCATATATATAGAGCATCAAAAGCAATTTTGGGAGAATGCTACTGTTATACTCGAAGATGGGCAGAAAATCATTCGAACAAGGGTTTGTGACAAACCCTTGAAGGTCACCGAGGAGGTTATTCGCATCACTCTTCACTTAGATGATGCCTCAGGTATAACCTATCTCTCTAATGATGAACTTTTCTCGACCTTACCAAGAATGGGGTATGAAGGTCCCATTGGAATTTTTAAATTCTATAAGTCAAAGTTTTTCACCCAATGGCGATTTCTTGTTCATACTCTTATGCACTGTATTTCAAAGAAAACAACTGGATGGAGTGAGTTTAGCAGTACCATTGCTTATGCCTTGGTCTGCATAACCACTGCCAGAAAGTTCAATTTTTCAGCAATGATTTTTAATGATCTTGTGGCAAACCTAGAATCCAAAAAGAGCTTTTACATGTATCTCAGGTTTGTTCAAGAAGTAATTAACCATGAATTGACGGATTTACCTCAGTCTGCTGAGGAATATGTGCCAAAACCCCCTAAAGGGAAGGTTTTCTCAAATATGAGAAGAATTCCTAGGGACTCGGAAGGAGTTGACACACCCTTGTTCTCTACAATGATGGTTGTGTCCCACACCACTGAAGGTATGGCATCAGGGTCAACGCCCCCATTAGACACACCCACTGATGGCCAATCCCAACCTTCCATCACCAAAGAAATCCCACATTCCATTCTTTTAAGACCCACTCCCAATATCACCAAGAAGTTTGAAAGAAGAAAGGTACACAAGGTTCCTTCCCTTGGTGTATCTCCTAATAGCCCAAAGCCTACAAGCCCTCTATTGGAGCATTCTCCAATGGAGAATATCAAAAGGGTAACCACAGGGGTGTCTCCCAACCCCAAGAAGGTGCTCTCTAAGGAGAAGGATGAGCATGTGGGCTGCAAGGCTGCCACTACTTCTGCTAGCAAAGAGAAGGACAGTGGTAACATCACTAAGACCTTCCCCACAGCAACTCAGAATGTGAAAACATTCAGAGGACCCAGGCGCCAAGAAACCATGGGAGTAGGTTGTGCTTTTGCTAGGCAAGAGACACCTACTAAAACTTCCAATGATCCTGAAAGGGAGGTAAACACTTCTAAACCAGGTGAGGATAGATATACTTATGCGGAATTGATGGAAACCATTGCCAACATCAACATTGATGTCATGAATCAGCAGAAGGAGATTGATGAGCTTAAGAAGGTGGTTCTTTATCAACACACCAAGATATAGAAGAATAAGAAGATGATCACCAAGCTGCTGCAAAGAAGGAAGAAATCTCAGTTTCTTCAGTCCAAAACTCGGTATGAATGTGATTATGGATTTCTGATTCATACAGATCAATTTGTTGATTTTGAAGAATTTTTTTTTTAAAAAAAGTTCAGTTTACTGTGGTGTAATCGAACTCATAGTTGTGGGTGTTTTTAGTAGAAAACATTTTAGAGAATGTGTTCAGAATCACATTTTGAGCAACCCTGCAAATTTTGGTTGAAAAATTCTGATTTTTGAGCAAGTTATGGTGATTTGAAGTTCAGAATGTTCAAAAATCACAAAATCCAAACATTTTTCTAAGGCATTTTCTCTGGATAGTTTTATCAGAATTCTGACTCTGTTACTCAGAAGTTCTGACTCTATTACTCAGAAGTTCTAACTCTACTACTCAGAATTCTGACTCAACTAATCAGAATTCTGACTCTGATACTTAGAATTTTGAGCAAGTTACTCAGAATTCTGACTCTTCTAATCAGAATTCTGACTCTACTACTCAGATTTTTTTTTGATAACTAATGAGGAATCATCGTAGATGATTACCAAAATCTCTTGATTTTGCAGGATTATCTTGATTTCAGAGGAAGTATTGACTCAAAATTTGATCTGATTGTTTCAAGATAAAGTTCAAAACCCATGCTTCAAAGTTTTATGTTTTTGAACATATCAGTTCAAAACCCGTACTTAAATGAAAATGGCTTCTGAATAATTCAGTTCAGGACCCGTACTTCAGAGACTAAGACTTCTAAACAAATCAGTTTAGAACTCATATTTCTCAGGTGATATCCTTAACTGTCATATTTTTATGTTTCAAGGAACAAGTGGTGAAAGGTAACATTGCATTACGTTTATTTCTATTGCTTTGAATGTTTGAATCTTAACAAATTTAATTCAATGATATGAATTTTTTTAATTTTCATTCAATGAATAAATGTGTGTCAAAGAGTAATTTTACAAGTATTTTGTATTATCTGAGCTATATTTGTTTCAACTTTCACTTCTGAATTAAATCGAAAGGTAAGCAAAACATGAATGAAATTATGCCGAATGCTCAATGTTATGAAATCTATACTTATATAGAATATAATGCTCAAAAAGCCTAAATGTCAGAATGATGGATGGAAACGAAAATATGGGGGAAGTACTACGTTTTAGAACCAGGTGATTGAGATGCATTATATATATATATAAAATTATTTAGTTTGAAAGTTTGTACCTGTGGCCTTTCTGGTTTGGGAGAGTAAGTCCTAAGGGGTGCTCGACACCTAGTCCCTAAGATCAACTGGTCTGGGATCGGCTGACCCAAATCCTGCAATAGAACCAGATAAAAAAGCCATGTTCTACTGGTACAAATGGGTTTAAGATATATCGATGTGGCCTTTCTGGTTTGGGAAATTAAGTTCCAAGGGGTGCTTGTCACCTAGCACCTAAGACCAACTGGTCTGGGATATGCTGACCCAAATCCTGCTATAGAACCAGATAGGAAGTCATGTTTAACGATGTATCTTATTCTTACTAAACTTTTTGATTAAAAGATGCCAATGGGCACAAAATTAAAAGATGCCAATGTGCACAAATTTAAAAGATGCCAATGAACACATATCTCTTGAAACTTTGGGAAAATTCAAAGTCGCAATAAACCTGTAAATTTGTGAAAATCCTGTTTTTTGACAAATAGTGTAAGTAGAGCAAAGTATTCGTATATGTTTTTAGAATTGCATATTATTGAAGCTATTCATATTTCGCATGCTAAGCACACCAAATAGATTTAATAAGGGGATTGAAACTGAACATTTTTAACTTGATATGCAATGATGACTTGTATTTGAATCCAAACACATGCATTTGATTTCATTTGATTGAAAAATCTGATAAATTTCATTAAGTTGGATTTCTTTTGTAAAATTTTCAAATGATCAAATGTTAGTAGTTATCAAGTGTAATTCAGTGAATCTTATTTTCCTTGTATAAATATATTTGAAATGAATAATTTAGTGAAATATATGCATACTTTCAGGGGGAGAAAACAAATTGCTCCATAATTCTTATTTTGAGGGGGAGCAAGGTTATTCATTAAGGAGGAGAAAAAGCATAGACTTCATCGCTAAAGTTTTGAAAATCAAGGGGGAGAAAAGCTAAAGATTTTGAAGATGATTTTGCTTTCCAAATCTTTAGGGGGAGAAAAGCTAAAGATTTTGAAGATTGATATGATTGAAAAATCTGATTGATTGATTAAAAAAAAGGAGAAGAAAGTCAGAAAGTCATAAAAAGACAGAAATTTGACTTGATCACATGAAGATAAGATTTGTCATTTCAAGGGGGAGCAAAGAAAAAGCAAATATGTAACAGAAATCAGTTTGGAAATCATTGCTGCTGCTGATTAAAGACTGACCAGAAATTATTAACTTAGATTATTCAGAATTCTGAGCAAAAGTTGTCAAAGCATTCAGAAGAGCTCCTTCTTAAGATTGTTCCTGCTCTAAGAATTTGATGATGAAAAATACAAGTGTGTTTGACAAAAAGGGGGAGATTGTTAGGTCTAGAGTTTTGTCAAAAACACAACTGTTAAGATCTGATCTGAAGAATCAGAATTCTGAGTAAGAAGACTCAGAAGTTCTGATCAGAGAATAATGAAAAGATTACAGGTATGGAAGTTGGTCAGAAGACTCAGAAGTTCTGAGTAGAAGACTCAGAAGTTCTGAGTGAGAAATCTCAAAAAGATTCTAAGTGTTGGATTCTGACTAGAAGGTTCAGAGTTCTGAGTAGGAGACTCAGAACTTCTGACTATGAAGACAAATGTTCTGAAGCGCTTATTCAGAAGTATGTTCAGAATTCATATCTTGGGATATTCTCTGTTATATTCAGTTACTAATTAGGACACGTGTAATTGTTCTATTAGTCTGTTTCTCATATGTACTGTAGCTTTAGCTTTTCTCTACAGTATATATAGTGTTAGCAACAGTTTGCTAACTGATCTTTGATATAATCTTTTGGAGAACCTTTTAGATAACTCCTTACGCATAAATTGTTAGATCTATTGAGAGAGAAATTCATTGTAAAATCTTGTAATTCACAGATTGTTAATAAATCATATGACCAGTTGCTGTGAATACGATCTTAATTGTTCATATTTGATTGTAAGAGTGTATCCTGAAACTTTCACTAGTACATATTTTCTACTGCCAATGTGTAGTTAATACTGCTTTGTAGTTAATACTGCTTAGTGGTTAATACTGCTTTGTAGTTAATACTGCTTAGTAGTTAATACTGCTTTGTAGTTAATACTGCTTAGTAGTTAATACTGCATGTGTAGTTAATACTGCTTTGTAGTTAATACTGCTTAGTAGTTAATACTGCATGTATAGTTAATACTGCTTTGTCGTTAATACTGCTTAGTAGTTAATACTGCATGTGTAGTTAATACTGCTTTGTTGTTAATACTGCTTAGTAGTTAATACTGCTTGTGTAGTTAATTCTGCTGCGTAGTTAATACTGCCTTACAGTTAATACTGCTCAGTCGTTAATACTGCTAAGTCGTTAATACTGCTTTTAAAGAAAATCAGGGCTAGTACTACTATAAATACTCTTTCAACCCGCCAAAGTTCATAACGTCTCTTTGCATTCAATTTTTCTCTCTCTCGTTCTAACCTTTTCTCCCTAGAATCTCTGTGTTTTCTATCCAAATCCTCAGGAAGAATGACGACAATGGAGTTTGTCGATGAGCACAATGAGATTGCGATGCTTCAGAAGCCAAAGCAGGCCGCAGGATTTCATGATATTGTGGATTTTCTCAAGTCCACACACATCTCTCATGCCCTAACAGTGTGCCCAACCATATATATAGAGCATCAAAAGCAATTTTGGGAGAATGCTACTGTTATACTCGAAGATGGGCAGAAAATCATTCGAACAAGGGTTTGTGACAAACCCTTGAAGGTCACAGAGGAGGTTATTCGCATCACTCTTCACTTAGATGATGCCTCAGGTATAACCTATCTCTCTAATGATGAACTTTTCTCGACCTTACCAAGAATGGGGTATGAAGGTCCCATTGGAATTTTTAAATTCTATAAGTCAAAGTTTTTCACCCAATGGCGATTTCTTGTTCATACTCTTATGCACTGTATTTCAAAGAAAACAACTGGATGGAGTGAGTTTAGCAGTACCATTGCTTATGCCTTGGTCTGCTTAACCACTGCCAGAAAGTTCAATTTTTCAGCAATGATTTTTAATGATCTTGTGGCAAACCTAGAATCCAAAAAGAGCTTTTACATGTATCCCAGGTTTGTTCAAGAAGTAATTATCCATGAATTGACGGATTTACCTCAGTCTGCTGAGGTATATGTGCCAAAACCCCCTAAAGGGAAGGTTTTCTCAAATATGAGAAGAATTCCTAGGGACTCGGAAGGAGTTGACACACCATTGTTCTCTACAATGATGGTTGTGTCCCACACCACTGAAGGTATGGCATCAGGGTCAACGCCCCCATTAGACACACCCACTGATGGCCAATCCCAACCTTCCATCACCAAAGAAATCCCACAGTCCATTCTTTTAAGACCCACTCCCAATATCACCAAGAAGTTTGAAAGAAGAAAGGTACACAAGGTTCCTTCCCTTGGTGTATCTCCTAATAGCCCAAAGCCTACAAGCCCTCTATTGGAGCATTCTCCAATGGAGAATATCAAAAGGGTAACCACAGGGGTGTCTCCCAACCCCAAGAAGGTGCTCTCTAAGGAGAAGGATGAGCATGTGGGCTGCAAGGCTGCCACTACTTCTGCTAGCAAAGAGAAGGACATTGGTAACATCACTAAGACCTTCCCCACAGCAACTCAGAATGTGAAAATATTCAGAGGACCCAGGCGCCAAGAAACCATGGGAGTAGGTTGTGCTTTTGCTAGGCAAGAGACACCTACTAAAACTTCCAATGATCCTGAAAGGGAGGTAAACACTTCTAAACCAGGTGAGGATAGATATACTTATGCGGAATTGATGGAAACCATTGCCAACATCAACATTGATGTCATGAATCAGCAGAATGAGATTGATGAGCTTAAGAAGGTGGTTCTTTATCAACACACCAAGATTGAGAAGAATAAGAAGATGATCACCAAGCTGCTGCAAAGAAGGAAGAAAGCTCAGTATCTTCAGTCCAAAACTCGGTATGAATGTGATTATGGATTTCTGATTCATACAGATCAATTTGTTGATTTTGAAGAATTTTTTTTTAAAAAAAAGTTCAGTTTACTGTGGTGTAATCGAACTCATAGTTGTGGGTGTTTTTAGTAGAAAACATTTTAGAGAATGTGTTCAGAATCACATTTTGAGCAACCCTGCAAATTTTGGTTGAAAAATTCTGATTTTTGAGCAAGTTATGGTGATTTGAAGTTCAGAATGTTCAAAAATCACAAAATCCAAACATTTTTCTAAGGCATTTTCTCTGGATAGTTTTATCAGAATTCTGACTCTGTTACTCAGAAGTTCTGACTCTATTACTCAGAAGTTCTAACTCTACTACTCAGAATTCTGACTCAACTAATCAGAATTCTGACTCTGATACTTAGAATTTTGAGCAAGTTACTCAGAATTCTGACTCTTCTAATCAGAATTCTGACTCTACTACTCAGATTTTTTTTTTTGATAACTAATGAGGAATCATCGTAGATGATTACCAAAATCTCTTGATTTTGCAGGATTATCTTGATTTCAGAGGAAGTATTGACTCAAAATTTGATCTGATTGTTTCAAGATAAAGTTCAAAACCCATGCTTTAAAGTTTTATGTTTTTGAACATATCAGTTCAAAACCCGTACTTAAATGAAAATGGCTTCTGAATAATTCAGTTCAGGACCCATACTTCAGAGACTAAGACTTCTAAACAAATCAGTTTAGAACTCATATTTCTCAGGTGATATCCTTAACTGTCATGTTTTTATGTTTCAAGGAACAAGTGGTGAAAGGTAACATTGCATTACGTTTATTTCTATTGCTTTGAATGTTTGAATCTTAACAAATTTAATTCAATGATATGAATTTTTTTAATTTTCATTCAATGAATAAATGTGTGTCAAAGAGTGATTTTACAAGTATTTTGTATTATCTGAGCTATATTTGTTTCAACTTTCACTTCTGAATTAAATCGAAAGGTAAGCAAAACATGAATGAAATTATGCCGAATGCTCAATGTTATGAAATCTATACTTATATAGAATATAATGCTCAAAAAGCCTAAATGTCAGAATGATGGATGGAAACGAAAATATGGGGGAAGTACTACGTTTTAGAACCAAGTGATTGAGATGCATTATATATATATATATAAAATTATTTAGTTTGAAAGTTTGTACCTGTGGCCTTTCTGGTTTGGGAGAGTAAGCCCTAAGGGGTGCTCGACACCTAGTCCCTAAGATCAACTGGTCTGGGATCGGCTGACCCAAATCCTGCAATAGAACCAGATAAGAAAGCCATGTTCTACTGGTACAAATGGGTTTAAGATATATCGATGTGGCCTTTCTGGTTTGGGAAATTAAGTTCCAAGGGGTGCTTGTCACCTAGCACCTAAGACCAACTGGTCTGGGATATGCTGACCCAAATCCTGCTATAGAACCAGATAGAAAGTCATGTTTAACGATGTATCTTATTCTTACTAAACTTTTTGATTAAAAGATGCCAATGGGCACAAAATTAAAAGATGCCAATGTGCACAAATTTAAAAGATGCCAATGAACACATATCTCTTGAAACTTTGGGAAAATTCAAAGTCGCAATAAACCTGTAAATTTGTGAAAATCCTGTTTTTTGACAAATAGTGTAAGTAGAGCAAAGTATTCGTATATGTTTTTAGAATTGCATATTCTTGAAGCTATTCATATTTCGCATGCTAAGCACACCAAATAGATTTAATAAGGGGATTGAAACTGAACATTTTTAACTTGATATTCAATGATGACTTGTATTTGAATCCAAACACATGCATTTGATTTCATTTGATTGAAAAATCTGATAAATTTCATTAAGTTGGATTTCTTTTGTAAAATTTTCAAATGATCAAATGTTAGTAGTTATCAAGTGTAATTCAGTGAATCTTATTTTCCTTGTATAAATATATTTGAAATGAATAATTTAGTGAAATATATGCATACTTTCAGGGGGAGAAAACAAATTGCTCCATAATTCTTATTTTGAGGGGGAGCAAGGTTATTCATTAAGGAGGAGAAAAAGCATAGACTTCATCGCTAAAGTTTTGAAAATCAAGGGGGAGAAAAGCTAAAGATTTTGAAGATGATTTTGCTTTCCAAAACTTTAGGGGGAGAAAAGCTAAAGATTTTGAAGATTGATATGATTGAAAAATCTGATTGATTGATTAAAAAAAAGGAGAAGAAAGTCAGAAAGTCATAAAAAGACAGAAATTTGACTTGATCACATGAAGATGAGATTTGTCATTTCAAGGGGGAGCAAAGAAAAAGCAAATATGTAACAGAAATCAGTTTGGAAATCATTGCTGCTGCTGATTAAAGACTGACCAGAAATTATTAACTTAGATTATTCAGAATTCTGAGCAAAAGTTGTCAAAGCATTCAGAAGAGCTCCCTCTGAAGATTGTTCCTGCTCTAAGAATTTGATGATGAAAAATACAAGTGTGTTTGACAAAAAGGGGGAGATTGTTAGGTCTAGAGTTTTGTCAAAAACACAACTGTTAAGATCTGATCTGAAGAATCAGAATTCTGAGTAAGAAGACTCAGAAGTTCTGATCAGAGAATAATGAAAAGATTACAGGTATGGAAGTTGGTCAGAAGACTCAGAAGTTCTGAGTAGAAGACTCAGAAGTTCTGAGTGAGAAATCTCAAAAAGATTCTAAGTGTTGGATTCTGACTAGAAGGTTCAGAGTTCTGAGTAGGAGACTCTGAACTTCTGACTATGAAGACAAATGTTCTGAAGCGCTTATTCAGAAGTATGTTCAGAATTCATATCTTGGGATATTCTCTGTTATATTCAGTTACTAATTAGGACACGTGTAATTGTTCTATTAGTCTGTTTCTCATATGTACTGTAGCTTTAGCTTTTCTCTACAGTATATATAGTGTTAGCAACAGTTTGCTAACTGATCTTTGATATAATCTTTTGGAGAACCTTTTAGATAATTCCTTACGCATAAATTGTTAGATCTATTGAGAGAGAAATTCATTGTAAAATCTTGTAATTCACAGATTGTTAATAAATCATATGACCAGTTGCTGTGAATACGATCTTAATTGTTCATATTTGATTGTAAGAGTGTATCCTGAAACTTTCACTAGTACATATTTTCTACTGCCAATGTGTAGTTAATACTGCTTTGTAGTTAATACTGCTTAGTGGTTAATACTGCTTTGTAGTTAATACTGCTTAGTAGTTAATACTGCTTTGTAGTTAATACTGCTTAGTAGTTAATACTGCATGTGTAGTTAATACTGCTTTGTAGTTAATACTGCTTAGTAGTTAATACTGCATGTATAGTTAATACTGCTTTGTCGTTAATACTGCTTAGTAGTTAATACTGCATGTGTAGTTAATACTGCTTTGTTGTTAATACTGCTTAGTAGTTAATACTGCTTGTGTAGTTAATACTGCTGCGTAGTTAATACTGCCTTACAGTTAATACTGCTCAGTCGTTAATACTGCTAAGTCGTTAATACTGCTTTTAAAGAAAATCAGGGCTAGTACTGCTATAAATACTCTTTCAACCCGCCAAAGTTCATAACGTCTCTTTGCATTCAATTTTTCTCTCTCTCGTTCTAACCTTTTCTCCCTAGAATCTCTGTGTTTTCTATCCAAATCCTCAGGAAGAATGACGACAATGGAGTTTGTCGATGAGCACAATGAGATTTCGATGCTTCAGAAGCCAAAGCAGGCCGCAGGATTTCATGATATTGTGGATTTTCTCAAGTCCACACACATCCTTCATGCCCTAACAGTGTGCCCAACCATATATATAGAGCATCAAAAGCAATTTTGGGAGAATGCTACTGTTATACTCGAAGATGGGCAGAAAATCATTCGAACAAGGGTTTGTGACAAACCCTTGAAGGTCACAGAGGAGGTTATTCGCATCACTCTTCACTTAGATGATGCCTCAGGTATAACCTATCTCTCTAATGATGAACTTTTCTCGACCTTACCAAGAATGGGGTATGAAGGTCCCATTGGAATTTTTAAATTCTATAAGTCAAAGTTTTTCACCCAATGGCGATTTCTTGTTCATACTCTTATGCACTGTATTTCAAAGAAAACAACTGGATGGAGTGAGTTTAGCAGTACCATTGCTTATGCCTTGGTCTGCTTAACCACTGCCAGAAAGTTCAATTTTTCAGCAATGATTTTTAATGATCTTGTGGCAAACCTAGAATCCAAAAAGAGCTTTTACATGTATCCCAGGTTTGTTCAAGAAGTAATTAACCATGAATTGACGGATTTACCTCAGTCTGCTGAGGTATATGTGCCAAAACCCCCTAAAGGGAAGGTTTTCTCAAATATGAGAAGAATTCCTAGGGACTCGGAAGGAGTTGACACACCATTGTTCTCTACAATGATGGTTGTGTCCCACACCACTGAAGGTATGGCATCAGGGTCAACGCCCCCATTAGACACACCCACTGATGGCCAATCCCAACCTTCCATCACCCAAGAAATCCCACAGTCCATTCTTTTAAGACCCACTCCCAATATCACCAAGAAGTTTGAAAGAAGAAAGGTACACAAGGTTCCTTCCCTTGGTGTATCTCCTAATAGCCCAAAGCCTACAAGCCCTCTATTGGAGCATTCTCCAATGGAGAATATCAAAAGGGTAACCACAGGGGTGTCTCCCAACCCCAAGAAGGTGCTCTCTAAGGAGAAGGATGAGCATGTGGACTGCAAGGCTGCCACTACTTCTGCTAGCAAAGAGAAGGACAGTGGTAACATCACTAAGACCTTCCCCACGGCAACTCAGAATGTGAAAACATTCAGAGGACCCAGGCGCCAAGAAACCATGGGAGTAGGTTGTGCTTTTGCTAGGCAAGAGACCCCTACTAAAACTTCCAATGATCCTGAAAGGGAGGTAAACACTTCTAAACCAGGTGAGGATAGATATACTTATGCGGAATTGATGGAAACCATTGCCAACATCAACATTGATGTCATGAATCAGCAGAAGGAGATTGATGAGCTTAAGAAGGTGGTTCTTTATCAACACACCAAGATAGAGAAGAATAAGAAGATGATCACCAAGCTGCTGCAAAGAAGGAAGAAAGCTCAGTATCTTCAGTCCAA
The DNA here is from genome assembly GCA_033807775.1 of Saussurea involucrata. Lineage (NCBI taxonomy): Eukaryota > Viridiplantae > Streptophyta > Magnoliopsida > Asterales > Asteraceae > Saussurea > Saussurea involucrata. The sequence goes on from CM066315.1 coordinate 116,262,503, forward strand.
AACTCGGTATGAATGTGATTATGGATTTCTGATTCATACAGATCAATTTGTTGATTTTGAAGAATTTTTTTTTAAAAAAAAATTCAGTTTACTGTGGTGTAATCGAACTCATAGTTGTGGGTGTTTTTAGTAGAAAACATTTTAGAGAATGTGTTCAGAATCACATTTTGAGCAACCCTGCAAATTTTGGTTGAAAAATTCTGATTTTTGAGCAAGTTATGGTGATTTGAAGTTCAGAATGTTCAAAAATCACAAAATCCAAACATTTTTCTAAGGCATTTTCTCTGGATAGTTTTATCAGAATTCTGACTCTGTTACTCAGAAGTTCTGACTCTATTACTCAGAAGTTCTAACTCTACTACTCAGAATTCTGACTCAACTAATCAGAATTCTGACTCTGATACTTAGAATTTTGAGCAAGTTACTCAGAATTCTGACTCTTCTAATCAGAATTCTGACTCTACTACTCAGATTTTTTTTTTGATAACTAATGAGGAATCATCGTAGATGATTACCAAAATCTCTTGATTTTGCAGGATTATCTTGATTTCAGAGGAAGTATTGACTCAAAATTTGATCTGATTGTTTCAAGATAAAGTTCAAAACCCATGCTTCAAAGTTTTATGTTTTTGAACATATCAGTTCAAAACCCGTACTTAAATGAAAATGGCTTCTGAATAATTCAGTTCAGGACCCGTACTTCAGAGACTAAGACTTCTAAACAAATCAGTTTAGAACTCATATTTCTCAGGTGATATCCTTAACTGTCATATTTTTATGTTTCAAGGAACAAGTGGTGAAAGGTAACATTGCATTACGTTTATTTCTATTGCTTTGAATGTTTGAATCTTAACAAATTTAATTCAATGATATGAATTTTTTTAATTTTCATTCAACGAATAAATGTGTGTCAAAGAGTAATTTTACAAGTATTTTGTATTATCTGAGCTATATTTGTTTCAACTTTCACTTCTGAATTAAATCGAAAGGTAAGCAAAACATGAATGAAATTATGCCGAATGCTCAATGTTATGAAATCTATACTTATATAGAATATAATGCTCAAAAAGCCTAAATGTCAGAATGATGGATGGAAACGAAAATATGGGGGAAGTACTACGTTTTCGAACCAAGTGATTGAGATGCATTATATATATATATAAAATTATTTAGTTTGAAAGTTTGTACCTGTGGCCTTTCTGGTTTGGGAGAGTAAGTCCTAAGGGGTGCTCGACACCTAGTCCCTAAGATCAACTGGTCTGGGATCGGCTGACCCAAATCCTGCAATAGAACCAGATAAGAAAGCCATGTTCTACTAGTACAAATGGGTTTAAGATATATCGATGTGGCCTTTCTGGTTTGGGAAATTAAGTTCCAAGGGGTGCTTGTCACCTAGCACCTAAGACCAACTGGTCTGGGATATGCTGACCCAAATCCTGCTATAGAACCAGATAGAAAGTCATGTTTAACGATGTATCTTATTCTTACTAAACTTTTTGATTAAAAGATGCCAATGGGCACAAAATTAAAAGATGCCAATGTGCACAAATTTAAAAGATGCCAATGAACACATATCTCTTGAAACTTTGGGAAAATTCAAAGTCGCAATAAACCTGTAAATTTGTGAAAATCCTGTTTTTTGACAAATAGTGTAAGTAGAGCAAAGTATTCGTATATGTTTTTAGAATTGCATATTCTTGAAGCTATTCATATTTCGCATGCTAAGCACACCAAATAGATTTAATAAGGGGATTGAAACTGAACATTTTTAACTTGATATGCAATGATGACTTGTATTTGAATCCAAACACATGCATTTGATTTCATTTGATTGAAAAATCTGATAAATTTCATTAAGTTGGATTTCTTTTGTAAAATTTTCAAATGATCAAATGTTAGTAGTTATCAAGTGTAATTCGGTGAATCTTATTTTCCTTGTATAAATATATTTGAAATGAATAATTTAGTGAAATATATGCATACTTTCAGGGGGAGAAAACAAATTGCTCCATAATTCTTATTTTGAGGGGGAGCAAGGTTATTAATTAAGGAGGAGAAAAAGCATAGACTTCATCGCTAAAGTTTTGAAAATCAAGGGGGAGAAAAGCTAAAGATTTTGAAGATGATTTTGCTTTCCAAAACTTTAGGGGGAGAAAAGCTAAAGATTTTGAAGATTGATATGATTGAAAAATCTGATTGATTGATTAAAAAAAGGAGAAGAAAGTCAGAAAGTCATAAAAAGACAAAAAATTGACTTGATCACATGAAGATAAGATTTGTCATTTCAAGGGGGAGCAAAGAAAAAGCAAATATGTAACAGAAATCAGTTTGGAAATCATTGCTGCTGCTGATTAAAGACTGACCAGAAATTATTAACTTAGATTATTCAGAATTCTGAGCAAAAGTTGTCAAAGCATTCAGAAGAGCTCCTTCTGAAGATTGTTCCTGCTCTAAGAATTTGATGATGAAAAATACAAGTGTGTTTGACAAAAAGGGGGAGATTGTTAGGTCTAGAGTTTTGTCAAAAACACAACTGTTAAGATCTGATCTGAAGAATCAGAATTCTGAGTAAGAAGACTCAGAAGTTCTGATCAGAGAATAATGAAAAGATTACAGGTATGGAAGTTGGTCAGAAGACTCAGAAGTTCTGAGTAGAAGACTCAGAAGTTCTGAGTGAGAAATCTCAAAAAGATTCTAAGTGTTGGATTCTGACTAGAAGGTTCAGAGTTCTGAGTAGGAGACTCAGAACTTCTGACTATGAAGACAAATGTTCTGAAACGCTTATTCAGAAGTATGTTCAGAATTCATATCTTGGGATATTCTCTGTTATATTCAGTTACTAATTAGGACACGTGTAATTGTTCTATTAGTCTGTTTCTCATATGTATTGTAGCTTTAGCTTTTCTCTACAGTATATATAGTGTTAGCAACAGTTTGCTAACTGATCTTTGATATAATCTTTTGGAGAACCTTTTAGATAACTCCTTACGCATAAATTGTTAGATCTATTGAGAGAGAAATTCATTGTAAAATCTTGTAATTCACAGATTGTTAATAAATCATATGACCAGTTGCTGTGAATACGATCTTAATTGTTCATATTTGATTGTAAGAGTGTATCCTGAAACTTTCACTAGTACATATTTTCTACTGCCAATGTGTAGTTAATACTGCTTTGTAGTTAATACTGCTTAGTGGTTAATACTGCTTTGTAGTTAATACTGCTTAGTAGTTAATACTGCTTTGTAGTTAATACTGCTTAGTAGTTAATACTGCATGTGTAGTTAATACTGCTTTGTAGTTAATACTGCTTAGTAGTTAATACTGCATGTATAGTTAATACTGCTTTGTCGTTAATACTGCTTAGTAGTTAATACTGCATGTGTAGTTAATACTGCTTTGTTGTTAATACTGCTTAGTAGTTAATACTGCTTGTGTAGTTAATACTGCTGCGTAGTTAATACTGCCTTACAGTTAATACTGCTCAGTCGTTAATACTGCTAAGTCGTTAATACTGCTTTTAAAGAAAATCAAGGCTAGTACTGCTATAAATACTCTTTCAACCCGCCAAAGTTCATAACGTCTCTTTGCATTCAATTTTTCTCTCTCTCGTTCTAACCTTTTCTCCCTAGAATCTCTGTGTTTTCTATCCAAATCCTCAGGAAGAATGACGACAATGGAGTTTGTCGATGAGCACAATGAGATTGCGATGCTTCAGAAGCCAAAGCAGGCCGCAGGATTTCATGATATTGTGGATTTTCTCAAGTCCACACACATCTCTCATGCCCTAACAGTGTGCCCAACCATATATATAGAGCATCAAAAGCAATTTTGGGAGAATGCTACTGTTATACTCGAAGATGGGCAGAAAATCATTCGAACAAGGGTTTGTGACAAACCCTTGAAGGTCACAGAGGAGGTTATTCGCATCACTCTTCACTTAGATGATGCCTCAGGTATAACCTATCTCTCTAATGATGAACTTTTCTCGACCTTACCAAGAATGGGGTATGAAGGTCCCATTGGAATTTTTAAATTCTATAAGTCAAAGTTTTTCACCCAATGGCGATTTCTTGTTCATACTCTTATGCACTGTATTTCAAAGAAAACAACTGGATGGAGTGAGTTTAGCAGTACCATTGCTTATGCCTTGGTCTGCTTAACCACTGCCAGAAAGTTCAATTTTTCAGCAATGATTTTTAATGATCTTGTGGCAAACCTAGAATCCAAAAAGAGCTTTTACATGTATCCCAGGTTTGTTCAAGAAGTAATTAACCATGAATTGACGGATTTACCTCAGTCTGCTGAGGTATATGTGCCAAAACCCCCTAAAGGGAAGGTTTTCTCAAATATGAGAAGAATTCCTAGGGACTCGGAAGGAGTTGACACACCATTGTTCTCTACAATGATGGTTGTGTCCCACACCACTGAAGGTATGGCATCAGGGTCAACGCCCCCATTAGACACACCCACTGATGGCCAATCCCAACCTTCCATCACCAAAGAAATCCCACAGTCCATTCTTTTAAGACCCACTCCCAATATCACCAAGAAGTTTGAAAGAAGAAAGGTACACAAGGTTCCTTCCCTTGGTGTATCTCCTAATAGCCCAAAGCCTACAAGCCCTCTATTGGAGCATTCTCCAATGGAGAATATCAAAAGGGTAACCACAGGGGTGTCTCCCAACCCCAAGAAGGTGCTCTCTAAGGAGAAGGATGAGCATGTGGGCTGCAAGGCTGCCACTACTTTTGCTAGCAAAGAGAAGGACAGTGGTAACATCACTAAGACCTTCCCCATGGCAACTCAGAATGTGAAAACATTCAGAGGACCCAGGCGCCAAGAAACCATGGGAGTAGGTTGTGCTTTTGCTAGGCAAGAGACACCTACTAAAACTTCCAATGATCCTGAAAGGGAGGTAAACACTTCTAAACCATGTGAGGATAGATATACTTATGCGGAATTGATGGAAACCATTGCCAACATCAACATTGATGTCATGAATCAGCAGAAGGAGATTGATGAGCTTAAGAAGGTGGTTCTTTATCAACACACCAAGATAGAGAAGAATAAGAAGATGATCACCAAGCTGCTGCAAAGAAGGAAGAAAGCTCAGTATCTTCAGTCCAAAACTCGGTATGAATGTGATTATGGATTTCTGATTCATACAGATCAATTTGTTGATTTTGAAGAATTTTTTTTTAAAAAAAAGTTCAGTTTACTGTGGTGTAATCGAACTCATAGTTGTGGGTGTTTTTAGTAGAAAACATTTTAGAGAATGTGTTCAGAATCACATTTTGAGCAACCCTGCAAATTTTGGTTGAAAAATTCTGATTTTTGAGCAAGTTATGGTGATTTGAAGTTCAGAATGTTCAAAAATCACAAAATCCAAACATTTTTCTAAGGCATTTTCTCTGGATAGTTTTATCAGAATTCTGACTCTGTTACTCAGAAGTTCTGACTCTATTACTCAGAAGTTCTAACTCTACTACTCAGAATTCTGACTCAACTAATCAGAATTCTGACTCTGATACTTAGAATTTTGAGCAAGTTACTCAGAATTCTGACTCTTCTAATCAGAATTCTGACTCTACTACTCACAATTTTTTTTTGATAACTAATGAGGAATCATCGTAGATGATTACCAAAATCTCTTGATTTTGCAGGATTATCTTGATTTCAGAGGAAGTATTGACTCAAAATTTGATCTGATTGTTTCAAGATAAAGTTCAAAACCCATGCTTCAAAGTTTTATGTTTTTGAACATATCAGTTCAAAACCCGTACTTAAATGAAAATGGCTTCTGAATAATTCAGTTCAGGACCCGTACTTCGGAGACTAAGACTTCTAAACAAATCAGTTTAGAACTCATATTTCTCAGGTGATATCCTTAACTGTCATATTTTTATGTTTCAAGGAACAAGTGGTGAAAGGTAACATTGCATTACGTTTATTTCTATTGCTTTGAATGTTTGAATCTTAACAAATTTAATTCAATGATATGAATTTTTTTAATTTTCATTCAACGAATAAATGTGTGTCAAAGAGTAATTTTACAAGTATTTTGTATTATCTGAGCTATATTTGTTTCAACTTTCACTTCTGAATTAAATCGAAAGGTAAGCAAAACATGAATGAAATTATGCCGAATGCTCAATGTTATGAAATCTATACTTATATAGAATATAATGCTCAAAAAGCCTAAATGTCAGAATGATGGATGGAAACGAAAATATGGGGGAAGTACTACGTTTTAGAACCAAGTGATTGAGATGCATTATATATATATATATATATATAAAATTATTTAGTTTGAAAGTTTGTACCTGTGGCCTTTCTGGTTTGGGAGAGTAAGTCCTAAGGGGTGCTCGACACCTAGTCCCTAAGATCAACTGGTCTGGGATCGGCTGACCCAAATCCTGCAATAGAACCAGATAAGAAAGCCATGTTCTACTGGTACAAATGGGTTTAAGATATATCGATGTGGCCTTTCTGGTTTGGGAAATTAAGTTCCAAGGGGTGCTTGTCACCTAGCACCTAAGACCAACTGGTCTGGGATATGCTGACCCAAATCCTGCTATAGAACCAGATAGAAAGTCATGTTTAACGATGTATCTTATTCTTACTAAACTTTTTGATTAAAAGATGCCAATGGGCACAAAATTAAAAGATGCCAATGTGCACAAATTTAAAAGATGCCAATGAACACATATCTCTTGAAACTTTGGGAAAATTCAAAGTCGCAATAAACCTGTAAATTTGTGAAAATCCTGTTTTTTGACAAATAGTGTAAGTAGAGCAAAGTATTCGTATATGTTTTTAGAATTGCATATTCTTGAAGCTATTCATATTTCGCATGCTAAGCACACCAAATAGATTTAATAAGGGGATTGAAACTGAACATTTTTAACTTGATATGCAATGATGACTTTTATTTGAATCCAAACACATGCATTTGATTTCATTTGATTGAAAAATCTGATAAATTTCATTAAGTTGGATTTCTTTTGTAAAATTTTCAAATGATCAAATGTTAGTAGTTATCAAGTGTAATTCAGTGAATCTTATTTTCCTTGTATAAATATATTTGAAATGAATAATTTAGTGAAACATATGCATACTTTCAGGGGGAGAAAACAAATTGCTCCATAATTCTTATTTTGAGGGGGAGCAAGGTTATTCATTAAGGAGGAGAAAAAGCATAGACTTCATCGCTAAAGTTTTGAAAATCAAGGGGGAGAAAAGCTAAAGATTTTGAAGATTGATATGATTGAAAAATCTGATTGATTGATTAAAAAAAAGGAGAAGAAATTCAGAAAGTCATAAAAAGACAGAAATTTGACTTGATCACATGAAGATAAGATTTGTCATTTCAAGGGGGAGCAAAGAAAAAGCAAATATGTAACAGAAATCAGTTTGGAAATCATTGCTGCTGCTGATTAAATACTGACCAGAAATTATTAACTTAGATTATTCAGAATTCTGAGCAAAAGTTGTCAAAGCATTCAGAAGAGCTCCTTCTGAGATTGTTCCTGCTCTAAGAATTTGATGATGAAAAATACAAGTGTGTTTGACAAAAAGGGGGAGATTGTTAGGTCTAGAGTTTTGTCAATAACACAACTGTTAAGATCTGATCTGAAGAATCAGAATTCTGAGTAAGAAGACTCAGAAGTTCTGATCAGAGAATAATGAGAAGATTACAGGTATGGAAGTTGGTCAGAAGACTCAGAAGTTCTGAGTAGAAGACTCAGAAGTTCTGAGTGAGAAATCTCAAAAAGATTCTAAGTGTTGGATTCTGACTAGAAGGTTCAGAGTTCTGAGTAGGAGACTCAGAACTTCTGACTATGAAGACAAATGTTCTGAAGCGCTTATTCAGAAGTATGTTCAGAATTCATATCTTGGGATATTCTCTGTTATATTCAGTTACTAATTAGGACACGTGTAATTGTTCTATTAGTCTGTTTCTCATATGTACTGTAGCTTTAGCTTTTCTCTACAGTATATATAGTGTTAGCAACAGTTTGCTAACTGATCTTTGATATAATCTTTTGGAGAACCTTTTAGATAACTCCTTACGCATAAATTGTTAGATCTATTGAGAGAGAAATTCATTGTAAAATCTTGTAATTCACAGATTGTTAATAAATCATATGACCAGTTGCTGTGAATACCATCTTAATTGTTCATATTTGATTGTAAGAGTGTATCCTGAAACTTTCACTAGTACATATTTTCTACTGCCAATGTGTAGTTAATACTGCTTTGTAGTTAATACTGCTTAGTGGTTAATACTGCTTTGTAGTTAATACTGCTTAGTAGTTAATACTGCATGTGTAGTTAATACTGCTTTGTAGTTAATACTGCTTAGTAGTTAATACTGCATGTATAGTTAATACTGCTTTGTCGTTAATACTGCTTAGTAGTTAATACTGCTTGTGTAGTTAATATTTCTTTGTTGTTAATACTGCTTAGTAGTTAATACTGCTTGTGTAGTTAATACTGCTGCGTAGTTAATACTGCCGTACAGTTAATACTGCTCAGTCGTTAATACTGCTAAGTCGTTAATACTGCTTTTAAAGAAAATCAGGGCTAGTACTGCTATAAATACTCTTTCAACCCGCCAAAGTTCATAACGTCTCTTTGCATTCAATTTTTCTCTCTCTCGTTCTAACCTTTTCTCCCAAGAATCTCTGTGTTTTCTTTCCAAATCCTCAGGAAGAATGACGACAATGGAGTTTGTCGATGAGCACAATGAGATTGCGATGCTTCAGAAGCCAAAGTAGGCCGCAGGATTTCATGATATTGTGGATTTTCTCAAGTCCACACACATCTCTCATGCCCTAACAGTGTGCCCAACCATATATATAGAGCATCAAAAGCAATTTTAGGAGAATGCTACTGTTATACTCGAAGATGGGCAGAAAATCATTCGAACAAGGGTTTGTGACAAACCCTTGAAGGTCACAGAGGAGGTTATTCGCATCACTCTTCACTTAGATGATGCCTCAGGTATAACCTATCTCTCTAATGATGAACTTTTCTCGACCTTACCAAGAATGGGGTATGAAGGTCCCATTGGAATTTTTAAATTCTATAAGTCAAAGTTTTTCACCCAATGGCGATTTCTTGTTCATACTCTTATGCACTGTATTTCAAAGAAAACAACTGGATGGAGTGAGTTTAGCAGTACCATTGCTTATGCCTTGGTCTGCTTAACCACTGCCAGAAAGTTCAATTTTTCAGCAATGATTTTTAATGATCTTGTGGCAAACCTAGAATCCAAAAAGAGCTTTTACATGTATCCCAGGTTTGTTCAAGAAGTAATTAACCATGAATTGACGGATTTACCTCAGTCTGCTGAGGTATATGTGCCAAAACCCCCTAAAGGGAAGGTTTTCTCAAATATGAGAAGAATTCCTAGGGACTCGGAAGGAGTTGACACACCATTGTTCTCTACAATGATGGTTGTGTCCCACACCACTGAAGGTATGGCATCAGGGTCAACGCCCCCATTAGACACACCCACTGATGGCCAATCCCAACCTTCCATCACCCAAGAAATCCCACAGTCCATTCTTTTAAGACCCACTCCCAATATCACCAAGAAGTTTGAAAGAAGAAAGGTACACAAGGTTCCTTCCCTTGGTGTATCTCCTAATAGCCCAAAGCCTACAAGCCCTCTATTGGAGCATTCTCCAATGGAGAATATCAAAAGGGTAACCACAGGGGTGTCTCCCAACCCCAAGAAGGTGCTCTCTAAGGAGAAGGATGAGCATGTGGACTGCAAGGCTGCCACTACTTCTGCTAGCAAAGAGAAGGACAGTGGTAACATCACTAAGACCTTCCCCACGGCAACTCAGAATGTGAAAACATTCAGAGGACCCAGGCGCCAAGAAACCATGGGAGTAGGTTGTGCTTTTGCTAGGCAAGAGACCCCTACTAAAACTTCCAATGATCCTGAAAGGGAGGTAAACACTTCTAAACCAGGTGAGGATAGATATACTTATGCGGAATTGATGGAAACCATTGCCAACATCAACATTGATGTCATGAATCAGCAGAAGGAGATTGATGAGCTTAAGAAGGTGGTTCTTTATCAACACACCAAGATAGAGAAGAATAAGAAGATGATCACCAAGCTGCTGCAAAGAAGGAAGAAAGCTCAGTATCTTCAATCCAAAACTCGGTATGAATGTGATTATGGATTTCTGATTCATACAGATCAATTTGTTGATTTTGAAGATTTTTTTTTAAAAAAAAGTTCAGTTTACTGTGGTGTAATCGAACTCATAGTTGTGGGTGTTTTTAGTAGAAAACATTTTAGATAATGTGTTCAGAATCACATTTTGAGCAACCCTGCAAATTTTGGTTGAAAAATTCTGATTTTTGAGCAAGTTATGGTGATTTGAAGTTCAGAATGTTCAAAAATCACAAAATCCAAACATTTTTCTAAGGCATTTTCTCTGGATAGTTTTATCAGAATTCTGACTCTGTTACTCAGAAGTTCTGACTCTATTACTCAGAAGTTCTAACTCTACTACTCAGAATTCTGACTCAACTAATCAGAATTCTGACTCTGATACTTAGAATTTTGAGCAAGTTACTCAGAATTCTGACTCTTCTAATCAGAATTCTGACTCTACTACTCAGAATTTTTTTTTTGATAACTAATGAGGAATCATCGTAGATGATTACCAAAATCTCTTGATTTTGCAGGATTATCTTGATTTCAGAGGAAGTATTGACTCAAAATTTGATCTGATTGTTTCAAGATAAAGTTCAAAACCCATGCTTCAAAGTTTTATGTTTTTGAACATATCAGTTCAAAACCCGTACTTAAATGAAAATGGCTTCTGAATAATTCAGTTCAGGACCCGTACTTCGGAGACTAAGACTTCTAAACAAATCAGTTTAGAACTCATATTTCTCAGGTGATATCCTTAACTGTCATATTTTTATGTTTCAAGGAACAAGTGGTGAAAGGTAACATTGCATTACGTTTATCTCTATTGCTTTGAATGTTTGAATCTTAACAAATTTAATTCAATGATATGAATTTTTTTAATTTTCATTCAACGAATAAATGTGTGTCAAAGAGTAATTTTACAAGTATTTTGTATTATCTGAGCTATATTTGTTTCAACTTTCACTTCTGAATTAAATCGAAAGGTAAGCAAAACATGAATGAAATTATGCCGAATGCTCAATGTTATGAAATCTATACTTATATAGAATATAATGCTCAAAAAGCCTAAATGTCAGAATGATGGATGGAAACGAAAATATGGGGGAAGTACTACGTTTTAGAACCAAGTGATTGAGATGCATTATATATATATATATATATATATATATATATATATATAAAATTATTTAGTTTGAAAGTTTGTACCTGTGGCCTTTCTGGTTTGGGAGAGTAAGTCCTAAGGGGTGCTCGACACCTAGTCCCTAAGATCAACTGGTCTGGGATCGGCTGACCCAAATCCTGCAATAGAACCAGATAAGAAAGCCATGTTCTACTGGTACAAATGGGTTTAAGATATATCGATGTGGCCTTTCTGGTTTGGGAAATTAAGTTCCAAGGGGTGCTTGTCACCTAGCACCTAAGACCAACTGGTCTGGGATATGCTGACCCAAATCCTGCTATAGAACCAGATAGAAAGTCATGTTTAACGATGTATCTTATTCTTACTAAACTTTTTGATTAAAAGATGCCAATGGGCACAAAATTAAAAGATGCCAATGTGCACAAATTTAAAAGATGCCAATGAACACATATCTCTTGAAACTTTGGGAAAATTCAAAGTCGCAATAAACCTGTAAATTTGTGAAAATCCTGTTTTTTGACAAATAGTGTAAGTAGAGCAAAGTATTCGTATATGTTTTTAGAATTGCATATTCTTGAAGCTATTCATATTTCGCATGCTAAGCACACCAAATAGATTTAATAAGGGGATTGAAACTGAACATTTTTAACTTGATATGCAATGATGACTTTTATTTGAATCCAAACACATGCATTTGATTTCATTTGATTGAAAAATCTGATAAATTTCATTAAGTTGGATTTCTTTTGTAAAATTTTCAAATGATCAAATGTTAGTAGTTATCAAGTGTAATTCAGTGAATCTTATTTTCCTTGTATAAATATATTTGAAATGAATAATTTAGTGAAACATATGCATACTTTCAGGGGGAGAAAACAAATTGCTCCATAATTCTTATTTTGAGGGGGAGCAAGGTTATTCATTAAGGAGGAGAAAAAGCATAGACTTCATCGCTAAAGTTTTGAAAATCAAGGGGGAGAAAAGCTAAAGATTTTGAAGATTGATATGATTGAAAAATCTGATTGATTGATTAAAAAAAAGGAGAAGAAATTCAGAAAGTCATAAAAAGACAGAAATTTGACTTGATCACATGAAGATAAGATTTGTCATTTCAAGGGGGAGCAAAGAAAAAGCAAATATGTAACAGAAATCAGTTTGGAAATCATTGCTGCTGCTGATTAAATACTGACCAGAAATTATTAACTTAGATTATTCAGAATTCTGAGCAAAAGTTGTCAAAGCATTCAGAAGAGCTCCTTCTGAGATTGTTCCTGCTCTAAGAATTTGATGATGAAAAATACAAGTGTGTTTGACAAAAAGGGGGAGATTGTTAGGTCTAGAGTTTTGTCAATAACACAACTGTTAAGATCTGATCTGAAGAATCAGAATTCTGAGTAAGAAGACTCAGAAGTTCTGATCAGAGAATAATGAGAAGATTACAGGTATGGAAGTTGGTCAGAAGACTCAGAAGTTCTGAGTAGAAGACTCAGAAGTTCTGAGTGAGAAATCTCAAAAAGATTCTAAGTGTTGGATTCTGACTAGAAGGTTCAGAGTTCTGAGTAGGAGACTCAGAACTTCTGACTATGAAGACAAATGTTCTGAAGCGCTTATTCAGAAGTATGTTCAGAATTCATATCTTGGGATATTCTCTGTTATATTCAGTTACTAATTAGGACACGTGTAATTGTTCTATTAGTCTGTTTCTCATATGTACTGTAGCTTTAGCTTTTCTCTACAGTATATATAGTGTTAGCAACAGTTTGCTAACTGATCTTTGATATAATCTTTTGGAGAACCTTTTAGATAACTCCTTACGCATAAATTGTTAGATCTATTGAGAGAGAAATTCATTGTAAAATCTTGTAATTCACAGATTGTTAATAAATCATATGACCAGTTGCTGTGAATACCATCTTAATTGTTCATATTTGATTGTAAGAGTGTATCCTGAAACTTTCACTAGTACATATTTTCTACTGCCAATGTGTAGTTAATACTGCTTTGTAGTTAATACTGCTTAGTGGTTAATACTGCTTTGTAGTTAATACTGCTTAGTAGTTAATACTGCATGTGTAGTTAATACTGCTTTGTAGTTAATACTGCTTAGTAGTTAATACTGCATGTATAGTTAATACTGCTTTGTCGTTAATACTGCTTAGTAGTTAATACTGCTTGTGTAGTTAATATTTCTGTGTTGTTAATACTGCTTAGTAGTTAATACTGCTTGTGTAGTTAATACTGCTGCGTAGTTAATACTGCCGTACAGTTAATACTGCTCAGTCGTTAATACTGCTAAGTCGTTAATACTGCTTTTAAAGAAAATCAGGGCTAGTACTGCTATAAATACTCTTTCAACCCGCCAAAGTTCATAACGTCTCTTTGCATTCAATTTTTCTCTCTCTCGTTCTAACCTTTTCTCCCAAGAATCTCTGTGTTTTCTTTCCAAATCCTCAGGAAGAATGACGACAATGGAGTTTGTCGATGAGCACAATGAGATTGCGATGCTTCAGAAGCCAAAGTAGGCCGCAGGATTTCATGATATTGTGGATTTTCTCAAGTCCACACACATCTCTCATGCCCTAACAGTGTGCCCAACCATATATATAGAGCATCAAAAGCAATTTTAGGAGAATGCTACTGTTATACTCGAAGATGGGCAGAAAATCATTCGAACAAGGGTTTGTGACAAACCCTTGAAGGTCACAGAGGAGGTTATTCGCATCACTCTGCACTTAGATGATGCCTCAGGTATAACCTATCTCTCTAATGATGAACTTTTCTCGACCTTACCAAGAATGGGGTATGAAGGTCCCATTGGAATTTTTAAATTCTATAAGTCAAAGTTTTTCACCCAATGGCGATTTCTTGTTCATACTCTTATGCACTGTATTTCAAAGAAAACAACTGGATGGAGTGAGTTTAGCAGTACCATTGCTTATGCCTTGGTCTGCTTAACCACTGCCAGAAAGTTCAATTTTTCAGCAATGATTTTTAATGATCTTGTGGCAAACCTAGAATCCAAAAAGAGCTTTTACATGTATCCCAGGTTTGTTCAAGAAGTAATTAACCATGAATTGACGGATTTACCTCAGTCTGCTGAGGTATATGTGCCAAAACCCCCTAAAGGGAAGGTTTTCTCAAATATGAGAAGAATTCCTAGGGACTCGGAAGGAGTTGACACACCATTGTTCTCTACAATGATGGTTGTGTCCCACACCACTGAAGGTATGGCATCAGGGTCAACGCCCCCATTAGACACACCCACTGATGGCCAATCCCAACCTTCCATCACCCAAGAAATCCCACAGTCCATTCTTTTAAGACCCACTCCCAATATCACCAAGAAGTTTGAAAGAAGAAAGGTACACAAGGTTCCTTCCCTTGGTGTATCTCCTAATAGCCCAAAGCCTACAAGCCCTCTATTGGAGCATTCTCCAATGGAGAATATCAAAAGGGTAACCACAGGGGTGTCTCCCAACCCCAAGAAGGTGCTCTCTAAGGAGAAGGATGAGCATGTGGACTGCAAGGCTGCCACTACTTCTGCTAGCAAAGAGAAGGACAGTGGTAACATCACTAAGACCTTCCCCACGGCAACTCAGAATGTGAAAACATTCAGAGGACCCAGGCGCCAAGAAACCATGGGAGTAGGTTGTGCTTTTGCTAGGCAAGAGACCCCTACTAAAACTTCCAATGATCCTGAAAGGGAGGTAAACACTTCTAAACCAGGTGAGGATAGATATACTTATGCGGAATTGATGGAAACCATTGCCAACATCAACATTGATGTCATGAATCAGTAGAAGGAGATTGATGAGCTTAAGAAGGTGGTTCTTTATCAACACACCAAGATAGAGAAGAATAAGAAGATGATCACCAAGCTGCTGCAAAGAAGGAAGAAAGCTCAGTATCTTCAATCCAAAACTCGGTATGAATGTGATTATGGATTTCTGATTCATACAGATCAATTTGTTGATTTTGAAGATTTTTTTTTTAAAAAAAGTTCAGTTTACTGTGGTGTAATCGAACTCATAGTTGTGGGTGTTTTTAGTAGAAAACATTTTAGATAATGTGTTCAGAATCACATTTTGAGCAACCCTGCAAATTTTGGTTGAAAAATTCTGATTTTTGAGCAAGTTATGGTGATTTGAAGTTCAGAATGTTCAAAAATCACAAAATCCAAACATTTTTCTAAGGCATTTTCTCTGGATAGTTTTATCAGAATTCTGACTCTGTTACTCAGAAGTTCTGACTCTATTACTCAGAAGTTCTAACTCTACTACTCAGAATTCTGACTCAACTAATCAGAATTCTGACTCTGATACTTAGAATTTTGAGCAAGTTACTCAGAATTCTGACTCTTCTAATCAGAATTCTGACTCTACTACTCAGAATTTTTTTTTTGATAACTAATGAGGAATCATCGTAGATGATTACCAAAATCTCTTGATTTTGCAGGATTATCTTGATTTCAGAGGAAGTATTGACTCAAAATTTGATCTGATTGTTTCAAGATAAAGTTCAAAACCCATGCTTCAAAGTTTTATGTTTTTGAACATATCAGTTCAAAACCCGTACTTAAATGAAAATGGCTTCTGAATAATTCAGTTCAGGACCCGTACTTCGGAGACTAAGACTTCTAAACAAATCAGTTTAGAACTCATATTTCTCAGGTGATATCCTTAACTGTCATATTTTTATGTTTCAAGGAACAAGTGGTGAAAGGTAACATTGCATTACGTTTATTTCTATTGCTTTGAATGTTTGAATCTTAACAAATTTAATTCAATGATATGAATTTTTTTAATTTTCATTCAACGAATAAATGTGTGTCAAAGAGTAATTTTACAAGTATTTTGTATTATCTGAGCTATATTTGTTTCAACTTTCACTTCTGAATTAAATCGAAAGGTAAGCAAAACATGAATGAAATTATGCCGAATGCTCAATGTTATGAAATCTATACTTATATAGAATATAATGCTCAAAAAGCCTAAATGTCAGAATGATGGATGGAAACGAAAATATGGGGGAAGTACTACGTTTTAGAACCAAGTGATTGAGATGCATTATATATATATATATATATATAAAATTATTTAGTTTGAAAGTTTGTACCTGTGGCCTTTCTGGTTTGGGAGAGTAAGTCCTAAGGGGTGCTCGACACCTAGTCCCTAAGATCAACTGGTCTGGGATCGGCTGACCCAAATCCTGCAATAGAACCAGATAAGAAAGCCATGTTCTACTGGTACAAATGGGTTTAAGATATATCGATGTGGCCTTTCTGGTTTGGGAAATTAAGTTCCAAGGGGTGCTTGTCACCTAGCACCTAAGACCAACTGGTCTGGGATATGCTGACCCAAATCCTGCTATAGAACCAGATAGAAAGTCATGTTTAACGATGTATCTTATTCTTACTAAACTTTTTGATTAAAAGATGCCAATGGGCACAAAATTAAAAGATGCCAATGTGCACAAATTTAAAAGATGCCAATGAACACATATCTCTTGAAACTTTGGGAAAATTCAAAGTCGCAATAAACCTGTAAATTTGTGAAAATCCTGTTTTTTGACAAATAGTGTAAGTAGAGCAAATTATTCGTATATGTTTTTAGAATTGCATATTCTTGAAGCTATTCATATTTCGCATGCTAAGCACACCAAATATATTTAATAAGGGGATTGAAACTGAACATTTTTAACTTGATATGCAATGATGACTTGTATTTGAATCCAAACACATGCATTTGATTTCATTTGATTGAAAAATCTGATAAATTTCATTAAGTTGGATTTCTTTTGTAAAATTTTCAAATGATCAAATGTTAGTAGTTATCAAGTGTAATTTAGTGAATCTTATTTTCCTTGTATAAATATATTTGAAATGAATAATTTAGTGAAATATATGCATACTTTCAAGGGGAGAAAACAAATTGCTCCATAATTCTTATTTTGAGGGGGAGCAAGGTTATTCATTAAGGAGGAGAAAAAGCATAGACTTCATCGCTAAAGTTTTGAAAATCAAGGGGGAGAAAAGCTAAAGATTTTGAAGATGATTTTGCTTTCCAAAACTTTAGGGGGAGAAAAGCTAAAGATTTTGAAGATTGATATGATTGAAAAATCTGATTGATTGATTAAAAAAAGGAGAAGAAAGTCAGAAAGTCATAAAAAGACAAAAAATTGACTTGATCACATGAAGATAAGATTTGTCATTTCAAGGGGGAGCAAAGAAAAAGCAAATATGTAACAGAAATCAGTTTGGAAATCATTGCTGCTGCTGATTAAAGACTGACCAGAAATTATTAACTTAGATTATTCAGAATTCTGAGCAAAAGTTGTCAAAGCATTCAGAAGAGCTCCTTCTGAAGATTGTTCCTGCTCTAAGAATTTGATGATGAAAAATACAAGTGTGTTTGACAAAAAGGGGGAGATTGTTAGGTCTAGAGTTTTGTCAAAAACACAACTGTTAAGATCTGATCTGAAGAATCAGAATTCTGAGTAAGAAGACTCAGAAGTTCTGATCAGAGAATAATGAAAAGATTACAGGTATGGAAGTTGGTCAGAAGACTCAGAAGTTCTGAGTAGAAGACTCAGAAGTTCTGAGTAGAAGACTCAGAAGTTCTGAGTGAGAAATCTCAAAAAGATTCTAAGTGTTGGATTCTGACTAGAAGGTTCAGAGTTCTGAGTAGGAGACTCAGAACTTCTGACTATGAAGACAAATGTTCTGAAGCGCTTATTCAGAAGTATGTTCAGAATTCATATCTTGGGATATTATCTGTTATATTCAGTTACTAATTAGGACACGTGTAATTGTTCTATTAGTCTGTTTCTCATATGTACTGTAGCTTTAGCTTTTCTCTACAGTATATATAGTGTTAGCAACAGTTTGCTAACTGATCTTTGATATAATCTTTTGGAGAACCTTTTAGATAACTCCTTACGCATAAATTGTTAGATCTATTGAGAGAGAAATTCATTGTAAAATCTTGTAATTCACAGATTGTTAATAAATCATATGACCAGTTGCTGTGAATACCATCTTAATTGTTCATATTTGATTGTAAGAGTGTATCCTGAAACTTTCACTAGTACATATTTTCTACTGCCAATGTGTAGTTAATACTGCTTTGTAGTTAATACTGCTTAGTGGTTAATACTGCTTTGTAGTTAATACTGCTTAGTAGTTAATACTGCTTTGTAGTTAATACTGCTTAGTAGTTAATACTGCATGTGTAGTTAATACTGCTTTGTAGTTAATACTGCTTACTAGTTAATACTGCATGTATAGTTAATACTGCTTTGTCGTTAATACTGCTTAGTAGTTAATACTGCATGTGTAGTTAATACTGCTTTGTTGTTAATACTGCTTAGTAGTTAATACTGCTTGTGTAGTTAATACTGTTGCGGAGTTAATACTGCCTTACAGTTAATACTGCTCAGTCGTTAATACTGCTAAGTCGTTAATACTGCTTTTAAAGAAAATCAGGGCTAGTACTGCTATAAATACTCTTTCAACCCGCCAATGTTCATAACGTCTCTTTGCATTCAATTTTTCTCTCTCTCGTTCTAACCTTGTCTCCCTAGAATCTCTGTGTTTTCTATCCAAATTCTCAGGAAGAATGACGACAATGGAGTTTGTCGATGAGCACAATGAGATTGCGATGCTTCAGAAGCCAAAGCAGGCCGCAGGATTTCATGATATTGTGGATTTTCTCAAGTCCACACACATCTCTCATGCCCTAACAGTGTGCCCAACCATATATATAGAGCATCAAAAGCAATTTTGGGAGAATGCTACTGTTATACTCGAAGATGGGCAGAAAATCATTCGAACAAGGGTTTGTGACAAACCCTTGAAGGTCACAGAGGAGGTTATTCGCATCACTCTTCACTTAGATGATGCCTCAGGTATAACCTATCTCTCTAATGATGAACTTTTCTCGACCTTACCAAGAATGGGGTATGAAGGTCCCATTGGAATTTTTAAATTCTATAAGTCAAAGTTTTTCACCCAATGGCGATTTCTTGTTCATACTCTTATGCACTGTATTTCAAAGAAAACAACTGGATGGAGTGAGTTTAGCAGTACCATTGCTTATGCCTTGGTCTGCTTAACCACAGCCAGAAAGTTCAATTTTTCAGCAATGATTTTTAATGATCTTGTGGCAAACCTAGAATCCAAAAAGAGCTTTTACATGTATCCCAGGTTTGTTCAAGAAGTAATTAACCATGAATTGACGGATTTACCTCAGTCTGCTGAGGTATATGTGCCAAAACCCCCTAAAGGGAAGGTTTTCTCAAATATGAGAAGAATTCCTAGGGACTCGGAAGGAGTTGACACACCATTGTTCTCTACAATGATGGTTGTGTCCCACACCACTGAAGGTATGGCATCAGGGTCAACGCCCCCATTAGACACACCCACTGATGGCCAATCCCAACCTTCCATCACCAAAGAAATCCCACAGTCCATTCTTTTAAGACCCACTCCCAATATCACCAAGAAGTTTGAAAGAAGAAAGGTACACAAGGTTCCTTCCCTTGGTGTATCTCCTAATAGCCCAAAGCCTACAAGCCCTCTATTGGAGCATTCTCCAATGGAGAATATCAAAAGGGTAACCACAGGGGTGTCTCCCAACCCCAAGAAGGTGCTCTCTAAGGAGAAGGATGAGCATGTGGGCTGCAAGTACTTCTGCTAGCAAAGAGAAGGACAGTGGTAACATCACTAAGACCTTCCCCACGGCAACTCAGAATGTGAAAACATTCAGAGGACCCAGGCGCCAAGAAACCATGGGAGTAGGTTGTGCTTTTGTTAGGCAAGAGACACCTACTAAAACTTCCAATGATCCTGAAAGGGAGGTAAACACTTCTAAACCAGGTGAGGATAGATATACTTATGCGGAATTGATGGAAACCATTGCCAACATCAACATTGATGTCATGAATCAGCAGAAGGAGATTGATGAGCTTAAGAAGGTGGTTCTTTATCAACACACCAAGATAGAGAAGAATAAGAAGATGATCACCAAGCTGCTGCAAAGAAGGAAGAAAGCTCAGTATCTTCAGTCCAAAACTCGGTATGAATGTGATTATGGATTTCTGATTCATACAGATCAATTTGTTGATTTTGAAGAATTTTTTTTAAAAAAAAGTTCAGTTTACTGTGGTGTAATCGAACTCATAGTTGTGGGTGTTTTTAGTAGAAAACATTTTAGAGAATGTGTTCAGAATCGCATTTTGAGCAACCCTGCAACTTTTGGTTGAAAAATTCTTATTTTTGAGCAAGTTATGGTGATTTGAAGTTCAGAATGTTCAAAAATCACAAAATCCAAACATTTTTCTAAGGCATTTTCTCTGGATAGTTTTATCAGAATTCTTGTAACACCCTGTTTCCCAATTTACGTGATTTAACTGTCTCTTTTGGGGTTGAGTTAATTTTTGGGTCGTTATGTACGTGTTCAGGAATCTAGGGGCCAGTTTATCAATTTTGTAAGATGAGGGTGTGTTTTGGCATGTATGTAAAGGGATGGAAACCCTAAACACCCTCATTTGCACCCATTTGTTTCTTTAGCATAGAAGAGAGAAAAGAGAAAGGGATTTTCGGAGTTCTTGTGAGCTACTGTGAAAGATCGACCAATTCTCCTTCGTTAACCGTTGGATCGTCGTGAAATTTGGAAAGCGACTTCACGACCCTCTAACGTACATTCTGACCGGAGGGATTTGGCATCGGAGTTCCCAGTAGAGAGAACCAAGTGTCCGAAGTTGCTGTATTTTCCAGGCGTAATTCTTGTGAGCTGCTGTGAAAGATCGACCTATTCTCCTTCGTTAACCGTTGGATCGTCGTGAAATTTGGACAGCGACTTCACGACCCTCTAACCTAAATTCTGACCGGAGGGATTTGGCATCGGAGTTCCCAGTAGAGAGAACCAAGTGTCCGAAGTTGCTGTATTTTCCAGGCGAAAGATTTGGTGATTTTGGAAGATTCAAGTTGTGAAAGGTTCTAGGAGGATTGTTGTTCGCGGTCTAGAATTGCAAGGTATGTGTATTATGTTTAGAAATCAATAGAAATAGGGTGTATGAAATAGGATGTTTGGCAAAGTTTTATGGTATTTGGACTATCCTAGCTATGTCATTTCGGGATGAGAGTTGGGATAGAATTAGAGTTCCATTTTTGGGCTTGTTATGATATGTGTATGTATGAATGTTATAGGTGGTACGAGGTGATTATTATACACTGTGAAGTACTTGGTAATTGACATCTTGACAGGTGAGTACTCTACCTATATTATGTAAGTTATGTGTATGTAGTTGGATTGCATGTGTGATTATGTGTATGTTTGGCTTTGCCAAAGGAATGAGTACCTATGGTGGTAGTAATACCCCTAGGGAATATGTTATGTATGAAGAGGCCTGGTACCAGTGTCTAGTTATGACATTCCTTATTGGCTTTGTGCCTTAAGGAATGGAAGGATGTTACATGTATGTGATTGCTATGTTTATGCAAGTATGTATGCATGATGATATGTGGTATAGGTGCGTGCTCACTAAGCGAAAGCTTATCCCGTTGTTATTCATCTTTTAGTGGCAGGTACATCATCAAAGAATAAAGGAAAAGCTCCAGCTTGAAGCTTTTGGATTTGCGGCAGCTCAGCAGCTTATATTTTCTTTTGATGAATGATAGTTTTGGATTCTCTAAGCTTTTCAGTTGAATATTGTTTTTCTCAAACTTATTGGTTTTAAGTTGCAAACTTGTACTCTTTTCTATAAGATTATGGGATTTTATCTAAATGTTTTAATTACAAATCTTCTGCTGTATTTTAAGGTTACTTTCCGTTAAATGAGTGTTTTAAAGATAAGGGATGTTACAGTTGGTATCAGAGCCTTGGTTTAAGGGATTCGGGCATTCACAAGTGGTGAGTGTTTGAACTTAAACCCAAGTGCTCAAGTTTTCAAATAAGTAACCTTTAAAAAAAGTTGTTTCGTGTAAGAAAATGGTTTATAAGGAAAGGGTGTTTTAAAAGAAAAAGTTTCCACGGCTGAGCTGCGGTCCAGAGCATCAAGACGGGGGTGAGCACACTATTCCATATTAGGATTTATGATAAAGCATGTTCAGTTTTTGTGAAAGACCTGTTTTATAACTGTATTGGATGAGTAATTATGTTTATGTATGCTAGATATGGTCAATGTGACAAGGTTATGGTTTCAAGTATGTTTTGTTTGATGCATAATGTGAATTAGAATATGATTATAAGGTTTATATGATAAGTGGTAGATATGGAAAATGTTGTGATATATATGTTAAAGGTACCAACTAAGCTGGGAATTGGAACCTTAGTGACGGTGTTGAGTCTAAACATGGAGGGTGTAATTATAATGGTATAAGGGCCCATACCATTGCAATTACATTGTACATGCCGGGACTTGATATAGTTGCAAAAGAATTCTATGAACCAGACAAGGTTGAGGGTTGGGTAGTAACATGCTAGAAAGGGATTTTGTTAAGAGAGTATAAGCAGAGGGTTTCTAAGGAGCATGTTAGAAAGAAAGACAACTAAGCTAGGACCTCTGGACTATGCTAGGAGTTTGCTCAGGGGGGGGGGGGGATGTAGATGAATTATTCTAAAGTATCATGTTTATGTATCAGAATGGTGAACACTAGAAGGCAAGGCAAGAGACCGATTATTGAAGAGGATCAGGAAATTCCTGATATGAGAGGTGTGATCGCTGCTGAGGTCGGGGAGGTTCTTCACGAGTTACTCCCAAGTCTCTTTGAGCAGGTAAAGCAGGAACTGGCTAATGAAATTCGTAGTCAGGTAGAGGCAGTTGTGGCCAGCAGGGCCAGTGGATCAGGGGGCTTGTCAGGCGTACAACCACGGGGGACAAGCTACAGAGATTTCTCGGCCTGTCAGCCGCCACAGTTTGAGGGGCAGAAGGACCCCGTAACCAGCACTCGTTGGATAGCTGAGGTGGAGGGTGCTTTCCGCACCAGTTTTTGTACCGAGGAAGTCAAGGTTCGCTACGCATCGAACCTTCTAAGGAAGGCAGCGAAAGACTGGTGGAACCTTATTGTTCGTGCTCGGACGCCAGAACAAGTGGATAACATGACTTGGGAACAGTTCAAGGAACTGTTCATGGAACAGTATGTGCCCCAAATTGAGGTAGAGAGACTCACAAATGAGTTTCTATCTATGGAGCAAACTACGGAGTCGGTGAACGAGATCACTGACAAGTTTTTGGAGCGGTCCCTTTTCTGTCCTGAGTATGTCAGGAATGAAAAGGCCAAAATGTACAGATATGGGAGAGTTTTGAAACAGGAGATTAGAGAATTTGTTGTTATGGCAAGGTGCACTGATTTTCAGCAGATGCACGAGGCGGCTCGGGCTAGAGAGCTCGAATTAGAGAGCCAAAGAAAGACAAGAAGGGCAGAAACGGTTCAGACTCAACCTCAGCAGACTAAGAGGTTCAAAACTGGGAGTCATAAACCGGAGGTAAAGAAAGAGTTCAAGAGAGAGCATCCCCGCTGTGGGAAGTGTGGACGACAGCATCCGGGAGAATGCCGTATGGGCTCAGGAACCTGCTACAAATGCGGGCAACCGGGTCATATCAGTCGAGACTGCAAGGCGACCGCAAAGATATGTTTTAAGTGCTACAAGCCGGGCCACTTTGCTGACGAGTGCCCAATGAATACCGGGTCGGTCCAGAACTCGGGAACCGCACCGGTGAAGATGCTAGAGGGTGGATTGGGAAAGAAGAACGACGCACCCAGGACTCGGGGGCGAGTGTTCCAGATGACCGTAGATGAAGCAAAGGAGGAGCCAGATGTCGTGACAGGTATTTTTCCTGTTAATGCATCACCTGCCCTTGTCTTATTTGACTCGGGAGCTACTAAATCTTTTGTTTCTTTATCGTTTTGTAAAGACTTTGCTATTGTAAAGGACAAGTTAGAGAGTTCGCTAGAAGTAGAAATAGCGGACGAGGAGTTTCGTTTTGTGAGTGATGTGTATAAAGGTAATGTAATAGAGATAGCCGGAGTGAAGTTTAGTATAGATCATATTCCTATTGCGATGAGGGAAATAAATGTAGTAGTTGGGATAGATTGGCTTAGTCGGAATGGAGCGCGCATTGATTGTGAAAAACAGCAGGTAGTGATTCGAACCCCAAGTGGGGGAGAATTAACTATCTCGAGTGAAGGAAGAAAAGGGGTACCAAAGGTGTGCACTTTGGCCAAAGCTAGAAGATATGTGCACCATGGTGGTAGCAGTTACTTGGCGTATATTGTTGATGAACGGGAGGAGAAAAAGAAGAGAACAGTGGCAGATGTACCAGTGGTCAGCGAGTTTCCGGATGTTTTCCCGGATGACTTGCCTGGCATTCCTCCCGAGAGGCAAGTGGAGTTCCGAATAGACTTGATTCCGGGGGCGGCACCGGTAGCAAAGGCTCCTTACCGTTTGGCACCTCCGGAGATGCATGAACTGTCTAAGCAGCTGGAGGAACTGTTGGATAAGGGTTTCATCCGCCCCAGTAGTTCACCTTGGGGAGCCCCTATCCTTTTCGTGAAAAAGAAGGACGGGTCGATGCGGATGTGCATCGACTATAGAGAGCTTGACAAGCTTACGGTGAAGAACAGATACCCGTTGCCGAGGATCGACGATCTCTTCGATCAACTTCAGGGAGCCGTTTGGTTCTCTAAGATAGATCTTCGCTCAGGGTACCACCAGTTGAAGGTCAGGGAAGAGGATGTTCACAAGACAGCGTTCAGAACCAGGTACGGGCATTTCGAGTTCATCGTGATGCCATTTGGACTGACGAACGCACCGGCAACATTCATGGATCTTATGAATAGAGTTTGCAGACCGATGTTGGATAGGTCAGTCATCGTGTTTATAGACGATATACTGATCTACTCCAAGTCGAAGGAGGATCATATGGAGCATCTACGAGAGGTTTTGGAGATTTTGCGTAAGGAGCAGTTATATGCAAAGTTCTCCAAGTGTGATTTCTGGTTACAAGAGGTTCAATTTCTTGGACATCTTGTGAACCGAGAGGGTATCAAGGTAGACCCAGCGAAGGTGGAGGCAGTGATGAAGTGGGAAACCCCGAAGACTCCCACTGAGATTAGGAGTTTCCTTGGATTAGCCGGGTACTACCGCCGGTTCATCCAGGATTTCTCCAAGATAGCAGTTCCGTTGACGAAGCTGACGAGGAAGAACGAACGTTTCGTTTGGGAAGAGGAACAGAAAACAGCGTTCGAAACCTTAAGGAGAAAGTTATGCGAGGCTCCGGTGTTGACACTACCGGAGGGAGTTGAAGACATGACAGTCTACTGTGATGCGTCTTATCACGGGCTAGGCTGCGTTCTTATGCAGAGGGGAAGGGTGATTGCCTATGCGTCTCGTCAACTGAAGACGCATGAGGTGAATTACCCGACTCACGATTTGGAGCTTGCGGCAGTGGTGTTCGCTCTCAAGTTATGGCGGCACTACCTGTATGGGGTGAAGTGTACTATCTATACGGACCACAAGAGTCTTCGTTATTTCATGGATCAACAGAATTTGAACATGAGACAGCGGAGGTGGTTGGATGTGGTGAAGGATTATGATTGCGAGATTCTTTATCACCCGGGGAAGGCAAATGTCGTAGCGGATGCTTTGAGTAGAAGAGCGAGTAGTGTTCTACTTCGGGTACCGTTGATGAGAATAACAGTATCAACGTCGCTTCACGACTTGGTAAGAAGGTCTCAAGAGGAAGCGATCAAGGGTGAGAACCAGAAGAAGGAACGGATAAAGGGACAGGTGGATCAGTTAGTGCCCGACAGTCGAGGTCTATTGACTCGGTACGGTCGGGTATGGGTTCCAGTATCGTGTGAGGCAAGGCAGACACTTCTGGACGAGGCGCATAAGTCAAGGTTCTCTATCCATCCCGGTGCTACTAAGATGTATAGAGATCTGAAGACTGACTACTGGTGGCCGGGGATGAAGAGGGACGTGGCTAAGTACGTGGAGAAATGTTTGACTTGTTTAAGGGTCAAAGCAAAGCATCAGAGACCGCACGGGAAGTTACAGCCATTAGAGATACCAGAGTGGAAGTGGGAGCATATAACAATGGATCTGATTACCAAGTTGCCTCGAACACCTAGGAATCATGATGCCATTTGGGTGGTTGTAGATAGGCTGACAAAGAGTGCCCATTTTATCGCGATCCGTGAAAGTTCATCTGCAGAAAAGTTAGCTGACATCTATGTCAGTGAAATTGTAGCAAGGCATGGGGTACCGGTAACAGTGATATCAGACAGGGATGTTCGGTTTACGTCGCGGTTTTGGGGGAAGTTCCATGAAGATTTGGGTACGAGACTTCAGTTCAGTACAGCCTTTCACCCACAGACGGACGGGCAAAGCGAGAGAACAATTCAGACTCTTGAGGATATGTTGAGAGCCTGTGTTTTGGATTTTGGGGGCAGCTGGGATACGTATTTACCGTTGGCTGAGTTCTCATACAACAACAGTTTCCATGCCAGTATTGGCATACCTCCGTATGAGATGTTGTACGGGAGAAGGTGTAGGACTCCTATCTGTTGGGGAGAGGTAGGCCAGCGGGAGTTAAGCAGCACAGAAGTGGTTCAGAAAACGACGTAAAGTATTGAGATGATTCGGGATAGGCTACGAACCGCACAGAGTCGTCAAAAGAGTTACGCCGACAAGCGAAGGTCGGATTTGGAGTTCAACGTGGGAGATAATGTTTTGTTGAAGGTGTCACCTTGGAAAGGGGTGATCCGATTCCGGAAGAGGGGCAAGCTAGGCCCTAGGTTTATCGGACCTTTCAAGGTGATAGCACGGGTTGGGAAGGTTGCGTACCGGCTGGAGCTTCCGCCGGAACTCAGTCTGATACACAACACCTTCCACGTGTCTCAGTTGAGGAAGTGTTTAGCTGACGAGTCGGCGCATGTCCCTATAGATGACATACAGGTCGACGAACGGTTGAATTATATTGAGAGACCGATAGCAATCTTGGAAGGGAAGACCAAATCCTTGCGAAACAAGGAGATCAGCTTAGTGAAAGTTCAGTGGGAACACCGAAAAGGATCAGAATGGACATGGGAACCGGAAGCTGAGATGAGATCGAATTATCCGGAACTCTTCCAAGTCTGATCGATTTCGAGGACGAAATCCTGGTAAGTGGGGGAGAGTTGTAACACCCCGTTTCCCAATTTACGTGATTTAACTGTCTCTTTTGGGGTTGAGTTAATTTTTGGGTCGTTATGTACGTGTTCAGGAATCTAGGGGCCAGTTTATCAATTTTGTAAGATGAGGGTGTGTTTTGGCATGTATGTAAAGGGATGGAAACCCTAAACACCCTCATTTGCACCCATTTGTTTCTTTAGCATAGAAGAGAGAAAAGAGAAAGGGATTTTCGGAGTTCTTGTGAGCTGCTGTGAAAGATCGACCGATTCTCCTTCGTTAACCGTTGGATCGTCGTGAAATTTGGACAGCGACTTCACGACCCTCTAACGTACATTCTGACCGGAGGGATGTGGCATCGGAGTTCCCAGTAGAGAGAACCAAGTGTCCGAAGTTGCTGTATTTTCCAGGCGGAGTTCTTGTGAGCTGCTGTGAAAGATCGACCGATTCTCCTTCGTTAACCGTTGGATCGTCGTGAAATTTGGACAGCGACTTCACGACCCTCTAACGTACATTCTGACTGGAGGGATTTGGCATCGGAGTTATCAGTAGAGAGAACCAAGTGTCCGAAGTTGCTGTATTTTCCAGGCGAAAGATTTGGTGATTTTGGAAGATTCAAGTTGTGAAAGGTTCTAGGAGGATTGTTGTTCGCGGTCTAGAATTGCAAGGTATGTGTATTATGTTTAGAAATCAATAGAAATGGGGTGTATGAAATAGGATGTTTGGCAAAGTTTTATGGTATTTGGACTATCCTAGCTATGTCATTTCGGGATGAGAGTTGGGATAGAATTAGAGTTCCATTTTTGGGCTTGTTATGATATGTGTATGTATGAATGTTATAGGTGGTACGAGGTGATTATTATACACTGTGAAGTGCTTGGTAATTGACATCTTGACAGGTGAGTACTCTACCTATATTATGTAAGTTATGTGTATGTAGTTGGATTGCATGTGTGATTATGTGTATGTTTGGCTTTGCCAAAGGAAATAGTACCTATGGTGGTAGTAATACCCCTAGGGAATATGTTATGTATGAAGAGGCCTGGTACCAGTGTCTAGTTATGACATTCCTTATTGGCTTTGTGCCTTAAGGAATGGAAGGATGTTACATGTATGTGATTGCTATGTTTATGCAAGTATGTATGCATGATGATATGTGGTATAGGTGCGTGCTCACTAAGCGAAAGCTTACCCCGTTGTTATTCATCTTTTAGTGGCAGGTACATCTTCAAAGAATAAAGGAAAAGCTCCAGCTTGAAGCTTTTGGATTTGCGGCAGCTCAGCAGCTTATATTTTCTTTTGATGAATGATAGTTTTGGATTCTCTAAGCTTTTCAGTTGAATATTGTTTTTCTCAAACTTATTGGTTTTAAGTTGCAAACTTGTACTCTTTTCTATAAGATTATGGGATTTTATCTAAATGTTTTAATTACAAATCTTCCGCTGTATTTTAAGGTTACTTTCCGTTAAATGAGTGTTTTAAAGATAAGGGATGTTACAGTTGGTATCAGAGCCTTGGTTTAAGGGATTCGGGCATTCACAAGTGGTGAGTGTTTGAACTTAAACCCAAGTGCTCAAGTTTTCAAATAAGTAACCTTTAAAAAAAGTTGTTTCGTGTAAGAAAATGGTTTATAAGGAAAGGGTGTTTTAAAAGAAAAAGTTTTCACGGCTGAGCTGCGGTCCAGAGCATCAAGACGGGGGTGAGCACACTATTCCATATTAGGATTTATGATAAAGCATGTTCAGTTTTTGTGAAAGACCAGTTTTATAACTGTATTGGAACCTTAGTGACGGTGTTGAGTCTAAACATGGAGGGTGTAATTATAATGGTATAAGGACCCATACCATTGCAATTACATTGTACATGCCGGGACTTGATATAGTTGCAAAAGAATTCTATGAACCAGACAAGGTTGAGGGTTGGGTAGTAACATGCTAGAAAGGGATTTTGTTAAGAGAGTATAAGCAGAGGGTTTCTAAGGAGCATGTTAGAAAGAAAGACAACTAAGCTAGGACCTCTGGACTATGCTAGGAGTTTGCTCAGGGGGGGGGGATGTAGATGAATTATTCTAAAGTATCATGTTTATGTATCAGAATGGTGAACACTAGAAGGCAAGGCAAGAGACCGATTATTGAAGAGGATCAGGAAATTCCTGATATGAGAGGTGTGATAGCTGCTGAGGTCGGGGAGGTTCTTCACGAGTTACTCCCAAGTCTCTTTGAGCAGGTAAAGCAGGAACTGGCTAATGAAATTCGTAGTCAGGTAGAGGCAGCTGTGGCCAGCAGGGCCAGTGGATCAGGGGGCTTGTCAGGCGTACAACCACGGGGGACAAGCTACAGAGATTTCTCGGCCTGTCAGCCGCCACAGTTTGAGGGGCAGAAGGACCCCGTAACCAGCACTCGTTGGATAGCTGAGGTGGAGGGTGCTTTCCGCACCAGTTTTTGTACCGAGGAAGTCAAGGTTCGCTACGCATCGAACCTTCTGAGGAAGGCAGCGAAAGACTGGTGGAACCTTATTGTTCGTGCTCGGACGCCAGAACAAGTGGATAACATGACTTGGGAACAGTTCAAGGAACTGTTCATGGAACAGTATGTGCCCCAAATTGAGGTAGAGAGACTCACAAATGAGTTTCTATCTATGGAGCAAACTACGGAGTCGGTGAACGAGATCACTGACAAGTTTTTGGAGCAGTCCCTTTTCTGTCCTGAGTATGTCAGGAATGAAAAGGCCAAAATGTACAGATATGGGAGAGTTTTGAAACAGGAGATTAGAGAATTTGTTGTTATGGCAAGGTGCACTGATTTTCAGCAGATGCACGAGGCGGCTCGGGCTAGAGAGCTCGAATTAGAGAGCCAAAGAAAGACAAGAAGGGCAGAAACGGTTCAGACTCAACCTCAGCAGACTAAGAGGTTCAAAACTGGGAGTCATAAACCGGAGGTAAAGAAAGAGTTCAAGAGAGAGCATCCCCGCTGTGGGAAGTGTGGACGACAGCATCCGGGAGAATGCCGTATGGGCTCCGGAACCTGCTACAAATGCGGGCAACCGGGTCATATCAGTCGAGACTGCAAGGCGACCGCAAAGATATGTCGAGACTGGATGGAGTGAGTTTAGCAGTACCATTGCTTATGCCTTGGTCTGCTTAACCACTGCCAGAAAGTTCAATTTTTCAGCAATGATTTTTAATGATCTTGTGGCAAACCTAGAATCCAAAAAGAGCTTTTACATGTATCCCAGGTTTGTTCATAAAGTAATTAACCATGAATTGACGGATTTACCTCAGTCTGCTGAGGTATATGTGCCAAAACCCCCTAAAGGGAAGGTTTTCTCAAATATGAGAAGAATTCCTAGGGACTCGGAAGGAGTTGACACACCATTGTTCTCTACAATGATGGTTGTGTCCCACACTGTTAGAGCATTGTTGTATTCAAGATTTACTGTAAAGTCAATGTACTGTATGAGTCTATACAGTATTGTGAATGCCTTTATACCGTGTATGTCATGGGTATAAATAGGCTTGTCTAGTTCATTTGTAAGAAACACTTTAGAAAGCTTTGGTAATCTTTTAGAAACCTTTTGTAATCCTTTGAGCTTAATACATGGATGACATATTTGCTCTCTAGATTTTCTCTCACTACATTCATATCTTATTGCTAGAGATTTGGGATTTCTCACACACCACTGAAGGTATGGCATCAGGGTCAACGCCCCCATTAGACACACCCACTGATGGCCAATCCCAACCTTCCATCACCAAAGAAATCCCACAGTCCATTCTTTTAAGACCCACTCCCAATATCACCAAGAAGTTTGAAAGAAGAAAGGTACACAAGGTTCCTTCCCTTGGTGTATCTCCTAATAGCCCAAAGCCTACAAGCCCTCTATTGGAGCATTCTCCAATGGAGAATATCAAAAGGGTAACCACAGGGGTGTCTCCCAACCCCAAGAAGGTGCTCTCTAAGGAGAAGGATGAGCATGTGGGCTGCAAGGCTGCCACTACTTCTGCTAGCAAAGAGAAGGACAGTGGTTACATCACTAAGACCTTCCCCACGGCAACTCAGAATGTGAAAACATTCAGAGGACCCAGGCGCCAAGAAACCATGGGAGTAGGTTGTGCTTTTCCTAGGCAAGAGACACCTACTAAAACTTCCAATGATCCTGAAAGGGAGGTAAACACTTCTAAACCAGGTGAGGATAGATATACTTATGCGGAATTGATGGAAACCATTGCCAACATCAACATTGATGTCATGAATCAGTAGAAGGAGATTGATGAGCTTAAGAAGGTGGTTCTTTATCAACACACCAAGATAGAGAAGAATAAGAAGATGATCACCAAGCTGTTGCAAAGAAGGAAGAAATCTCAGTATCTTCAGTCCAAAACTCGGTATGAATGTGATTATGGATTTCTGATTCATACAGATCAATTTGTTGATTTTGAAGATTTTTTTTTTAAAAAAAGTTCAGTTTACTGTGGTGTAATCGAACTCATAGTTGTGGGTGTTTTTAGTAGAAAACATTTTAGAAAATGTGTTCAGAATCACATTTTGAGCAACCCTGCAAATTTTGGTTGAAAAATTCTGATTTTTGAGCAAGTTATGGTGATTTGAAGTTCAGAATGTTCAAAAATCACAAAATCCAAACATTTTTCTAAGGCATTTTCTCTGGATAGTTTTATCAGAATTCTGACTCTGTTACTCAGAAGTTCTAACTCTACTACTCAGAATTCTGACTCAACTAATCAGAATTCTGACTCTGATACTTAGAATTTTGAGCAAGTTACTCAGAATTCTGACTCTTCTAATCAGAATTCTGACTCTACTACTCAGATTTTTTTTTTGATAACTAATGAGGAATCATCGTAGATGATTACCAAAATCTCTTGATTTTGCAGGATTATCTTGATTTCAGAGGAAGTATTGACTCAAAATTTGATCTGATTGTTTCAAGATAAAGTTCAAAACCCATGCTTCAAAGTTTTATGTTTTTGAACATATCAGTTCAAAACCCGTACTTAAATGAAAATAGCTTCTGAATAATTCAGTTCAGGACCCGTACTTCAGAGACTAAGACTTCTAAACAAATCA
This sequence comes from Saussurea involucrata, assembly GCA_033807775.1. Lineage (NCBI taxonomy): Eukaryota > Viridiplantae > Streptophyta > Magnoliopsida > Asterales > Asteraceae > Saussurea > Saussurea involucrata. Next base: position 116,295,083 of record CM066315.1, read on the forward strand.
GTTTAGAACTCATATTTCTCAGGTGATATCCTTAACTGTCATATTTTTATGTTTCAAGGAACAAGTGGTGAAAGGTAACATTGCATTACGTTTATTTCTATTGCTTTGAATGTTTGAATCTTAACAAATTTAATTCAATGATATGAATTTTTTTAATTTTCATTCAACGAATAAATGTGTGTCAAAGAGTAATTTTACAAGTATTTTGTATTATCTGAGCTATATTTGTTTCAACTTTCACTTCTGAATTAAATCGAAAGGTAAGCAAAACATGAATGAAATTATGCCGAATGCTCAATGTTATGAAATCTATACTTATATAGAATATAATGCTCAAAAAGCCTAAATGTCAGAATGATGGATGGAAACGAAAATATGGGGGAAGTACTACGTTTTAGAACCAAGTGATTGAGATGCATTATATATATATATATATATATAAAATTATTTAGTTTGAAAGTTTGTACCTGTGGCCTTTCTGGTTTGGGAGAGTAAGTCCTAAGGGGTGCTCGACACCTAGTCCCTAAGATCAACTGGTCTGGGATCGGCTGACCCAAATCCTGCAATAGAACCAGATAAGAAAGCCATGTTCTACTGGTACAAATGGGTTTAAGATATATCGATGTGGCCTTTCTGGTTTGGGAAATTAAGTTCCAAGGGGTGCTTGTCACCTAGCACCTAAGACCAACTGGTCTGGGATATGCTGACCCAAATCCTGCTATAGAACCAGATAGAAAGTCATGTTTAACGATGTATCTTATTCTTACTAAACTTTTTGATTAAAAGATGCCAATGGGCACAAAATTAAAAGATGCCAATGTGCACAAATTTGAAAGATGCCAATGAACACATATCTCTTGAAACTTTGGGAAAATTCAAAGTCGCAATAAACCTGTAAATTTGTGAAAATCCTGTTTTTTGACAAATAGTGTAAGTAGAGCAAAGTATTCGTATATGTTTTTAGAATTGCATATTCTTGAAGCTATTCATATTTCGCATGCTAAGCACACCAAATAGATTTAATAAGGGGATTGAAACTGAACATTTTTAACTTGATATGCAATGATGACTTGTATTTGAATCCAAACACATGCATTTGATTTCATTTGATTGAAAAATCTGATAAATTTCATTAAGTTGGATTTCTTTTGTAAAATTTTCAAATGATCAAATGTTAGTAGTTATCAAGTGTAATTCAGTGAATCTTATTTTCCTTGTATAAATATATTTGAAATGAATAATTTAGTGAAATATATGCATACTTTCAGGGGGAGAAAACAAATTGCTCCATAATTCTTATTTTGAGGGGGAGCAAGGTTATTCATTAAGGAGGAGAAAAAGCATAGACTTCATCGCTAAAGTTTTGAAAATCAAGGGGGAGAAAAGCTAAAGATTTTGAAGATGATTTTGCTTTCTAAAACTTTAGGGGGAGAAAAGCTAAAGATTTTGAAGATTGACATGATTGAAAAATCTGATTGATTGATTAAAAAAAAAGGAGAAGAAAGTCAGAAAGTCATAAAAAGACAGAAATTTGACTTGATCACATGAAGATAAGATTTTTCATTTCAAGGGGGAGCAAAGAAAAAGCAAATATGTAACAGAAATCAGTTTGGAAATCATTGCTGCTGCTGATTAAAGACTGACCAGAAATTATTAACTTAGATTATTCAGAATTCTGAGCAAAAGTTGTCAAAGCATTCAGAAGAGCTCCTTCTGAAGATTGTTCCTGCTCTAAGAATTTGATGATGAAAAATACAAGTGTGTTTGACAAAAAGGGGGAGATTGTTAGGTCTAGAGTTTTGTCAAAAACACAACTGTTAAGATCTGATCTGAAGAATCAGAATTCTGAGTAAGAAGACTCGGAAGTTCTGATCAGAGAATAATGAAAAGATTACAAGTATGGAAGTTGGTCAGCAGACTCAGAAGTTCTGAGTAGAAGACTCAGAAGTTCTGAGTGAGAAATCTCAAAAAGATTCTAAGTGTTGGATTCTGACTAGAAGGTTCAGAGTTCTGAGTAGGAGACTCAGAACTTCTGACTATGAAGACAAATGTTCTGAAGCGCTTATTCAGAAGTATGTTCAGAATTCATATCTTGGGATATTCTCTGTTATATTCAGTTACTAATTAGGACACGTGTAATTGTTCTATTAGTCTGTTTCTCATATGTACTGTAGCTTTAGCTTTTCTCTACAGTATATATAGTGTTAGCAACAGTTTGCTAACTGATCTTTGATATAATCTTTTGGAGAACCTTTTAGATAACTCCTTACGCATAAATTGTTAGATCTATTGAGAGAGAAATTCATTGTAAAATCTTGTAATTCACAGATTGTTAATAAATCATATGACCAGTTGCTGTGAATACGATCTTAATTGTTCATATTTGATTGTAAGAGTGTATCCTGAAACTTTCACTAGTACATATTTTCTACTGCCAATGTGTAGTTAATACTGCTTTGTAGTTAATACTGCTTAGTGGTTAATACTGCTTTGTAGTTAATACTGCTTAGTAGTTAATACTGCTTTGTAGTTAATACTGCATGTGTAGTTAATACTGCTTTGTAGTTAATACTGCTTAGTAGTTAATACTGCATGTATAGTTAATACTGCTTTGTCGTTAATATTGCTTAGTAGTTAATACTGCATGTGTAGTTAATACTGCTTTGTTGTTAATACTGCTTAGTAGTTAATACTGCTTGTGTAGTTAATACTGCTGCGTAGTTAATACTGCCTTACAGTTAATACTGCTCAGTCGTTAATACTGCTAAGTCGTTAATACTGCTTTTAAAGAAAATCAGGGCTAGTACTGCTATAAATACTCTTTCAACCCGCCAAAGTTCATAACGTCTCTTTGCATTCAATTTTTCTCTCTCTCGTTCTAACCTTTTCTCCCTAGAATCTCTGTGTTTTCTATCCAAATCCTCAGGAAGAATGACGACAATGGAGTTTGTCGATGAGCACAATGAGATTGCGATGCTTCAGAAGCCAAAGCAGGCCGCAGGATTTCATGATATTGTGGATTTTCTCAAGTCCACACACATCTCTCATGCCCTAACAGTGTGCCCAACCATATATATAGAGCATCAAAAGCAATTTTGGGAGAATGCTACTGTTATACTCGAAGATGGGCAGAAAATCATTCGAACAAGGGTTTGTGACAAACCCTTGAAGGTCACAGAGGAGGTTATTCGCATCACTCTTCACTTAGATGATGCCTCAGGTATAACCTATCTCTCTAATGATGAACTTTTCTCGACCTTACCAAGAATGGGGTATGAAGGTCCCATTGGAATTTTTAAATTCTATAAGTCAAAGTTTTTCACCCAATGGCGATTTCTTGTTCATACTCTTATGCACTGTATTTCAAAGAAAACAACTGGATGGAGTGAGTTTAGCAGTACCATTGCTTATGCCTTGGTCTGCTTAACCACTGCCAGAAAGTTCAATTTTTCAGCAATGATTTTTAATGATCTTGTGGCAAACCTAGAATCCAAAAAGAGCTTTTACATGTATCTCAGGTTTGTTCAAGAAGTAATTAACCATGAATTGACGGATTTACCTCAGTCTGCTGAGGAATATGTGCCAAAACCCCCTAAAGGGAAGGTTTTCTCAAATATGAGAAGAATTCCTAGGGACTCGGAAGGAGTTGACACACCATTGTTCTCTACAATGATGGTTGTGTCCCACACCACTGAAGGTATGGCATCAGGGTCAACGCCCCCATTAGACACACCCACTGATGGCCAATCCCAACCTTCCATCACCAAAGAAATCCCACAGTCCATTCTTTTAAGACCCACTCCCAATATCACCAAGAAGTTTAAAAGAAGAAAGGTACACAAGGTTCCTTCCCTTGGTGTATCTCCTAATAGCCCAAAGCCTACAAGCCCTCTATTGGAGCATTCTCCAATGGAGAATATCAAAAGGGTAACCACAGGGGTGTCTCCCAACCCCAAGAAGGTGCTCTCTAAGGAGAAGGATGAGCATGTGGGCTGCAAGGCTGCCACTACTTCTGCTAGCAAAGAGAAGGACAGTGGTAACATCACTAAGACCTTCCCCACGGCAACTCAGAAAGTGAAAACCTTCAGAGGACCCAGGCGCCAAGAAACCATGGGAGTAGGTTGTGCTTTTGCTAGGCAAGAGACACCTACTAAAACTTCCAATGATCCTGAAAGGGAGGTAAACACTTCTAAACCAGGTGAGGATAGATATACTTATGCGGAATTGATGGAAACCATTGCCAACATCAACATTGATGTCATGAATCAGCAGAAGGAGATTGATGAGCTTAAGAAGGTGGTTCTTTATCAACACACCAAGATAGAGAAGAATAAGAAGATGATCACCAAGCTGCTGCAAAGAAGGAAGAAAGCTCAGTATCTTCAGTCCAAAACTCGGTATGAATGTGATTATGGATTTCTGATTCATACAGATCAATTTGTTGATTTTGAAGAATTTTTTTAAAAAAAAAGTTCAGTTTACTGTGGTGTAATCGAACTCATAGTTGTGGGTGTTTTTAGTAGAAAACATTTTAGAGAATGTGTTCAGAATCACATTTTGAGCAACCCTGCAAATTTTGGTTGAAAAATTCTGATTTTTGAGCAAGTTATGGTGATTTGAAGTTCAGAATGTTCAAAACTCACAAAATCCAAACATTTTTCTAAGGCATTTTCTCTGGATAGTTTTATCAGAATTCTGACTCTGTTACTCTGAAGTTCTGACTCTATTACTCAGAAGTTCTAACTCTACTACTCAGAATTCTGACTCAACTAATCAGAATTCTGACTCTGATACTTAGAATTTTGAGCAAGTTACTCTGAATTCTGACTCTTCTAATCAGAATTCTGACTCTACTACTCAGAATGCTGCAATATCTGAGATTGAAGCAGCAGTAGCTGAAATTATGAAGAGTCTTGTTGATGCAACAGTATCTGAAAGTGAGAAGAAAGCAGTATCTGTATCTACAGTAACTAAATCTGAGATTGAAGCAGAGGTTTTTTAGATTGTGAAGAATAGTGTTGAAGCAGCAGTATCAAAGATTGTAAAAGAAGCAGTAACAGATAGAGCAGCAGAAATGGTTAATGCTGCTAGTCGTAAAGCAGCAGAAACCATTTCTGCTGCAGAAATGGTTAATGTTGCTGAAAAACATAAGGCAGCAGAAACCATCCCTGAAGCAGCAGAAACAAAGGAAACAGCTGAAACCATTCCTGAAGCTGTTAAATCACTCAAAAGAACCAAGATGGTGTCAAACAAAAGACCAAGAACAAAGTCTATAGCTTCAAAGAAGAAAGTTGTAAAGAAGCTAAGGGTGGAATCCATTGTAGAAGAAGCTAAGGAGGAAGTTGTGAAAGTGAAAGCTGATCAAAAAGTTGCTGAAGAAGAAGTGGCAACTCCATCAGGTCAACCAAGCAATGTACAATCACCAACAAATGCTCAATGTGATATGTATATTACTGTGGTTGATACTAGTCCAATCAAAGTTAAACCATTAGCTTCTATGGCTCCTGAGATCATCTTCTGGGACACTTTAAGAGATGGGAGAAAGGAGTACATTAGAATAAAAAGAGCAGATGGGAAGTTTGAGGTCTGTTCTACATGGGGAAGACTTACACGGATGTGCTCTAGATCAGATTTGGAAGAGATGTTCAAGGTGGGAATGAAGCTTTATGGAAATTTGCTGACTGAGAATGGAATGTCCATCACCAAAATGGTACTTGAATACTTGTGTCTAATGTTCAATACAGAAGCAGTTAAGTATTTGACAGAAAGGCAATTTCAAGCTGTTACCAACTGGATGCTTATTGAAAACTGTGGTGTGTATGTCATAACACTTGACAATGCATATCATGAGTATTATTTGGTGGATAAAATATACAAGCACAGCATGACAAGGTTGAATGGAATGCTAAAAGCTAAGTTGGTGGGTAACAAAGATTCTAAGATGGCAAGATACCTGGTAAGAAGGATCATCAATCAAAGTTTGGGATTGAATCCTGACTTGTGTGTTCAAGATTAAGTTTTGGAAGCATCATCATCTGAAGAACTTGACTTCTCTTTCTAAAAGTCAAGTTAGGGGGAGATTGTTGGGAACTGAAGATTTGCTAAGTATGGATAATACTGCCAGAACAACATTACTACTTCCAGAACAAAGTTACTACTGCCAGTAAAGGTTAGTACTGCCAGAACAAAGTTACTACTGCAAGACAAAGTTAATACTGCTGGAAGAATGTTAGTACTGCTGATGCATTAATGCTGCTGGAACAAGGTTAGTACTGCTTGTCAAGATTAATACTGCTGAAGCAAGGTTAGTACTGCTTGTCAAGATTAATACTGCTGAAGCAAGGTTAGTACTGCTGAGTCAAGTTAATGTTGCTGGAATAAGTTAATGAGATTAGTACTGCTGAGTCAAGTTAATGCTGCTGGAATAAGTTAATGCTGCTGGAATTAATTAGTGCTGCTGGAAAATATTAGTACTGCTCATGCTGAATGAAGTTAATACTGCTGATGTGATAAGTCTGGTATGCGAAGATTTTGGAGATAAAGATGGAATGGATGAAGATATGCTTAAAGAAGATTCAGAAGATCAATTTATTTTTGATAGTTATCTTGTAACTATTTAGTATAAATAGATGTTGATAGATAGCTATTCTGATATATACAATATACGCGATATACGTTTTGTTTTAGAGAGAATTAACCTCAAGGTTTAGAACCCTATTTCTAGAGAAGTAGAAGTCGTCTTGATTGAGCCTGATCATCAAGATTGAGGTTTGGTTGTAAGCTTGTGAGTTGAATTAGTGAATTCAAACAGCTGTGTGTTTTCTGATATATTGTTCATTGATTGTGAGAATTAAAGTTCTATTCCGCAGATTCTTTAATTCTGAATTCTAAGTATTATTAGTCTTGTTAAGATTCGATCCTGATAAGTTGGATGATTATAAGCACTCAAAAGTCTGAATCACAACCAAAGAACCAGAACAATGATTGCAAGCACTCACAATTCTGATTGATCAGTTCAGAAGAATGATTAAGAGCACCCAAAGGTCTAGCATCGTCAACAAAACTTCAGAATAATGATTGCAAATGCTCAAGCGTCTCTTCAAATCCAATCAAAGACTGAATTCCAACACTCACCTTCTGAAAATCTTGAAAGACTAGAGCTCTTTTAAACTTTGACAATTGCTCAAAATATGTGACAAACTGTATATGAGAATGATGTCACACACGTTTTATGCTAAAGTCCATTTGAAATACTTTTCACATCCCAAATAATAAACTTCTCGGATTAAACGGATCCGAAACCATCAGAATTCGGATCAAATGGAATCCGAAACCAAATGAATTTGGATCAAGCTGATGCGAAATCATCAGAATTCGGATTAGGCAGATGCGAAATCATCAGAATTTGGAACAAATTGATGCGGAACCATCAGAATTCGGATCAAGCTGATGCGAAACCATCAAAATTCGGATTAGGCAGATGCGAAATCATCAGAATTTGGATCAGATGGATGCGTAACCTTCACATTTTTGAACTTTTCGGTGTAAGCACAATCCAAGAATTACACTTCTCAGATCAAAGATATCCAAATTCAGCAACATTTCAGACTTCACATGATCCGAAATCTTCAACTTTTCGGTACAAGGAGATACGAATTCTATACTTGTAATTTTTTTTAATCCGAAGAACACCAGATGAATGATCCGAAACCTCTTATGAATTATCTGAAACCTTCAATAACATCCGAAAATCACTAAAATCATCATAACTCTTTCAATTGTTGAACAAATTCATTGATTCTTGCACAGACAGATTCACAGGATGAATTTGCACAGATTTCTAGTTGATAGCAAGTTCTAATTCGATCGATTTGATGGAGTTTTGATCCAACACAGTAGGTTCGACCTTTTTCGAACAAACAGTCACAAATTTCCAAATTCTGTGCAGAAATGGGCTAAAATTCACTTGAATTGTTGAGATCTGATGATCGTATCGAAGAAAAATTCGTCGATTTGGCTCTGATACCACATGTTTGGTCCATGATCTTCAACAATCCAAGATTTAGTAACAAGAAGAGATAGAAGAGGACAAAAACTTTATTAGAAAAGTAAATCTAAACTAGAGAGAACACAAGATTGTTTAAGAGCTACATCTTGAATTATGAAAGTGTTATTAACAAACTACATTACATGTCCTATTTATAGTCTTCCTCCCTTGTTACAATACTTAAGCCCAAGCCCAAGCCCATTTACAAAGCCTTTGCTTTACAAAACTTTCTAATATTCAGAACAACTTTAGTGTCCTAACAGATGCAATACATGGTAGTATCTCTGACACAGAGCATGTCGTCGCATTCGTAACCTGGGATCCAACCAAGACCATCACCCAAATTTCTATTACACATACCGCCATGTATGTTGTTGACCTCATTTTTTACTAATCGAAAAATGCAAAGAGAGAAATTAATGGTTCTTGAGGAGTTGCATTTCTGTAGGCATCTCTTCCATGTATTTATAGAAAGAGAAACACCCCTCAATAGACATATGTGGTGTAAAACATGAGTAGTGTTTACTTCAAAACATGGATCCGTAGAAAAAGAAGTTATCAAATCTTTAAAACTTAATTAAGGCTACATTGTGATTTTTTTGGAAATGATGGAGCTAAAAAGACTAAACCACAAACAAGTTAAATTTTGTAACAATTAATTGGTAAATTAGAAATGAAAAATAATTTGCTGGGTCGTTTTTAAAAATAATTAACTTTTATATTATATAATTGAGATTATTTATGAAGTCACGTATGTTAACTTAAATTAATTTTTTTTTTTCTTTTCAAATTGATTGTTAATATGCAAAGTAAATGTAGCTTGAGCAATGATGAATGAAACATTATTGTCTTCTTGCCAATAATTTATAATTGAATACCAAATAGAAAATATGTAACTCAAAATGATAAGTACTTTTAAGAAAATTTATTTGTACGTCTGATATCAAAATTTCAATTTTTTGGAGGGAAATCCAATCAAATCTCACAACAGTAATTCCAAGTACTTTCCAAACACCATATTTTATTGAAACTCAAAACCAACATTGTAGAAAATCAAAACCAACATTATATTGAAAGTTTGAACCAATATACATAAGACGAAAAGTTCTCTCAGTTCTCTCAGACTCTTTATTCCATCATAAAACTAGTATATTTAAATATAGAAGACACATTAGTCACAACTCTAGTAACTTAAGAGATCTAGAGAGAGATAAAAACACAAATATTATATAGGATCAGTAGTGTTCTCTTAAAAACCAACTTTGGGGTCAATATATTAGCAGTTGGGAAGGGTAACGCCACAAATGCTAGCAAGCTTCTTGAACTTAGGAGAAATAAAATACTCTCTCAGTATTGGGTTCCTTATGTACCCGCATATGCATGAGAGTTGTTCTGCCAACTTCCTGCAACAAAGATTGGATGGTGGCGGTGGTGATGTCGCGGGTGGTGACAAAGGTGGCGGTGGTGATGTTGCAGGAGGTGACAAAGGTGGCGGTGGTGTTGTGGCAGGAGGTGACAAAGGTGGAGGTGGTGATGTCGCGGGTGGTGACAAATGTGGCGGTGGTGATGTCGAGGGTGGTGACAAAGGTGGCGGTGGTGATTTCGCTGGTGGTGACAAAACTGGGGGTGGTGATATCGCGGGTGGTGACGTAGGTGGTGGTGGTGATATCGCTGGTGGTGACATAGGTGGCAGTGGTGATGTCGCAGGTGGTGACAAAGGTGGCGGTGGTGATGTCACGGGTGGTGAGAAAGGTGGTGGTGGTGATGTTGCAGGAGGCGACAAAGGTGGCGATGACGAAGATGGCGGTGATGACTGGGGTGGTGAAGAAGGTGGTGTTGATGACATGGGTGGCAACGAAGGTGGCAATGATGATCTGGGAGGAGAAGAAGGTGGAGGGGATGACCTGGGTGGGGAAGAAGGTGGTGGGGTTGACCTGGGCGGGGAAGAAGATGGCGGTGATGACCTGGGCGGGGAAGAAGGTGGCGGTGATGACCTTGGCAGCGACGAAGGTGGCGGCGATGACCTGGGCGGTGATGACCTGGGTGGGGACGAAGGTGGCGGTGATGACATGGGCGGGGACGCAGGTGGCGGTGATGACCTGGGTGGGGAAGAAGCTGGCGGTGATAACCTTGGCGGTGACGAAGGTGGTGGCGATGACCTGGGCAGGGACGAAGCTGGCGGGGATGACCTGGGCGGGGAAGAAGGTGGCAGGGATGACCTGGGTGGGGAAGAAGGTGGCGGGGATAACCAGGGCGGGGAAGAAGTTGGTGGTGATGACCTGGGCGGCGACGAAGGTGGCGGTGATGAGTGAGGAGGTGAACGTGGTTTCGATAGTAACAACCGTAGTGGAAGTGGAATGGATGCAATACATGGTAGTATCTCTGACATAGAGCATGTCGTCGCATTCGTCACTTGGGATCCAGCCAAGACCATAACCCAAATTGCTATTACACATACCGCCATGTATGTTGTTGACTTCATTTTTGACTAATCGAAAAATGCAAAGAGAGAAATTAATGGTTTTTGAGGAGTTGCATTTCTGTAGGCATCTTTTCCATGTATTTATAGAAATAGAAACACCCCTCATTAGACACATGTGGTTTAAAACATGAGTAGCGTTTACTTCAAAACATGAATCCCTAGAAAAAAAAGTTATTAAATCTTTAAAACTTAATTAAGGTTACATTGTGATTTTTTTTTGGAAATGATGGAGCTAAAAAGAGTAAACCACAAACAAGTTAAATTTTGTAACAATTAATTAGAAATGAAAAATAATTTACTGGGTCGTTTTTAAAAATAATTAACTTTTATATTATATAATGGAGATTATTTATGAAGTCACGTATGTTAACTTAAATTATTATTATTTTTCAAATAATCTCCATTTTTTTACTTCAAAATAATTGATTGTTAACATGCAAAATAAAGGGAAATTAATTAAAATACCCAAAGTTTGACCAAATTTTACCAAAATACCCAAAAAAAATTCATTTTGCAAAAATACCCAAAATACCCGCGATGGATCCCGCGATCGCGGGCTAGGGCTGACGTGGCACGTATTTTGGCCCCAAATGCCCCGCGAAGCCCCTCAACTTTGGCCGCGGTGCACTTTTCGTCCCTGCCCGCGATCGCAGCCCACGATGGACCGCGATGGACCAAAATTTACACTTTTGGTCCCTGAAAATTTACACTTTCAACCCCTGTACTTAGACGAATCTTGCATGCTTTTACTGTTTTTTTCCACAATTATTGTACTTTGAAGACCGATTTGTGGTTGAAATTCATTTGCATGTTTGAGATTTCATCCATAAATATCAGTAGTATGCAATTCACAATTCACACTTCCTCTTGCTTTCTTTCTTTGAATTGATTTCTCTCTTCTCTCATTTCGTCCACAAATGGCATCGTCATCAAACCCTAAGTCTACTCCTGAAAAAATGCCACCTCAAATCGAGGTCGCCATAGCAAAAAAGGAAAAGGAGATAGATGAACTAACAGAAGAGTGGAAAAAATGATGGACAGGAAGGCAGTCCATTTGAGAAAGATCGAAGAGGAAGACAGGGAGATCAAAAGGATGAAAGGGGATATAAAAGCTCGGGAGGCTCGTGTTCGTCGAGAAGAAGAAGCAATTCACCATATTCTGCAAGACTTCGCAATTATTCAAGCGAAGGTAAACGAGAAGCAATCTTGGATTGATGAAACTAAATCAATTTTTAAGTAGGTGGTGGTTATATTTTTTTTTGTTTTGTATTTTTTTTACTGTGTTGTTGTTTGTATTTTTTTACTGTGTTGTTGTTTTGTATTTTTTGTTGTTAATTTCTCTGAAAAGTAGTTTTTAAGCTGCTGAACCACGGTTAGGTTGGATACATCATGCAAGGTCAAGTCAGAGGTTACCTCATTCATGGGCCTACTCCTCTTGTAGAATATATGACAACCCTCAACTCATTTGCTAAAGTGTGTGTGGGTTGTGGTACACAATGGCCATACATGGTTGCAAAAGCAGAAGCTGTTGAAGAAGGGTCAGAAAGATTGAAATCAACTCATTTTCTAAAGTGTGTGCGGGTTGTGGTACACAATGGCCATACGTGGTTGCAAAAGCAGAAGCCGTTGAAGAAGGGTCAGAAAGATTGAAGATGAAGAGCTTGTTGGATGGAATACAAACTAGCTGTGTTATCAATGTTCATTTAGAAGCATATGTATGTGTGTGTATATATATAATATGAAATGGGGTTTTGACAAGCTGGTATCACTGGACTCATTTAAGAATTGTGAAAATGGGTATTTGACGAATGATGATTCATGTGTGTTTGGAGCTGAAGTGTTTTAAACACACATGAATCATCATTCGCCAAATACCCATTTTCACAATTCTTAAATGAGTCCAGTGATACCAACTTGTCAAAACCCCATTTATAAACAATTATACCTTCTCCTATTGCCATTCACGATATCTATAAACACATTCAAATAATAATAATTTAAAACGATTTAATGAATTAGTTAATATATTATTATTATCTTAATGCGATAGGAGTGTAAAACAAAATTGAAAAAAAATATGAGATGTACCATAAATTAAATAATTAACTATAATGGTGTAATTTGTTAAAATTAAAACGTATCTAATATGAATATATAAACAGACATGTGTACTCAGAGTTAACATTCACTGCCATGGATGCAAGAACAAGGTCAAGAAAATACTAAGAAAAATTGAAGGTCTCCTATTTTCTTTATGTGTGTAAATATATAATACGAATATATATATATCATTTACAAACTAGCTGTCTTATCAATGTTCATTTAGAAGCATATGTATGTGTGTATATATATCATTTACAAATCAGTGTTTAGATCAACAGTATCATATGGGTTTGTTCCATATGGTTCAAGCTGTGACGGGCCCGGGGTGTGACTGACAGAATGTCTCCTTGGCACGGTTGAAGGGGCGGGATTTGGACACTCTCCACGAGTGTGTCCTACGCATTGGCACCGAGTACATCTTCGTTGTATCGAACTTTCACCACGTGATGGACGTCGGTCGTTCTTTCTCGGTCTCCCAGCCCTGTTCTTATCCATTAAAGGTAGATAGCATGGTGGAAGCGGGTCGGGTGGATACACCCATGCTGCAGGGGGTCCAGCTGGGTTTATTACCTCCACGTATGTTTTCCGGTAATATTCGGACGTGAAGAAAGGTACAGCCAAGTCGCTGCAATCTGTACGACCCATATATGTTGCTGCAACGATGGCATGGCCGCACGGTAACCCAGATTTATCCCATTCGCGACACGAACAAAGGTGGTCTTCCATATTCACAATCGCGTGAATATAGTCATCATGCACCTAGTACTTCCCATACCCGATTGCTCTTACCGGCCATGTCGCCGCACGACGCGCCCTGTACTGAACGATATTCTCCGCCGTTGGTGCGAGTGCATTTTGTATCTTAGCTCCTTTTAGGCGTCGAATTTGGTACCACTCTTGTTGAAAGGCCCGAAAGTAGTCCATAAGATTAACAATCGGATATCTACGCGCAAAACGAAAGAGTGCATTCACAGACTCTGCACTATTCGAGGTCAGAATGTCATACCGTTGTCCAGGAAAATGGGCCGCGGACCACCTCTCCGGTCCAGCATCGTCAAAGACTTTGGCTGCTTCCTTGACACTGTATCGTAGCATATTCATGTACTTGTTAAACTCCCGATCCGTATATGCTCTACATGCCGCCCAATAGACATCCTTGTAGGTGGTAATACGTTTGTCCTTGGATTTGGCGTTCATCTCCAAATGTCGACAGCATATGGCGTGAGGGGCGTTTGGGTACATGGCAGAGATTGCGGCGCTTATGGAAGGAGCCCTGTCAGACATAAACACCAACCCTTGCGGGTCTCCGATAGCTTGTCTCAACATGGACAGAAACCAAGTCCACTCGTCCCCGGTTTCGGACTTGCCTACGCCGAAAGCTACTGGAACGATGGAGTTATCCCCGTCCATGGCAACCGCCAGGAACATCATACCCAAGTAACGGCCCTTTAAATGGGCTGCGTCTATTATCAGGACACGACGTAGATTTTCCAGAAATGTGCGGATCTGCAAAAACATAGGTTAAAATGTTATAGTTTATAATGTGTAAATGTTATAGTTTATAATGTGTAAACATATGACGTGTTAAAATACGTACCGCGGGTCCAAGGGCCACGAAGCACATCTCAAACCGTCCACGTGAATCGGTCCGTAGCTGCGTGACAGTACCAGGGTTCTGCAACTGCAAATTATATAAATATGTCGGGAGTCGTTCATACGACTCCTCGAACGTGCCTCTCACCATAAACAGTGCATGGCAGCGTGCACGCCACGCTTGGTGGTAATCAATCGTGACGCCGAACTGCCGGTGAACGTCGTGGACGATGTCCTTTGGACGCAATGACCTGCTAACATCAAGAAATTTGTTTTTCAGGATCGCACCCAAAGTCTTTTTGCCGGCTTGTTTGTGGTGGGGATTAAGTTGCGTCCTCGTACAAGTGTGTACGTCGTGCAACTTTCTAATCATTATCGCCCCTCCTTTGGGACCCGTGTGAATCGCGTACAACCTCCACTCACACTTTTCTCTAGCACATTCAACTACGTATTTGATTTTGTCAGATGCCCGCACGCGACTTTGGAAACCCTCTTCCAAGAACTTGAATCCGATCTGACTTGCTAAGAGATCCTTCGAATCGAATATCTGACCTGCTGTTAAACTTTCGCTACGAATATAAGGTGTAGGTTCGTAGCTTTGTGTCTGGGTATGGGAGTCTGGAAGAATAGGGGGCATATCAAAAAAGTCATTTATCTGACTACATGATTTTCTACTAGGGGTATATTCTCCGTGATCATCATTATCGGTGTCTGATCTGTCTATTTCAGAATTACCCGTTCTGAAAACGTGGGTTTCGTCATCAGCAACTCCAGCAGTACGCCATTCGTGTGGTTGTGGTGATGGTGGTGGTGGTGGTTGTTGTTGAGAATCAGGCTGCTCTATTTGGAGGTCTTCGTCGTCATCACCCTCCTCGTCACCGTCGTCGTCACCGTCGGATACGCCGGGAAACACAAAGAGTAATGGGGGTCTTTCTGAATCGACTGCAAGGTGCAGAAAAGTAGAGATATCCCCATCGTTGGATAAATCCACAAATGACCCATCGCCATTTTTAAACACTAACTTGCAAATATCAGAAGAGTTGATTCCACATTTTTGCATGGCGTATGCAACAAACTTCTGATAAGTATAGTTTACTGACACTTTTACACCATGCTTAGATTTATAAGCAAAATTCCACTCATTGTTATCTTGCACCCATTCACCATCAAAACAGAAATATAGCTTAGCTTTTGCAACAGATGAACTCATTTTTTCAGTAGTATCTCAAACACAAAAATATTGCAGAAAGAAATATTGCAACAATGAAATCGTTGTGTGAGAATTATGGCTTGAATTTTACGTCTATTTATGAATGAAACAACCAACATATCAGAAAACCAATCTCTCATTTCATCCACAAACTGATATTCCAAAAACATTGATTTAACATTGATTGAAACATGCAATTGAATTTCAACCACAAATCGGTCTTTAAATTGCAATAATTGTGGAAAAAAACAGTAAAAGCATCAAGATTCGTCTAAGTATAGGGGCTGAAAGTGTAAATTTTCAGGGACCAAAACTGTAAATTTTGGTCCATCGCGGGCCATCGCGGGCTGCGATCGCGGGCAGGGACCAAAAGTGCACCGCGGCCAAAGTTTAGGGGCTTCGCGGAGCATTTGTGCCCAAAATACGTGCCACGTCAGCGTATCCCGCGATCGCGGGACCCCATCGCGGGTATTTTGGGTATTTTTGCAAAATTGAAAAATTTTAGGGTATTTTGGTAACAGTTGGTTTGACTTTGGGTATTTTAATTAATTTCCCCAAAATAAATGTAGCTTGAGCAATGATGAATGAAACATTATTGTCTTCTTGCCAATAATTTATAATTGAATATCAAATAGAAGTTTTCAAATAATCTCCATTCAATTTCTCCTACTTTCTCCTAATTTTGATTTTTTTAATAAAAGACCAGCTATTCATTCAATGACTTTAACTTTTCATTTAACATCTAATTTCCTTTATTATTTTATAATTATTTTTATTTGCATAACATAAAGACATCAACAAATATAATTTTTATTTACCTTATTTTTTATTTATCTTCTAATTTTCTTTAATATTTTATAATTATTTTATTTGTACAACATAAAGACATCAACAAATATATTTTATGTTTACCTTAGAGTACTTTAATTTAACCAAACATTTTATTAAATTAATCCACCATCTTTCAATTAAATTTATATGATTATAATCTATATCTATATAACTATATAAAAAAGAGTCAACAAAAGATGAGGTGACATCTTGATAGAGCTTGAACCATTAGTTGTATTTTCTTTGACTTTTGAGTTATTTCAAAATAAAATATAGCATTAAATTAATGAACATTTCATATACTTTTTATAAGTTTCATGTAAAATTTTATTCTATGAATTTATAGGCTAACTTACATAATAAATCTATATAAATATATATAGACTAATTTACTTAATAAATCTATATAAATGAAAATTATCAACAGATGATTTAACATCTTGACAATGTTTATATCTTGACAATGTGCTCTCCCTTATTAGTTTTTGATTTTTTAAAATGTTTAATATATTAAAAACTTTTACATTCTCATATTTAAATTATGTTTTCATTAGAAATTAGGGTCTTTAATAGTAATTTTACATATCTGTTGCAATTTATGTTATTAACCGTTTGTTTTTCCTCTTTCTAGGTTATTAACTATCGCTTTCTATTATTTATTTTTATTAGCCATTCAATTTATTGCAATTTATGTAAATAAACCTTTTATTTTCCTTTCTTTAAGTTACCAACCATTCATTTTCCTTTCATTATTTTAATTAATCTCTCATTTCCTTAATTTAAGCATGAGTGGGTTTTCGGTTTTGGTGGCTATGTTATTGGTCTTTTAATCCTTTTGTAATACAACAAACTACCTCTCAATCTCTTCCTCTAACACATTTTCTCTAAATAGATTTCTATTGCTAAGAGATTAAATTTTTGTTATCGATATTTGTTTATTGTTGAGTTATTTGCTATTCTGTTGACTTTATATGTTTTTTTATGTTGTCTTTTTTGTAGCAAGAGACAAGGAAAGCAAGATATCTAAAAATGCCAAGGAACACCAAACTATATCATCAAGGCATACACACTATTATTACATGTAAGTCTTTCATTCGAGTACTCCTTTAATTTCACTGTATTCTTGATTTTGTCTAGCTATTTTGTAATTTCATGATTTATTGCTACCTTAATTCTCATTTCTATTTTTTCCAGCAATGTAACCCACAATGTTAAAAGAACATTTGAGTAATGGTTACTTTGATATTACATTATTACTCGCAAAGGACAATAAATCTTCATTTTTATGATCGCTTCTTGATTTGATATATACTATTATGTTTTGAGTGTTCATTTAAAAATTCAATGTTCCACTAAAATGTAAAGCGACTAATATTCTTCAAAATTGTTTTCTTGGCCTTCAATTATGTTCAAAATTAATCGATTTCATTTTATGAATTTACAATTTATAAGTCTCAGCATAAAATTTTTGCTACAATTTAAGGAGGTCGATACTACTGGCAACATTGTATTCAAGACAATCAATTTAGAGAAATGAAGCTGATGAATCACATGTAAACAAGAAAAGTGAAAAACTGATTAACAATGCTATGTAACCGTGTTCATGTGACTCATGCATCGATACAAACTTTGACCCAAACTGCCAAACGAAATGGATTTTTGATAAAACCATTTCTTAGAATTTAAAGACTTCTACGTCTTATCTTATAAAAACTAATAATATTGATAAATATAAACACTTTATTACATTTACTCATGCTGTGTCGTATTACATTTATTTATTGTAGTGTTATCTGATATCTTCCACTGCGTTGGTGACCTTTGATTTATTTTTCAATTTATGTAATTTTTTGTATTGATTTATTTTAAACGACGTTCATTAATTTTGTATATCAATATTTAAATCACCGTTAAAATTAACGCTTTTCATCACACATCCAACATGTATTTCATAATTCTATTAACTGAATATGCTCAAAGTCAATCTCTTAAATAAATTGTTGTATATAGATTTGCAACATATCCCATATCTATGATGTTAGTCCCATTTTAACAAGGCAACGATTCATATATTGTAGAGATTGGTAACAAGAAGATTGGTAAGGATAAATGGTGTATTATTGAAATGGAAGAGCACCTAGAGAGAGAATGGATCTCTCTCTAGTTTACACACACTACACCATATGGAGGCTACATTGCAATGACTCTCTTAACCCTAATTACACACACTTATCAATATATACCCCCTTGTTACATAGTTAAGCCCAAGCCCTTATAACATAACCCAAGCCCATATTACAATTAATACCCCTTTACAAAACTATCTTATAACTAGGACATTTTGTGTCCTAACAATGTTTTATATAAAAAAAATATCACTGCTCATTTTGTGCACCATGATGCAGTTTTTTACTTCATGATTTCTACAAACTCTCATAAACAAACAAACTCGTGTGAGTCGGCAAACAACTCCAATAACCAAACAAAACTAATAAATTCAATAATTGAAAGATAACGTTTTCCTAAATAAGTCCAAAAGTAGGCTACAAGTTCAAAAACATATAAATTAAAAATTAACCTAAATCATTGTTCGTCGGGGTTGTTGAGTTGGAGTTTGCATCACTAGCAACACCGCACATACGCATTAAAGATTCTCTCATGTCTCTTTGTTTGGCGGCTTCTTTTCTTTGTTCAGCGGCTTCTTTTTTTGCCTCCTTTTGTCCCTCTTTCAGTAAGCGAATCTGCTCGTCGCGCTCGGCAAGTTCTCGCCGCAAATCATCCTCGTTAACCGTAGACACCGACATAGAGGTTCCTTTTGCCAGACCTCTCATCCTCAGAGCTCGAACCACCAAGCTACCCATACCTCGAACAACCGTCCCTACCGACGGACCAAGTATTTGCTCAATTATTGATATTTCTTTTTCAATTGGTCAACGCATTGGAGGAACAACAGAATCTGAAGTGTCATCAGAATCATTCTTTATATTCTCAATAGCTTCCTCAACAAGTTTCTGTAAATATGATTCAAACAATTATTAACATGTTTAAAACTATAAACGACATTGTTTTTAATTACAATTATTGCAAGTGTTTAAATTATATATGGATAAAAAGTGCATTAATATTTTTTTTACAAATCATCATACTATAAGTACTTACTTTATGATCTTCGCTTTTAGTGGTCTCGGCAATTGTACCGAGATACGGAGCCACATGTCCGTTAGCTTCAAGTCTATTAGCCCTAAACCGGAACAAAGTCGGTCCCGATTTATGCTCGATCCTATTTTTGGACAATCTTGTTTCCGACATTCTTTTTGATTTATTCTACAACATGAGAAACACTTATTTTACAATCTAAACTCAACAATAATTTGTATATTTAATTATTTACTCGTTAAATACCTTCCATGTTTCTTCTTTAAAAAGCGTGCATAAAAAGTCCCACTGATCTGGCCGATGTACAAAGTTTTTTGGAATGGGGAGACGACATTGATGCTTGTACAACGTGTGGCAATCAGTTTTCCACCTATTGTATGCATGACGCGCAGTTTTGTAGATCCACTCAAATAGGGCTTCACCTGGAGGTCCATCAAAATCAATCTAAAAAAAACCTGAAAAGCAAATACAAATCAAAATGAAATAAAAAATTAATCATTATTAATAAGATGTACAAATCATTAAAAAAAAGAACTAACGATAAAAATGTACTTACGCTAAGTTGATCAACTACAATCATAAAATCATTTCTCGTGAGCTTAAAATAACTTTCGGTCAACATCGGAATATGTTCACGAACAATGCTCCCGATTTGCGATCCTAGTAACACTGTTTGTGTCAGGCAAACCCTTATCCATGCTCCACTTGAGAGGGAGGCGTTTATTTTCATTGTTTGCGATGTCTCTCTTGATCACCTTTCCCGTGATAATTCCCCATCTTGCCTTTTTTGTCACCGGCTCTTCCGTCGGTTCAACTTGGATGCGGGTGCGGCAACAATTAATACGTATATCTAAAGCCGATGGCCCACTAGTAGACGTGCTCGTCTCGATGTCCGGAAGTGTCACATCTGTAGTCGGTGACACCGGTGTAGTTTGTTGGCTTTAATGTCACCCTTAGATTTTCCATCAAACCCAAGAATAATAACAACAATGTTGTCACATGCATTCTTCTCGATGTGCATTACATCCAAGGCATGTCTCACTCTAGATTTCTTCCAATACGGGAGCTCCCAAAAGATACTTTTGTGAGTGCAACACAACTTTGGCTCATTCATCCCCTATAATGTTTACAATAACCCTTAGTTCAACTTTCATATATAAAAAGTAAATACAAGTTTTGAATGTAATAGATTTGCAAACCTGTCTCAATTTCTTTTCTTTAACCAAACTTAAACGAGGGTATGAGTGGGAGACGGTTTCCTGTAAATCTGGATCGCGGTTCAAGTTTGTGGAGCTAATTGAAATTCGTCCTCTCCGTTAAAATCTCTCCCTTGAGTTCAAAATTCATGATTCATACCTAGCCATGTACGTGTCCCTATATACGACATCCTACCATCAGTGTCATCCAAACATATGGGACACGCCTTGTACCCTTTCGTCTAAATACCACCTAACATTCCCAACCCCGGAAAATCACTAATGGTCCACATCACCGCAACTTTGATCATAAAGTACTCTTCCCCATATCGATCTCATGTCCTAAAACCTGTATCCCAAAGAATTTTGAGCTCATCAATCAATGGTCCCATAAACACATTGAGACATTTCCCTGGGGATTTTGGTCCGGATATCAACATCGTTAGTATATTAAATTCCTTTTGCATGCACATCGAAGGAGGTAAGTTGTATGAAATCACAACAATTGACCAAAGGCTACAGAGAGTAGCAGAAGCCCCGAAAGGACTAAACCCGTCAGTCGATAAAGCGATGCGAACATTTCTAAGGTCACTCGCAAATTGAGGATATGACCTATTTTGTGTCAAAAAAATATAAATATATTAATAACATTTAATTGTTAAAAAATATAAATATATTAAAAACATTTATCTGTCAAAAAATATAAATATATTAAAAGCATTTACTTGTCAAAAAAATTTAAATATATTAAAAGCATTACCTATCAGAAGCTTTCCATGTTTCACCATTTCCGCTGGGTGTCTCAATACATCATTGTACGGGGACATTTTCCTTTAACCATGCCATCGCATATGACCTCCAACATATTTTGACATGTACAAATTAAACGCTGCAACCTCGGTGTCAGAGGAAAATAACGAACAATCTTCATTGATACTTTGTTACCGACATCTTCATATCTTGTCAATCCACATATGGGGCACTGGTCATGCATGTCACCTTCTTTGTAGTATAAGAAACAACCATTTAAACATTCATGTATAGGCTCATACCCCATCCTAATGCCTTTAAGGATTTTTTTTGCTTTTGCGTATGATTTAGGAAGCTTGTTTGGAGTGGGCAATAAAGATTTTTGAAACCCCAAATGCTTATCAAATGCCTTGATAGAAATTACAGTTTCTTCTTTAAGAGAGATTGCTCTTATAAGGGCACCGAAGGAAGTTTATGTACAACCGTCGTACAATGGAGTATTCGTTTCCGCTATCAGTCATGAATAGGCATTAGTCACTTTAAAAGCAACAATGTCCACATCACAAACATGAGTACCCTCCTCGGCGATTGATTCATTATCATTGTATCGCTCATGGAATGGAAATGCATCTTCCACGAATTGTACAACATCATTGACATTGTGACTCGAAGATGCTCGATCGTGTACCATATTCAGCCTTCGTTGCGATGCAGTAGGTATATTTGTAACCTCACCGTGTTGATCCCACACAGTATAATTTTTCATTACACTAACATTTTTCAAATGATAAATTATATCCGCCTCATTTTGAAATAACATGTTGCCACAATCTATGCAGGGGCATTTGTAATAACCATTCCAACTCACTGAATTATTTTTAGCAAATTCCAAAAATGAATATATTCCGAAAATGTATTTTTCTCGAATCTTCTTAAATTCATCCAACTTTTATCCACATTTTCTGTCATGTCTGTATGTGAAAAATAAATATATAAATAAATTAAGAACTAAACGTATTTTTAGACACGTAGCAATCCAAATTTACATGAGATAAACATGGAATAACAACAAAGTTAGACTAAATAGGATAATAATTACCTAAGAATCTCAAAATGTCATTTGATGATGAAAATGTTTGTTGGAAGCCAAAAGTCGCCAAGATCGCTCCAAATCACGTTCTAATTTTATATGATATAAACATGAAATAACTACAAAATCACATAAAATAATAAAGCAAGAGTTCAACGTATTTTTAGACACGTAGTAATCCAAATTTACACGAGATAAACATGAAATAACAACAAAAGTATATATACAAAATAGGATTATAATTACCTAAGAAAATCTAAATGTGTTTTGATGATGAAAACGTTTGTTGGAAGCAAGATTCGTTCCAAATCACGTTCCAAGTTTAAATGATATAAACGTGAAATAACTACAAAATTAGACAAAATAAAATAATAATTACCTAAGAATCTTTAAATGACCTTTGATGATGAAAACAACGTTTGTTGGAAGCCAAAAGTCGTCAAAATGGCATCCCAATTCTTTAGAAACGATTTTTTTGAAATGGAGAAGAAATGTTAGAATGAAGATGAAATGTTGGAAATGGGGGAACTATCAATACATATTAATAACTGTGATCTTAGACAACATAGAAACAAGAAAATATGTTGCCTAAGTGAGATCTTACGCAACAAATACAATAGATTATATGTTGCCTAAGTAAAAGTAGGTGTCAACCATAAATTGCCCGTACACGAATTATTACATTTTCAACTACCTATATTTATTTATATTTTTTACCTTAGGAAACATAGAAACAAGAAAATATGTTGCCTAAGCGAGATCTTACGCAACAAATACAATAAATTATATGTTGCCTAAGAAAAAGTAGGTGTCAACCTTAAATCATCCGTACATAGAGTTATTAAGTTTTCAACTACCTATATATTTATTTAATTTTTTTTACCTTAGGCAACATAGAAACAAGAAAAAATATGTTGCCTAAGATAACTTTCATTGATTTAAAACAAAAACATTATACAACTAAGACAACATAAGGGAAGATGTTGCTTAAGATACTTGAGACAACATATAATTATTCATACGTTGCATAAGGTCTCACTTAGGCAACATAGAACTACACTTTGCCTAAGAGGAAACTTAGGCAACATATATTAGCCTTTGTTACCTAAGCTTATCTTAAGCAACGTAGGCAATTAACCTTAGTTGTCTAAGACAACATTTGGTGAAGTGTTAGGTTGTGTATGTTTTGCAATGCTAGCTTGGAATTTAGTTCTTCAAAGTTGATTCTAGGAAGAGAATATATACTGACGGGATGGTAAATTTTTTAATTTTTATTTATTTATAATAGGTGGTCGGTAAACTGTCGGGTAATTTTATCAATTACCGACGGTTTTGCACCAATCCCTTTCAGTTTTTATATTTACTTATTGTTAATAGCTCGTCGAAAAACTGTCGGAAATTTATTAATATCAACGATTTTTCGACGGTTCTCTTTTAAATTTATAAATTTCATTTATTTTTAGCAGATCGTTGGAAACACGTTGGAAATTGTATTCAGTTAGCGACGGTTTTCCAACGGTCCATTTCAATTTTTAATTTTTATATATTTTTAATAGGTCGTCGGAAAACCATCAGAAATATTTATTAATCACTAATGGTTTTCCGACTGTTTTCTTTAATTTTCTATATTTATTTTTATTTTTATTTTTAATAGGCTGTTAAAAACCTTTCGGAAAATGTTATCAGTTACCGACAGTTTTCCGACGACTCTTTTCCATTTTCAACTTTTATTTAATTTATTTTTAACAGGTCATCGAAAAACCGTTGAAATTTTTTATATATACTAATAATTTACTTCAAATCATATTTCCAGTTTTTACGTGTCATAAGAGAAATCCTAAATTACCGACAAGGCGACAATATTCAATTTCACAATATATATATATATATACATACATACATTCCAAATTTCATAAACCTAAAATCCATTTGGACCTTAGGTATTAATTATTAAGTAAGATGGACTAAAAGCCTAAATCCCAAAATCCAAATGGCCAAAGCCCTAAATGCATAAACCCGATGTGGTTTATAGGGTGCGTTTGGTAGGGTGGACAGCATGGGACAGGACAGGACAGGACACACCTGTCCCATGTTTGGTGCGACCAAATGTAGAACTAAGTGGAACTATCATGGGACAAGTGTGTTTTATGCTTACCCCCTAGAACTAAGTGGAACAAGGATTTTTTGACAAATATACCCCCTAGAACTAAGTGCTTACCACCACCGCCGCCACCGCCACCACCACCACCACCGCCGTCGCCGCCACCACCACCACCGCCACCACCGCCACCGCCACCGCCGCCACCACCACCACCACCGTCGCCGTCGCCACCACCACCGCCGCCGCCGCCACCGCCACCACCACCGCCGCCGCTGCCGCCGCCACCACCACCACCACCACCGCCACCGCTGCCGCCGCCGCCACCTCCGTCGCCGCCACCACCACCACCGCCGCTGCCGCCACCACCACCACCGTCGCCGCCACCACCACCACCACCACCGTCGCCGCCACCACCGCCGCCACCACCACCACCACCACCACCGCCACCGCCACCGCCACCACCACCACCACCACCACCGCCACCACCACCACCACCACCACCGCCACCGCCGCCAACACCACCGTCGTCGCCACCGCCACCACCACTAAACAAATCACTAGGGGTAAATGGGTCATTTAACCGGTCATGTTCTGTCCTGTCCAGTCCTATTTATGTGTTACCAAACACTGAACAGCTGTCCTGTCCTGTTCTGTCCTGTCCTGTTCCGTCCTGTCCCGTCCCATCCTGTCTGCGTACCAAACGCACCCATAAGGAACACATTCTCCACCTGTTTCATACTTCATCGCCTCATCGGTTTACAAATTCTGTTCTCGAATTCATGAATCACACACTTGCGATAGTCTCAAACCACAAGACTCGCGACTTCATGCTCTCGGCGTCCAGGCTCCGGCAAGGCGGCAACCTATGGATTCTCTCTGCCTCTCACGATCTCACATCTCCCTTCTCTGTTAGTTGACATCTTTAGGGTTTATTAGGTTTAGTAAATAGTAATTAGTAATTGTTCCTTAGAGGCTTAGAGTTGATTAATTGACATGTTTGGATTGGAATATGCGTATATGCTTGATGTTTCTTTTATCTTGAATGATTCTGATTTATGTTATCCGACTAACATACACATTTAGTTTGGATTTGGGAACTTAAGCTTTGATATTTTTCTATTGTTTTTTTGGGAACTTTGTTTGGAGTTAGGAACCTAAATGTCAGTCCTGATATATGCATACTAGTTTGTGGAAACTTTGATGGTGAATTTGCAGCAAACTTGAGGAACGAGAAGATCTTAGGGTGTTTCAAAAGTAAAATTCTCCATCTTCCATTTTCTTGTTGCATCCTTTGATATTTCTATCTATATTCAAGCATTATTGCTAAATTTTGTTTCAGAGTAAACGAGGAATGGTTGACGGTGAAATGTTTACGACCTTAAAATTGTGAAGTATCTTCTGTTAATTGATTATGAATACCAAAAGGCCAAGATCTCCCAAAAAAGAACTCAATACAAATTATTCACAACGAAAATATAATTAGTGAAGCATATGATATTGTTTAGAACTCTTAAGATATAAACTCAAATAACATAAATTTTGACATGACCCTTGATTAAATAGACTTTATACATAAGTAATTGCTAAAATGCATCAATTTATTTTCTCAAACCCTACATATGTCAACACATTTAATAATGAAATTATAGCGACATCAATGCATGAAAAATTAATTTCCATGTAATTTAATCAATACAACCCACTAAACCACGAATATAATCTCGGGTGTGATGGTCAATCTATCTATACCGATATATGGAAAGATGTATGATCCAACATTTAGGTATAGGTGCTTTTCTTCTAGTATTCAAGGACAATGAACTATTGGTTCTAAGCCATCTGTGACGATTAATCAACAATTCGAAATCTCCGTCCGGCCTAAGGAAACCTTTGCACGCCTCCGTACTTTTCTTATTAGCCCATAAGGATCAGTCACAGACTAGCTTATATGATCTTTTATGACTTGTTAAGGCTCAATAATACCAATACTGACTTATTATGTGCTTGTATGCACGTATGACTGCATAGATGCATGTGTTGTGTATGAAGTTCGACAAGACAACTAAGAACGACGATACCCGAATACAAACCACTAAATCACCATTTAGTTTTATAATAAGTTTATGGGTGAAAAAAAAAGAATTACAATTCTCGATAGATTTCCGAAGGAATTTAATTAGTGTTTTTATTAAATAATTCCGGCAGGAATTCTTCCAAAATTTTAATTAATTAGTTTAATGAATTATTAATTTTAAAGAAAAATTAAAAATATTTGTGGCGGATAGCAATTCCACCATAAATCCGCCACAA
Source organism: Saussurea involucrata (assembly GCA_033807775.1). Classification (NCBI taxonomy): domain Eukaryota; kingdom Viridiplantae; phylum Streptophyta; class Magnoliopsida; order Asterales; family Asteraceae; genus Saussurea; species Saussurea involucrata. The sequence goes on from CM066315.1 coordinate 116,321,952, forward strand.
ATATTATCTGAAAATATATAACTTTTTTTAAATTCAGTGGCGAATCTATGTGGGTGTTGATTTTTTTTACTTGTAGATGATCCGCTGAAAATCCGTTGATGAAACCTAATTTTTTAATAGTAAGCACATGACCACGTGGCAATTCTATATAATCACGTGACTTAATGAACATACCGTTTTAAGTTCTCGACTTCAAGTAGTATTTGTGCAATCAAATAATTTTTTTTAATTGATTACTAAGCTAAGATCTCCAAAAAAACTCGTACAAATTGTTCAAAACGAAAATATTAGTTAATAAAGCACATAATTTTTTTTATAAACTCTTAAGATATGAACTTAAGTAACATAAACTAAACATGTCTCCTAATTAAATAGCCTTTATATAAAATTAATTTCTAAAAATGAATCAATTTATTTTGTCAAACCTATATATGTCAACAGTCTTAATAATGAAATTATAGCAACATTGTTGCATAAAAATAATAATTTCTTCCACGTAATTTAATCAACATGCTTTAAAGCCACTTAATTTCCAATTACTATACCATCGTCAAGTGGAAAAATGTTCAATAAATAAAGGAGATTGAATCTAAATATTGCAAAAAGAATGAAGTTTGGAGATATATAATCATTTTTATTTATTTCTTAGGACACAACATTGGCTATTCTATGTTTTTTATGAGAGTTTTTATTTAGGTTGTTGGATGAGAAGTTTTATGATTTAGGGTATTGATATGTTTGGTTCAATTTTTTAGAAGGTCAACGGGCATTTTTTTGCTTATATTCTTCTGTTCGTGCATGTTGATGGTTTGATCGATGTGCCAAAAAAAATTGTAACATTTGTTCTTCATGTTCATGGTTGTTGGGATAATCTCAATCATACCTCAAGTACTAGATATGTAAAGAGGGCAAATATGAAAAGGTGTGACATTTCATATGAAAAGGTGTGACCTTTCATATGAAAATGTGTGACCTTTCATCCTCCAATCGCCATAACCGAACAGTTACAATGGTTCATTGGCACCGGTTGATCTAGTATAAATAGGAAGCATATGTAGCAGATTTGAACACACAAAATTCAGATTCTCTCATATTCTCTCCTTGTTCTTCAAGAAGGAAACATAGTTTGATTCGTCGGGTTCGAGACTTCGATTCTTGAACGGATTGTTGTATCCTCTAGATAGACGTCCATTCTCTACGGTACGAGGGACGAATTTCTGTCTAAGAACACTGCTTTGCAGGCCTCAATCCAACAAACGTTCTTCTTCAAATTTGTGATCAAGAAACTCGAGTTAGTCATTTTCTCCTTGAAACTTTGATTATGTATTTTCGTTTATATGTAAATTTCGTATATACATATCTATATAAATAAATTCAGTTTTCCATTTGATTCAAGATTGTGTGTTACGAATTTCAATTCGCGTATATAAGTTATAACAATCTTAGACAGAAATTTCGTTGACGATGGAAAACTCTTCCTTGTTGAAATCGAGTTAAAAATTTAAGGGTTCCGATTTTAGAAGATGGCAACAAAAGATGCTCTTCTACTTGACAACTTTGAAAGTGTCTAACGTGCTTACCGATCAAGCACCGACACCGCCGATTAGAGAAGGAGAAAACGCCCCATCCCAAATTGAATTGGCTATGTTCCAACGATCCTTGGATATTTGGAACGCCAACGAATATAATTGTCGGAGTTTTATTCTTAATGGTTTGGATGATGGTCTTTATGACATATATTCATCCTTCACCACGGCAAGAGAAATTTGGGAGTCGTTGGAATCAAAGTACAAGACGGAAGTCGCTTGTTCCAAACGATTTATCGTGGGCAAATTCCTGAACTATAAGATGACGGATTCCAAACCGGTCGTGAAACAAGTAGAAGAAATGCAAATCTTGGTCCATGAATTGGAAGTCGAAGGTATGGGCATCAACGCTAATTTTGTTATTCGTTCAATTATTGACAAGTTACCTCCATCCTGGAAAAATTTTAAACTCTATCTTAAACATTTGTCCGAGGATATGAGTTTTGAGCAATTGATACTCAAATTGCGGGTGGAGGAGGACAACCGGATGAACGAGAAAGCATATGCTATCTCGTTGGAACCAAATACAAACATGGTTACCGGTAACTCATCAAAGACGAAGTTCCAAAAAAGGAAAGGGAAAGGCGACGGGTTTCAAGCATAATCTCAATGCTTCAAACCCACTATCCGTACAACGAAGGCCTTTCAAAAAGCGTGTGATGAGTTGCTGGGTATGCGGAAAGCCGGGGCATCGAGCCAAGGATTGCCGCCATAGAAGAGACCATAGTGGTCCCGGAGGAGGAAGTGCCGGTGGAAACCCCCATCAAGCCAACGTGGTCAATGCTCCAAATCAATTCGTTGGAGTAATTGAGGCTTTTATGGTTACAAACGTGACCGATTGGTGGGTTGATACCGGTGCCACCAAACATATTTGCAACTCCAAAAACATGTTTGCCATCCACACAAATCTGTTGAAAAGTCTAATCAAGTACTTGGACTAATCCACAGTGATTTATGTGATTACAAAGCCACACCTACACGTGGAGGAAAGAATGATTATGTATCATTTATTGATGACTGCAGTAAATATTGTTATGTATACTTAATACATACCAAAGATGAAGCTTTGAATATGTTTAAGACATACAAGGTTGAAGTTGAAAACCAACTTGATAAAAGAATAAAAATTCTGAGATCCGATAGAGGAGGAGAATATGAGTCTAAGGACTTTGCAGAATTTTGTTCTCATCATGGCATAGTTCACCAAACCACGGCTCCCTATACTCCACAACAAAATGGAGTAGCCGAAAGGAAAAATAGAACATTGAAAAACATGATTAATTCAATGTTGATTACTTCGGGAGCACCACATAGTTTGTGGGGTGAAGCATGCTTAACTGCAAATATGATACTTAATAGAATTCCTCATAAAAAATAAAAAATAAAAAAGCGATAAATCTCCTTATGAACTATGGAAAGGAAAACTTCCTTCCTACAAAAGGATGAAAGTGTGGGGTTGCCTTGCAAAGGTTCAAGTACCTTTACCCAAAAGGACAAAACCTGGACCGAAGACCATTGATTGTGTATATCTTGGTCCGGCAAGTAATAGTGCTGCTTATAGATTTCTGGTCTATAAGTCAAACTATGAAGATATCCACAACAACACAATTATGGAATCAATTGAGGCTGAATTCTTTGAATACATATTTCCTTTCAAGGTTAAAGGGAAAGAAATCTCTAATCCAAGGAAGGGAGTATGTGAAGTAGAGAACACCGATAGTGTTGAGAAACCAAATGAAGAAGGTACATCAAAGGCTCAAGAAGAAAACCTAGAGCCTAGAAGAAGTAAAAGGGGAAAGATTGCTAAAGACTTTGGACCCGACTTCATGACATTTGTTGTCGATGAAGAACCTCAATCCTATAAAGCCGCCATGGATTCATCGGAGGCACCTTATTGGAAAGAGGCTATTCAAGGTGAGATAGACTCCATTGTTCAAAATAACACATGGAGATTGGTAGATTACCACCGGGTCACAAGGTAATTGGTCATAAATGGATCTTCAAGCGGAAATTGAGACCCGATGGCACTATAGAAAAGTACAAAGCTCGACTAGTTGCCAAGGGGTACCGGCAAAAGGAAGGTCAAGACTTCTTCGACACCTATTCATCGGTTACTAGGATCACGTCTATACGGACGTTGATTGCGATAGCAGCTATACATAACTTAGAGATACATCAAATGGATGTGAAAACCGCGTTCTTGAATGGTGAATTAGAAGAAGAGATATATATGAAACAACCGGAAGGTTTTGTTGTAAAAGACCAAGAGAACAAAGTCTGTAAGTTGATTAAGTCTCTTTATGGACTTAAACAAGCGCCAAAGCAGTGGCATGAGAAGTTTGATAACACTATGTTGTCAAATGGTTATCACATAAATGAATGTGATAAGTGTGTTGATGTGAAACAATACAAAGATGCTTACGTTATCATATGTTTTTATGTTGATGATATGCTCATCATGGGATCAAACTTGGATGTAATAAACCAAACCAAGAAGATGTTAAACTCCGCATTTGATATGAAAGATATGGGAGTTGTTGATGTTATCCTTGGTATAAAGATTAAAAAGGATCCAAATGGTTACATCCTTACCCAATCTCACTATGTTGAGAAGGTGTTACGAAAGTTTGGTCATTATGATGACAAACCGGTTGTGACTCCATTCGATCCTTCAAGTCAATTGAAGAAGAATCTAGGAGATAGTGTTGCTCAGTTGGAATACACTCAAGTTCTTGGAAGCTTGATGTATATCATGAACTGTACACGACCGGATATAGCGTATTGTGTAAGTAGACTTAGGCGGTACTCACATAACCCGAGAAAAGACCATTGGTATGCACTAGTAAGGGTGCTTCGATATTTGAAATACACAATGGGTTATGGGTTACATTATACAAAATACCCTCCCGTTCTAGAAGGGTATTGTGATGCTAATTGGATTTCCAACCATTCGGAGAGTAAGTCCACAAGTAGATATGTATTCACGTTTGGTGGAGCAGCGATATCTTGGAAATCTTCCAAACAAACTGTGAATACCAGATCAACTATGGAAGCAGAATTTGTCGCATTAGACAAAGCCGCTAAAGAAGCCGAATGGCTAAAAAGCTTCCTAGAGGGTGTTCCGTTGTGGCCAAAACCGGTGACTGCTATTGGTATCCATTGTGATAGTATGGCCGCTCTCACAAGAGCGAAGAATCAGATTTACAATGAAAAGTCCCGTCATATACGAAGGCGCCACAACACTATAAAGGACTTGCTGAAAAATGGAATCATTTCCATTGACTATGTAAAGTCAAAGGAGAACATTGCCGATCCTTTGACAAAGGGCCCAAGTAGAGAGCAAGTATCCTTCACATCGAGGGGAATGGGCTTAAAGCCAACACAATGAGTTTCCTCGGCGACAACCTAACCTAGCGAAATTGGAGATCCCATGGTCTAGGTTCAATAGGCAAACTAGTCGGGGACAACTCAAGAAGCAATTAAACAAAGGTATGCCTATTCCTATGATGTTTTCCTTTGTTTTCCATTGATGATATAGGGTTGAATGTTACATTCTTAATAATGCTGATAGCTATTATGGTGGAATACAACGTAGTATTCTTGATCAGTATTACCTATGTGAGATTGATGTGGGGTCGCATATTTGAGGACGGATATGGCTACGTCTTCTAAAATTCTCATGAAGAAAGGATTGTTCACGACCGAAATGAACACAACGGTAAGAGTCAACTATGCATAAACATGAAATGTGTGATATTCATTGCCTTGACTTACTACAAAACGTGGTTAGTTCAAGACTCTTCGTCACTACCCACAAAGTAGGTCCGATGAATACTCACTAAGAACGGTTCAAGTCACCTAGACACCTTTTTCTGATGCATTTCATGTTTATTTCCTGAATAAGAACAATAAATACTTTGAAAATATCTTATTTTCTATTCAAATGTGGGGTATTGTTAGAGTTTGAATAGAAAATGTTGGGTATTGTTGGGATAATCTCAATCATACCTCAAGTACTAGATATGTAAAGAGGGCAAAGATGAAAAGGTGTGACCTTTCATATGAAAAGGTGTGACCTTTCATATGAAAATGTGTGACCTTTCATCCTCCAATCGCCATAACCGAACAGTTACAATGGTTCATTGGCACCGGTTGATCTAGTATAAATATGAAGCATATGTAGCAGATTTGAACACACAAAATTCAGATTCTCTCATATTCTCTCCTTGTTCTTCAAGGAAGGAAACATAGTTTGATTCGTCGGGTTCGAGACTTCGATTCTTGAACGGATTGTTGTATCCTCTAGATAGACGTCCATTCTCTACGGTACGAGGGACAAATTTATGTCTAAGGACACTGCTTTGCAGGCCTCAATCCAACAAACGTTCTTCTTCAAATTTGTGACCAAGAAACTCGAGTTAGTCATTTTCTCCTTGAAACTTTGATTATGTATTTTCGTTTATATGTAAATTTCGTGTATACATATCTATATAAATAAATTCAGTTTTCCATTTGATTCAAGATTGTGTGTTACGAATTTCAATTCGCGTATATAAATTATAACAATGGTATAGATGTTAGTAAACCTGTTTAAGTAATAAGGAGGTTAACGAAACGACAGTGAGATATAGATGGTCGACGATGAAATTTTTCGTAGATAGAGAACGCAGTGAAGTGAAATGGTCTATATGAGAAAAACGTGAAAGGGTGCAGCACATTGCATGATTTTAGTCGATGTCTGCCATACAATTTTTAAATTTTTTACCGAAAAATGAAAGTTGATAAAATACCCATTTTGCTAACTTATTTAACTGAATATTTTTAATAACGTTAGGGGTAGGCCCGAATACGACGTTATAAAATGCATAGAATTGGATGTTATAAAATACTTATGAAGCAAATGGACAAATAAGGCCATCGGTACCCCATGGGGGGAATCTTTCAATGATTCCCCTCCACATCATCGCCACATCAGCTTTTCTTCCATCCCTCACTCCATCTCTCACGATCCCTAAACATCCGTACCCCATTCCCTCAAACCCCTTTGCCACCTCATTTATTTTAATTCTTTTATTTATACATTTAATTATTTAACAAAATAAAAATATTTATATATATATTTTTAATAAATAAAAATAAAATAAATAATAAAAATTAAAATTCATATCATTCATTAAAAATAAAAATTACAAAATATCATTCATACCAATTATGAAATTTTTGGAGTTGCTTTTTTCTCGCTAAAGTAGCCCTCAAAGCGTTTCCCGTAAGGTGATCATAAGAGGTGTGAGATTGAGAGAATTTGATAGTGTGAAAAATAAGAGGTTGAGAGGTGTGAGAAATAAGAGGTTGAGGGTTAAATATATAGTGGGATTAAATTGAGAATTTTTTTTTTTAGAAAGAGTCGTTCAACGGATATATTTTTTTAAAAATTTAATTAAAAATTTTTTTTTTTAAAAAACCTTCGGGATGGATCGGGATCCCATCCCCGGATACCATCCCGTCCCGCCAACCCCGCCCGGGCCGTAGCCCATCCCGCATCGACCCCGCCCATCCCGCATCCCATCCCGAGCTCATCCCGAGCCGGGTACGGATGGCCTAAGAGTGTAATTTACTTTAAAGCTTACTATAGTTTTATAATCGTAAAAAACTATATTCCAATTATTGAATTAATAAGATTATACTCAAGCAACAAATATCAAAACCATATTCGACGTTGTATGAATTAAAACAAGGCCATCATAATATGCGTTTAAGAAAAACTATTTTGCTTTTACCTCAAATACTATATACAACTTTATATATTATGTGACATGAAGACTATTTATGATTGCTCATATCTACATTTGTTTTGCATATTAACAATCAATTTGAAAAAAGAAATAAAAAACTATTTTACATACCATTTAACTTAACATATATATATATATATATATATATATATATATATATATATATATATATATATATATATATATATATATATATATATATAGCCTTAGGTTCAATAGAGAAGTGCAAATATTTAGAGAAATAGAGAAGTAAAAAAAACACGGGACCGTTCATATATGAACGTTCATATATAAACAGTCATATATGAACGTTCATATATGAACGTTCGTATATGAACGTTCATATGAACGTTCAGATATGACTGTTATATGAACGTTCATTTATGAACGTTCATATATGACTGTTTATATATGAACGTTCATATATGAACGGTCCCGTGTTTTTTTACTTCTCTATTTCTCTAAATATTTGCACTTCTCTATTGAACCTTTCCCTATATATATATATATATATATATATATATATATATATATATATATGTGTGTGTGTGTGTGTGTGATCCCAGAACAAGTAATCAATCCATGTTTAACACTAAGATGGCCTCCAATATATTCAATGAAGCAAAATCCCAAAGTACAAGATGAATAATCTAGAGAGCAATTGTTTGTGTACTTGGGTGTAATTGTGATTGATGACCTAATTAGGAAAGTAGAGAATGCAAACATTATATACTAATGGCAAGTTTGACTCAAATACATAATAGACCCTCTACTTAGTACAATTAGAATATTAGGCACTAAGATTCTCCCCCTTTGTACAAGTAGAGGCAAAGAAGTTAGACGTCCACCGGAGCCACATATCTTTTCCGAATTCCGAAGATGAACTCGAATCTTCTAAGCGCAATCCGATGCTCCATCCGGTTAGATATAGCAGTTAGTATTTCTCCAATTAGCTCTTTCTCCTTATCTTTCAACTTCACTGCTCCATTCGCATCTAAACGTAGTTTGCTCTCCAGGTGGATCTTGATTAACATAAATGTACCATCACTGTACTTGTTCGCTTCGATGATCTTCATAAATCTTTTCTTTGAATACCTATCGAGGTAAACAACTCCCAGATCAGGTTTCTGTAACACGGTGTAAGCTTGAAACCCTTGAATATCGGGAATACGCCGGTTCGGAGGTCTGATGTTGACATGGGTTTGGCGAGATTCTAATGGCATCTGAAAATCTTTCAAATAAGAGAACTTAAGAAAATTACGCATAAACCTTTTAACGCTCTTGAAGGCTGCAGACCACTCGATATCTTTGTTCGGTATACTTCCAATGCAGTTGTAAAGACTCAGAAGATCATCAAGATGTAGACTCTTGAAGTCAGCCTCGGAGAATTCACAAACTGTACCATTCGCCCTTTTTACTGTGAAAACCGGATACCAGACTTTTGAAAGTCTGTTGGAGTCAATCTTCAAAACCTTCATAATCTTGCTGTCAGATCTCACTGCATCTATCTCTTTGTCTTTGTTTTTCATAACATAAATGAATTCAATCTTTTGAAGTGTCGGCCAGTCTTCTATACCATACACCCTTTCAAGATTGATCCTCTGAATATACCTCACAAACATATCCCTTCTGATGCTTTCCTGGTACGGAGACAAAATCTTCACACGTAGACCAGTAGCCACATATCCTGGCTCAGCATCTAATATTCTCTGAAATATATCCAGTTCAGCATCTAATACCCGATCCCTGATTCTTCCTTCGGCTTGGATTCGGACAATCGGAGCAATTACGTGAGCAATCGGAGCTTGTTGAGCAGGTGGAGCTTGTAGAGCTTGTGGAGCTTGATCGAAAGTACCCACGCTCTGATCAGTTGTTACTGTCGGTTCAGAATTCGGAGCCTCATTATCAGAATCCTGGTCAGCCATAATAACTCCGGTAACATCAAAAACATCTTGTAGCTCTCCTTTGATCTGGACCAAATTCTTCTCTGGATCCCCATCTGAGTCAATATAGATAAAGTCATTCAGAAAATCATCTGCCATCCTCTCCTCCTCGGTTCTATTGTCAACAACCGCAGGCTTTTCAACCCTAGTTAAGACATCAGCTAGAACTTGTATTTCTTCCACATCCTCCATAACCGTATCAGTACCACCCGTTCCTGTTCCCTGTTCACCTGCTTGTTGATCTGAACCCTCAACATTACCAGTATCTGTCCCACTAGATTCACCAACCCCAGCAGATCTCTTCTCCCCCTCATGTTGATCAGGCGGATCCTGGTCATCATGTCTTCTTTTCCGAGAGGCTTCGGCTTGAACACCACATGCTTCTTCGACTACAGTTACCCGTGTGGCTAGAGATTGATATCCAACAAGTAAGGCTTTTGTCATATCTAAGAACGAGTCGGTCATTTTCTGAATTTGTGTATCTGTGTATGTTGAAGCTTGAGGTTGGGTAGATTGACGAAGTAAGGAAATTAAGTCAACCTCTTCAGAAGTACTAGATTCACTTCTGGCTAAAAGGCGGGATAACAGCTCAGATTTAAGCTGGTCTTCAGATATTTGGTGTAAAGGTACAGATGGTGGAGGTTGTGGGCCTGTTTGAGTTGACTGTGGTGGAGGTTCTGGTGTAGAGGACGACTCAGCAACGCCTTTGCCTTTCACAGCTCTACTCACTTCTTGAGATAGCTTTCTCATTTCTTCTTTCATTTCAACAACATGAGCTTTATACGAGTTGCTCAAAGATTTACCAGCTAATTCCATCAGCTTTAGTGGCACAAAGTTATGTGGAGGAGGACCAACCAACGATAGTACATGTTCAGTTTGTTCGGGACTAACACCCAGGCCACTTAGGTTACTGGTTGACATAGAAGTCGAAGAGACTGTATGGCCTATGTTCAATGCTGGCATAGTGTTAACATTGATAGGTCTTCCGCCCGGTCCTCGTGAAGCACCAACGAATGGCGACGACACTCTGGGCGTTCCGGTTGGGGCACGTAAGCCCGCAACTTGTTGAGGTGCCAACATTCGTGTCCTAGGAAAGGATGTAGTACTAAATGGTCCTAGACTCTGTGTGCTCTGAATAAATGGCGGTGGCCGGGGCGGGAGCCTACCTGTTTCAATATCAGCAGACACCGAGTGTGTCGCCGATAGCAGTTGTGCTTGATCCCCTGTGGAAAATGAAACATCGGAAAATTGAGATGCCGATGAGTGGCTGAGTGGGGTTGTGCAATGCATGGCTGGGTCCACCATGTCTGTTTCAATACGCAACGGCGACAGACCCTCGTTGGTAGATGATGTGGCTACCCGGCTTGGATCAGGTTGGGGAGAGTCAGTAGTTAAAACTTTATCTGACTCTATCACAGCTTCACTCGATTCTTTTCTCCCTTCATCCTTACCACTAACTACCTTTTCTACCTCTGCTTCTACTTCTTCGTTTACAATTTCATTCACATTTGATGGACCGGCGGCATCAGTAGCAGTGTCTAAAAGTTATGTGTTCCGAGTGGAATAAACATCGGAACTCACGACATGTGGTCTCTTTCCCATGTGCCTTGGAATCAAATGTACCATATGGTCGTGACCTGAGTCATCATCATCATCAAACGGAATTGGAAGTTCAATCTCATCATCTTGATTAACTGCATCATCATCAGAAGATAATGCAACGGCATAAGCTTCATCCCATGAGATATCATCATCAAAAAAATTCACTGAAGGTCGTCGGGGTGGTGTTTGAACTGGTCTGGAAGAGGATGTATGACCAACAGTCCGTAATCTTCTCCCGACTCTCTTTCTTTTCGTTCTCCTCACCTCTCGTCGTTCAGAAATACCCCCATGTTCCTGAACCCCCTCGACATGTTGACCCTCACCACCTAATGGGTTTGCATCGTGGGGAGGTCCCTCCGGTTCTGGATTGACCATCAATGCATTATCTAACCTATATCTAATAACTACCCGGACTATCGGTCAGCATAAGCAAGTAGGTCATCTCGAAGAACCGCGGTGTGAGCAAAGTCAATATGTGCCGGCATCCGTAAATAGTGCATATATTGGCTCGGCCCTCGTGGATGATCAGCACGTTGAGGTATTTGATTGTTGTCGACCATAGCTTGATGAATTAATATCTGAAAGAACCTTTGAAAAGGCACAAAGTTACGTCTCTTTCTTGGTTTGGCATGTTCTGTGACTAGCTCAATGATTTCTTTCCAGATTAGAACAGCATAGTCGATGTTTCGGTTGAAGGTAAACGCATGGAACATCCGTAGGGTGGGTAAATTTGTCTTATCGACGCCTGTGTGTTTCGAGGTCATACACCGATTGAAGATAGAACATATAGAATAGTAAACTCTTGGGAGGTAGTTTCGTCTAAACTGTGAAGAACCGGTCAGAACTTGATTGTCTGGATGTTGATATCCAAGACTTTGGATATCGGCAAATAATTGTTCTTCAGGGACCAGATCCTCAAAGTTTTTGGAATAAGGAAGGTCAAGCGCACGTCGGATTCCTCGTAGGGTGAATGTAACATCCAAGTGGTCAACTTTGGCAGAAAAATGTGGTCGTTGAACTGTGGGATGGAACTGTAGTGTTCTCCAAAATTGTTGAAGGTAGATGGTCGGTACTAGCTCAACTCGGGTAAGCGCAGTACGTAGAGGATGACCGCGGATGATCTCTATAACAATCTGATGATCAAATGGAACCGCTAGGTCTAGATGATGGTTATTGTCACGGAATCTCAGAAAGTTCGCCCTCGGAAAGATCTCTTCATCTAGGTCATGAGCATTCACGGACGGGTGTGATGAACGATGCAAACGGATGATGGTGTTGCCATCCGAAACATTGTCATCAGGATCAGCCATCTGAACCACTTAACAGATTAGAATAGTGCCAAAGTTGAAATTTCTTTGAAAAATTTTCCAAAAAATTCCTAAGTCTTGGGCAAGTCGCAATCAACATAAAAGACACATCGCAGACAGATGCGATATCGCAGTGTGAAATAGTGACATGGGGTTGTCGCAACTCAAGGTTGCGATGTGGTCCTTGTCGCAACTCACAGTTGCGATATCGATGAATATAAGACCATTGTGACATGGATGAATGTATGAATGTCAGTTGGTTGCGACATGGTTGAACACTGAAAATATCCTAAGTGTTCAAGCCCAGATTTCTAATTTTCGCACATATCAAGTTAAAAGTTATACCACTAGGCTCGCAAAACTATCGTGAGTAAACCCTAATCGATTTCTAACACCCTAACAACCACACAGATCGATTTAAGCAGATTTAAAGAACATCGAACCTAAAACCCTAAACTCGAATGTAGCATGCGATTTAATGGATCAAATCTACTGAAACTTAAAAGAAAGTACCTTGATATAGATCTGAATGGAATGTAGTGATCAAAAACACGAAAATCGCCTTGAAATCGAAACGTCGCAAGTGACAGTTGAAAGGGCTTTGAAGAGGATTTGGTTGAGATATCGCAGAAAAGTCAAAAACCCTTTTATATATGATTTTGAAGTCAGTGACACATGGCACAACACGATTGGTCCAAGGTTTGACCTGCCACATGTCATCATATCGCAAGTAACAAGTTGCGACATGATGTTCGAGCGTATCGCAACAGAAGGTTGCGACACGTTACTGTTCACACGTCCATATCGCAATGCACAGTTGCGATATGGAGACCACTTGGTTTCAATGGGATATCGCAAACGAAGGTTGCGATATCGTACTGTTCACACTTCCATATCGCAGTGCACAGTTGCGATATGAGAACCTCTTGAGTACATTGAGATATCGCAATAGAAGGCTGCGATATCTCGCTGTTCATTGTGAAATCGCAATGGAATGTTGCGATATTAATGTAACTTGGACAAATTTCAGATTAAAATTGATCACATTGGAAGATGTCCAACTTCCAATTGATTTAGCACTCAAGATTTTTAAACACAGTTTTCACTCCCCCTTAAATGATGCAAATATTTTTCAAAATTGTTTTCATCATTTAAGAGTTAGTGTTTAAAGATAAATGAAAATACTTACCTTCACTCCTCGGAAACAGATAAACACAACGAATCAACACATACATGCTAGGTATGCACACTCCCCCTAGATTTGTGCATATGATCAGTTCTATAACTCCCCCTGAAATCAATAACATACCTTTCGTGCAGATACAGATATCATAACAGATCAAAGATAAGACAATTAAGAAATGAGAAAAGAAGAACGAATGGGAAAAATACTTATAATACAATGAGAATATGAAAATTTAATTAATATATATTAAAAATAGAATATGATGAAAATTTTGGTGTATTAATCTAGAAGCAAAGTCTAGATTAAGATACGAACATTTCCATCTATTATATATTTAATATATGAGATTTAAACTTTCATATTAAGCATGCCGAGCTTGGATACGAGAAAATTGAAACGTTTTTCATCCAAGGCTTTGGTAAAAAGATCGGCAAGCTGATACTCAGTTGTAACAAAATATAATTCAACAGTTCCTTTCTCAACATGATCTTTTATGAAATGATACCTGATGTCGATGTGTTTGGTTTTTGTATGCTGGACAGGATTAGCAGATATAGCGAAAGCACTCTTACTGTCACAGTAAATGGGGATCTTCTCGTATTTATACCCATAGTCCATGAGTTGGGTCTTCATCCAGAGAACTTGTGAACAACAACTCGCTGCGGCAACATATTCTGCTTCCGCGGTTGAAGTTGAAACACAATTTTGCTTCTTTGATGACCAACTCACGAGCTTGTCACCCAAAAAATGAACATGCCCAGAAGTACTCTTTCTGTCCAACATGCTTCCTCCGTGATCAACATCTGAGTATGTAGTGAGTTCGAAACCGGTTCCCTTGGGATACCACAGTCCGAGGTACGGAGTGCCTTTCAAGTACCGAAAGATTATTTTGACGGCTCCGAGGTGTGACTCTTTGGGTTTAGCCTGAAATCTAGCACAGAGACAAGTTGAAAACATTATATCTGGACGACTAGCGGTTAGGTACATTAGAGACCCGATCATTCCTCTATAAAGCTTGACATCAACATCAATACCATCTGGATCAGGACCAATCTTGGATCCATGAGCCATAGGCGTACCAATCGAAGTACAGTTCTCCATCTTGAATTTCTTCAAAATGTCAAACACATACTTTGACTCATTGATGAAGATACCAGTTGAAAATTGTTTTACTTGTAGTCAGAGAAAGAAATTAATCTCTCCCATCATACTCATTTGGAATTGAGTCATCATAATGCCCGAAAACCAAGTACAAAGTCCAGGGTTAGTCGAACCAAAAATAATATCATCAACGTAAATCTGAACTAGAAGAATATCACCTCCTTTGCGTAAAGTAAACAAAGTTGTGTTGATTTTACCTTTCACAAAGCCAACGTTTAGTAGAGAGGTAGATAACTTTTCATACCAGGCACGAGGGGCTTGCTTGAGACCGTAGAGGGCTTTGTCAAGAATGTAGTCATGATCTGGATGGTTTTTGTCCACAAAGCCTTCTGGTTGAGACACGTATACTTCTTCCTTAAGGACACCATTAAAGAAAGCGGTCTTCACGTCCATTTGATAGACGGTGAAGTTCTTAAAAGCGGCATACGCAAGAAACATCCGAATTGCCTCAAGACGAGCAACCGGCGCATACGTCTCTTCATAATCTATCCCTTCCTGTTGCCTATACCCTTTTGCTACCAAACGAGCCTTGTTTCTCACAATTACTCCGTCTTCATCTTTCTTGTTCTTTAGTACCCACTTAGTACCGATAACTGTCTTACCTTTGGGTCGCGGAACTAGTCTCCACACTTTCAGAGCTTCGAACTGATTCAGTTCTTCTTGCATCGCAATCAACCAATCAGGATCTTCTAAAGCTTGTTGAACTGTTGAGGGTTCAACCTGGCTTAAGAAGAGTGCGTATAAAACTTCATTTGCGGTTGCCGAAGCGGATCTTGTCTTTATTGGTTCAGATACATCACCAATCACCTGATCAGTTGGGTGACTGCGTGTCCACTTAGTAGAGTGTGGATGGAGAGATACAGCACCTTCATTGGGGTCTATAAGTGAATGATCCTTATCAAAGTTCAACTCGATCGTCAGTGTCGGTTCCAGATTTGAGACAGGTTGCTTGTCAGAATTGACAATTGGCACAGCCTCAGGAATTGATTCGGTAGATTGTTCAGGATTGTTGTGATTGCCCTGATCACCAACAATAGAGGTTGTTCCAGATGAAGAGGCACCACTTGTAGATGCTTGTAGTCATGCTTGTGGAGATGCCGTTGTTGTGTTCCTTGGAGAAGTTACAGGAGTAGTTGTACCAGTATTCGGTGTAGTCAGTACCGGTAAAGGACCTGAAATATTAGTTTGTACTGGTGGTGTTTCAACTTGAATCCTGTCATTTTCAGATGAAGAGGATTTATCAGTGTTAAAATAGTCATCATAAAAGTGTTCAAACAAAACATCAAGTTCACTTGGATTAGAGTTAGAAGTGAAAGCTTGATCCTTGTTGGAAGATCTAGTCATCATTGGACGGGTTTGTCCAGATGCTAGAATTCCTGATATTGCGGGTTCTGTACTGTTTTGCACAGAAGCCATCGCTTCAGATTCATCAAACTTGACATTTATGCTTTCCGTCACAGTTCTGGAAGACTTGAGGAAGATTCTGTATGCTTTTGATGTAAGCGAGTATCCGATGAATAAACCCTCAACAACTTTAGGACTGAATTTGTTCAGGTTGTCCTTATCGTTCAGCACAATACACCTGCATCCAAAAACATGGAAGTAGTGTATCACAGGTTTCCTATTATTAATTAACTCATATGGAGTTTTACCAAACCGTCGATGAATGATTGAGCGGTTTTGTGTATAGCATGCCGTTACAACGACTTCAGCCCATAGGAATAATGTTAGATCAGCGTAGGACAACATCGTTCTTGTGGCTTCAACAAGTGTGCGATTTCGTCTTTCAACAACTCCGTTCTGTTGAGGTGTTCTTGCCGCAAAATATTGATGGGTTATTCCTAATGACTTGAAGAAGTCATCAAGAGTCCTGTTCTTGAACTCTGTCCCATTATCTGATCTAACAGTCTAAACTGTTTGTTGA
Source organism: Saussurea involucrata (assembly GCA_033807775.1). NCBI lineage: Eukaryota > Viridiplantae > Streptophyta > Magnoliopsida > Asterales > Asteraceae > Saussurea > Saussurea involucrata. The sequence goes on from CM066315.1 coordinate 116,338,453, forward strand.
TGATTCACTTGAAGCTGTTTGATTAACGAGATGATCAAGTCTGGTGTTTCGTCTTTTGAGCGTAGGAACTTGACCCATGTGTATCTCGAATAATCATCGACAATTACTAACACATAACGTTTGGCATGAATACTTTGAGTCTTCATCGGACCACAGAGATCCATATGAAGAATTTCCAAAGCTTGTCTTGTGCTGGGTTCGGGTTTCGGTGGATGAGGAGCACGCTTCATCTTCCCCTTCTCACAAGCAATACAGAAATTATCTTTCTCAAATGTCAGAACCGGTAGACCTATGACTAAATCACCCAACGTCAACTTTTGAATGTAACGAAAGTTGAGATGAGATAGTCGTCTATGCCGTAACCAACTTTTCTCTAATGTCGCTTTTGACATCAAACATACATCAGTCTTGGGCTTGAGTGTTGATAGATCAATGGTGTACAGGTTAGATTTCCTAGAACCAACCAGAAGCTCATATCCTCCATCGGTAAGAACAGCACAACGGGTCTTCTTGAAATGGACTTCTAGATCTTTATCACAAAATTGACCTATACTAAACAAGTTGTGTCCTAAGCCCTCGACGTAATTTACTTTTGCAATCCGCACATTTTCTTTTACAATATCCCCATAACCCAAAATTGAAGCATATTGATCATTTCCAAACTTCACTTTTCCACAATTTTGTTCTACAAAATTAACTAGCAACTCTTTTCTTCCAGTCATGTGCTTTGAGCAGTCTGAATCTAAATACCATACATGACTGGGCTGCAAAATGGAAATTAAACGGTTTTAGGTACCCATTGCCAATCGGGTCCTTTCAGGTTAGTAGGCTTGGATTTAACATTTTGCTTTCTATAACCGGTTTTAATATAAGCATTTGAATAAAACCAATGATTATAGTCAGACATGCAGATAAAATCATCCACAACACAAGAAGCACAAAAAATTTGATCTCGTGCCAAATTAATCAGTTGTCGCATTGAATAAACCTTGTAAGGAACTACAAGTTTTCGTCCATTGCCAACCTCATAATTAATAACATTCGAAACAAAATTGTCTTTCTTGGAATTTAAAACATTTAAAGTAGAGTGGGATGATTTGATCTGGGCCACATCCTGTGTGGACTCCTTTATTCTCCACTCAAGACGCGTGTTGTTTCTCAAATTAAGATCTGAAAAACCAGACAAATAAGAGTTGTAAGCTTTTGAATATTGAGTCTGAAAAGAATTAACACGCTTCTTTCTTTTTGTTTTTCTTTTCTTTTTCTGTAATGATGGTTTTGATTTAGATTTTGAATGATCATCATTAACAGAAACTTTCTCAACTGATTTTGAAGATTCTCCTTCCAAGATAATCTTTTCAGGTTCCTCTTCATTTATTAGAAAGTCAGAATGATCTGAAAGTTTGGCACATAAATCAAATTGAACAGGTGCTTCACACATAGCTTTACCTTTGTCCTTAACAACATTCTCGCTTTCAAAATCAGTATCAGTGTCATATGATGGGCTATCATTATCATCAGACTTGGGAAAAAGAAAGTCATTATATTCTTTCTGAAAGATTTTATCTTCTTCCGTAGGAAAATATATAGGAGGATCATTGTCAAACTGATCTTCCAAATCCCAAGGTTCAAAATCATCTTGGTCATTGGTTGTCCAGTCTCTCAAAATATCATTTCCTATAAAAGCTTTGCATGAGGAAACATCTGAATCTGAAGATTGTTTTTCTTTTAAAGCTTTTTCTTCAGATATTTCCTCAAGTTTGATTTTCATTCCTTTTAAACTTTCTGAAAAATACAGTTAGCAAAACTTCCTTTTCAATCTCAAAAGCAAGCTTCTCGTCATTTCTGACTTCTTGAATATTGCTTTGGATCTTGCTTTCGAGGTCCATGAGTTTTTGTTCAAGAACCATTGGTGGGAAGTATCTTTTACCTTCAAAAACTGGTTTGTCAGTATTAACCTTTTGAGTATATCCTTTTTCCTCCGGTTCTTTAACCACATGACTCTCAAAGTAATTGTTTGGTAGGTTTTCTTATTATTCAATGCCTTTGCATTGTCTGGACCATACCAAAAAGGAAGTTGCATTTTAACTGTGGTTTTCCTTTTTATTTCTTCTTCAACCTCATAGTCTTCACCATCCATCTTAAGACACTTGATTTGAAAGTTTGAATGTACGGCAAGTTCAATCCATTCAAATTTATACAAAGTGGGAGATTTTGATAAAGCATTGCGCAGGTATTGTGGATTGTCATACCAGATTCCCCATTTTGAGTTGAAATATCTGAACTTATTTGGTTTATGCATGTGAATTGTTTGTTCAGTTTGACCTGCTTTGTACAATTTATTTTCCAGATCCTTGACATTTTCACATAACTCATCATTTCTGTCTTTGTAAGCATGCAAAAGACTTTCAAACTCACTATTCTTGACTTCCGAACTCAGTAATTTATCCGATAGTTCAGTTATTCTGTCTTGAAAATAAGCATGACCAATCTCGAACTCATCCTTTTTCTTTTCAAAATCCTTAATTTGACTGTCTTGTTCAATTAGTCTTGCCTTTTGAGTGGAAATTATCTCATCTGCTCTATCCTGGTCTCTTTTTAGATTTTCTAATCTTTTTGTTAAATAAGCTTGTTGAGTAAAGAATTGATTGTAAAGATCGAAATGTACCTCATTAGAAGTAGACTATGAACCTTCACCATCAGTTTTCTTGGTCATGAAGCACATCTTAGTCTGAGCAGCTTTCTCACCTTCAGCTTCATCATCAGTCAGATCCAGCCAGTATTCTTCTTCGACCATCAGTGTTATCCCCGATTGTTTCTTCTCGGCAAGCAGCAACTTGTTCTTGTAGTACGTAGAATCCCTGACTTTCGGCTTCCAACACTCTTTTGAGAAGTGACCAGTCTTTCCGCAGTTGTAGCATTTTGGAGCTTCCTCCTCCTTCTCAAATACCTTTTTCTCTTCCGGTTTCTTATACTCCTCTCTCTTGTACTCAGCTTTCTTGTCATCAAATCTCCTGCTAGACTCAACATTTGCCTTATGTTCAAAATTCTTAGAACCAGAAGAATATCTTTGATTATTTGACTCGGGACTTTTCCCAAACATTCTCTGAAAGGAGCTAGAAAGAAGTGCCATAGCTCGTTTCATGCTTTCAATATCATCTATCTCACCTTCTCCATCCTGTTCTTCATCAGAATTCCTTGAATATTTCCTGCTGGGTTTGACAGATAATAGGGCAAGCGGATCCAGTTCTTCTTCCTTTACTTCTCTTTTCTCTTCCTTCTTTTCCTTCTTCTTTTTCTTGGCTCTCTTAGCTTCAACATCTTCTTCATCTTGTTTCAAAGTCTCGTACATCTCTTGAAGAGGCAAAACATCCAACTTGGTATTTTGTTTCATCCGATGAGCATACTTCTTCCCCTCAGGTTGAATAACATTCAGAAACTTCACATTATGCTCAATTATTGACTTGTTGATGTTGTATCTGTTAAGCTCATTCAAGATAGTAGTGAAGCGGTCATATGTGGAATCAAGAGTTTCACCATCTTTCTGTTTAAAACTCTCATAAAGATTAATTGCATTGGAAATTCTCATCTGGTTTTCAATCTCAGAACCTTGGTAAAGTTTTATCAACTCATCGAACATGGCTTTCCCGGAATAGTTCTTGCTATCTACCTTTCGGTAAATATCATTTGTCAACGCTTGAATCACGAGGGACTTTGCCATTTTATCTCCATAATACTTTTTCTTCTTATCAGCATCATAATGAATTGGTAAGATCTCAACCCATGCTGGAATTGGTTCCCCGTCAGTAAGAATCCCTCTTCTCATCTGTTTTTCCATCGGCCCATTAATCAGAGAATTAGAAATAAATTCTCCGTTCTCTTGTCTTTCCACATAATCCATAAATCGATCTTTCCATATTTTAAATTCTTTGGGAAAAAGAACCGGTGGTTTGTCCTTCGACCCAATGGTTAAAATATCTCTTGCAGTCATAATTGATTACTCGTAAATGATCGTTTGTATTCTTTAGATTCGATTAGTTGCAAATAATTTCAAACTGACTTGTGATGTCTCAACCCACTATATGTCTCAACCAATTGATGTCGCAAATAATGATGTCACAACCAACTTGATATCGCAAAACACTTGATATCGCAGAACCTGATGTCGCAACAAAAACTTGTCGTATCGCAACAAGAGGCTGCGATATGTTACTGTTCAAACCTTGAAGCTTGTGATATGGAACCAAGTCGCAAGTGACCCTTGCGATATGAAACTGTTCACTATGACAAATTGCGATATCAACGGAGTGTCGCAATAGTGTATTGCGATATGAGACTGTTCAAAGTAAGTTCACTGCGATATGGATGAATCACTGACTTGCGATATGAATGAACACTATGGTTGCGATATCGATGAAGATGCAAGTGATCATGAGTTGTTTTTTAAAAAATGATCCAATTGATCTGAAAATTGGTACGTAGGGTCGCAACACAATTCTGGACAGATTTAAAACTTCAAGTTTTGTCCAAAAACCACTAGAACAGTGATTTTTAATCCAAAACAGTAGGTTTTTCAATAAAAGTCCGAAAATCTATTTTTGCACAATTTGAGACTGATTCTGATGTAATTGCGGAATCAAAACATGCAGAAATGAATATCAAACACTCCTAGGTTGATCCTAATCCATTTGAAGCACTCAAATGACTAAAATCAATAAGAAATGATGAAAATGTGAAGAACACTCAAAATGCAAAAAAAATCCTCAATAACTAATCTGATCTAGATGAAATACATAGCTCTGATACCAATTGTGATCCCATAACAAGTAATCAATCCATGTTTAACACTAAGATGGCCACCAATATATTCAATAAAGCAAAATCCCAAAGTACAAGATGAATAATCTAGAGAGCAATTGTGTGTGTACTTGGGTGTAATTGTGATTGATGACCTAATTAGGAAAGTAGAGAATGCAAACATTATATACTAAGGGCAAGTTTGACTCAAATACATAATAGACCCTCTACTTAGTACAATTAGAATATTAGGCACTAACAATATATATATATATATATATATATATATATATATGTCACTTCATAAATGACCTTCATGCAAAATTATTATATAGTATAAACGTTAATTATTTAACGTGTTTGTCAATTAGTCGTTTTAACTCCATCACCCACACAAAAAATCACAGAAGTGGCCTTTAGTTTTAAAGACCGAATAACTTTTCTTTAGCGATTCATGTTTTGAAGTTAACGCTACTTATAGCCGCTTTATGAGGACCACATATGTCCATTGAAGGATGTTTCTCTTTCTATAAATTCATGGAAGAGTTCCTACAGAAATGCAACACCTCAAGAACCATTATTTTCTCTCTTTGCATTTTTCGATTAGTAAAAAATGAGGTCAACAACATACATGGCGGTATGTGTAATAGCAGTTTGGGTGATGGTCTTGGCTGGATCCCACGTGACGAATGCGGCGACATGCTCGGTGTCAGAGATACTACCATGTATTGCATTCATTCCAATTCCAAGACGGTTGTTACTATCGAAACCACGTTCCCCACATAACTCATCAGCGCCACCTTTGTCACCTCCCAGGTCATCACCGCCACCTTCGTCGCCTCCCAACTGCAAATATATTGACCCCCAAGTTGTTAAGGATAATACCACTGATCCTATATAATATTCGTGTTTTTCTCTCTCTCGTTGATCTCTCAAGTTACTTGAGTTGTGACTAAACTATGTCTTCTATATTTAAATATACTAGTTTTATGATGGGATAAAGAGACTAAGAGAATTTGTTGTCTTATGTATATTGGTTCAAACTTTCAATACAATGTTGGTTTTGATTCTCAATATAATGTTGGTTTTGATTTTCAATACAATGTGGTGAGTACTTGGAATTACTATTGTGTGATTTGATTGGATTTCTCTCAAAAAAAATAGAATTTTTGGTATCAGACGTAGAAATAAGCATTGTTGGCAAATAAATTAGTTGAAGAAAAAGCATCACTACAAATTAATAAATAATATCCGGTTGGAAAACCAATTTCTATTATAGAATCGAACCCGATTTGTTATGAGGAACTACGTAACATTTGCTATAAAAAGAAGATATGGGTTGTAATTATTACTTAGCATTGTAACATAACCAAAACCTAAGATGACAAAGAATCATTGTATTTAGAATGTTATCTGTTAAGCCTTATAAATGTTAGGATTGATGGATGACAATCTTTATACACGTGGAAAATTTATGGTTCCAAGATGATTTCTAAAGATAGGATCAAGGAATCAAACTATATTCTGATGACAACTTAGAATCAAGTGCTAGAGAATTCAAGACATCGACAACTATCAACTTTCTAAAGATGCATAATTAAGACATAAAGAATGAGAAACAATATTCTTGGGGTGTTTATCCCACATTCAAAAGACTTCAACGATGAAGATATCATAAAATTATAATATCTCTTGTTAAAATACAAATTTTACCAGCTATAAGTAAGGTTGATTTTATCTTAAGTCATGGCTAATTATGAATTGCATGCCAAATACATCTGAACACGGTGATAAAATCACCACTCTCGTAGGATTGTCTTTAGTATTAAACTGATCATCACCAGTCTCCTCTGCGAACAGTTTGTTGAAATCGTCCCCCTCCTTGTTTTGTGGATTTCTAGCCCCAGGACCGCCCTGGTCCATCAAGTCAGCCAAGCGAGTGGTCATGTGATCAATCATCCGTTCGAACCGTTCATCCATTCGATCCATCATACGTTGTTCAAACTCACGTCAATAGATCTCGTCAAGTGGTTGCACACGTGGCTGCCTCCTTGGCACCATCAAACGCGATCGAAACCAAACATAAATAAGGCTATGATACCAACGGATGCAACGAAGAATTCACTGAGCTAACCCTCATTTAGTGCACGGAGAACAGATAATTAATTAAGGCTCCAACCCTCGTTGCTTCCATGAAATATCGAGAGGAGTGAACCTAAATAGTTGAGCGGACTCAATTTATTATCATTCAAATTAAGAACCCAAAAACTGCCTTAAACCTATTACAAACGTCTTTAAATAATGAAGCAAACAAGAAAAGGAAATAAAGCAAGAAAGGAAATAAGAATCACGTACTATCTAAACATCAGCTTAAATCAAGAGGGAATAATCCCCAAAAATTAAGAAACTACATTAGCAAAACCGAAGATTTAGATATCTTCCGTATATTCGAACAAAAAACATCACGGCTTGTCTTGACCCACTTCCGTATTCGTACATCGACCCGCACCCACATTAGATTTCAAAATTGTGGTGTGTGTGTCGTTTCTTTTTAATATTTGGAATTGTGTGTTAGTGCGCCTTAGAGCATTTTAATGGCCATCAATCCTTATCTATTCTCCTCAAAACCTTCCATTTATTAGCCTGTGCTTGACTCTTTTTCCAACCTATTTACATAGATTCCCTCAATAGTGCATCAATTACACTACCTATTTTACCAAAGCTTTAGAACTTTCAAGTTTTGCACAATATTACCTACCAATTAACTTAATTTATTAGGCCAATATATATCGCATGCATTTAATTTACGCCGAACAAAAAGCAGTATAACATAGGCCAAACTAGAATGATATACTCATGACGAACTAAAAGACAAAGTAATATTTCACTCAAGGTTATGACTGTATCTGTTCAAATTACAGGGATATGTTACAAAAAGATAGAAGAGGGCGTAAAGACTATAGTCTGACTTTATTTCAACGATCTTACATAACTCATAAGTGACACAATGCAAGAAAAAGTATAACCCTCAATTTATATAATTCCCTAAACACGACTTTTTGAGAAAGTTTTAGATGTTGATCCATAATGCTTTATACATGTTAGTTGTCTTTTGTTTTTCTGGACACAATTTAAAAGTTTGGCCTAAAATTTCTTGTTGTTTCAGAGGGAAGTTGAGGATGTGAATCTATTGAGATGATAGGATTTCCATGCCGTGTAATCTCAGTTCTGAGTGAGGCAGAATTATCAATTATGAAAATAGATAAATCGGCCTTGATTCACAGGGATGACAAGTCCCTGAAAATGACTATCTACCACCATAAAGCAAGTACAACAAAAATAACATCAAAATTGTGAGCCAACATAAAGGAATATAATAATTATGTAAATATGTGCACCTTATTCCCATACTCATCAAAATTGTTGTCCTTATGGCTCCTACACGAATGGTCACAAATGTGGTAATTGGGCACTTCCTCATTTTGGTAATTTTGTGGTGTTCAGGAGTAATTAGGATGGAGTATTATGGCCTAGAAAGTTCGAGTACTATTAAATTTTGCATTTTGAATATCTTATTTTTGTGTGTTTTGAAATTTCTCGTTTTTGTCTTAATATGTGAATATTTAGGTTCGGTTTGAGGTTTATCTTAAGAGTATTATTAATTGGATGGAGATTGTAGCAAAAGCAAGGGTCACGAGCTTAGATCCAGATGAGTTGGTTGGTGGCGAAGAGATTGACCCATATTGGTTTTATTTGCTATTAAAAAGAGGGAACGTTTGGTGAGACCATATGGTCTGTCCATTACAATTGAAGATTCCATTAGAGCAACTATTGCATGGCGTTAACCACAAGGGTGGTGGCGTGTTGGCAAAGGCTTACGGGATGTGGTGGAATATCCCATCCACCCCGGGTTCGAGTCCAGGCGTCAGCATTCGGTGGCCAGGCTTAGTCTCAGACGACCGCTTTGTTTGTTTGTTTCCAAATTGCCAAGGATGTAGTCTAGGCAAAGCCTAGATGAACCTTATCCAAAAAAAAAAACAATTGCATGGCGTTGCCCTTTCATTTCGGTACGTTGTCAAGCTTGTAATGCTCTATAAAAGTAAGATTTATAAACACATATACAAATTTAAACATACATGTATTTGTGAATTGTAGGTGGTGCCCGAGGATGAAACATGATGATAAAAGATTCATGGGCGGACCTAGTATGGTGGTTACAGTGGCACGTGCCACCGTATTATTTATTCGGCAAAGGGTAAAAAAATGTAGGTTCGTAAAAGGTGCAACCGTATCGTTTTAGAAGGTGATACCGTATTATTTTGGAAACTTTAAGAAGGTGTAACCGTACCTCATAATCGACCAAAAAACCAAAACATACTCTTGAAATCAACCAAAAAACCGGGGAAAAAACTTTTGAAATCAACCAAAAATACCGAAAATTTTCCTCGAAATCGATAAAAACATAAAAATCACTCGAAATGAAGCAAAAGGTTTTAAAAATCTATCGAAACGGTGGAATTAGGCTAAAAGCACATCGATAAAAACCAGGTTTTTGTAATTATTTTTTGTCTATATTTTATGGTATCACCATAGGAAAAATTTTATGGGTCCGCTCTTGAAAGGATTATTGTGAATTAAGTTTGACGAAGATTTCAAGTATTTGAAGACTCTGTTTTGTCGTCATAAACATAAAACATGAGTTGAGATATACTAAATATTACTCAAACTCTTATAAGTCGTATATGTTTTTATTTATATAAATATACTATTGCTACACAATAAGTTTTTATAGGTCTCTACAGTTTTTTTTGTATAGGGATAAAACTTATTCAGGCATATCTTGGTCCTATAAAGCCGTTTCTTAGGAGGCTCATATGTGTTTCTAATTAAATCTAATACATAATAGTAGGAAAACATTATTTTAGGACCACAAAAAGTGTCCTATTTTATATCTATTACGACATTTTTGAGTGTTACATAATACATTTTATAGGACCCTTGAATTTGCTTTATAATTATAGAGTTTGTTATGGCACATATGTTCGGTACTAATATCAGTCTTGTTGCGACAGACAATTTAGTCCTATGAAACCATTTTTAGGACACTCATAAGTGTCCTATTTTATACTCTAATAGGACGCTTTTTAATGTTACATACTATGTATTATAGGACCCTTATATTTATTTTATAATTATAAAACCTGTTACGACACACATTTTGGTACTAATACAAGTCTTTTTGCAACATTTAATTTTGTCCTATAAAACCACTTCTTAGGACGCTTATAAGGGGTCTTATTTTATACACTATTAGGACTCTTTTAGTATAACATAAAACATTTTATAGGATGTTTGAATTTGTTTCATATTAATTCATATAACTTGTTAGGTCAACTAATTTTGTCTTTAAAACTTTTAGTTTGGACGCACATATTTTTTCTCCTATAAAATAAAGAGTTCTATTAGAAAGCTTTTGGACGCTAATAAGCGTCCTAATAGGTGCCTTTTGTTGTAGTGAAGTGACAATATATATGCTTCTACATTCAAGTGGGTTTTACATCAAGTCCAAGTCTAACATTCAGTACTTACTAAAAATAACGGAAATAATTTGAAGCCTTAAAAAAAACTTTTCATTATATTTTGGATAAAGTTGAAAGCCCAAAGCCTAAAATCCTTAACCTCCAACCTCAAAGCCGTCTGTTTACTGTTTGTCTCAAGCGATCGACTCCAAATGTTTACCGCGCTCGAGTGAAGAGAAAATGTTGCAGATGGATCGGAGACCTTCTTTGGATGAGTATGAAAAACTTGTCGTTCGTAGGAACACTCCAAGGTCAGTTTCTGAGCTCTTTCATGGTTTTCTAGGGTTCATGTTGATGGCACTGCTTTAATTTCGATAGAAACAAGTATTTGCTCGTTGTAATCAACAATAAGCTCGTGATTACTTTTCAGATTGAAGGAATAATCTGGATTTTCGCTAAATTAGGTCTAATCTTCGTTCCACGGGATCCAATTTTGACTTTTCTACCACTTTTTTTTACCTTTTTTGTTCGCCTGCATGATTTGATTTCCTTTCTACTATTCAGAATTTGAAATTCCTTTTGTGTAATGCTTTTTTGTGACTTCCGTTTACGTGAATCACAGATAATGACCGAGAACGCTAGTTGTGTAAACACAACTTGAGTCATCGTAATTTTGAAGCTTGATTGATGAGTTTCTTCCATTAATACGTAATTTTGATTCTAAATTTGAACTGAAATGAATTACAAAATCTCTAAATCTCAGATTGATAGTGCGAGGAAATATGAAATATTGCTCGAGGTGGTTCAAGTTCTCACAGATCTTAACCTTTCTATTAAGAAAGGTTATGTTTCCTCTGATGGAATGTGATATCTTCGATTGGAATAGGGGTAAATTATGCTCAAAGAAGTATATGAAATTTAATTTCCGATTCGAATTCCAATTTCAGGTTATGTAATTGGAGCATAAGATAAAAGCTTTCTGATTAATGTAAGACAAACACAGTAAACCATACTAAATATGATATGTTTGTTAGTTTTCTCTGATGGAGAAAAAAACGAATCCAAACACAGTAAACCATACTAAATCTGATATGCTTGTTTTTTTGCTGCATTCTATCTAGTTTCATTCGTGTTAGTGCTTAATTATGATTGTACCAAGTAGAGGGACCATATGTGTCATTGTTCCATAGTTATCATAGGTATATATTGTTTGCTAATTTCCTCTTTAGGAAATTAGGTCATCTTCCACATAGTAGCCACACACACTAGATTTGCATTACATTCACCATTGTGAGCTACTTGATCAATATTGAATATAGAGATGGCTTCCTTTATTGTTTATCTAGATTGATTACTTGTTCTGGGATCACATTTGGTATCAGAGCTTGTATATAACTTTGATTTGATTAGGATTGTTGGGGGTTTTTGCAAAAGTTGAGAGTTCTTCATATTTTTCATCTTTTTGGTTGATTTTAGCTATTAGAGTTCTTCTAATGGATTAGAATCGATCATGGGTTGTTAGTAGACTATTCCTGAGTGTTTTTATTCCGAAAAATCACTAGGTTTGTAGCTCAGATTGTGCATTTACCTATTTTCGGACTTTTGTATTTCTACACTCTGTTTTGCATCGAAAAACCATTTTCTGTTGGTTTTTGGACAAAACACGAAGCATTAAAGTTGTCCAAAATAGTGTCACGAACCTGCGTACCAAATTTCAGCCAAATCCGATTAGTTTTGAATATTCGACTCAAGAACATCTTGAATCTTAATAACTATCGCAACCCTCTAAGATTCATAACTATCGCAAGTGAACAGTACCATATCGCAAGTGTCACTTGCGACAAGAGTTTTATCGCAATCATCCCAGTTTGAACAGTAACTTATCGCAACCCTCTGTTGCGATAAGACCCCTTTTTACCTTTGCGAAAAGAATTTACTTTGCAATATACTTCCTTTTTGCAACAACTTCCTTATTGCGACAAGTTCCTTATTGCGACAAGTTTGTTATTGCGACAAGTTTTGTTATTGCGACAAGTTGTGTGTTGCGATATCCGTTTATTGCGACAAGGTTTGGGCTGCAACAAGGTGTGGGTTGCGACAAGACAGAGTGAACAAAAGTGTGTGTAATCATTATTTCCTAATCAGATCAGAACGATATTAAAAGATCAACGACAAGTAATCTAAACATGACTGCAAGAGATATTTTGACCATAGAGTTCAAAAGATAAACCACCAGTTCTATTCCCTAAAGACTTTAAAATATGAAAAGACATATTTCTTGACTATGTGGAACGACAAGAAAATGGAGCTCTTATCTATAATTCCTTGAAAACCGGGGTACAACAAGAAGTATATCGCACAGACCCAGATGGTACTAACATAAGACTTCTTGAACCAAAAGACTACACCGGTGATGAACTACTGAGACACAAAGCTGATAAATCGGCTAGGTCATCGGTTATGCAAGCCTTAACCAATAACATTTATCAAAAGGTTGACAGTTTGAGTGAAACCGGGAAAGAAATGTTTGATGAGCAGATCAAGTTATATCAAGGTTCATAAGTGGAAACTCAAATGAGAGTCTCAAACGTCATCAACAATTAAGAGAATTTCAAACAGAAGAATGGTGAGAATCTAGATGAAGCATATGATCGTTTCACAACCATCCTAAATGAACTCATCAGATACAAGATATCTAAATCCATCATCGAGACTAATGTGAAGTTCTTGAGCGTGCTCCAGCCCGAATGGAAGAAGTATGCTCATAGAATGAAACAGAATTCTAAGCTGGATGAACTTCCGCTACAGCAGATGTTTGAAACTTTAAAGCGGGATGAGGATGATGTTGATCTGAAAAAGAAGGAGTTGATGAAAAGGAGAAGAAGGATAATAAGGAGAAGAAGACATAGGTGTTTGAGAAGAAAGAAGAGGATGATGAGTTTGAAAGTGAACCAATAGCTTTGATGTCAAGAAAGTATGTTGATAAGCGTAAGAGTATTCAGAAAGAGGATTATGGGATAGATCAGGATGAAGCGGATGAAGCGGAAAGCGTGAAGCACGCAATGATGCTTCTATCAAGGACCTTCCAGAGGAAATTTATGAAAACTCCGGGATCAAACAATCAACGTTACTCATCCGGTTCTAAAAACTATGAGCACAAGAATCGGATTGAGTCAAAGAAACAGTTTGATGACCAAAAGGAAGATGGTAAAAGGTCAGAGTTGAAGAAGTTTGGTGAAAGAAAGGATGAAGAGCAAAAATGTTACAATTGTGGGAAGTCCGGCCATTTCTCCAATGAGTGCTGGAAACCGAAGGTAAGGGATTCCGACTACTACAAGAAGAAGGCGCTGTTGGCAGAGCAAAAGGAGTCTGGAATTGCACTACTGGTGGAGGCAGAGTATTGGCTGAGAGGAGGAGACAGCTGCTTTAGCAAAGATATGCCTGATGAGCAGGGAAGGTGAGGATTTAGAGGCTGATGCGGCGCCTGAGACAAATGAGGTAGATTCCTGCACCATTAATCATTTTGCTAATCAGTTTAAAGTCCTCACATTAAAACAAGATGATTTAACTGAGAAACTCAATAATGCGCATAAGACAATAGAATCGCAAAGACAGACAATTATTGATCATAATAAGTTAGATAATGAACTGAAAAAGGAACGAGTTGAGATTGAACAATCTCGAACTTATTTCCGAAACAGAATGGATGAAATGGAAGAAAGAGTAAGAGTTTCTGAAAATAGGAAGAATGAGCTTGAAAAATTGTTGCAATCCTATAATGATATTAACAACGAATTGACCGAAAAAGCAAGTGGTCTGGAAGAGAAGCTGTACAAACTTGGTCAATCTGAACAAACCATTTTTCTAAACACGCATAAGAATTTCAGATATTACAACTCAAAATGGGGTGTGGGATATGACAATCCTCATTATTTGGAAAATGCTTTGAAAAAGGAACCTTGTCTTTACAAGTTTCATTGGCTTCACCTTCCATCCATAGAACCTAAATACAGAATCAACTGGCTTAATGAGGAAGAACAAGGGGCTGAGGAAGAGATTAAGAGAAAGACGACTGTGACAATGCAACTTCCTTTTGTCTACGAAAATGAAAATAGGAAGGCACTGATTTGGAATTGGAAACAAACCTTGTCTAATGACTATTTTCAAAGCTATGTTGTTGAGCCACCAAAAGGTACTGTATCAAAACCCGTTTTTGAAGGAAAAACATATTATCCTCCTTTGGTACTCGAACAGAAGCTTGTCGATCTTGAGTTGAATATTAAAAACAAAATTGAGGAAATCAGAAATGTTGATCAACTTGCGTTTGACATTGAAAAGGAAGTTATGTTAACTGTTTTGATAAATAGCAAAAGAGATAAGTCTGAAAGTGTTGTTTCTGAATCGTCAACAAAAAGCTTTGAAGAAAAGAAATCTCTTGAACTTAGTTGCTTGAGTCTTTCAAAACAAGTCTCTGATTTTCAGAAAATGTTATTTCTTGAAAAAGAACAAATTGAGAAAGAAAGAGAGAGATTTAAGTTCGAAAGAAAATCTCTTGAAACTGAAAGTGTTATATTTTCAAAGAAAATATATGATTTAGAAACCCTTTTGATCAAAGAGAGAATAGATTTTGAGACTAATAGAGAGTACTTTCAAAATGAAATCTCAAGACTCATGGGGAAATTGTCAACTTTATCCATTGAAGCTATGACAGAGTTAGTGAACAAACCTTCCTCTCATTCAGATGCTTCCTCATGCAAAGCCTTCATGGGCAATACTCTTTTCAGAAATATGACTGTGGATGACTTTGATGATTTTGACCCTTTGATCTGGAGAAACAACCTGTTAATGAAAAATCTAATGATATCTTCCACACCTCTTCTTCCGATGACAATAAGATTGATTGTCTTATTGACATTCCTTGTGAAGAGAAGGGTAAGAAAGCACAACAAAAAGATGTTCAATTTGACTTTGGTGCTAAGCTTCCGGATCATTCTGATTTTTTGATCAAGGAAGAGGAACCTATGAAGAATTTATTCGAAGGGGAATCTTCTAAAACCGTTGAGAAAAAGAAAAAGAAAAAGAAGAAAAATAAGCGCAAATCTAAATCTTTTCAAGCTCAAAATTCTTACGCTTACGATTCTTATTTTGATGCCATTTCAGATCGTTATTTAAGAAACAACTCGCGGTTAGAGTGGAGAATAAAGGAGTCCACACATGATGTGGCCCAGAGAAAATCATCTAATGTCGCTTTTCATTCCAAGAAAAACACTTTTGTTTCTACTGTTAGTAATCGTGTTTCTTCCAACAAACAAAAACTTGTTATTCCGTACAAGATTTCTTCAATGCAACAACTGATTAATTTAGCACATGATCAAATTTGTTGTTCTTCATGTGGTGTAGATGATTTTATCTGCAAGTCTGATTATTCTTCATGGTTTGGTTATAATTTCTATGGTTCCAATCGTTTTTACACAAATAGATATTATAACCACAACAATTCAAAGAAACATGCTAACCCAAAATCAGTTAATTCTCCTAACCCGAAAGGACCCAATTGGCAATGGGTACCTAAAAATGTTTAAATTCCATTTTGCAGCTCCGTCATGTGTGGTATTTGGATTCTGGTTGCTTAAAACACATGACAGGTAGAAAGGAGCTGTTGAGCAACTTTGTAGAAAAAGTTGGAGGGAGAGTTAAATTTGGGAATGATCAGTACTCTCCAATCTTGGGTTATGGAGATATAGTAACAGACAACGTCAGGATCACCAAAGTTAATTATGTTGAAGGCTTAGGGCATAACTTATTTAACATAGGTCAATTTTGTGACAAAGATCTAGAAGTCCATTTCAAGAAGACCCGGTGTGCAGTTCTAACCGACGAAGGAAATGAACTTCTAGTTGGTTCTAGAAAGTCAAATCTTTACACTATTGACCTATCAAAGCTTAAGTCGAAGAATGACGTGTATCTGATGTCTAAGGCAACAATGGAAAATAGTTGGTTATGGCATGGACGACTATCTCACCTCAACTTTCGTTACATTCAAAAGCTGATGATGGGTGATTTAGTTATAGGTCTACCGGTTCTGCAGTTTGAGAAAGACAACTTTGGTACTGCTTGTGAGAAGGGGAAGATAAAGCGAGCTCCTCACCTGTAAAAACCTGAGCCTAGCACAAAGAAAGCATTGGAAATCCTTCATATGGATCTCTGTGGTCCGATGAAGACTCAGAGCATCAGTGCCAAACGATACGTATTAGTCGTTGTCGATGATTATTCGAGATATACTTGGGTCAAGATTCTTCGATCAAAAGACGAAACACCTGACTTGATCATCTCGTTAATCAAACAGCTTCAAGTAAATCATCAACAAATAGTTCAGACTGTCAGGTCAGATAACGGGATAGAGTTCAAAAACAAGACTCTTGATGATTTCTTTAAGTCATTAGGAATATCTCATCAGTATTCTGCGCCTAGAACACCTCAGCAGAATGGAGTCATTGAAAGACGAAACCGCACACTTGTTGAAGCCGCCAAAACGATGCTGTCCTATGCTGATCTACCTCTGTTTCTGTGGGCTGAAGCTGTATCGACGGCATGCTATACACAAAACCATTCAATTATCCATCGACGGTTTGGTAAAACTCCATTTGAACTGATTAACAATAGAAAACCTGTAATACACTACTTTCGTGTTTTTGGATGCAGGTGTGTTATGCTGAACGACAAGGACAACTTGAACAAATTCAGTCCTAAGGGAATTGAGGGCATTTTTATCGGATACTCGCTCACGTCAAAAGCGTACAGAGTCTATCTTAAGTCTTCCACAACTGTGAAGGAAAGCATAAACGTCAGATTCGACGAAACCGAAGAGATGGCTTCTGTACAAAACAGTACAGAACCCACAATCTCCGGAGTACTAGCATCTGGACAAATCCTTCCAATGATGACTAGATCTTCAAACAAGGATCAAGCTTCCACTTCTAACTCTAAACCTAACGATCTTGATTTATTGTTTGAATATTTTTATGATGATTATTTTGGTAATGATAAACCTTCTTCATCTGTGAATAACAGGAGTAATGTTGCTACACCACCAGCTCATGCTACAATGTCAGGGGTCTTCACCGGTACCGACTACTCCTACAATTGGTGCAACAACTCCTGCATCGTCTTCAAGTAATACACATATAGCATCTCCACAAGCAATACATCGTGAATCTACGAATGGTGCTTCTTCGTCAGGTACAACTTCTAACGCCAATGGTGAGGACTCTGTAAGTCAACCTGAGTCATCTTCTAAAGCAGTTCCGGAGGCAGTTCCTGTTGACTCTTCTGTCAATGAACCCGCCCCACAACCGGAACCTACTTTGACAATAGAGTTGAATTTTGATAAAGATCCCACCTTAGTGGATCCCAATGAAGATGCCGTATCTCTCCACCCACATTCCACAAAATGGACTAAGAGTCACCCCATTAAAAAATTCATTGGTGACATCTCCGAACCTGTAAAGACAAGATCTGCAACGGCTAACGAAGTCCTTTACGCACTCTTTCTAAGTCAAGTTGAGCCTACAACAGTTCGACAAGTCTTAGAAGATCCGGATTGGATCATTGCCATGCAAGATGAGCTGAACTCTTTTGAAGCATTGAACGTGTGGAGACTAGTTCCTAGACCCAAGGGTAAAACGGTAATTGGTACAAAGTGGGTCCTGAAGAATAAGAGAGTTAAAGACGGGATTGTTGTGAGAAACAAAGCACGCCTTGTAGCGAAAGGGTACAGGCAACAAGGGGGAATTGATTATGATGAGACGTATGCACCGGTAGCTCGCTTAGAGGCAATCCGGATGTTTCTTTCATTTGCCGCTTTCAGAAACTTCACTGTCTTTCAAATGGACGTGAACACTGCTTTTTTGAACGGTGTCTTGAAAGAAGAAGTATATGTTTCTCAACCGGAGGGCTTTGTGGACAAAGATAAACCAGATCACGTCTAAATTCTTGACAAAGCTCTCTACGGTCTCAAGCAAGCCCCTCGAGCCTGGTACGAAGTTTTATCTACCTTCTTACTTGGTGGTGGCTTTCGAAAAGGTAAAATCGACACAACCCTCTTCACTCTGCAAGAAAATGGTGAGATCCTTCTGGTACAAATTTACGTTGATGATATTATTTTTGGTTCAACTGACCCTGGATTATGTGATTGGTTTTCGAGCATTATGATGACTAGATTCTAGATGAGTATGATGGGAGAGATTAATTTCTTTCTCGGATTACAAGTCAAGCAATTCTCAACAGGTATCTTCATCAACCAATCCAAGTATGTGTTTGACATCTTGAAGAAATTCAAGATGGAAAACTGTACCTCAATTGGTACACCTATGGCGCCTGGATCTAAAATTGGTCCGGATCCAGATGGTGTAGATGTAGATGTTAAGAATTACAGAGGGATGATAGGTTCATTAATGTACCTTACTGCGAGTCGTCAAGATATAATGTTTTCAACTTGTTTATGTCCAAGATTTCAGGCACAACCAAAGGAATCACATTTTGGTGCTGTTAAAAGGATCTTTCGATATCTGAAGGGGACGTCGTATCTTGGCCTGTGGTACCTAAAGGGAACGGCATTCGAACTCACTGCATATTCTGATGCAGATCATGGAGGTAGTATGCTAGACCGGAAGAGCACATCTGGTCATGTGCATTTTTTTGGGGACAAACTGGTAAGTTGGTCTTCGAGGAAACAGAACTGTGTTTCAACATCAACTGTGGAGGCAGAATATGTTGCCGCGGCCAGTTGTTGTTCACAGGTTCTGTGGATGAAGACTCAACTGATGGACTACGCCTTCAAGTACGAGAAGATCCCCATCTACTGTGACAGCAAGAGTGCAATTGCCATATCATCTAACCCGGTCCAGCATACAAAGACCAAACACATTGACATCAGGTATCATTTTATTAAAGATCATGTCGAAAAAGGTACGATTGAATTATACTTTGTCACAACTGAGTTTCAACTTGCTGATCTCTTTACAAAAGCCTTGGATGAAAAATGATTTAATTTCTTAGTATCCAAGCTCGGCATGTTGAACATGAAAGTTTAATATTCTATATTGATCAAATAATGGATGGAAATATGTGTATTTCAATCTAGTTATCTCTATCTAGATTGATACATTCAAATTTTCATCACGTTCTATTCTCAATATGAGATATTTTATTTTCATGTCTTTGTTGTTTTTCATTGTTTATTCTTTTGGTCACTTTACATTTTGTTATGATACTTGTGTCTGCATGAGGTGTGTTCATAGTCTCAGGGGGGGTACATTATAAGAAGTATGCACAAGAATAGGGGGAGTGTGCATATCTGACAAAGCATGTAAGTGTTGATTTCATGTGCTCACTACTTGATGACTACAAGGTATGTTCTCTAATTTGTTTTAACCACGAACTCTTAAATGATGAAAATCAATTTTTCAAACATACTTGCATCATTTAAGGGGGAGTGAAAATATTTCAAAAACCTTGAGTGCTTAATCAATTGGAAGTTGGACATCTTCCAATGTGATAAAATCTTTAAAAAAGTTTTACCCGAAAAATGTCTAAGTGATACACATATCGCAATCATGCCTTGCGATAACCTGATGAACAGTTGGTTATCACAACCTTCTGTTGCGATTAAAGTTGAGCAGGGTAATGTGGTCCTGCATAAGTATTAAGTGGAGCCTTGGCTAACAGGTATTACCTTTTAGCCTAGTGGTAAAGCTTATGCTTGTAATGGTATCAGAGCCTTGGTCTCGGGTTCGAATCTTGCTGGGTGCTGAGTATTGCCAATAATGCTAACGCTCAGTAACAGTAGTATTACCAATCATGTTCACACCTTGCTCCTACGAGGGTGAGGGATTCGGGTTCGAGGGGGTAATGTGGTCCTGCATAAGTATTAAGTGGAGCCTTGGCTAACAGGTATTACCTTTTAGCCTAGTGGTAAAGCTTATGCTTGTAACCAATGTGAGAGGATCTTTGTTAATTTTTTGTTTTAATATTCCTCCAAATCCTAAATCACTAGCATCAGTTTCAACAATGATACTAGCATTTGGCTGTGGTATACTAAGACAAGGCAAATATTTAACCTTTTCGTTAATGTGTTTGATAACATTTGTATGTTCTTAAGTCCATGGTGGTGGATTCTTTTTTAGTCTTTGATATAAGGGTTTGCATATAACACCTAAATCTTTAAAAAAGTCGTGAACATAATTTAAACATCCTAAAAATCTTTGAAGTTGAGTTTTGTCTTTTATTTCATCTGGAAATTTATTAGCAAATTCTAAGCTTCTTTGTATTGGTTTAATGGTTTCTTGAACAATATCATGTCCTAAGAATCTAATATTAGTTTGAAATAGACTCATTTATGTGAAATAAATGACTAGTCCGTTGTTATGAACTAGATCATAAACTACGTTCAGATGTTTAAAATGTTATTCTAAGGATGTTGAAAAGATTAAAACGTCATCAATATAGACGATAGCAAAATTGCTTATAGGGATAATGATAGCAAAATTGCTTATAGGGATAATGATATCATTCATGATATTTTGAAACTCTGAAGGAGCGTTTTTAAGACCAAAGGGCATGACGTTCCATTCATAATGACCAAAAGGAACATTAAAGCATGTTTTGTATTTGTCTTGTTCATGAATTTGTATTTGCCAAAATCCTGACTTCATATCAAACTTTGAAAATATGTTTGCATTGTAAAGTCTTTTTAATAAATCTCTTTTATTGGGTATTGGATATCGAATCCATTCTAAGACTTTATTTAAAGGTTTGTAATTAATAACAAGTCTTGGAGAACCTCTTTCTAATTCAGCTGCGTTCATGACATAAAAGGCTGAACAAGACCAAGGTGATTTTGAAGGTCTTATGAGTTTTTTGTCTAATAAATCTTGAATTTCTTTCTTACAGTGATCTTGCAATTCATTTGACATGTGAATAGCTTTCGATTTTGAAGGGATATCTTTTTCATTAAAATCTTTTATATAAGGTAATTTAACAGTATGTTATTTTCTTTTCCAAAAGGCATTAGGGAAAGTGGAACAAACATTATTTTCAAATCTTTCCTTTAATTTTTTAACCCTATTTTGAATATTTTGATCTTGGAGATTATCAAGAATTCTTTTATTACTAATTTCATTAATTAAATATTTTGCTTGATTAACTTTGTTGTTTAGAGTATTTAGTTCTGTATGAATAATTGGATCAGTAAATTTAAATATTATTTCTTTATTTAAAACTTTGGTTAAGATACCCTCTTCATTTACCGTAATTGGGTAAAGTTGAGAAATAAAGGGGGATCCTAAAATCAAAGTAGAGGTTAAGTTTTTAACAAGGACTGAAGATGTTTTGTAACAATAGTCATCTTTACAAATATGAACATCGGAAACTTTGTACGTAATGTTAAGTTTTCCTCCACTAGCAGTTGATAATCGATTTGAAGTTTTTTCATAATAAATTGTGGGGATGATCCCTTCTTGGATGCAACTCACGTCAGCACCACTATCAATAAGGGCGATGACGGTTACATTGAAATTATTTTTTATACAAAGATTAATACTTGTATGCCATCTTTGATATGAAATGTTTTTAGGAATTTTAATTTTATTAATATTTGACTCTTTATTTGAGATGACTGTGACTTTTGGGATTTCGTTTGGAATATCGGTTTTATCTTTTTCGATTTTTGAGAGGCGTTCTTTGATAATTTGAATTTCCGTTTTAACTAAATTTAATTCTTCTTGAAGTTCTTGAGTAGATATAGGTTTGATTGATTGAGAAAATCTATTAAAAACCTCTTGAAGATTAAAAGGTTCTTTGGTTTTTGAAGTACTTGCTTCAATCTTAGGATTGTAATTAAGAATTTTTTTTGTAGTTTCTTCTTTAATGGTTTGATCTGGGATTTTGTCAAGGAGTTCTAAGATTTCTCTATCTTCTTTTGTTATGACATTAATTTTATTACAAGTGCAGTTTCCTAAAAATTCACATGTTTCGGAGTTTGAACTAGTAGTTGAACAATCCTCTAAAACATTTAAGTCATTATTATTATAATCTGACACGCTGGACTCATAATCTGAGCTTGAATAATCATCATTGAGGATTAATTTGCTTATTTGGGTTTTTAGTTGATCAGAGATTTATAATTCATTGATTTTTTTCTTAACATAGCAATTCTTTACCATGTGACCATTTTTACCACATTTATAACAAATAATTATATCTCTTGATTCTGTTTGTTTATGGGGTTTTTTGTTAAATTTTTTATAAGGTTTTTTCTTATGATAATTATCAGTTCTATCGTATTTGTTAGTTTTATCATATTTTGTCTTAAAGATTTAAGACAAAATCTTTGAATATTTATGTTATAATATTTCTTTGTCTTAAATCTTTTGTCTTAAATCTTTAAGACAAAATATGATAAAACTAACAAATACGATAGAACTGATAATTATCATAAGAAAAAACCTTATAAAAAATTTCACAAAAAACCCCATAAACAAACAGAATCAAGAGATATAATTATTTGTTATAAATGTGGTAAAACTGGTCACATGGCAAAGAATTGCTATGTTATGAAAAAAATCAATGAATTACAAATCTCTGATCAACTAAAAACCCAAATAAGCAAATTAATCCTCAATGATGATTATTCAAGCTCAGATTATGAGTCCAACATGTCAGATTATAATAATAATGACTTAAATGTTTTAGAGGATTGTTCAACTACTAGTTCGGACTCCGAAACATGTGAATGTTTAGGAAACTGCACTTGTAATAAAATTAATGTCATAACAAAAGAAGATAGAGAAATCTTAGAACTCCTTGACAAAATCCCAGATCAAACCATTAAAGAAGAAACTACAAAAAAAATTCTTAATTACAATCCTAAGATTGAAGCAAGTACTTCAAAAACCAAAGAACCTTTTAATCTTCAAGAGGTTTTTAATAGATTTTCTCAATCAATCAAACCTATATCTACTCAAGAACTTCAAGAAGAATTAAATTTAGTTAAAACGGAAATTCGAATTATCAAAGAACGCCTCTCAAAAATCGAAAAAGATAAACCGATATTCCAAACGAAATCCCAAAAGTCACAGTCATCTCAAATAAAGAGTCAAATATTAGTAAAATTTAAATTCCTAAAAACATTTCATATCAAAGATGGCATACAAGTATTAATCTTTGTATAAAAAATAATTTCAAAGTAACCGTCATCGCCCTTATTGATAGTGGTGCTGACATGAGTTGCATCCAAGAAGGGATCATCCCCACAATTTATTATGAAAAAACTTCAAATCGATTATCAACCGCTAGTGGAGGAAAACTTAACATTACGTACAAAGTTTCCGATGTTCATATTTGTAAAGATGACTATTGTTACAAAACATCTTTAGTCCTTGTTAAAAACTTAACCTCTACTTTGATTTTAGGATCCCCCTTTATTTCCAACTTTACCCAATTACGGTAAATGAAGAGGGTATTTGTACAAAAGTTTTAAATAAAGAAATAATATTTAAATTTACTGATCCAATTATTCATACAGAACTAAATACTATAAACAACAAAGTTAATCAAGCAAAATATTTAATTAATGAAATTAGTAATAAAAGAATTCTTGATAGTCTCTAAGATCAAAATATTCAAAATAGGGTTAAAAAATTAAAGGAAAGATTTGAAAATAATGTTTGTTCCACTTTCCCTAATGCCTTTTGGAAAAGAAAACAACATACTGTTAAATTACCCTATATAAAAGATTTTAATGAAAAAGATATCCCTTCAAAATCGAAAGCTATTCACATGTCAAATGAATTGCAAGATCACTGTAAGAAAGAAATTCAAGATTTATTAGACAAAAAACTCATAAGACCTTCAAAATCACCTTGGTCTTGTTCAGCCTTTTATGTCATGAACGCAATTGAATTAGAAAGAGGTTCTCCAAGACTTGTTATTAATTACAAACATTTAAATAAAGTCTTAGAATGGATTCGATATCCAATACCCAATAAAAGTGATTTATTAAAAAGGCTTTACGATGCAAAAATATTTTCAAAATTTGATATGAAGTCAGGATTTTGGCAAATACAAATTCATGAACAAGACAAATACAAAACATGCTTTAATGTTCCTTTTGGTCATTATGAATGGAATGTCATGCCCTTTGGTCTTAAAAACGCTCCTTCAGAGTTTCAAAATATCATGAATGATATCATTATCCCTATAAGCAATTTTGCTATCGTCTATATTGATGACGTTTTAATGTTTTCAACATCCTTAGAACAACATTTTAAACATCTGAACGTATTTTATGATCTAGTTCATAACAACGGACTAGTCATTTCTTCCACAAAAACGAGTCTATTTCAAACTAATATTAGATTCTTAGGACATGGTATTGTTCAAGAAACCATTAAACCAATACAAAGAAGCTTAGAATTTGCTAATACATTTCCAGATGAAATAAAAGACAAAACTCAACTTCAAAGGTTTTTAGGATGTTTAAATTATATTCACGACGTTTTTAAAGATTTAGGTGTTATACGCAAACCCTTATATCAAAGACTAAAAAAGAATCCACCACCATGGACTCAAGAACATACAAATGTTATCAAACACATTAAAGAAAAGGTTAAATATTTGCCTTGTCTTAGTATACCACAGCCAAATGCTAGTATCATTGTTGAAACTGATGCTAGTGATTTTGGATTTGGAGGAATATTAAAACAAAAAATTAACAAAGATTCTAATGAAGAACTAGTAAGAGTCTTTTCAGGTGCCTGGAATGATACTCCAAAAAATTATTCAACGGTTAAAAAGGAGATTTTAAGCATAGTTTTGTGTATCAAAAAATTTGAAGATGACCTATATATGAAACTTTTTTTATTACGTATAGATTGTCAATCTGCAAAACCCATTTTAGAAAATGACATAAAAAATGTTATTTCAAAACAAATTTTTGCAAGATGGCAAGCATTGTTAAGTAATTTTGACTTCCAAATAAAATTTATAAAAGGCAAAAATAATTCTCTCCCAGATTTCTTATCGCGAGAATTTTTACAAGGGAAATGAATCAAAAGGAAGATAAAAAGATCATTGTTCAAAGATCGCAAGATTCTGAGAAAAAATTGAAGCTTTCTCCCTTTCTAGGCAAACACTACTCCTGCTCCCTCATCATCCATTTTCCCTACACAAAATAGATTTGCTCCAATTACCCCTACCAAAGCTCAGCCTTCATATTCATCTTTAGTCCAAAAGCCAGTTACCATTTCTCCAAGCTTTACTCCCAAAAAACCTATTATATTGTCCAATACTCAAACAATCACCCCTCAAAATCCTAAAACTACCAAATCTTCTAGTAGTTCTTACATCCCGAACCCTAATCAACAGATTGTCAAGATCCTTGAAGAATACGAGGTACAAATTCACAACCAAGGATTTCATTCTCTTATAGATTTTCTTTTTCCCAAAAACTCCATGTTCATAGGAAGCAATCTAAAATCAAGAGACTATTATCAAGCTATCTTAGAAGATACAGATTCCATCAAAGTTACTCATAATTTTAATCCTTCTGATAGATTCATCATATCTTTCAGCAAAGTCCATATCTTTCATATCCTCTCTATCCAGGAATGGAAAGCCCGTCTTTACGCAGAAAAAACTCTCTCAAACTATCAAAAACACCCTTGTTACAATTATTATGATTACCAAGATGCATGGTACAATATTTTCTATCTCAAAAACTACTCTCACTCGTGGTTCATATTCTTCGACAAAAATTTTGAGTGCTCATACCAAAGATGGTTCGTACGATGGTTCAAATTCTTCGGAAACATTCCAGATACTCTACCAGATCCTGTTTTAAAAGGTTTCAAAAATTCAAAGAAATCTTTTATCAAGACATTCCTGAGTTTGAACATCTCCTCCAATTCACCATCCTATTCAAATTTCCATGGATTATTTCCTGGACTTTTAGTGTTACATCTGCAATTGGCATTTCTCCAAGTTTGTTACAAAGAATGGTTCGAGTCAAACGGTGGGATAACCTGCCTTCAAATCAAATCCAGAAAATGACGATTCAAGGTGTTTCAGAATTTTATTCCACAAACTATGATGTCTCTACCTCCAATAATATTCAAGAAGAAGACTCCAAGGTTATTCAAAAAGAAGAAGACGATGAAGATAAGGAATTAAAACAATTTCTCGCTGCAAGTTCTAAAGAAGAACTCAAGAAGCTAATCAGAGAAATCAAACGAAGTTCCCCAAGCAATTCCGGTATGACTCAAGACACATAAATAATTCAAGATGCTTAAGACCCCTATTCTGACATAAATCTTTATGATTAATGTTTTAATTGTGTGAGTTTGGTGAATTGTCTTTGTAGACAATTTCTTTGATTGTTCAAAAGGTGTTATTATTCATATGTAGAAAATACACCTCTTTGTATTTTCGACTTTGTACTGATCAAAAAGTGATCAAATATGATTTATTACTAACGTTTACAGGTTTGAAGAAAAAACAAAAGGGTTGATGGCACAAAAGTCAAAAGGTGCTCTTGTTTCAAAAAGATTGTCGGCCAAAAAGTCAAAAGATACTCCAAAAGGAATGTCGGCCACATAAAATGATAATGAAGATGAGTATGCATTTTCAATAATGCATCTCAATAATGCAAAGACAGCCAGTTGTCGGTCACTCTCAATTATTCAAGACAGAAGACAGATAAATGTCGGTTACACCCCAATTATTCAAGAACCTCAAGAGCCTATATAAGAAGACATTAGCGGAGTTAAAGAGGCATCAGTTTTTCTTTCCTCTCTTACTCTATAATCATTATTCTCAGAATGTTATGTCTAAGAAATCTTCACTTAGATTTTCAACTTCTACATGTTCAAAACCTCTAGACTTCCAACTTTTCATTTCTCCTGATGTTTGCAAAGCTTGTAGAGAAGACAATTGTACAATTGATCATTTAATCAAAGAAGGTATCTTTTGATCATGCTTCGTGTCATTGTATTTAATAATGGTTGCCTTATTTTACAAAATTTTGATAGTATGCATCATATAAAAGTATTTATTCAAAGTTATAATCCAATTAGAATTCTTAATGAAATCACAAACTTTTTTGTTCTAAATCATATACTTCACTTCTTTGTAACATATCAACAAGACTATCATTATTTTCCAATTCAACAAAGATCCTCTCACATTGGTATCAGAGCCAAAAACAGTGGAAATTGGTAGATGAATACTAAACTTTGTATAATTTTGCAGGTTTACCAAAACTTTTTGCTGAGAGAATAAGAGAAAAATTAAGAGAAGAATATAATAATCAAGTTCCCTGCCAAGAATTAACTTATGGACAAATATCCGGTTACATTAACCGTGAAGGATTAGCTATTTGTTCAGATTTAAAGCTTAAAGAAAAAATAAAGAAAGACAAAATTAATAATAAAGAAGAACTTGGTAATTTCTGTCAACAATATGGTTATGAAAACATAACTACTCCTACATCATCCAAATCTAAAAAATATTCAAAGAGATATTCTGACAAAAGATTTAAGACAAAATATGATAAAACTAACAAATACGATAGAACTGATAATTATCATAAGAAAAAACCTTATAAAAAAATTAACAAAAAACCCCATAAACAAACAGAATCAAGAGATATAATTATTTGTTATAAATGTGATAAAACTGGTCACATGGCAAAGAATTTCTATGTTAAGAAAAAAATCAATTAATTACAAATCTCTGATCAACTAAAAACCCGAATAAGCAAATTAATCCTCAATGATGATTATTCAAGCTCAGATTATGAGTCCAGCATGTATGATCAACTAAAAACCCAAATAAGCAAGTACATCAAAAACCAAAGAACCTTTTAATCTTTAAGAGGTTTTTAAAAGATTTTCTCAATCAATCAAACCTATAGTTACTCAAGAACTTCAAGAAGAATTAAATTTAGTTAAAACGGAAATTCGAATTAACAAAGAACGTCTCTCAAAAATCGAAAAAGATAAAACCGATATTCCAAACGAAATCCCAAAAGTCACAGTCATCTCAAACAAAGAGTCAAATATTAATAAAATTTAAATTCCTAAAAACATTTCATATCAAAGATGGCATACAAGTATTAATCTTTGTATAAAAAATAATTTCAAAGTAACCGTCATCGCCCTTATTGATAGTGGTGCTGACATGAGTTGCATCCAAGAAGGGATCATCCCCACAATTTATTATGAAAAAACTTCAAATCGATTATCAACCGCTAGTGGAGGAAAGCTTAACATTACGTACAAAGTTTCCTATGTTCATATTTGTAAAGATGACTATTGTTACAAAACATCTTTAGTCCTTGTTAAAAACTTAACCTCTACTTTGATTTTAGGATCCCCCTTTATTTCCCAACTTTACCCAATTACGGTAAATGCCGGTTACACCCCAATTATTCAAGAACCTCAAGAGCGTATATAAAAAGACATTAGCGGAGTTAAAGAGGCATCAGTTTTTCTTTCCTCTCTTGCTCTATAATCATTATTCTCATAATGTTATGTCTAAGAAATCTTCACTTAGATTTTCAACTTCTAGATGTTCAAAAACTCTAGACTTCCAGCTTTTCATTTCTCCTGATGTTTGCAAAGCTTGTAGAGAAGACAACTGTACAATTGATCATTTAATCAAAGAAGGTATCTTTTGATCATGCTTCGTGTCATTGTATTTAATAATGGTTGCCTTATTTTGCAAAATTTTGATAGTATGCATCATATAAAAGTATTTATTCAAAGTTATAATCCAATTAGAATTCTTAATGAAATCACAAACTTTTTTGTTCTAAATCATATACTTCACTTCTTTGTAACATATCAACAAGACTATCATTATTTTCCAATTCAACAAAGATCCTCTCACATTCGCAACACATGGGTTGCGACAAGATTCTCATCGCAACCATGCATTGCGATAAAACGTAAATGAACAGTATCCTATCGCAACCTTCTGTTGCGATAAGATGAACATGTCCTCGCAACTTGCTATTTACGACAACATGTGAGTTTATCGCAACTCATTTCTTGCGACAAATTGACACGTGGCAGGTCAAACGTTGGACCAATCTCGTGTTGCCACGTGTCACGAAATTCAAAATCGTATAAATAGTAGAGTGGTTTTTCAAACTTGTCTCATTCCAAACCCTCTACTTTCTCTCTCGAACTGCTCCGTGCTACAAGATTTTCGAAGGTATTTTTGAGAAATCTGCTCCATACAATCAATTCAGAATCATTACGAGGTAACATGTCTTGATTTTCCCTCGTTTTCATCTGTTAAATCTTGAGTTATTGCTATTTTAGGATTTAGGTTTGATGCCTATTCATATTCTGCCTTGATTCGATGCGTGTTAGTGATTGTTAGGGTTTTTAGATGATAGGGTTTTACTCACGAACATATTGCAAACCTGTTAGTACAGGTTTTAACATCAACTGAGCGAAAATCTGATTTTTCTAGGCTTGAACACTTATAACTATTCCAGTGTTCAAGTTTATCGCAACCAACAAACCTTCAAACCTTCAAAACTATCGCAATGGTCGTTCATTCATACTTATCCCAACCTTAAGTTGCGACAAGATCTTATCGCAACCAATGCGTTGCGATAACCTCTTCTCACATACTTCAAGTTGCGATAACCTCTTAGTTGCGCTATCATTTTGTGTGTGTTGCGATAAGCCCAACACTTAGGGATTTTTTTCAAAAAATTTTCAAGAAAAATCAATTTTGGCACTATTCTAAAACTGTCAAGTGGTTCAGATGGAGCAACAAGATGGCAATGCTTCGGATGAAAACACCATCATCCGTTCGCATCGCACATCCCACCCATCGGTCAATGCTCGTGACCGGGATGAGGAAATTTACCCGAGGGGTTCATTTCTGCGGTTTGATGACAACAACCATCATCTGGATCTTGAGGTTCCTTCGACCATAAAATCATCGTAGAGATCATCCGCGGCCATCCTCTATGAACCGCACTTACTAGAGTTGAACTTGTACCGGCTATCTATCTACAACAATTCTGGGGTACACTTCAGTTCCATCCCACGCATCGTACACCATACTTCACGGCCAGAGTTGACCACTTTGATTCCAGAATCACCCTACGAGGACTTCGCCGTGCACTTAACCTTCCATATTCCGAGAACTTTGAGGATCCGGTTCCAGAAGAACAACTATTCACTGATATCCGCAGTCTTGGATATCAAGCCCCTGCCAACCAAGTTATGACCGGTTCTTCATAGTTCAGACGCAAGCATCTACCACCAATATGGTATACATTGTGTTCTATATTCAACCGTTGCATGACATCCAAACATACTGGCTTAGATAAGACAAATCTGCCAACCCTACGGATGTTTCATGCCTCCGCGTTTAACCGAAACATCGACTATGCTATCTTGCTCTGAAATGAGCTCATCGAGCTAGTAGAAGACAAAGCTCGTCCAAAGAAAGACTGTAAATTCGTGCCATATCAGAGATTCTTCCAGATTCTGATTCATCAGATTATGGAAGACAATCGTGAGATTCCACGCCGTGAGAATGCTCCACGAGGCCCGAGCCAGTGGATGCATTACCTAAAGATGCCCAATCACGAGGCTTTTGTTCATATTTCCGTCATCAGAGAAGACGTACTCGCCTATGCTGACCAACAGTCCTGGGTAATTAGCCAATATAGGTTAGAAAATGCATTGGTGGTCCAGCCAGAACCGGCGGGACCTCCCCAAGATGCAAACCCACTAGGAGGTGAGGGTCAGAATGTCGAGGGGGTTCAAGAACACAGGGTTCTTGAACAACGAGAGGTGAGGAGACCTAAAAGAAAGAGATTCGGGAGAAGTAAACGGACTGTTGGCCATGCATCTTCTTCGAGACCAGTTTAACCACCACCTCGACCTCCTCCAGTTCAGATTTTTTATGACGATGTATCCTGTAATTCAGCCGATGCCGCTGCTGCATCATCTTCTGATGATGATGTAGCTTCATTGATACCCTTCGGAGCTGATGATGATGATGATGACTCCGACCATGACCCCGATACTGATCTAATTCCAAGACATATGGGTCAGAGACCACGGGTTGAGAGTTCTGATGCTGATTCGACACGGAACATCGAACTCTTCGACACTGCTACTAACGCCGCGGGTCCTTCTAATCTAAACGAAGAAGTAGAAGTAGAAGTAGAAGTGGAGAATATAGATAGTGGTGAGGTAAGAGGGAGAAAAGAAATGAGTGAAGCTGTAAAAGAGCCAGAAAATGTTTTAACTACCGGCTCTCCCCAAACCGATCCAAGCCGGGTAGCCACATCTTCTGCCAATGAGCGTTTGTCGCCGTTGCGCATTGAACTAGACATGGTGGACCCAGCCATACAAAGCACAGCCCCTCCAAGCCACTCATCGGTCTCTCAACAGGCCGGTGTTTCATTTTCCACATGAGATTTAGCACAAAGTCTATCGGCAACACAATCGGTGTTTGCTGGTATTGAAACAGGCCGGCTCCCGCCCCGGCCACCGCCTTTATTTGAAAGCACTTCGAGTCTAGGACCATTTGGAAGAACTTCATTTCCTAGGACACGTATGATGGCACCACACCAAGTTGAGACTACCGACGATTTGGTTTGCTCCTGCAGTCCGCCGCATAGTGGCCTAGCTTGCCACAGTTGTAACACCCTTGATTCTGGGGTGCATTCCCAGCTCTGTCGTTTGACCTATGTTGGTCACCACCTCTGTCACTTTTGTCATTTAACCTCTGTTGGTCATTCGATCCTTCTCTTCCATTGCGTTCATAACCAGACTTCTTCTGGTGTCCTCTACTTAACTCTCGGGTCAAAAGAGCTAAAGATTTAGCTATTGAGGCCATGGTTGCCTCCTCTTCTTCCACCAACTCCTCCTCTTCACTATCAACTACCAGTACCTTCTTCTTCTTCTCCTTGTTTTCCTCCACAGACTTTTCCTTCTTTGGTTTCTCCTTTGCTTCTGAGGCCTTACCAACAAGTACAAGCGGCACACAGGTTTGAGCTTTTGCTTGTGCAATCTGAGGTTCTTGGGCTGCCAGTGTTCCATAAAGATCTGACAAAGTCCTGATTAGTTTGCAGAGACATAGACAGCTGGAGCCATTCTTCATTTAGGCTCTTTAGGAACATGACATTGTTCTCCTCAGAAGTTCTGTGGATCCCAAACTTCTTACACTTGTTTATCAGAGAGTTAAACATGTCGTAAGTTGACTGCAGAGATTCTGTCGGCATAGCTTTGAATGCGTAGTATTCATTGATGCATTGGACTCTGCGATTCTTGTTAGTCTTGGCCCCTCCCTCTAATTGTTTCTCCAGTTCCTTCCATAGATCGTATGTAGATTCACACGCATCTAGGGATTGGAAGAGGTCATTGGGGATGGCAATTATCAGAAGTCTCTTGGTATTCTGAGGAACTTCGTACTTCTCCCAATCTGGGGCAGGCCATTTGTCCTTTGTCTTTGGTTTTTCGTGCTCAAGAATCTCTGGGGTATCATCTATGGCTGGTATACGTTGTACTGTGACCATGGGAACGAAAGGAGGATTACGGATGTAGTAGACGAGTTATTTGTCAGTACCCTCGTAGAAGTGAATCATTCGTATCTTCCACTGAGGGTACCCATCTCTGAGTAGAGTGGGAGGCTTGGTTAAAGAACCAGCGGTGAAGAAGTTTGTGTTCGCCATTTTGAAAGAGGTTTTGGAAAGAAAATATTAGAAAACAGAGTATGAACAGCAAACTTTTAGATGATGAAATGGATTTTTCTAAATGAGTTTTTAAGCATAAAACCTTGAACAATGCACTAAACTGGAGAGTTTTAACCGAAGAAACAGGTTCTGTAGGTTTACCAAAGTCGAACTGGTCGAGAATGGCAGAAGAACAGAGACTGCTTAGAATAAACGATGAACAGGTTAAAGACAATCCAAGTTTCTACCAAAAATCATTGTCAGAGAGGATCTCTTGATATAGAAAATCAAGGAAGGCTCTGATACCAATTGTTGATCCCGATTTTACTCAACAATTATATAAATATCTATTAGTTCAAACAAATAAGAGTGCGGAAGCGTTTTAGCGAACTAAAGTGATATTGCTTGGTAGATAAACACACAGAATCAACTAAACAAAGTATAAATAAACAAGAGATTAACTCAATGATTCACTTTGTATTGATTCAAATAAGAACACCAAGAAACACCGAAGGTTAAATAGAATTATGTTCTAAAGGGTGTGTGTATCATCCAAAGTTAATAGAAGAGCTCAACATGAGCCTTCTATTTATACTATTCATCAGGGGACAAAGGTTGGACAAGAAGTACTAAGGGTACAAAGACACGATCGTGGAACTGCTACAGGTACAACATTAATTTAGTGCGCCGTCTTCTGCCAAGGTTGTATCCCATCAGAGGTTGACACATGGAGTTGTCAGGGCACGCCTTGTACGAACGATATTCAGGATCTTCGTACAGCAGAAAATGTGAGAAGCACGATCGTCTTCGAATTGATCTTTAGCATATCTTCTAAGTATTCAGTCTTCATACCACAGAGGCTCTGTCAAGTATGACAGAGGCTCTGTAGCCTTGTCCTCTGTTAACGTCTTCTGTTGATTCTTCATTTCGGTCTTCACTCGGTGACTTGGCAGAGGCTTTGTTGATGACTTACACTTAGCCTATTTTTCAATACTTCTTAAACTACAGAAGTTGGAGCTAACAATCTCTCCCTAAGTATTGAAAAATAAAAAATTGAAAAATGCATGGTTTTCTAGGCTAAGTACACGACAGAAGGTATTTGACCTCTGTTGAAAGTTTACTCTTCATATAAGATTGTGCCATAGACACTTACATTTGATTACAGTGCATGATATGAAAAGTAAGCAGAGGAAGGTTAAGGATGTCAGATTCTGGCATGTGGGAAGTCGTTGAACTTGTGTCCTCCGAGTCCTCCATCTCTGAGCTCAAGGTATATTTTCATGCAGAGGTTTCTGAAGTTTATCACAGTGTCGATGACCTCTATCAATCTGTCTGTGAGAACTTGATCCATGAACTCTGTTCCTCTGTGCTCCAAGAGGTTGGCTCTGAACTCTACTAGAGTACTTGTTGCGTATTTTTGACAATCAACCTCTAGGAATAGCTTCGACTTTCCAGCAGGATCTTGATAAACATACCCAATCCTGGGAAAAGTAATGATAGAGTTTGGTCTGGCAGAGGAGGGGCAGTCATCTTCTGGTGGTGGGACACTTAAACCTTTTAACCCAATGTCGAGTCCTAGTTGGAAGTCAGTCATGCTATACATCAGAAGTCTTTCGCGCATGGCCATCCTAATTTCTCGGTAAGCTCCTTGGACTTCTAGTCTGTGGTTGTAGTTCTGCCTTGCCCAACTCAGAAGACCAAGTAGATCATAGAGGTTTAGATTTCTCTGATCTGCATCTGAGAACGTGGTTTCTGATCTGTCCATCCTCTTGACTCTGTAGAGGTTGTAGTAAACCTCTCTTTCGTGGGTATGGGACAACTTGCAGTAGATGACCTTGTCTATCTTGGAGTTTGAGAAGACTTCTTTGACGAATTTGGCTTTCTTTCTATAGAATTGATCTTGTAGCTCTTTAAGATAGTCAGGGTGCAGGATAGATGGTGGCAGAGGATCGTTGACTGCTCTGCTTTATAAGTATTTATGCACCACCTCTTCCATTTTTCTTTGCTGAACTAGAGGTGGTGGCATCGGTTTCCGTAGAGCATCCAAGTCACTTTTTAGTTTGGCCACTCTGTCTTCTGAAGGTTTGGCCTTGGGATCTTTTGTGGGTATGGTTGACAGAAGAGTGAGGCCATAAGCCCAATCTTCTTCTTCGGGCTTAGGTGTAACAAAAGTGCTCTTCATCAGTTTTTTCTGCGGGTTGATGCTTTGGCTTTTTCTTCTTAGGTTCCTCTGTCGCTATCCCCTTACCCTTATCTTTTGTCATCAGCTTCTGTTGTTGGGTTGCCTCTATTGGATTTGTCCTTTGGGTTTCAGAGGGCTTGGATGGAGGTGATTCTGCAGTTTCTTTTGGGGTTGCCTCTATTGGTTTTGCAGGGGACTTAGTTGAAGGTGCTTCTTCAGTTGGTTTTGTAGGAGATGGGGTTGAAGATTCTTCTGCTGGAAGCTTGGTGTAAACAAACTGATGCACTTTTAAGCTTGTAGTGAATTGGTGTCTGTCTGCTGCTCTGTGTACTTCTCTATCTTTTGTTCTTTGTTGCAGCTGATTCAGAACCTCTTCAGTTGTTGGTGTGGGTTTCTTCAGGTAGGTTCTGGGTTTTCGAGTAATAGATTTTGTTCTTGTGATGCTCTTGGGTTTTTCAGTTGTTTTGGGTGTGGGAGATGGAGATTTCCTCTGTTCAGCTTGTGGTGTAGGGGATGGTAGCTTTTCTTCTGTTGGTTTTGGTGTTGCTGATTTTGGTGTTGGTGAGGGGAGTTTATCTTCTTCAGATGGTGTGGGGGTTGTTTCCACAGAGGTGGGTGTTTCCTCTGTGGTCTTCTGTTGGGTTCCTCCTTGGTTTTCAGATTGTGGTACTTGGGTTAGGGGTTCTGCTGATATTGGTGGTGCAGGTAAACCTCTGTTAGCAGCTTTGTCTTGTCTTCTTTTCTCCCCCTCAGGATGACCTGATGATCCATCAGAATCATCATCAGAGTCATCCTGATCCTTCTTCTTTGTACCCTCTCCTCTACATGTAGTTTCAGGGTTTTTGGGTTGTGAGGCACCTGCGGCTATCATCTTAGCACACAAGTCATCACAGATGCCTAGAAGGTAGTGGACCTCTGCTTCTATGTTGAAGCACATTTTGCCCACGCTAGCTCGAAACTCCTTGACATAATTTGCGTTTGCTGCTGTGAAGGATCTGATGAATGCGGTCATTTGATCGAGGATCCCTTGCCCTAGCTCTGTCAGCTGTGCTCTGGTCATGTAGTCTGAGGGCTTCATGGCTTGAGTTTCTTTTGTAGTATGCTCTTGAACTTGCTCTAAGGCCTTCTTTAGGTCTTCTGGAGTTAGGCCCGTAGAGGTAGTGGTTTGTTCCTTCTTCAGCTGGTCAAGGAGATCTCTGACAGAGTCCTGAAATGCACTTATAGTGGCCTTTTCGAATTCATAGGTTGTAGTGGCAGCAGAGGTTGTTGCAGTTGAATTCATCTGGGCGCAGGCATTTTTCACCTCTGTGGACAGGTTGTCCACTTTGGTGTTCAGATCTGTTATGGCCCTCTATGTTGAATATGCAAAAGAATCAAGAGAGCTTTTCAACTCTCTCAACGAGTTGGTCACAGAGGTGACAAGGGTTTGGAACTCATCCCTTGAGACATGTGAACCTAGTGTAACCTCTGGGGGAACACATGCATCCCCAGAGTTTGTCCATGTTCCTTGGACACCTTCTGTCGTCCCTGTATTGATGTTGAGGACGGAAGGATTTCCTTCTGATCCTTGAGTAGAGGTTTTTGAGGCCTCATTCTCTACAGAAGTTCTGGTATGAACATTGTCCTGATCCACTCCAGATACGAGTACAGGAATATCCTTAGGTTGACTTGGGGACTTGTCTAGAGTCCCTTCGTCTTTGTGCACTCTAGGCTCCTCTGAAGAGCCGATTGGACTTATGTGTGTGCGTGTAGCAGAGGAAACAAATTCCTCTGCGTGGATTTCGGATGTGATCTGGGGCAATTGATCACTTACTAAAGGTAAGTCCTTTGGAGAGGACTCCCTTGGAATGGTTTCCCCGGTTATCAATGGCACAGAGGTGGAAAGAGTTTCCTCTGTCCGGTTTGCTTGGGTTGGGCTCGAGTTGTGCTGCTCTTTTTCAATAACACCTTCTGCCACTAGACTGGTGGTGTTAGAGATGTGGGTTGCACTGGGAGTTGGTTTGGGTGGTGTGCCTCTACCATCTTCGGCATCTTTTAAAGTTTCCTCTGCAGTCATACTCCCTAAGGCAGAGGTTTCTATCCTAGTCTCTACTTCAGAGCTAGCCTCTATCTCTGCCCGATTTCCTCTGGCTTCTACCATATCCTCTGGGCTTTTCCTTAGTACATCATATCCGGGATAAGAGGAATGGAGGAAGGGGTTCTGGATTACTTCAGGAGTATTTGCCTGAATGTGCTCGGGGGTTCTGTCATCTTCATCCAAATCAGAGTCAACTTCTGTGACTCTGAAGTCTGGGTTTTCATTTGACCAATTTGAGAGGGCTTAACAGTTCCACCCTGAGGTATCCAAGGTATTTGCAATTTCGGGGTTTTCAAGGAAGGCTGAGAAGTCACCCTGATCTGCATAGCTGATGGGAGTGGGTGATTGCAGAGGTTGTTCACCCTGATCTTCTATACGTAGAGCTTCTTCTTCCATTTCGGCTTCCTCTACGATAGTCTGCAGAGGTGATTTGGGGCTTTTTGGTTTTCTTGCTCTTCTTGCGCTTTGGTTTAGGGGCACCCTCCTCGGAAGATTTGGATTTTCTCTTCTCTTTTTTTCTTTCGGATGAGGAGGAAGTGCAGAGGATCCAACCACGGTTTCATGTGGTGGGGATAGTTGGGTTTGTGCCGCGATGGCAGAGGTTCCCTCATTAGTCTTCTTTGGCTTGGTGGTCTTCTTCGGTTTGGAGGGGGTGGCAGAGGTCTTGCTCGTTGAAGCAGAGGTAATGGTGCTGCACAGAAGATGGAAGTTGTGTTGTACCTGCTCATGCTTAGCAAAGGCCGCTGCCCACTCTTCATCACTCATCCTATCGACTATCTTAGATCCTAAGGGGTCTCCTAAACGCGGGGGTGTCACAGGACTCGGTTCTGGAGTCCTATGATCGCGTATGTATGCTAACTTAAGGTTCTCATCACTAGCATATTCCAGAAGTGCGGTTGGCAGAGGTCTGCAGAAGTTGTATCCTTCCAAGTGCTCTGTTGGGGAGTTCTTTGCCATGGGATAGGTTTTCACAACTGGTCCCTCCGTTGGCCATTTTTCGATGAGGAGCAGGGGTTCTAGAAGTACACCAAGGATCCTCTGATATTGTAGTGGGGGAAGATCTTTGGTTGTGGATCCCTTTGCCCTCTATGAGGAGATCCTGTGGTCGATGGTGTTGACTATCTCCTGCAGCATAAGAGTACCATAGTCCAGAGGCAAATCATAGTACACCCCGTACATGATTGCCATGATCTGGTGAGATGTTTAGTCAGGGCTGCCCACTTTTCCAGTTAGGCATCGGTTGAGGATTGAGAAAAGGGTATTCCACAGAGGGGATAACCTGTTCCTTCTGAAGTCATTCCTCTTCTTCCATTTGGTGTTGTAGCCCAACATCTCTGCGAAGTCACAGAGTTCTGCATCCGAGGGTTCCTCTGCATACTTCTTGTTTCGTAGAAGTCCCCTTGTTGGTAGGCCAAACTCGAGGGAGAACATGGTTCTGTTGAACTTTATTTCCATGTAGTCTGATTGCCCAGGTTTAGAGATGTAACCCTTGATTTGCCTATTGTCTTGGTCATAAGAGCAGCTCTGCCAGAATTAGTTGAGGTATCTGGTAGGGATCTTTTTAAGAGTCCTTGTTAACAGAGGGTAAAGGTAGTGGTTTTCCAGAATGTTTAGTAATATTGCATGTTCCTCCCCAAATGCTATTCTTGAGGGAACAAGGAAGTGATTATTGGGTTTCAAGGGAAGAACATGTTCAAAATGTTCATGTTCTAGAAAGTTTTGAAGGTGGGTTGTCGGAGAAAAGGCCACTGATTCACCTGAGTTGTCTTGTTCTAAGTTTCCGGCCATGTTTGGGTTCTGTGAGTGCTCAGAATGGGCTGTGGAGTTCGCCGGAGAGATGGAGGTGGAAGCCATTTCTTTAATCTTGAAGAAAGTGAGTAAAAAGTGGAAGTTGCAAGTTTTTGCAAGGTTCGCCGGAGAAGAAGATAGCAGTAAATTCGTAAAAGGATTAGGAGAGCAGGTAAACGGGGTTATATAGTGGGGTAGAAACGGATAGAATTCCACGGTTAAAAGTGAATTCAATGAAGCTTTGGGGTCCGTACTCGAGTTGTACAACTGGGTGCAAGTTTCAAAAGAATGTGTGGCATGCACGTCCAATGAAAACTTGCCACATCAGAAGTGTCAGAGCACGATTAGACGTCGTGCGCGACCTATTAATGCTTGGCGCGTGGGCGTTTCTACTTCTGGATGACTGTCACTCCCAGAAATAACCCGCATGTTACAGAATTTCCATAAAAAGCCAAGTATCAGAAACGACAGAAGCTCTATAGTGGAATGAGCTCTGTGATCTGAAACCTGCTTTTTGTCTCCTCTGATCTTGCACCTTTTCCCAAAACGTTTGAAAATACATTGGAAATGATCGATAGAACTTTAGTACAAATTTGCATTCACAGAGGCTTTGAGGCTCTGTTGGAGCCAGCAGAGGCTCTATGAGTGGAAATTTCTAATAACTAAAAATTCATAAAACTTTTTGATCATCCAAAGTTTTAATTGTTTTAAACACTGTTTTTAGGACATATTTGGAAGTTGGTGTCCTAGAAAACTGTTTTGGAAAAAGGTTTTGTGCGAGACATTCTTCCTTTGGTTCTTCTTTGTTCGGTAAACTACATGACTTCTGTGGATTTGGTTGATCACTTTTCCTCTTTGGCTCCCCCTTGAATTAACCGCTTCTGTAGGTTAATCCAAGGTCTCCTTCTGCTCCCCCTTGACCTATGCTTGGATCAAAAGAGATAAGCAATGCATAAAACATAGGTCAAACTCACCAGAGGTTCTGTGGGAAACGTCAGAGGCTCTGAGCATTCCCACAGAAGCTTTGTTGGGTATAGAACTTTTGGTGATAGGGAATTTACATACAGAAGAGTATAAATATATACATATTTACACGAAGATAAAGTCTCACTTACAGAGATCAACTCATGTTTATCATACCCAACTTACCTACCAAGAAAAGGAATCTTTTCTCATCAAGTGCCTTGGTGAATAGGTCTGCAAGCTAAAATTCCGTTGACATAAAGTACATCTCGATTGTGCCTAGTTTAACATGATGCTTCAGAAAGTGGTAACGGATATCGATATGCTTTGTTTTGGAGTGTTGTACAGGATTTGCAGAGATCGCAATGGCACTTTTTGAATCACAGGGGATTGGTATCTTGTATATGTTGTAACCGTAGTCCTTTAGCTGAGTTCGCATCCACAGAACTTGGGAGCAACAGCTAGCAACAGCAACATATTCAGCTTCTACCGTAGATGTCGACACACAATTCTGCTTCTT